>JAGFBZ010000926.1:1200000-1825239 GCA_018398805.1 Hirundichthys speculiger | reverse complement strand
TTTCACCATTTATTACCCCGTTCCAACGATCAGCTTGTTGTACTCTAGCATTGGAGTGAAATCACTAACCCACTTTGATTTTCTATTAGCAGGTCCTTCACTCTGTAAAATGAAATAAAATAAAATAAAATAAAAAAAATGTATATTTTACTGATGTGAGCTTTTTAAAGAAAAATATAGAGGAATATTGAGATGCATCAAAACCTACAAACATGTGTTTGGTCCTCTGGGGTTTGAGATCAGGAGTCCAGTGGCAAACAAACCCATCCTCCCGCACCTGTTACCATGGTCCCATCATGGGTGGAGTGGATGTTGACGACAGGACTGCCATGACCAAAAGCATTCATGGTGGCTGGCAGTCTGAAAGTCACCTGCTTGCTGCGTCTATCAGTCTCCTCCTTCTCGTTATACAGCTGTAGCACATGTGTGCAGACGTCACCCTGCATCATATTACTGTGTTATAGACTGTCGAGTCCATGAAGTCTGTGTTCAGATTCACATAGACCTGACATCACACTTATATAAATACATGCATTGAATTAACTTGTGACTTTGCAATGAGACTTTGCAATCAAATTCTAAACCTGATGTATAATGATTAAAATAAAAAAAAAGTTCATATTTTTTCATGAATTGGTGAAATGTCTCAGTTTTAACGTCTGATATGTTCTTTATGTTCTACTGGGAATAAAATACGGGCTCATGAGATTTTGCATTCTATTTATATTTATGTTTTACACAGTGTCTGAACATTTTTGGGATGGTTGTTGTACAATGAGATTTTTTTTAACATTATGAATCTTGGAACTAGTAAAAAATAAAAAATGGTTTCAAGACAAAGAGAAAGAGGCAGGTCAGATCTGTTTGCATGTAGGACAAGTTCAGGTCTGGCACTAAAATACTGCAGCGGTAAATTAGTGCCTGAGAGGCATGGACACTGAGCTTTTTGCACCTGGTTCTGTTGCATATGTGTTTATTCGTTTCTACCTTTCAAATTTTGAACTCGAGGATTGATTAAATGAATCACTGAAGACTGAATTACTAAACTTTGAAACCTTGAAATTCACTGGTGATTGTGTTTATTTATTCATTCACATATTTAATACGTGTTCTGTGTTAATTGACAGATCATAGGGATATAGGGATGTCATCCTCAATATTCAATCTACAAATATGTATTTATACGTTTCAATTTCTTGGACTAACAGCTGTTAACAACTCCTCATCATTTATGTGCTTTACAATCCTGAGTCATTAAAAACAATAACAAACTTAAATGAACACACCCTTAAACTGAAGAATAAACTGCTGCTACACTCATGAAGAGATTTATTCATATTTATTAAAGCCTGATAAAAATTATTTTTTTGGTCAACAAGTCTAACTTAAAAATAATACTGAAGCATTGGCCAAGCCTGTGATTAGAGATCTACACAGTTTTAAAACCCCACCAGCCAAACTCAACACTCCCACTGGTGCTATTTATATTTTTAGTCCATACGCTAAGTTGCCCAGGATAGTACATCTGGTACCGTATCAGAAATTCAGTTGACAACTGTAGATGAAGCTGGATTAGCGCTTGCAAAGGTGACCCTCCTGCATGTTATGATGGCCTAAATGTTTTTCCTGCAGAATCCTGGTTTTTACATGCAAACATGAAGAAGAGGAGTGATTAATATGAAAGAAATACAGCATGAATATCATCTCACCCATGAAATTCTTCCTTGACTTAAGTAATCGATCTTTTTAAATAACCTGTGAATCTGTGCGTTGCTCTGAGAAATCAAAAAAAAAAGAGGAAAGAGCAATGACACTTTCTCTTAATTAATCAGGTAAATGCAAACATTAATGCAAAATTGTCAGAAAAAGCAAACATAGAAAATCTGAGAGAAAGATATTAAGAGAAAAGTCATGCTGTCTCACCGTGTTAGGCAAACCCAAATACCGCTTCATAATGTGTCCAAAATGTCTTTCATCAATGCCTTTCGAGCCATGTGATTCAAATTCCTTCATAAGAAAGGGTACAGTCAAATGTTAGATCTGAATAACCAGACTGTGTTTTTATTTCTTTTCTTTTTATCTCTTTTTTTTTTAGGTTACAGTTCTTACAATACCTCAAAAGCTAATGTCAGTCTCTGGAGGTCATCCAGTGATATCCTTTCATCCATCTTAATAAGGAAAGGGGAAACGCTGATAAATACTGTTATTCATAATGATTAAATATGGGGTTGGAGATGTTGCATTAAACCATGACAGTAAAGAATTTAATTAAGTGCTCTATTATTTTTTTTTTTTTAATCCACTCACCAAGCAGTTCACAATGTCTGAGTGCTGAAAATACAGATCAAAGTTAGAGAAGAGATTTTCACAACGTATTTTTACAGTGATTTCTGCATCATCAACAACAAAAATAATTAGAGTCCAGATTTGGTTTATTAACAACTCCACAATGACCCATCAGAACCACAGATCACGCTCTCCACAGGAACGGACTGTCTTAAGTTTTTCATAGGTTTCCTAGCAACTGGCCCTTGATCCATGAAGCTCTTTGATCTACCATTAATAAAAAATAGGGATAAACAGATTAATTCCTCAAGGATGCAACCAGAAGTGAGGTTTCCCCACAGTATTCCCTGAGTTGGGGAGATAACTCCTTAATCAGTGATGGAAGTGTTGAAACTGCTCACATAAATTCAACCACTTTCCAAATCCCTTCATAAAGAGATGCACAACTGTGAACTCCTGAGCCTGCTCCTCCTAATCTGTTATGGCACATTGCTCATTACATTAAGCGGAGGAGTGTGACAGACATCTGCAACTGAAACCACAAACTGGAGCCGGAGCATTTGCAATATAACATCCTGCATCTTTCTATCGTTCTTGTCAGCTTGAAAGCTCAAATTTGAATCTGTTCGAGAGCTTTTAAGTAGTTAGCCTCAGCAACTATGTACGTTTTACTTATCCTGAAGCATTCCTGGGCCCGATGTTCTGTCCGGCCTGATGCTCTGTCAGGCTCGTAAACTGATCCTCAACTTTAAATCGTCTCTTTAGGTGTGACACCACGTTACTTCTAGTACTAGTAGTTGAGATAAACTCGTCAACTAAAGCACAAAAGCACTCTAGTGACATCTTCAGGCTAAAAGAAGCAGCTCTAAAAATGTGGGATCCGGAGAGGATGAAAAGAAAGAATGACACATCATGTGGACTTTTTCTGGAGAGATGTGGACCACTGACTCTTTATTGAACTTTACCTTAAAGCTGTGAGAGGAAAGGACGCTGTGTTGTTGTGGTCTGCTGACTTTGGGTTTTTCTCCAAGTGTGACCGAGTGTCTTCGCCCGTTCTGATTCAGCAGCTCTCGCACCATCCATTCAGGTTGTTCCTTTTTGACCTCACCGACACGCAACCGTCGAGGTGCTGACAAGGCATCTGCTTTCTCCGCTTGACCCCCTGACCCAGGGATGTTCCCTGTCCCCTCCGCTGAACCTCCCAGTTCAGAGAGGATGCTGCAAAATTTGACGTTCTGATCAAATGTTGGCATTGTTCTTGTTTAAAGTAGGTGAAAGAAGCTCATGAGAGCAGCCAACAAAGTTATAAACTGACACTGGAAGTTGCTCGCCATCATTGCATATTTAATTTTGGGAATAAGTTAAAGATTCAACAGACTTCTCGTATGTCTTGGTGCTGCAGCACCATGACAACAGCAAACATTATAGAAGAAAAGCAAGGCCTCATTTTTATCTCTTATTATCTATAGTCCAAAGATGTAAATGTAAATTACATCTGAAACAAAATAACATAAAAAACAGGTGATACTTAAAGGTAAGCAACAAAACCACAAAATACCTGGTCACATGACTGGTTTCTAACCTTCCTGAAGCGGAGGAAGAGCGAACCCTTTGGCCCACTGGCATTCTTGAAAGTGTCCTTAGAAAGTGTGATGAAAAACATAAAGAATCAAGTGCTGAACATTTCTTAACTCCGATCTGCAAGCAGACAATTAATTAGACGGCTACATTAGTCTACCTGACACTCGCTCTCCTATTACACCTGAGCAGAGCAGCTGGCGCTATGGTAACTAAGAAACTGAGAGTGACAACTCGGACTACAAAACTCAGAACCACGACCACGCACACACAAGCACACAAACAGTTTTCAGAGCATGTTAGGAGGTGTTCAAAACTTACAATAAATGGAACTATTTATACTCTGATAAGCTGACTTATGGAGCTTTTTTTTAAGGTAAGTCTAATTCATTTAAAGGTGGGGTAGGTGTTGTTTTTTTTCAACACTTTTTACAATATTGCCTGAAAACCTTTTCACATTCCCATTGCACCCACTGAAATAAAATGTTTGCAAAAAAAACTAAATGTTTTGGTCCAGTCTAGAGGTTATAATCAGAGAAAAACTCTGACCAATCAAAAGAGTGATCATCACTATTTTGATTGGCTGCATAATACGTCCATCAAATATCAATGCACTCCCACCCACCCCTCCCTCCCTCCCTCCCTGTGGTTCATGTAGTGGTGAATCGTGTGAAGGCGTGGTTTCAAGGGGTGAGCTGAAGAGGAGGAGGCGGAGCCTTTGGGAGGAGGGAGGGAGTGTATATTTTCAAAATGTCACTTGATTTGGATTGCTGGAACCGTTTTTCAAACAACACCTACCTCACCTTTAATGTCATGATTCTGCATTTGTTCATGAAAGAAACAAAACATAAGAAAATTTTTCGTCTTATGAACTTGGAGACTGATGATGAAACAAGTAGGCAGGTTGTTATTCTCCACTGGATTCAAATGTGTACTTGTCGCAAGATACAAACCACATACAGACATTATACAGCACGTTTATCATGCTGCACAATTTTAATTTGCAATGTATGATGATGAAATGAGAATGACACATGAAGGATGAAGAATGACTCCTTGAAAGCCAAACAGATCACCAGTAGGGTTCCCAGTGGCTCTGGCCAGCTTGATGTCCACTCTGGTGAGCACGGTTTCTTCATGAGTGGACATTTTTCTTTTCTCCTTTTATGAACAAGCATCTTTGCTGAAAGCTATTAAATCATGCTCAAAACTTGCCCAACAGAACAAGCAGACCTTGAGGAAATCCTCTGATGTCTCATGTTAAAGTGAAGCAACACTTCTCCAGTCTTAACAAACTCCCTCTCAGATGGAGGACGTGTCAATGCTTCCATCTGAGGAATTGAAAGTTACATATTCAAAACTCTGCGAAGCATTTCTACCCACTGACAGCAGCCACAAAGCTTGTGAAAGCTTTTGATAAAATAAAATGTTTAAAAATTGTGTTACTCTGTGAGAGATTTAACTATAAATAAAAAAAACTGAGGCTACCAACCTGGCTCTTTCTGTGTAAATGCATTCAGGCCTAAAGCAGAGCAGCAATCCTCATAATAAACAGTCCAACAGTCCAAACTGTGAACAGGAGTCTATAAATGAGGTCGGTGCTGGGTGCATACACATGTAGCGCTGCAGACATACAATTACACACACAAACTCTTACAAATTTTACTGTAATCTCATGAAGATGATTTACAGCAGGATCTCTGAAGCTGAGTATTCTCAGACAAAATGTTTTCTGTGAAATGTAAGGTCACCACCGTTGTTTGCCATCTACAAACTGGAGTATTGCACTGTAATATCTCTTTTACACACACATCTTTAGGCCAAACATGACAAAAATTAAATACACTTATCTCAGCAGTCAAAAACGGTTTGATTAAAATTGGGGAAAGTAAAGAAAAGAAAAGGGGAAAGAAAATCTCATGTTACTCTTTTTTTCTACTGGAAATAACTGCTTTTGAAGATGCATGATACTGTTGATGCACAGTCATAGGTGTATTATAATTATATTACTGTACAGGAACTGGGGTTGACAAGTGGCTGCAGCAATGATCCAATCTGCCCACACTCTGGAGGAACCAAGTGGCCAGGGAGCATGTCTAGGAGGAGTTAAACGTGACATCTCTATCATGAATATGGATATACTGAAAGTGAAAAATTAGGTATAATTACAAGAGAAATGTAAATATGCGGCACTGTGGGAAAAAAAAATGAATACAATGCAAGGTACCATAACATACAGCCATATTAAACAAATTAAGATGGTCTTATCAGATTAAAGTAAGACCAGATGGATTAGAAATGATGCAATCCTTAAGATTAATGCCATCTTCATTTACATGCCTTTGGTTTAATATTCTCTTTGTGGCCATTAGTGATTGTGATACTTATTTTCGAAGTAATAAAAGCCCCTCTTTTCTCTTCTCCAAGAGAAGAGTAACTTCAGCTTTGGTTTTCAGAAAAGCACAGCCAACAAGCATGAATCCTATGTCCTATCCCATCTGTGGTCATTTTCCTTTTAAGTTTTTGCCTTTTCTGTAGAGACTGAGTTGTTCTTACCAATGTGTTACTGAGCACTGTGGTAGGAAAACTAAGACATTTAATAATGGCTGCTCTGAAAGGCTCCTCAGAAAGGGTTCAGCATTACCAGACATGTCTTTTTTACTTAATTATGGTTACCAATGCAGTTTAACGTTTTGTTTTATTCACTTATACTTTATCAAACATATTTTCTAAATGACTTCATAATCTATAAACCTAACCCTAAACACTACAATTAACAGAAGAAAATCAATACTATTTAATGAAAATCATCCTAAATGCTTTATATGCAGTGACACATTTAAAAAAAAAAAAAAAGGCATATAACATCATTTTTAATGAGGTGATACTGTGTCTTGAGGTCTCAATGAAACATATCTATCATACTTTGGTCAGAATACCACAGACATACAGGACAACATGCTTTTCAACCATGTTCTAAAAACTATGTTACTGGGGCCAGTTTAAGAGCATGCTTCACCTCCTCCTTCAACTCTGCTCCACCTCCTCCTCCAACTCAGCTCCTTCAATTCGGCTCACCTCCTCCTTCAACTCAGCTCCACCTCCTCCTTCAACTCTGCTCCACCTCCTCCTTTCAACTCAGCTCCACCTCCTCCTTCAATTCTGCTCCACCTCCTCCTTTAATTCAGCTCCACCTCCTCCTTCAACTCTGCTCCACCTCCTCCATCAACTCTGCTCCACCTCCTCCTCCTCCTCCACCTCCTCCTCAACTCAGCTCCACCTCCTCCTTTAACTCTGCTTCACCTCCTCCTTCAACCTGCTTCACCTCCTCCATCAACTCAGCTCCACCTCCTCCTCAACTCCTCCAACCTCCTCTGCTCAACTCTGCTCCACCTCCTCCTTTAACTCAGCTCCATCCTCCTCTCCTCCTTTAACTCAGCTCCACCTCCTCCATCACTCTGCTCCACCTCCTCCTTAACTCAGCTCCACCTCCTCCTCAACTCAGCTCCACCTCCTCCATCAACTCAGCTCCACCTCCTCTTTCAACTCTGCTCCACCTCCTCCTTTAACTCACCTCCTCTCCAACTCAGCTCCACCTCCTCCATCACTCAGCTCCACCTCTCCTTTCAACTCTGCTCCACCTCCTCCTTTAACTCAGCTCCACCTCCTCCTTCAACTCAGCTCCACCTCCTCCATCAACTCTGCTCCACCTCCTCCTTTAACTCAGCTCCACCTCCTCCATCAACTCTGCTCCACCTCCTCCTTTAACTCTGCTTCACCTCCTCCTTCAACTCTGCTTCACCTCCTCCATCAACTCAGCTCCACCTCCTCCATCAACTCAGCTCCACCTCCTCTTTCAACTCTGCTTCAACCTCCTTCTCCTTCATCAACTTCTGCTTCACCTCCTCCATCAACTCAGCTCCACCTCCTCCTTCAACTCTGCTTCCACCTCCTCCTTTCAACTCTGAGCTCCACCTCACTCTCCTCCTTTCAACTCTGCTTCAACTTCAACCTCCTCCTTCAACTCAGCTCCACCTCCTCCTCCTCCTCCACCTCCACTCAGCTCCACCTCCTCCTTCAACTCTGCTCCCCTCCTCCTTTCAACTCTGCTTCCACCTCCTCCTCCTTCAACTCTGCTCCACCTCCTCCTTTAACTCTGCTTCACCTCCTCCTTCAACTCTGCTTCACCTCCTCCTTCAACTCTGCTCCACCTCCTCCTCCAACTCTGCTCCACCTCCTCCATTCAACTCGGCTCCACCTCCTCCATCAACTCTGCTCCACCTCCTCCTTTAACTCAGCTCCACCTCCTCCTTCAACTCTGCTCCACCTCCTCCTTTAACTCAGCTCCACCTCCTCCTGTAACTCAGCTCCACTTCCTCCTTCAACTCTGCTCCACCTCCTCCTTTAACTCAGCTCCACCTCCTCCTTTAACTCGGCTCCACCTCCTCCTTCAACTCAGCTCCACCTCCTCCATCAACTTAGCTCCACCTCCTCCTTCAACTCTGCTCCACCTCCTCCTTTAACTCAGCTCCACCTCCTCCTGTAAACTCAGCTCCACCTCCTCCTTCAACTCTGCTCCACCTCCTCCTTTAACTCAGCTCCACCTCCTCCTTTAACTCAGCTCCACCTCCTCCTTTAACTCGGCTCCACCTCCTTCAACTCAGCTCCACCTCCTCCATCAACTTAGCTCCACCTTCTCCTTCAACTCGGCTCCACCTCCTCCTTCAACTCTGCTCCACCTCCTCCTTCAACTCAGCTCCACCTCCTCCATCAACTCTGCTCCACCTCCTCCTTTCATGCCTCTTTTAAGATATGACTTACAGCTTTGCACTTAACATTTCCAGTGTGAGGAAATGCAGCTTGATGTGAAGTTGGGTGGAGATATAATTGAGGAAGAGAGATAATTCTACTCTGATCTGGATCTATGGTGTCACAATACCCGACAGATCTGAGGAAACCTATGAATTGTTTACTGAATAACATATTTATAGACTTGGACGGTCCCAAAGTGATGAGCCTGTGTTATATTGTTTTTTTCTTCCATTTATCTGGTAGTCAGATACATTTTTTTTTTTCTTTTCAAAAAATAATGTGGTTTCACAGAATCTATTGTTTTTTTGTTTTTGTTTTTTTTTTTTGCCTCCTATCAAAGTTCACTCATTTGATTTTAAGTAGTTAAAATAGTAGAAATTGAAAATAAAGTGAAGTTGAATAATCATATATTTGCCTTGGCACTTTAAAAAAAAAAATAGAATATTTTGCATTTTACGCAAGTTTACAATGTGAATGGAGTCCTTAAACCTCCTGCGGACATAACTCTTTTTTTTTTTTTCAGGACAACTACATCGTTATCCCTCTCATGTTTCTTCTTCTGTCGAGGCGCAGACTGACAGTCGTTCCAGCCTCCAGTTTAACGCCAACCAGGGTCGCGTTTGTGGACAACCAGGCGTTCATCAAACAGGCCTCAGACAGCGAGTGTCCAATAAGATACTCCAAGGAGTTGGCGGCAGCCAATGTCCGACAGCCGGAGCCCGACGTACAGGATAAACACCGACGGCTCCCCACAGCCGAAAGACCGCGCACTGACGGAGCTTTTTGTCCCATTGTTTGAGACGGTCGGCTGGCCCAGCGGGTACGTATCCTAAACTCTATTCTACCAACAAACCGGTTAGTGTTTTGCGCAGATTCGCTAAATGTAGCGCCGGGATGTGTTTGACACTGTGAGAATCTCTGTTGGACATACTTAACGGTAAAGGCTGTTAACCCCGTATTCAGTTGCTCAATATGGTCCTGCTAAGTTGGCCACGAACCCAACACTGACTTTAACCGCGGCTACAATTAATCAAAACAAAGGAAAACTGGTCCGTGGACCGAGTTAACCAGATATTTGTTTTGGGTCAGCGATGTCATGCAGATCGTGACCGACTGACAGCGCGAGGCTTCCCTGTAGGTTAGCCTGCTGTGATAACGGTGGCTGCGCTGCGCTGTTATAATAGAGGCTAACTCGCTGCTGGATCAACATTACTGCCTGAGACGGGGGTGGGCGCAGCCTCCTATAACACTCTTACTCAAACTTCAGTTGAAATTATCCTCATTAACTAGTGTTGGGTTGGAGCGCGTTAAACAAGGACGAGTTGTTGTAGTGGAAGTGCTGGGGGTTTTTGACAAAGCAGCGCGCCAGCCGTTTTGTTTGCAGTCTAATCAGCCATTTTAATGCTGGTCGGCTAGCTTAGCCCAGTAATGGCTAACGGCGAACAATCAAAGGAGCTGGATGCTAGCGCTGATGCATACATTTACAACCTCGAGCCGGCTCACTGCTCGCGTGTCTGTGTCTGTGAAGCTTTGTAAAAAAAATAAGGCGGTTGACTGTTCTCAACAGGTTGGGACCGTAACGCCGTAGATAACTGCTGGAGCTGAGGCGCCAGTAAAGTAACGTTGAGCAGACTGGTGATAATAGAAGCATCATGTTGGCCTCTTGATACAATGGATGATCAGTCACCTCACACACCCTCCTCCCACCTCTCTGTTTAAACAATAGGTGGGCCTCACAAAGCAAGTGGCAGGCACTTGAGCAAAGCCAAATTAACATATTGTCACTGCTATTGCATGACTGGTCTTAAATGTGTATTTTTCCAGTTCTATATGCTATTTTTTTTTCTCTCTCTTTTCTTTAGTAAGCCAAGATGGTGAAGGATCCAAAGAAGCCTCGGGGCAAAATGTCCTCCTATGCCTACTTTGTGCAAACGTGCCGAGAGGAGCACAAGAAGAAACATCCTGATGCCTCTGTCAACTTTTCAGAGTTCTCCAAGAAATGTTCTGAACGGTGGAAGGTAGTGTAAATGATTAATTTTCTTAATCCAGCATTTCCTTCAAATTATTGGTGTTTTTTTTCCCCCTTTTAAGTACATGGCTTTTTTTCCCCCCAAAAAAAGACAATGTCTCCAAAAGAGAAGGGCAAGTTTGAAGACATGGCCAAACAAGACAAGCTGCGATACGAGAGGGAGATGAAGAATTACATTCCCCCCAAGGGCCAGAAGAAGAAGCGATATAAGGACCCTAATGCACCAAAGAGACCACCGTATGTATCGTGGTCTTCATTATTTTCTGTAGTGTCTAATGAAAGCCTAAACAGAAACATGTTTTCCCTCCACAGGTCTGCGTTCTTTCTTTTCTGCGCAGACTTTCGTCCCAAGATAAAAGGTGAAAATCCTGGACTCTCCATTGGAGACACTGCAAAGAAGCTGGGGGAGATGTGGAACAGCTCATCTGCAGAAGAGAAGCAGCCGTATGAGAAGAAAGCTGCCAAGTTGAAGGAAAAGTATGACAAGGTAAATGTTCAAACTTGATAAACATTTTTATTTTTTTTAATTTAATTGCCAAACTTGACTGGACCAGGTTTGTTTACTTTGAAGCATTTGAGTAAGAACATGCCATTTGATATATATGTAATTTATATTTATTTTAATGCACACTTTGCAGGATATTGTTGCTTACCGCACAAAGGGCAAAGTGGATTCTGGGTCAGCTGCTGCAGCTGATGATGACGATGATGAGGAAGAGGAAGAAGAAGAAGAGGAAGGAGAGGAGGAGGAAGAGGACGATGAGGAGGATGATGAGTAGATCGTATAGGGACGGGGGACCTGAAGTTTTGTTTATGCCATATAATCCTAATGTACTCAATTTACCATCTTGAATCAAAGTCAGATTGAACAAAAACATGTGTATATTTAATGTTTTTAAGATGTACAGTGTTATTCTCCTTTTTTCTTTTCTTTTTTTTGTAAAGTTAACACTACATATCCCGACTTTGAGATTCTTTTCTAGTGGTAGTTCTTTATCCCTGCCATACTGTGTAACTATTTAGGACTACAGATCAGTATGAGTGATAGTCTTTAGGTGTTGCAACTCAAAAATGAGATTACTGAGTTGATTGTGTATTTTTTTTTCTTTTAATTTGAAAATTATTTTTTTATGTGCTGTCCCAATGTCTTTTTATTGTTCTTTGAATACCACTCTAATATCAAATGCAGCTGTTGACATTTAAGAATGTCTTCAATAAAGTGTTTTTTTTTTCTTTTTTATTTCCCTCTTATTTCTCTAATTTTAGATATGCATTGTTGAGATATTGGTATAAGTGGCACCACTTTGGAGGGTTTTCATTTTTGGATAGAGAGCACAAGGTGGCATTTGAAAATGAAGGCAGGAGAATGTGATTTCTTTTTTTATTGCAGTCAAACTATTTAGTGATGAATGGATTTTGTACTACTAAATTCAATTTTGCTAGTATAATTTAAATGCTTTAAGAGTCATGGTGCTTATTGATGCTGGAAAATGCTCTTCAGTTGAACAGCACATTAAGAAGGTAAATAACATGATTTGTATTTTGTTTTATTTGGAAACAGGATAGGAGTTATTGATTATAGGAATACACTGCCAAATGGCTTTTGATTTGAAGAGTTAATGTAACCCAACCTTGGATTTATTTTTGCCCAATTGCTTTGACAAGAAGAGTTTCTCAGATTGTAGTGTTAGCCACCCTTTTTTTTCAGACGTTGGTGCATATACAAGTCACAAAATTAAACCACTTATCCAGTGGAAATGAGAAATTATCCTTTTGCTTAAAATGTCTAGACTTCACATTCCAACAGGCCATTAAACACCAACAGCATTATTTTCTTTCAACCTGCAATCAAAGAAAATCTGGTTCATATTACATAATGGTTTATATTGTTATCACCATGTATTGTGAATTCAGTTTCATCAAAGAAGTTAAAGACTGAAAAAAGTTGGTGTTTTTTTTTCTTTCTTTTTATTATTTCAAAAATAAATAAATTTAGATCGCTTGCTGGTTTTGAGTTCCCAGTCACTGTAACTGGAGATGGTTACAGTGCAGTGAGTGGCCTCAGTCACTTAAAGGGGGTTCACATATCCTTTTATTGGACTTTTCTTAGCAACGGGACAAAGAACTGTTCTCTTCTCGCAGATATTTGCAAATGAAGTTGAAGCCCCTGCAGTGTCCTTTAAGTGATGCTCGTGCAGAAACAGGCCCAGTGATGGTGTAGGCAGTAAACATCAGGGAACTATTGTTCATGACAGCAGGAATGATGCTCTTCCTGTTCTGTTTTACTCCATTACATTAATGTATGTGCTCTATTATTTAGCCACAGAATCCCAGTGAGACTAAAATTAGTCTGACTAATTTATGACATTACTCTGAGCGAGTGTTGGGCTCAGTTTAGATTCAGTTTTAAATCTTTCTTTTGAAACCTGTGATTCAGAGTGGAGTTCCCCTCCCCAACCTTTTTTTTTCTTCGTTTACCCACTCAATGAAAGCCTTGCAGTCTCCGACACGCAGCAGAGAACTGTGAGGAACTGTTCAAAGAGTCTACACAGAGTAATCTGGGTGGCTGTCCACAGATGGAGATTGTAAAACAGACTGAATCAGCAAAACATGGTAAGATATTTCGTTGCGGCTTATTTATGCCCTCCCAGCTTTTGAGTTCATTCTCTGAAGAAAAGGGTTTTATTGCTTTAAAGATTTTGGCATGTAATTGGTGTGAAAACACTTGCAACAACTATGGCAAAAAAAAAAAAATCATTTTCGAAGCTTAAAAGAACTATGTTTTCCAACTTAAGGATTTGCATATAATGATGTCAAAGAGGCGTGTCAGTCAGGATTACTAGCTGAGAAGATTGAGCCATCACTATGGATACAGCTTTCATAGTTTTTCATTTGTTGGGCTCGTGTGGTTGTCAGGTTGTGGAGTTTCCAGGACCTCACTTTTTAATCCAGTGTCTGTTTTCTTCACTCAGGATCTTAATCATGGACTTGATTTTGTAATCATGATGAAGGAAGAATTACTAAAGAGATAAACTTTAAAATGGACTCTGCTGAACATCTGAGGAAATACGTAATTATATTGTTTTTTGTCACGGTAAGTTGACCAGTTATCTGTAACTGCTTTAGTTTAAGAAAATTTAGGTAGAATAAGAGAATTTTGATGCCGAATTGAATATATAGGACACAACTGATTTGTTTGTTGAATGTGAAAATAGGTCTCCCATCCAAATCATAAAAGCATTAAACATTGTTAATTTCCACGCCAGGAAAAAAAAAATACAGGGACAGTTTTTTCTCCGTAGGTTTTGAATCCTGCATCATCTCATGCCCCTTCACCTGGAAACCCATTGAAACAGAATATTGAGAGGAAGTTTGCAGATTTCATTGATGGGCAGCATGTGTTTCCCTCCTGGTATTATACATCTGTTGATCCTGAGCAAAAGCGTGGCACTGTCAGCTCACACTCTCATGACAGATGGCAAACACAGATGGCTTTCTCCAAAACTGTTTATTCATTTCAAGTAGAAGAAGACACAGCACCAGGTTTGTCATCTTTCCTCATGTCAGAACACACACATTGTGTGTTCAGTTAATCAGATTCATTTTCTAAATACTATTTTTTTCCTTCTTTCTTTTGCACATTTTTCACCTCAGCTATTCTAATTTCTAATACTTTGGATAGTTAAAATAATTGCATATTTTCAGTAATTTGCTTGTCAAAATTAAATGGGAAACCTCAAAGAAACGCACTCCTGGGTGCAATCATTATTGTATGAATATAAGAAATGCTGAATTAAAAGTGGTTTGGAGAACGGCTAGTCGAGCCTTCTTATTTTTAGTATTATTTTGGTTATTTTCATATGTAAAGAGCGCCCTTTTCATGTTTGTAGCAAAAGAAAAAGAAATGACAGTTGTTATTTGTTGTCATACTAAATTGTGCAATTTGTTCTTGAATAGGCTGAAAAAGATAAAAACAGATGGGCTGGGGAGAAAATGACTACACCTCAACAGGTCTTTGTAATTCACAAATTATTTTGTTGATTTTCAACCAATAAATATGTTTCAGAATATATATTAGGCCATTCCTGAAATTTAATCTGCTTAATGTAGATGTCAGTGATATAAAATAAATAAAGAAATCAATGGTGCCAACAAGCGGTGCCAAAAGAGAGAGCAGAGAGGCAATATACCAGCAATCAGTGCATTTTGATTAGCCAGATCATTGATGGTGTGTGCCTTTCTTAATCGCATTGGATCCATTGCATTCTCAACACAAGCAGCATGGCATTCCTAATGTTATCGCATGTTAAAATGCTAGGGTGTTTTTTTTTTTGTTTGTTTTCGTTAGCTCAGATTGTATTTTTATCTTCTTAACATGCTAAAAGACCAAACAAATCCATCTTTGTGTTTCAGTACCGTATAATTCCGTGGTGGCTGTGTGTAGGTGCTTTGATGGATGTGTGTATGGGGGGGATATAGATGCTCTGACTGAGCTGTGTTTAATATTCTTGATAGGATTAACTATAGATGTAAACCTGAGTTTCCCTGTCTGATAATGCTCTGTAAGCCTTCAGCTCTGTGGCTACAATATGTGCTTCACTGTTTTTTAACTCCAGTTTTACAGATCATAGGCTTTTTTTTCTACAAAAATGTATTCATTAAAAAAAAAAAAAAACATTTCAGTTAATCTGTATAGTGCCAATTTATGGAAAAAGTCATCTCAAAGCATTGAACACAAAAAGTAAACAAGTTCTTTGCAGTTAAATTAAATACAGTTCATTTCATCTTTAATCAATTATAATCCAATTTAATCCAGTTCATTATAATCTAATTACAATCCAGTACATTCCAATTCAGTCCAGTTCAAATTGATATACCATTTAATTAAAAAGAAAAAAAAAGGAATAGCTAAAGAACCTAGCAGATTATATTGAATCTTAATACATTGAGTCTTTATTTCATATTTTTACAAACCATTCAGGTGACACGTCTGCAGAATCAGTGTGAGAGATGAGAGGAACTTGGCTGTTTTTTGGAGCAAAACCAAAAACAGAAGCCACCACTCTGTAGCATGTGAAGAGGAGAGTTTGTTCTTAATGCCACCTCGTGTTCTGTACGGGAGGTCACCGTTGGGCCCAGGTGTGACTTCTGCCACTAATGATCCTCCTTCACAGGATAGGACTCTGCAAACAGAGGAGCAGAAAACCAGCAAGTGGGGCAGAGGGGCCATCAGAAAATCCTTTGAATTACATCATTATGGCAGAAGTCTTGGCACTTATTAAATATCAGTAGGCTGCTTGGGTTTATATTTTTCTTTGATGTTACATGTTTTTTTGATTTTTATAATACAAAGAGAAGACATGATGTTTAGAGTTCAAACGGAGCCTCAAAGGTGCATTGAAGATATTTTCCTCTTTGCCATTTCTTTGTCCCCACATGCACAGGTATTAAACAGCAAATATCGTATGCCTTGATGTTTTCTGTTAATAATCCTTACAAATATCTGTGTTGTTCTTTGGTAATGCCACAAAAAATGCCAATTTGCTCGATTTATGTTGGAAATAGGGTGAGATTGATCAATTTTGCCCACAACAGAAGCAAATGTGAAGGACACTTAGTGTGATATTTTTAGTCCTAACATACAGTGGGTTAAAAAAAAAAGTAGAGGAAGCAGTTATGGTGCTAAAGTAAGACGATAAGATTGGAATTGCCCTGGCTTAGTGACCTTCACCCACTCACTGTTTAGCTGGGTAACCAAAGCCTCCTGTCTGGCACAGGTGAAGTTGAGCTGCAGCTCTCCAGCTAAGATGCTAATATGTCAACCCCACAGTAATCCTATGGTGCTTTAGGAAGGAAAGGACTTGGCCTTGTCATACACATATAAAATCACACACAGATGAAAGTTTAAGCTGACTGATAAGTCTATGTGTAGGCTTGCACACCCCAACGCCAACTGAGAGATAAACACAGTGGCACCATCGTATATAAACCACACACACCCAGGCAAGACACACACCAGTGCTGTGAGAGGGATTAGGATGGGAGATGTCTTGGCTAAAGCTTGTCTGTCAGTCACTCTTCGGCTCTGTATCAGTGCCACAAGAGTAGCCAGCATGCTCCAAGGGACCACCACCATCTACTGGATTGTAGAGGTACTGCAACTTAATAAAGCCAATGAAATGGGAAGGGGAAAAAAGAAAAGAAGAATTACCGAATACAGGAAAAACAAAGAGAAACAAGGAAGACATCACGTAAAAGAAAATGGAGAGAAAAAAAAAGAAAGCAATGTTTGGTGATAGTTGAATTCTCTAATTTAGTATTGTGATTCAGCTGTCTGTTAGTGAGTGCATGCGTGAATGCCTCCTCCTGTACCAGCTGGGGGAGCAGAGGGGCACCAGGGCAGCCTGCATGGAATTGTGGTGTGTGTGTTTGTGCACCCAGCGCAGCCTACCAGGAGGCTCTGGCTGTGTGCAGCTGGCTGGGTGAGACCTCTTTATGGCCCCTAGGGATGGCCATACTCCCATGGGTTCCCACTCAGTCTGGCTGCCCTGTCCCAGCTCTCTGTCATCACCATGGCCGTAACAGCTCATTGAGGCATTTCTCTCACTCATGTTCACCCTTTTTACTTTGGCTTCTGCTCAGCCACCTTCTTCCTCATCAACAACTGTGACATCTTCATCCTCCACTGTGGCCTCCATGTTGTTGTACATAGACTGGTATAATCACTCCAGCACTAAACCTTTAAACCCAGCTGCTGCCCAAGCTTAAAACTGAATGGATTTCTTTGATTCTGATCTGAACCCCTAACAACCCTCCAGTTCTGTCTTGTGGAAATTCAAAAACGGCTTCTAGCCTTTTACAAGGAGTGTGTAGCCCCGCTTTTATGCTGTCAGTGATAGTGACTGTATTTAAAGCGTTTATGCGCAAGCATACTTGCACCAGTCCCGTCCCAATGTGATAATGAGACTAATGCACTGTAAGTGGATTGGCTTTCAAGAGGCTGGATTCGCCTTAAGATGTCTGAGCAGACTGGAGTTAGAACTGCCGGGGCTGGGGTCACGCACGCAGCCATATTCTTGTAAACACACATAACACTCAAAAGAGCAGACTGAATGACCAAAAGCATTTTAACTCTGTTTTACAGTAATGTTTTGAACCACTTAGAGAAATGTCATTACCGGGTACATACAACTTGAATTCATACTGGTCTCTAGCCGTCATGGACAGACTGTTGGACAGACTCATCAGTTCCCTACCTGATGTTTACCTGCTCCCTGTCCCTTTTCCACCATCATTTACTCAAGTATCAGCCACTAATTCTCACACATGGTTCTTCTGGTCACTGGAGAGGTCTTGAACTTAGTCTATAAAGAGCAGCCAGTTTGTTATTTCAGGTCAAACCCAACCTTTGGTTTGGCTGAGTTCTGTTGTATCTATTCTGTTATATCTATCTAACCCTTACTTTAACTAAAACAATTACATTTGTTTGTATACTAAGAAATATTTTATTGATCCTTCAATCCATTCCATGAAATTCATTTTTGGTCAATAGCTTTATAGTTTGTAAAATAGGGAAGGAGAAAGGATATCTGTATTTATTTGATGTTAAACATATTTATTCTTTTCTGTGGCAGAAAAAAACCTTTTAGCTTTGAACACAGCATATGTTTGTCTATGTAGATGTAAGTGTCCAGTATACATGTATATTGTTATGTAGCCCTTTCACTTTCTGCCGATGAACTGCTGTGTGTATGTGTTTGATCATGGCAGATATTCCCCTCCACCACCAGCCCTGCCTCTGCCTACCTCTGTACACCATTATTCACCTCCTCTCCCACTCCCAGAGTGCCAGTCACACAGCCTTGTCTCTGCACCATCTGCATATCAGCTCTCGCCTCCGCCAAAGCATTAAATTAAATCCCTGTTTGGGTTGATTAACAAATGGCTGGTGAGCTTACGTAGTTATGGAGTTATTTTTTAAATTTCATCATGGCTTTTGTCTGTCCTCTTCTCAGCTAAAATGAGTTTAACCACGGGAATAGGGATGCTCGTGTCCTGAAGGAGAGAGCGCAGGAAAGAGATGGAGAAAGCCTGTTAAGTTTGTGCAAGTTTGTTAGTCTCATTTCTGAGTTGCTGGCTGAAGTTCAGCCTTTGCCATTTGTACCTGTCTCCTATTTATCTTCCCTGGATTTCTCCTCCTCATTCTCTCCTTGTTCCCCCTTTGTCCTGAAGTGAGTAGTTAATCAGCCTGCTAATTGAGTGACAGCTAGTGAGTGCATTGGTCTAATTGTCCAATCAGAAAGCTTGGAACAGACACAGTCACAGCTGATTCATCTCTGC
This sequence comes from Hirundichthys speculiger, assembly GCA_018398805.1. NCBI lineage: Eukaryota > Metazoa > Chordata > Actinopteri > Beloniformes > Exocoetidae > Hirundichthys > Hirundichthys speculiger. Next base: position 1,806,194 of record JAGFBZ010000926.1, on the reverse strand, counting down.
TTCTTGCTGCTAAATCCACAAGCTGCAACTGGAAGATGTGCCAGCAAGATTTATTTCTCCTAGAAATTCCATAATGACATCTGAAAAGTCTGGTCAGTTTTCAGTGCTATATTAGTGGGAAAAAAAGGGGTGACTATTGGTGAGAGTTCACAGTGTTAAGAGATTATTATAGCCTTAATGTACTCATTTCATCCATCCATCATCTACACCCACTATTTTGTATTTAGGGTCATGGGGGTCTGCTAGAGCCTTTCCCAGCTCTCTTCTTCACAGGGCCACATACAGACTGTACCTGGAGAAAACTCTCACACAGAAAGGCCCCCGCTGGGACTCCAACCTTCTTATTGTAAGGCAGCAGTGCTATCCACTGAGCCGTTTCATTTTCTTATTTATTTTAGACCTCTTTGCCACATTTGATTAAAGATCTTGAAGGCAATTATGGATTTGCATCTCCATAAAATATTCAACCCAGGTGGAAGAGAAAACATTTAACTGCCCTGGTCCAAAACATTACTAAAAACAATAGTTCACTTGTTTTTAACAAGTTACTAAAATGCACCAAAACTGCTTTTACTCCTTTCAAATCACCCACATTCTCCCTTGTTCTACAGAAATCCTGTTGTTCTAATAGGAAACAATAGTCTCTTTTTGTCTTAACTACCATATAGTGTTGTAGTTACTAATTGGCCTAAAGGGAAAATTAAATATGTGCAGAAATATAAATGAAACTGAGGAGAAGAGTCTGAGAGAGATGGTGTGGGAAGGAGACCGGCTGTTCTGTTTTCTCCAGCAGTCCAAACTAGAGACATGTGGCTCCCCAGACAAGCTGTCCAGAGTGGGAGAGCTCGCTGGACTCATTACAGGCAGGGCCAAGACGGGATAGCTTGACAGAACACCATTGGATCATATGAAGAATTGGAACAGTCAGAACAGAAATGTTTTAGTCTCTGTGTGTGTGTGTGCATGTGTCTGTGTTTGTTTGGAACAGCATGCGTGGACAACTGTCCATCTCCTCTCTCCGTCTGTGCCACCCCTGGCTGACCCCTCCCCCGCCCCCAGTGGGGACACACACACACACACACACACACACTAAACAGCGTCTAGGCCTGGCCAGAAGGATTGCTTAAATGTTTTCAGTTGTCCTGGACAGCTGAGGGATGAAGTGGCCAACCACAGGCTTCCATTGGTTGGACACCTCAGCTAGAATCTGACTCATAGAAATGACTGGACTTGGAACGGCGAGCCAGTTTTCATGGCCAGTTCAGAATAGTTTTATATGTTGAACTTTTTCTTCATCTACTTTGACAGTCGATCCATCTTTTACTCCAGTTCATTTCAAAGTCCGGCGCAGGTTTCCTGTCCCAGGTGTTCACTCGTGCTCGAGTTTATAGTGGGGCCAGTTTTTTTCAGAAGTTTACATTTTTGAAATGAACTTCTGTATGACATGAATCTACAGAAGATAAACACAAATTATCCCTCTTATTATAACATATTTTAAATAATTGTAGGGTTAAGTATCTTGGTGAATGAAACTTTGAAATGTGAGACAGCAGCCTCCTCGACTTTGTCTTGCTTTTTTGTTTTGCCATCCGGCTTATCTTACAGCACTCTGTTTATACGTCGCAAATGATAGAAAGAATATGCTTTGTTTCTGAGAGAGCAGGAGAAAGAAAATGTGGAAACAGGAGAGAGTGGGTGGATTTGTGAGAGAAAAAATAAAAATATAAACTGAGAGAAAGAGGTGTGATTTGGTATTCCTGATGATGCAACCAATAGCTTTTTAACATGTCTGTCATCTGTGTGTCCCTTTGTCCCTACATATATTCACACACACACACACACACACTTTTCACCATCACCTAGAGGTACCGGCAGAGTCCGCAGTCGCATGGCTCCTTCATCAGAGCAGGTGTTTTTCTGGAACGTGTTAACGAGCACGGCCTGCTGTCATTTCCGATTTTAAGTGGATGTCACAAATGGAACACGCACATGTACACTCTGTCTATTCCCCCTCTCAGAGAATCAGCTGAAACAAGGTGATCAGAGCTGTTACCGATGTTTGTGAGTGTTCCTGCACACGCATGCATATGTGCATCCTGCATCATTCTTGTCTTCACAAGGTGTGTAAAACTTTGTACGCACATCAGGGCAGGTTAATTAAATGGGTTTGAGGAATGGGGAACGCTTTTGTCTTGTAGCTTTTATTTTTGTTGAGTAAAAATGAGAAAATGAAATGTTTGTACAGCTCTTGGCTCAGGAAAGTTTCTTTCACTAGCGCTCGGTGTCCCAGTATTACTTCAGCTGCGTACTACGGTATTTATACCCCCTGCGCTCGAAAAAGCGTTTGTGAATCCACACACGCGAGCAGTTTAATCCATGTGTGTATCCATGCTGCTTCCAGAAAGCGATATCCGGCTCTGCGGTGTGGAAATGTTTGACACTCATGATCCTGTAGCTGGTCATCTAATAATGCTGTGCCAGTCTGTGTCAGCCAGTTGGGTAATACTCTGTCACCAGCTGCACAGCAGATGTTAATTTCTGTTGCTGACGTCTAAGAAGAGTAATTCTCTGTAATCTCATTTTATCTAATATCACCTCATCTTGTTTTATCTCTTATCTATTCATCCTCTTGATGTTGACCAGTGGTTTGCATGTATTTGCGTGCACATTATGCTTATGTGTGTGACTATTTGATAGAAAGGTCGTCACCTCAGCACCTGCCCATGTATCAGCCAGATGATGTTTCTGGCATGGATACTTTGAGCGTTGTGCTGGTAAACATGTTTTGTCATTTTTTACATGATAATCCGATCTGAATCTGGCAAGCATGCTGGAAGCTGCAGAGATGCTGTGTGTCTATCTGTTTGCGTTATTACTCAGTGTGTATATGTGTGTGATATCATTTAAACAGATGACAGCTGAGCGGCTCTTAACTGTCGAGGGAATAAAATCTGTATTTGTAATCATCTCCATCATTATTATTGCTGTTAATACCACTTTCTATATATTATGTTGTGATAATTATGATGACCTCTGAGATAAATTCCTGTATTTGCACCAAACATCTGATTGAGCATGCTTCATTTAAATATTGATGTTGTATCCATGTCTCTCTCCAGGTGAATACATAAAGAACTGGCGACCGCGTTACTTCCTGCTGAAGACAGACGGCTCTTTCATTGGCTACAAAGAGAAACCTCAGGATGCAGACCTGCCGTACCCCCTAAATAACTTCTCCGTCGCAAGTATGTTACAGCACCAACTAAACATATGTCGCCATAGTGTCTTGGCACTTAATTCTAATCTCGTAATTTATCTGTACCTGTCTGAAGGATGAAACGTTTAGATCCTTGACGCTCTAGTTTGCAGACTCTCTTTGTTTCACTGGTTTGTTGTAACTTATCGTAAGCCCAGATTTTGTTATCTTTGCTGAGGAAACGCAGAAAAAATGCAATATGGGAAGACTAGTGGCCAGGTGCCATCATTTTTTTCTACTAATTGTACCCACGCACACTGTCTACCTCTCTACACAGGTAATTAACGATAATACTCTACATCTTCTTTAATTAACCCTTGTAGAGAACATTCATGTTCAGAAGAGAATCACTACAAGTGGGTAAGGAATCAGTGTTTGGCTCTCCTATACTTTAGCAGTTAAAAGATATAGGAACCTTTCTTCTTTAACAGAAATGCAGTGGATGTGACAGCTTGTCACACAAAGAGATATTGTTAAAAAAAAGTTCTCATAACGTCGTTATATAGATCCAGAGTGAAACAATGCAATAGTTACTGCTGTCACCATTTGTCAGTCGTCAGTCTTCAGAGCATTTGTGTGCTTTGCAGAATTAACCGCAATTAACCATTTCTCATTAACCATTTATCAGCGTTTCATCTCTTGGCTCCTGGTCAGCAAACACCAGAACATGGTTGGCATATTTAATTAACCAAATAATCAATTAACAGATTGTCTGTAAATCTCACAATTGCTTTCTAGCTGTTTTATCTTTAGATTAAAGTTGTAGTCACTGCAAAACAGTGTTTAATAATCTAATAATATATATATATATATATAGATTAGATTAAATGATATAATTTAATCTATAATCTAAAACCAAATTCATTTCTTGTCAAATCTTAGGCTGAAGTAACTTTTTGTATATGATTTTACACTAAGCTTTTTCAGTTTCAGTTTGACATCAGCATATTAACATCAGTGAGACCATTCAAACCACAGCAGCATGTAGTTGATAATATCTTTGCTATTTACGAAAGCTTCCCTGTTTTCATGATTGAGAAAAGCCAACTTTTCTTATTTTTTTTCTATTCCCTCAAGACTCCATCGCAGCCTTTGCAAAAATGTGCTTAGATGAGCAACGGCAGAATTATACCAGTCAAAGGATCAATGAAACATTTGTCATTTTCTTTCATTTAAGTCTTATAAAGTAAAATTTAACAAGTCTGAAATATAACTCAAAGCAAGCAAACAATGGCGTTATATAAACATCTGTTACAGTTGTGAAACGAAATGAAATCATAGACCAAAAGAAAGGTTTTGCTGTAATTACTATGATATAAAAACATTAAGGCTCTGTTTTAACAGCTACATGCAGGACAACAGCTGCAACTATCTGTCTAGTTCCATCTAGTTATTTGACAAAAAATAGTGTTTTGTGTAATTGCAGCATGTCATGAAGCATTTATCTCTTAATACATAAATGCGTTACATGGTTTCACAGTGGCTTATCTTCATTCATGGTTATACATCTCTGTTTTCGGCACATAATCTAATATTAATATCACTTTTAGACATGTATTCGCATTTCACATTTTCATAGCACAGGTTCTTTGCTTTTGGAAAAGCCATTAACCACAGATATCGAGTCAATCCAAATGAAACTGAGTAGATTTGGTCTGTTAAAATTGCATGGCTTTGGAAAAGCACTGTGTGAAATATCTGCAGAGCAGGAAAACAAGGACCGGAGGTAAAGTTGGTCGGGCAGAGGAAAGTACAAGAGAATGGGTGCAAGATGAGCGCCAAAAGAGAAAACATGATGGATGGTAGAATACAAGCTGATACCTCTGAGAAAATGATAAAAAATGGTTCAACAAAGGATGGAGGAGGAGAGAGTAAGAGGGGAGTCCGAAAGGGAGGACAAGTATGGGGAATGAGGGATGGGAGTTGATCTGAGGGGGCAGAGGAAAGGAAAATTGGAGATATGGGGAGGAGAGAGAGGGCAGAGATGGAAGGTTGATTAGGGTGGTAAGATGGATGGAACAACTGGAGGGTGAGGCTTTTGTGAATGAGGTTTGTTGGAGAGGAGATGAGCATGAGGGAGGAGAAGAGAGGACCAGCACCGAACAGACAGGGAGGAGGAGACGAAGACAGGATTGGAGAAGGAGGAAAGAGGAAAGAGGAAAAGAGTTTGCGAGGAGAGGACAAGCCAGGCCATACATCCGGCCCCGGCTGCTTGGCACAGCGCTGGCACTGCCACATCTGTTGCCCAAAGCTGGGAGGCCAGGTGGTGCGTGTGTTCGGTGTGTACGTGTGAGTGTTTGTTTACTTGTGTGTGCGTGCAACAGAAGTGGTCAGATGGAACAGAGATAGTACAGGCCTGCTCCCTGCAGAGGGACTCATACATACAAGCTTGACACACACTCACACTCCCTCACATACACCCTCTAAACTGCTACACAGATCCTACATTGCCTGCTGTGGCAAACAACCCAATTTCAGTTAACATTCAAAGTTCACTTTCACGTGTGGTTGTTTGTGCGCGTGTGTCCGTGTGTGGGCGTGAGTGTTTTTTGGCATCAACAATAGCATGACCTTGTTTTCTGGCAGCACAGCAGGCCGTGTTCACGAGTCAGGTAATAACCGCTTCGTATTTTTTGTGTGCGCGAGCTCAAACTGAAGCACTGCCTTGTGTACAACCTGGGTAGTTTTACCACAAGCCTTCCCGTCTATATTTAGGCTGAAGCATAACGGGCTACGCTTCAGCCTAAATAACGCGGTGGGCTGCGCCACACTTAATCAAAAAGTGGAGGACGGGATAGGAGGGAAGGATGGAAGGTGAGCCGAATTAGAGATGAAGTCAGGAGAGATGGTGAGTAGAGAGTGACAGGAGGCAAAAGAAGGACGAAGGGAGGAAGACAGCGGGAGAGAGAAATTGGGAGGTTTGTCCTGAACAAGTGGGGTAGATGTGAGGACGGAAGATGTATCATAATGCTGTGCTTCTTGTCCTCTGTAACCACGGAGACTGCTGAGGGACAATGAAGATACATTTGTTCCCACAGAGAGCTCACAGCCCCATCTGGCCATGTGTGCCTATGTTTCTGCCTTTGTGTACTGTATTATACATTTGTGTAATAATGGCCTACTGTGCTGCTCGTTTTCATAGAAATGTGTCTCTTCGGATAGTCGCCAGATGCGTGTGCGATGCAACATATAATATCCCTTGGCGGAAGAAAGCAGCATTTTCTTTTGTGACTCATCAGTTATTGAAGTCTTTGCCTATTTTAAACCAACAAATTAAAATACAAGCTGCATATCTTCATCGTGAGAGCGCTATGGGCAACTTATTTCACTCTAGATTTCTTTCGTTTGCTATAAAAAAGAATTCCAGCATTAAGAATAAAAGCCTGAACTGTTTGTCTTTAAGCCTGTTATGGAAGGCAGACATTTTGACCCCTTCACACCTGGAAAAGCAGAACAGTATGAGTGTGAATAATGATACGGAAGCAGCGAAATTATACTTAGAAATCCACTTTTCATATCTCATCTCGTCAAAATGTTTGTATTTTAAACTGTTGATATTGAAGTTTTTAGTCATTCTTGAAAACTACTGGAACATATGGCAACTAAAAATAGAGAACTATTTTGATCTGCTATGTTGCATTACAAGCTAATTAGAATAGAAATTGAAATTGCATAATAAATATATTGACTACAAACACACTTATTCTGCTAACTGCTCATGAGCTTAAGAAACATAATTTTACTGTAGAAAGAGTTTTTATTGACATTATCTCTTTACTGTATAGGAAGTGTTCAGAATAGATGTTCATTACTATTCTGCTAGCTTTCCTGAGCATTTTTTTTTCCATATTTGAATCATTGGTGTAATTCTTCAGTGATCGCAGCGTCGTCTCCTCTGCCTGCCTGTTTCAGAATGTCAGTTGATGAAGACCGAGAGGCCAAAGCCAAACACCTTCATCATACGCTGCCTCCAATGGACGACTGTCATTGAGAGGACCTTCCATGTGGACTCACCTGATGAGAGGTCAGTTCCCTTAAAGGTTTACTGTGCAGGATTTACTGCCATCTAGTGGCAGGTTGAAAGCAGCTAAATACCTTCACCCCCACCCCCCCCCCCCCCAACTTTCACTTCCACTTCTAAGCATTTTTTTTTTTTTCAGGCCTGCTCGAGAGCCCCTGGCCCTTTAAAAACTACTGTAGCTGCATCATTCTGTTCAAACTGTGAACAGGACCATTACAATTGACACATAATTGAATCTGATTTGATAAAAACAGTAGTTAGAAATATTTACTGCACAATGCACTCCTGCAGATATATAACCCTAAATGATACACATAGGAATTTACAACCTTCAGTTCTTAAAATCATCCTCCCACCAGGGTGTGATCAATGAAAAACATACAAACAGGTAGAAAAAAGATAAAATCTTTAAATGTACCAGCTAGAATAATAAAATAATTGTCATTTGTCGATACTTAAGGAAACTTTTAAATTTCAGGAGTTTTAGATCAGTCCAATATAAAATATTACAAAAGCAAACCATCCTAAGATGTCAGGTTTAAAATGACCAAGTCATTGGGCTGAATGCAGGTCAAATATAATTATTTATGTAATGTTGTAAATGAAATCAGGAGCAGAGATAAGTATAGAGAGGGCTGTACTGGAGAGATGTTGTGTTTTTTGGTGTCTGTGAGAGAGATGGAGTGGAAAAGAGACCTTTCAAGTAGTGTTGGCATAAATTCTCCAGCTGCTCAGTTCCTTTCTGAGGAGCTGAGGTGTTTATCTCCAGAAAATGAACAGCTTTGCCCAGAAGACCACAGATGCTTCTGTGCATCCTTTGAGGTTGTGTGTATGTTTGTGTGTGTGTGTGGGTTGCAGCTGTGAGTGCAACTTTACCTGTGTTATATAGTGCTTTTGCATTAGTTTCACTTCAATATTTCAGAGTTAAAATAAACCTCGTAACTTTTCTTTTGATAATTTGTAAAGTGTTCACAATATGCAGTTGGACTGTGAGCTTCAGAAGTGTCTGCGTTTTATTGTGGAAGTGTGTACACACATTTGTGCGTTATTGAAGTTTAAAAAGTCAAAGTGTGTTGGAAAGAAGTTGTGTGCAACAACTGGGTGTGGGTTTGTGTGTGTGTGTTGCATGTTACAGTATCCGTTGTACTGTACTACTGCTGGCAGATCTCCAGCTACCACAGCCCCAGCCGTGTACAGAGAGGGTGGCACGTGTTGGCATGGTGCCGACTGTAGGCAGGCCCATTATCTCTCATTAGCAAACGGAAAAAAAGAGGGGGGAAAAAACCTCATTATACAAAAAACACTTTAACCGAGAAAGAGCATTTATCTGCTGCCTGACCTTGAGAGAGTTCCCATTGCTTTTTATGTAGCCGTGCACAAACACACCCATATCACTGGTGCCACAAATTAAATGCTCTCTTTTGTAGATGGAGTATAACTTGAGTTTGCCCTTGTTTTGTAGTGTGTAGGGTACACTTAGAAGTCTTTGCAGAAGAAAGGGATTCAGATCTTAAAAACACCCCTCCCTCTCTGTTTAGGTTGAAATGATTGTTCCACCAGATCCCTCAAGGAAACATATGGACGTTTAACTGAAAGGCATAACTAAATGCACAAAGGTGATTGTGTATGAGTTAAACAGGTTTCATTATTACGATCTTCTCAGCTTTTCCTGATGAGTGATGGTATCCATCTGCACAGTCCTGAGGATTTCTGTAAATATGTAACCCCTGCACGTGGCACAGGATAAACACTGAGGGAAGAGGAATGGAAAGAGTTTGAAAGGACATTTCTTTCTTTTTTTTTCACTCAGATCAGTCTTGACAGTTCACAATTTTCATTTTATGGTAAAAATAAAGAAATATTTTTGAATATCCATTGGTTTCGTCTTTCTTTAATTTCTGATCTTCTCTTCTTCTCTCTTCTATCTTCTCTTCTCTCTCTCTTCTCTTCTCTTCTCTTCTCTTCTCTTCTCTCTCTCTCTCTCTCTCTCTCTTCTCTTCTCTTCTCTTCCAGAGTAAATGGAAGCTTGGCCCTGTGTATGGACCATTATATTCATCATTGTTAAATACAGTTAATGTGTCTACACATTCTGATGCATGGCTGGCCTTCAGCCTCAGATTATGATCACACACACATGCATACAAGAACGTGCACACGTACACTTTCTCCCAACAGATGTTGAACAGCACTGCTAATGGAAAGTCAATGGGGAGGAACAATGTTAGCAAACAACAATGCTTTGTTCCCACTAATGTATTGGTGTGTGTTTGAGCAAACCCGCTCACACACTCACATGCACTTGCACACACCAGTATGTATTAGTTCTGCTCTATGATCATTGCTCATTTGGTGGATTCTCTCGTTGACCGTGTTTCCTCTCTGTTGAACAAATAGGTGTTTATGTTAATTGAAAACACTTTAGCACCTTTAAAAAGCTGGGTAGGTAGGTGCACCAGCCACCCTGTTTGAAAAGTGGTCTCATATTTTATATTTTAAAACTACATGTACATGAGCTGGTTTCAGTTGAGTAATGCCATATGTGCACATTTATGAAAATGTCATGCTTATAGTTGTAGTCAACCAACCAAGATCAAAGTGGTCAGTTTTGACAATGTCATGATGTCGTAGAATTATGTTCATGTTTAGACTGTATAAGAATTCAGTCATTTCAATAGGTCAGTTGAAGAAAGCAGCAGTTTGAGGTCTGGAAATGATGATTTTCTTCATCTTGCCCTAAACCCAGAGATGAGTGGACAGAGGCGATCCAGATGGTGGCTGACAAGCTGCAGAGGCAAGAGGAGGAAAGGATCCAGTGCAGCCCCACCTCCAACATCGACAACATGGTAGAGGAGGAGATGGACATCTCAACGACGCACCACAAACGCAAAGTAATGCACACTCCGAAATACAAGCACGCCATCAAAGTCAAAATGAGCTAATGTTGTCCTTGAAATGGAAATAAAATATGAGTTCATGAGATCTGCAAAACATTGCATTGTTTTAATTTACGCTCTACACAGCATCCCAGCTTTTTTGGACTTGGGGTTGTACTTGGAATAAGCTAAAACTTCAGCATCTACCAATGAAAAAAGTCCTTTAACCAGAAGGACTTAACTTAAACAGAATAAATCATGCCACATTATCTGTCAGCTCTACTTGGCTAAAATATATGACACATCCTTCAGTTTATCTAAACAGTCTGAAGTATTATTGGATTGGATGCATATTGTTCCAAGACAGGCACTTGAACTTAAGTCTTGCATCTGCACTCTTACTTCAAACAGATTTGCAGCTCCACTTTGTTTGTGAGGTATCAAAACTTAAACTGTAACAATTAATGCCGCTGCTCGTCTTTGTTTTCCTCCAACAGACGATGAGTGACTTCGACTACTTGAAGCTGCTGGGAAAGGGAACTTTTGGTAAAGTGATTCTTGTCCGAGAAAAGGCCAGCGGGAAATACTATGCCATGAAAATCCTTAAAAAAGAAGTCATCATAGCCAAGGTTTGCTTCTCATCCAGCATTTTTTTTTTTTTTTACATAAATTTTAAAAGATGTATATTCGAAAGAAGCCTATTCAGTTTTCTTCATCAGTTTTCGGTCTGCAAATCTCTTCAGCTTCCATTTTGTTTCGTTATAACAGAGATGTTTTTATTACTTCTAAACTTCACAGGATGAAGTGGCTCACACGCTAACAGAGAGCAGAGTACTGAAAAATACCAGACACCCTTTTCTCACTGTGAGTACCTCAACTCTACTAAACACCATTTAAATTCATACGTACTGTACATGTGGGAAATGCCTTGACATGAAAACACACAAACACATAGTTACTATACATCCATGACCTTTTTCAGACTAGTTGGACAGTAAATGCTCATACTTGAACAACCACATCTGTTGGCTTTGATGTACATATACATATACACACATTAGCTGGTTCTCATGTCTATGATATTGCCTTTATGCATATATACATGTTCATTAACACTCTGAGTTTACGTCTGTGCCACCTGCAGCCACAAAATAACTTTCACCAACTGTCTTTTGTTTTTTTTTTGTTTAGTGGCTTTCTCTCTCAAATGAAAATGCGCACACACATGTATTTTCTTCATTCGCATTTCAGTGTACACATTTAATTGTTTTGAACGAGCATTTCGATGCCAACAGTTCTTCTGCTTCTGCTTTAATGTAAATGGACCCAGACTTTTCATCACTGCAGTAGACACATGGCTGCACTATAGACAATGAAGTTGATAAATCTGTTCCATAAATTGAATTTTATTTGGCGCATACTCATACTCGCACTCATCAAGCCTGATAAAGTATACATGTGTGGTTCTTGTTTCAGTCGCTGAAGTATTCCTTCCAGACTAAAGACCGTCTCTGTTTTGTCATGGAGTATGTGAACGGAGGGGAGGTAAGGCACACATATGCTTTGATGTTGACTGTGCTCTGTGTGGTTTCCCATCCTTTTGTACTGCTTTAAACAGCCAGTTGAACCGCAGCTCCACCACAGTAACTGACAGCGCTCAGAGCTCAGCTTAATTCTACTTTCAACTGCTTTAAACCCTGTTTAACACTTCCCCATTTTTTGTTCTTTTTTTTCCTAGTTTTTATACATTTGGGTTGTTACATGTGTTTAAAATAATCAATTTTAAACACACCTGCCGCCTGGCCAGGTGTTCCCGTGCCTACCTTCCAAAGAGAGCTGGGATGGGCTCCAGCAGACGCCCGTGACCTTGAATGGGAGGGATTGGTTGCAGATAATGGATGGACGGATAAAGTTAAACCAAACTCAAATAAACAAGAGCACTTATTGTTATAAGTTCTGTCTCGAACAGTTATCTAAACTCTTTCCCGGCTTTATGAGTATCTCTTAGGAGAATACAAAAGTAATAAATGAGATAATATGTTGTCATTAGCGGTATGCACATTTGCATCAGCAGTGCGGCGAAAGAATGTGCAAACGCTCAAGAAACAGCTAAAGTTTGACTGTTGGATTGCTTTCTAATGTTAATTTGCCAACCAACTGGCCTCTCTCATGCCTTTTCATTTCTCTGTCCCATTCCTCTCCTGCTCCTGTCTATTTATGAACACACCTAAGGGGCAGATAGAGCCAGAATGACAGTCAGAGACGAAATGAGTTTGGATTCCCCCACTTTTCCATTTCTCAGATTTTTAATCGGGCCGTTTTTGCAATCTTGGTTCATTCCCTTAGTGCAACTGTGTCCTGCTCCCCCCTCCCAGTTAGTTAGTTAGGCTGTTCAGGCAGTGCCAGGCCTGAGCAAACACACACAGAGAAAACACCAGCAAACTCACACACACGCATACTTGCACAAAACACACAGCAAATTTTTTTACCTCAACGGACAAATTGTGACCACACATGCCACAAAAACACACACACAACCCATTACAAACCTGCCACAGTCACAGCTGCCAGTGCACTGATGAAGGCCCACCTGTCGTGCTTACCTCTCTCACCACACACACACACACAGACACGGACACCATTTGAGCAAGGTGGTCTGTGAGCATCCCTCTGGTGGCCATATGCAAACCTCCCTGAACAATTAATGGGAAGATGTGTGCCCCTTGGCCTCATGGGTAATTTGTAGGATTTGACTGGTGCAGCACAGCAGTCTGGTGTCATTTCCACGCCACATGTGTATCTGTACAACAGTGACAACTTGACAACTGACAGCGAGGGAGAACGTAAGAAAAAAGAGGAGAAAATGAGAGGCAAAAGATAGAAAAAAAAAGAAAGACACAGGAAAAATGGGAGGTCAAGCCACCTGGGGTGGGGGATGGGGGGTGGGTGTAAAACTTGTATACTATTTAAAGTATAAATATGAGCCTCTTGCCAAAAACAGAGAGGGGTGAATGTGAGAATGTTGCAAATGAGGATGGAGGCTCAGGGGGCAAGGCCAGTTAGGCCACTAATGAGTGCTGCACCGGAGGCAGTTGGGCGAGGGAAGAGGGTGTTGGCGGAAGAGGCGGTCGACTTGTCTTTAACTAGACTGGTGTATTGATTAAACCCCCTTGATTTGGCCCCCATCACTGAGCTCCTCGCCAGTGCCATGCCAACGCAGCCCAGAGGGTAACATGGAAAAAGTATGTAGTGAGGATCGGGGGGGGGGGGGGGGGGGGGGGGGGGGTGGGGGGGCTTGAGGCGGCAGCTGTCGGGCGCCTCCACCTGCCCTCCTCCAAGAGCTGCCCCCACTTCATGCAACCCCTCTCTGCCACACGCAGCCCAGCACAGGGGTCCAAAAACATGGAAAAAAGTATGTGTAGTGAGGATCGGGCGGGGGGGGGGGGGGGGGGGGGGGGGGGGGCTGCTAGATGAGGCGGCAGCTGTCGGGCGCCTCCACCTGCCCTCCAAGATGCTGCCCCCACTTCATGCAACCCCTCTCTGTATACCCCGTTTACACGCACCACCCCATCCCGCTCTCTTTCCCCTCCGTTATCTATCATCTCAATATGGTCAGCCAGTTTGTGTTGTGTAATTTCCTCCAATAAATCAGTAATTATTGCTGTGCTGTCCCTGCTGTCCCCCCCCTCTCCCCACCACCCTCCCTTGCTTATTCTCCCGCTCACCCCCCCCCCACCCGTCCTCCCTCCCTTTTCCTGCAGCTGTTTTTCCATTTGTCCAGAGAGCGCGTGTTCTCTGAGGATCGCACGCGCTTCTACGGCGCCGAGATCGTCTCAGCTCTCAACTACCTGCATTCAGCCAAGATCGTGTACCGGGACCTCAAGGTAAACAGAACCAGGGAGAGAAGGCAAGCTGGAAGGGATGGGTGAGAGTGATCAGATATTTGAGAAAAAAAAGAAAGAAAAAAAAAACTTTTTATGTTTCTGCCCAAATCCTCAAACATGTTGTATTTCTACTTTTTTTTTCATCCTGGTCGAGGCAAGTGGCTCAGGATGTGTGGTAATTAAAGGAGGAATAGAGACGAGCTGAGGCAGACATGAAGCACTAAGAATTGCAGGAGGTGAAGGCAGACGGGGAGTCGGGGGGGGGGACACAAGTGAGATGCTGATGCCACAGAGGTAGAGAGGTAGATGGCTGTGTCTGACTGCCTGGCAGCCTTGGCCCCAGCCTCGCTCACAGCAGCCAAGAAAACGGGAGAAAAAGCAGACAGTGTGTGCAAAAACACTTGAGCCATTAAAATTAAAAGGTTGAGTGGCTCGAATAGATGCCTGAAGTTTATTTCGCTCCTTTGCCCCAACGTTTGTGTGTCTAGTGTGTGCACTGCCACTTTGTGGAAAATAAACTACGGCTGTGTTTAACCATCTGCCTCTGGTCTTCTCCTTCAGAGAGTTAGAGCCTTGACTCCACTAACTACAAAAGTATTTTTGTCATTCACAAAAGCACTCACTGTATATATGGTGGTTATTTTCAGTTATGGATGATCACTGAGATTTGTCTTTGTTTTCCTTCCAGTTGGAAAACTTGATGCTGGATAAAGATGGCCATATCAAGATCACAGATTTTGGACTCTGCAAGGAAGGCATCACTGATGCTGCTACCATGAAGACGTTCTGCGGCACACCAGAATACCTCGCGCCTGAGGTATTTTTTTGTTGCTTATTTTTCACTTTTTTTTTATTTTTTTATATTTGTAAAGTTAAAAAGATACTAACTTTATTGATGGTCTCGTGGTTCATATTCTGTTATTCAGAGGTGTAGCTGTATACTGTGGCTTCAGCTAAATTTTATACTGTTGTTAAGTTCAGTCACAAACAATGTTTATGTTATACATATATTTGGCTTTACGGTATATCATAGATGGCAGAAAAGGTGAATGTAGTGTATATAAACATGTGAGACTGGTTTTGTGCAGTATCTTTGTTTTAATATTTATGTGTAAAGTGTCCAGTGTGGCCACTTTTAAAAATGTCTTTTATCAGTTGATAAATGATGTGTAAATATAAGGGAACTGAGTTTTATGTTTGACAAACTGAGCTGATTCAGTGAGGCCTACCAGCAGGTAAAAGCATCGGTAGCATCCACAGTCTGAACATTAGTCAATGTTTCTGCACTGCTCAAGGTTCCTTCAGGATGTCCCCATGACACAATAACACCCCTGGCTGATTAGTTTAACTACCAGGACTATAACTGGGCTTTGATTAATAGCTGTGTGCTGGCTAAGGACCTGCAGGAGTCACACATACAGAATATGCAAACTCAAGACCCTTTAATGCTAAACTGGCAACCTCTAAGTCCTCACCCCATAATACAGTCTGTTTCATTAGGATGCTGCAAACAATTTATGCTTGTAGATTTTTATTTGTAGATTTCATAGCCATGCAATTTCCATAATATCAGAGTTCTGGTAAATGTACATTTCAGAGTGTGAATGAGGCTGTTGGTTAAATTGGGAAAGGGGTACGACACAGGGCTCACATGTAAAGACAAACACAGAAATAGATTCTTGCAATGTTTTTTTTTTTCCAGCCATAAGCTGTCCAATCATCAGCACTGCCTCACTCAGAGGCCAGCAGATCAAATGGCGAGAGCAAAGCAGGACTGTAGGTGGTGGCGACAGAACGATGGAGATGTGGAAATGAAGGCGGGGGGGAGACGCAGCGTGTAGGCTTATATCCCACTCAAAAAAGTATGGAGGACAATTTGGCGCAGCATTTTCTGACTTTTTTTTTTTTTTTTTTTTTTTTAAAGAGTCCCTTCTTTTGCGTGCCAAAAGCTGATTGGAGGCTGTTGGTTATTTTTCACAGGATGTGCGTCTGTGTGCATTTATGTGTGTGCGTGTGTGATTGCAGTAGAAAGTGCAGGCTAAAGCGAGGCAGATGGCGGCAGATGGGCGAGGTTGGAGGAAGGTGCTCGGAAAAAACCTGGAAATCTACACCACCGCCACTCGCCCACCCGCGCGCTCTGCTCGCCGCCCGCCCGCGTGTAAAAAATAACACGGTTTGCTCAGAGCCAAGTTATAGAGATGCAAAGTAGCCGGGATTAAAAAGAGAAAGGGGGGTGGGGGGGGGGGCTTGAAGACAGAAGAAGAAGATGAGAAAGGAGAGAAAATATTTCAGGGTTACAGGAGAGAAATTCAGACGGTTCCTGTGTTTGCCGGTGGTGAAGAGGGCAGATGAGTGTAGAAAGAGGACCGTGTGTGCCTGAAGGAACTCACTAACAGATACAACACAACAGCGCAAAGTGAATCATTTCTCCACTGAACGTGTAAAGTATTAGACTGAGGTGTTGCTGTTTGTTTCAAGAATGGTCAAAAAACGATGAAGTGTGAGATTAGAGAACAATAAGCAAAGGGTCCCTGCAAAGGGATGGAACAAGATTAGAGAAAACAGCATCTTCTCTGCCTTTATTTGACACATTTCCTTGTGACATTTTTCAAAGTGTTAAATGAGACAGATTTAGACTTTTTTCATCTTTTGTATGTGTGTTTAATAATTAGATTTGTGTGTGTTGCATATGTTTTTTTGTTGTTTTTTTTTTCTGTGGAGGTTTCACAAACATGGCAGCATTGTTAGCTGTTTGATAGACATCTCAAAATGTTAGCAGATTGTCAGCATAAACCCAATTTCCAAATGATGACACTTTGGAGATAGAAGGTCTCTGTTTGACACCAGCAATATGGGACTGTATGCTCACAGTATAGGCGGTGTGTGTACATGTGATTGTGTGATTGTGTTCCCTGCTGGGTATTGGGGCTGGTAGAGCCACAGGCTATGTGTGCCTGTCCCATCCCATGTAGTCCTGTCCAGGCTGCCAAAGCCCTCGTCCTGTGAGCAGCAGCTATCTGCCACATGGCTGTCCCAACATGGACCACGACGGGTCAAGCTTTTCTCCCTCACTGTTCTCTCCTCCTGCTAATGATATAATTTGTCTCTTGCTCTGTCTCGTTCCATTTATTTGTCAGCTCTTTTACTAAATTATGCACATAGAGTCACATATACTGAACACGCACACACACACACACACACACACTGCAGTGCCTTCTTGCCTAGGGCTGTGGGGCAACATTCTGGCTCTGTGTGGATTAATCTGCTCCCTGCCCGCAGCCGAGCTGCCACCACCTTCTTTGGTCCTAGCACACACACAAACACACACACACAAAAAAACGCACATCCTTCTAAACACACTGACATGCACATCCATATACATGTCCAACTGCACAGCTTAATTTCTGAACCTTCTAACACAAAGATTCCAGTTCAGAAAACTCACTAAAACAGGAAATCTGCTCTGAATTTCATAAATTACATACTTGATGTTTGTGCTTTTGTGTGTGTGTGTGTGTGTGTTCCTCTTCAAGCTGCAGGGACTGAAACAACACCAAACATCGCCTAAATCGCTTCACTCTCAAAACTTTATTTATTTGATGAGGATGAATACATATTCCATCTGCTGCGTGTGAGTGTGTGTCTAACAGTTTCCCAGCAGTCTAAGCCAGTGTTATCCCTCCAGCCGTACCAGTCGATGGTATATCAGGAGCTGGCGGCACTCCCCATTTCCCCAGCTCTCCCTTTGCAGCTGCCAACAGGGTGACCAACTTCATTCTCACATAAACATATTCATACATAAAATTGCACTCTTAACTCTCTTACTTGCTTTCGCACAAAAGTTGACATGCACACTCTGAAAAATCCACCTGCTTCATCAGCAGTTTGTCCGCTCTGTTCATTCAGTCAGGTAGGCCAGTTTTCTGTAGCAATGAGCTGCTGCACAGACTCACAGCAAACAGTTTGGTATGTTTTCTCTCACTCTCTCTTTGTAAGGGACATTTTCTCATTATTTGCATAATGCTGACTCACAATAGAAATCATCTCAAGGCACTTAACACAGAAGACAAGTCCAATACAGTTCCAATTAAAGAGGATCAAATTCAGTTGATTATTTTTCTCTTCAATCCAGTTACTGGAAAGATTCTTATAAAAAAATTCTCACAATGCCAGTTCATAAGGAATCAACCAGACTGAAGTGAAATCTTCACTTCAGTGCTTCCCCCTTCTTGAGTAAGCACGAGGAGACGGTGGACAGGAAAAAAAACCTCATTATCGTGACTAGAAAACCTCCAGCAGAACCACTCTCAGGGAGGACGACCATCTGCCTTTACTGTTTGGATGTCTGAGATGACAGGATGGGGAGACCAAAAAAAAAAAAAAAACAGAGTTTAGTCCAGGCGAATCTTATCTGGATCTGAGATCTTCAAATGAAGGTGCCTACATTTGCAGTGCAACCTCTCTTTATACTGCAGTGACTTTAAATTACAGCATCTCAGTCTGAGGCTTTAAAGATGCAGAACCTCTAGAACATCATTTAAAAATCAGACTGAATACGCAACAATAACATAAATGCACCAGAACCACCTCATAGGACAGATGATTGTGTTTTTCATTTCAGTGAAGGCCAGTGATTTACATTAAAAGTCAAATTCATAAATATATCAAACAGTCCTTACTTCATATTTCTCTCTGCTCCAGAGGCTGAGCAGTAAAGGCTTTAGGAGACATTCTGCTTTTCAAAGCTTTTCAGAAGATTTTCAGGTTTCATGGGGAATGTTTTTAAAACAACATTCAGGTTTTAAAATTCAGTTCATTCACCTTGTTTCTTATGATTCAGATTTAGATATTGGTTGACTAAAACTTAAACCTGAACTCAGCAATCACCTTGTTTTCCTCTCTCTGACCAAGCTCTTAAATCTATTTGTAAGTTTACAACAGCAGAAATCAAGTATTCCATATGCATCACCTTTAAGTGGTTTTTCAACAAATCGCACAGAAAAAAGCCTGCAGTTTGGAAGTTTTTTGTGTCAGCTGCGTATTTGTGACGCCGGTCCTCTCTGCAGCTACGGCTCATGACTGTCATCAATTCAGCGTACACTATATTTTTTAATCATATTGTATTACGACATACGATCTGTATACCATCTCATGTGATTCAGAGTTGTTGTGTTTGAAACAGGTTTTTGTCTGTGTTTTTGAATGTTTGTATTCTTGAGTCTGACTGGTCCATTAACAGTGAGCGAGATGTTATTATAATGGTGAGATGTTCAACATATGCTGTTTTGGCTGCTCTCCAGCGCTGTCTGTCTCTCTATCTGTCTCTCTGTCTGTCTCTCTGTCTGTCTCTCTGTCTGTCTGTCTCTCTGTCAGTCAGTCACACTTTCAGGCGAAACATGCATGCATGTACACTCATGTTAATAAGCTTATTATGTTAATGAGGGCGTCAGCAGCACCTGAACTACCTCTCTTCATACATCTGCCTCCCTTTTTCTCCCCCTCTTCTTCCTCTCTCCTCCTGCAAAACGGGCCCTGAGTGAGGATGAAGGAGAAGGAGCGAGTTTAGGGAGCGATGATTAGAGGACGGTGAAGGAATGGAACAGTTCAGAATAGAACAGGAAGGAGAGGGCCAATGCATGGAGAGATGGAGAGCAGGCAGGGAAGAGGAGCAGAAGAAGACAGCCCAGAGACAGAACCTTGATATAGAAGTGACACACTAAACAGCACACCTTTCCTCAGTGTGCACACACACACACACACACACACAGACACACAGAGCATAGCAGCTTAGCGTTGAGTACCTGCACCGCACAGCTTTGAGGTTGGACTGGCCCTGACTCAGGTTGCGGGCTGTTTCTGCCTTTTCCATCTACTAACATTCCTGTCTGTCCTTGCCAGGAGGGAATCGGTGTGCCAGGGAGAACTGGCAGCAGCCAGGGGGGCATCTGTTGGGCAACACCAACACACTGATTCCCTTACTGTTACAGCAGCCTCTGAAGACCTGCCATCCCACGATGTTCGCCTCTGTATACTGTTTACACTTTAGCTTTTGTTAGTTCTGCTGCCACTTCCGTTTCTCCAAAAACACTTTTACGGTTTTATTTATCCCTTCAGCAAAATGGCATATTGACTGTCCTTTCCTCGTTCATCTGTTTGTTCATTTACCTTGGGCAATCACCATTGTCCAATAAAATAAACGCAGAAATGCAGAAATAGAGCAGATGTCCAATAAAAGACATGGAGCATTTAGGACGTGTATTTCTCTCCATCTATGCTCCTCAGGTCCTGGAGGATAATGACTACGGTCGGGCGGTGGACTGGTGGGGTTTGGGTGTTGTGACGTATGAGATGATGTGTGGCCGACTACCGTTTTACAACCAGGACCACGAGAAGCTTTTTGAGCTCATCCTCATGGAGGACATCAAGTTCCCACGCACTTTGTCGGCGGATGCCAAGTCGCTACTGTCCGGCCTGCTCATCAAAGACCCCAACAAAAGGTCTGTGAGTCAATGTTGATTGCGAGAATCGTTCCCCTTCACTCTAAAAGTGAGTCTTTAATTAAGAAAATCTGTGGAGAATTTTGAAAAGATTCTGCTTGTTCTTTTTCACAGAGCCTGAATAAGATTTGAAAAATTATTTAAAAAAAATAATATTGTCTAAATTTCCACTAATATATGACAAAAATCTTGTTACCATGAGTCAGTTACTGAACCCATTTTGATGTTTTCACTCATTGGCTGCAATGGATTTGAAATAAAACAATCAAGATGTGATTAAAGTGTCAACTTTCAGCTTTAATTTGAGCAATTTCAAGTATTGCATTCAGAAATGTTCAGAAAAGCACCTCCATTTTCTAGAGCTTAAAAGTATTTGGACAGTTGATCGAAAACAAGTTAAATGGCCATGTATGGTCAGGTTAAAAACAAAAAAAATAAAAAATAAAAACAGCATAAATCTATAAAACCTCAGTTGTGGCCAATTCAACAGCTTGGTAGGTTCTTAAAAAGAGAGAAAGCACCGGTGAGTTTAAGTACAGTAAAAGGCCTGGAGGCCTGCATTTCATCTGAAATGGATGATCACAGAGTCCTTTCCTTGGTGAAGAAAAACCCATTTACAACATCAACAGAAATCAAGAACTCTGGAGAAGGTAGCCATAACGCCCAAAAACTACAATCCAGAGACACCTTCAGGAATGTAAAAACAGAGGGTTTACAGTCACAGGTAACATCCAGTAATGTTAATGATAAAGGTGAAGGTCTTGTTTCAGACTTTGATCACATCTTGATTAGTTTATTTCAAATATATTGCTGTGGTGTATAAAGGCAAAATCATACCTTCTTTCAGAAATTGGATAGTTTACCCAAAATTGGTGTATGTTTCTTTTCTTCTCTTTTTATTTAACTTTTTTAGTTAAGGTGAAATGTTCTGCTAATGTCAGATTTGCTCCTCTCTTCCTCTCTCAACCAGGCTTGGGGGAGGACCAGATGACGCTAAAGAAATAATGAGACACAGTTTCTTCTCTGGTATTGACTGGCAGGATGTTTACGATAAAAAGGTACTTGATGGAAAAATCGTATGTTAGCATGTTGTGCCATTCCTTGAAGCGTAACAGGATGGAGAAAAAAAAAACAGCCCCTCTTACTGACACACACCTACCTAAGGCATTTAAGTTCCTTTGTTTTTGTGTGTTGTGAATGTGCATTTTTAGTGCATTTCAACAGAAGTTGTCATGTAACACATATAGACATGCACGAATCAAGGCAGACAGGCAGCTGCATAAAGCACAGGGCACAGTGAAGAGGTGTGACTTTGTATCCTAGGAGTCTGTCAGTCTGCATGTGTTCGCTCAGATAACACCACCAACTGAGAGTCGTGTCCTGTGTGGCGACACCTAGGGCATCTTAAACAGGTGCTGCGTTTTCTCCTTACACTTTGCCCTGTTTTTTGCCGACATGAATCACTTATACTTTCTTCTGTTCTTCACACTTTCCTTTTCTTTCCTTTCTGCTGTATTGTCAATATAGCTGTTGTAAAACTAACACAGACAACCATCTCTGACTCCAAGTTAGAACAAATTAAATTGAGATGATTGAAAGCTACTTTCATGATGTGAATTAAAACTGAGGTCAGTAATTAACGATGAAGACATTAGATAGCCACAAATCTGCTGCCTTTCCTGTGCCTCTCAGAGACTTTCAGTCTCAGGAAGTTTTATGACATTGAATGTCCTTTTAAGCAGCTGCTCTATAATGTGGAACAGCAGTCGGCATTGTTCCTGGTGCACACGTGCAGTCTGATCTATCCGCTTCTATGTCCCAGCTCGTCCCTCCCTTCAAGCCTCAGGTGACGTCAGAGACGGACACCAGGTACTTCGATGAGGAGTTCACAGCTCAGACCATCACAATCACTCCGCCAGAGAAATGTGAGTTGTTTTTTTTTTTTGTCCACATGCACCCCCATTAAAGGTAACATACAGTAGCTCTAAACATTCTCATAGGAGTAAAAATAAAATCCCACTTCAGAGCAAGTGTTCACCTGGCTGGTCCTCTCAGGTGAACAGTGCTAAAAACAGACTTGAACGTTCCAAGGACACATTGAGGACATGTTCAGATCCCAACCCTCAGGCCGCAAGAGCGAGGCCTGAGGGTTGGGATAACAGTGTGAAAGCAAAGGTGTCCTGGTTTACACCTTTTCACCTGCTGTGAATCCACACAAGTTACATTCAGGATGTCTTTTGCTGTTCACCCAGTTTCTAAATAATAAATATTTACTGTTAAAAGCAGCGTCCAGACTCACAGGTTGTATCACTCGTGGAAAACTCTCTGCTTGAAAGCAGCTTTGAGTGCAGTTCCAAAGCTCTGGATTGATCCTGGGAGTCATGACGGGCCTTTCTCCAAAGGGTTACAGCAGAGCTGCACACAAAACTTTCCACACAAAAGTTGCTAGTTGCTGTCTTGCTGTTGCTGTGGATTTTATTTTCACATTTGTGTGTTCAGAATGGAAACTAGAGGGTTTAAAGAGAAGAATTCAGCTGAAGTCTTAAGTAAACAGAGGTGTGATGACAGAGCACTGTGACGTCAAAATAAATTATCTTTAATTTCGCTCATGTTGTGTCCGCTACATAACAAAGGTGACTAAAATGTTTTTTTTAAAGTTCAGCCACAAATGCAACTGAAGAAAATATTAAGCATTTCTAATTCATTAATTCAGCTCAGTAAATGGATATGCAATTTTACAGAAACCAGTCACCTAACAGCTCGACCTGTGTGACGTAATCGATCATTTGTTTGTTTTGATAAAGAAGAAGTATCTGAGATCTGATGGTCTCTTGAGGTGCAAGCACATATGCTTAAAGCTGTCCAGGACACATGATAAAACCAGATCTGAACATCCTCAAAAGGGGAGACAAAAAAAAAAAAAACAGAACTTTATGTTTTTGATCTTTGCTATAATTTCTGATTGTAGTTTATGTCTCTTTTTTCATGTGAGACATTTAGATTTGAATTTGCAATAAAAGCCAACACTCAAGAGTGCTGCTGTCTGTTCATTTTGAGTGTCGCTGCAATAGTCCTCCGGCCACATGAAACTCTTTACACACATCTGAGATAAAGCTACAGTTTTCACGGGAAAACAGGAGTGCACGATAATTATCGACCCGATAACTACCAGGGCCGATAACAGGAAATTATGATGTCATCCCGATAAGTCCGATCTCATGACGAATAGCCCCGACAACATATATATTTTGTCAACACGGCAGTGCCTCGCTCCCTCTGAGCCTTGAATGACCGGCAGTGAATGTTATGTTCAAGTGATGTCGGTATAATCAGAAAAATGATGTCTCAGTAAGGAAAATCAAGAATCCCCCCTCATGCCAGAAAACAACTTGTTAACTCTGTCATAGTTTTGATAGTTGCTGACTTTGATATTTGCAGGATTTTACCACATGTTACACAAACAAAATAGAAAAAATAGATAAGGCTGAAAGAACGACTAGCAAACGAGCGAATGGAGGAATTTACGTTACACCTTGAATGCAGCATTGCGGCACAGTGCGCTGATAAAAAAAAAAAACAAAAAAAACATGGAGGTGATTGCATGGAACTTCGTTAAAGTTTCAAAAGAAGATAGTTTGCTGGTTATTTGTGACAAATTCTCCAAGCGAAGGAGGGAAAAATAACACAAGCTTTAATACGTCAAACCCGATCAGCCACCTGAAACACAACCATCGCTTCCATGGAGTTTTGAAATCGTGCTAATGTGAGCTAACGTGAGCAAGCCAGCAGCAAGTCTCCCCTCCGCTCCTCGCCATCATCTCTCTCATCTAAAGCCTTCATGAGATTTAAAAAAAAAAAAAAAAAACTACTGAATCTTATTTAATTAAAGGAATTGATTTGATTGGAACGACAAGCCAAAATCCTTTAAATGTAATTTTTTGTTACTATGAGTGCACTTTTTGTTTATTTACACAGACGAGTGTAACTTGTGTCAATACATTATGTACATTATTTTTTTTAGTTTGTAATTCTGATGTATGTATTTCCATCAGTTCAAGGAGCCTTTATTTTTTTTATATCAGTCAGTATGGCACCTTATTTAAATTGATGTGAGATTTCAAATAGGTTTGTTTGATAGCTTTACAAAAATGTTTGAGAGGCTTGCCAATAGTTTTTAATTGGAAAAAATAAATCTCTCTTAATTCAAAGAGTCAAAACAGTTTTTGGTTTTGTTCATAGTATTGATATAATGATCTTAGGTATATGTGTTAGTTATCGGTTATCGGTATCAGTATCGGGCTTCAGGAGCTGAAAGTTATTGGTTATCGGTATCAGTTTTAAAAAACAGTTATCGTGCATCCCTGGTTTTTAAAATGTTCAGCACTGAATTATGTGTGAGAAGAACTGATGTTTCTCTGAACTGATGTGAAGTTCCACTTGTTTTGTGTGTCACACATCACTTAATTTGCTGGAGATTGGATGGTGCTTCAGAAGCTTGTTTGTTAATTGAATTGTGTTGGTTAATATCCAGCATTCTGTAACAAAATACTACTGCACTGACATTGAATCATGTTTTGCCTGGATTTCAAACAGCAATTTCCTAAAACATTGTTTAACTCTGAGTCTATATTTTTGTCTTCTTAGTCGATGAAGATGGGATGGACTGTTTGGACAATGAGAGACGGCCGCACTTCCCGCAGTTCTCGTACTCTGCCAGTGGGCGTGAATGAACTGTCCATCAGAGTGACATCATAATCAGTGGTCTCTGAGGTCATCAGTGTGGGACAAAGTGACCGACAGCTTTGGACTGACCCAGAATGGCCAGAGTTGAGGGATTTTGCCCTTCTCCTTCATTCCTTCTCTCTTCTTCACCTCTCCAGTCCATTTCTTTATTTATTTATCTTTTTGTCAAACCCCTCATAGAACCAAAAAAAAAGAAAATTTACAAAATTATTGTCTAATCCTGCACTGCAGCCCCAGGCAATCCAAACTGTGATGTGATCATTTATGTTGTAATAACCCTTTAACGACAGGAGCTTCACCAGTGGTCTGCTGTGTTTTGACACGTGACTGTTGAGCCAAACTTAAAAAAAACAACAACATATTTTTAAGAAGTTGGACATTAACTGATGCATTTTAAGGAGGCACTTTTGTTGTGTGTTGTCTGTGTGACAGAGATGCAGTATTTTAAGTCGTTCAAACCCAAACTGCCGTTACCGGTTGTATCTCAGGCTTTTGCAAACACAGAACCAGTGAGTCTTGTGTCTGGCTTCATGTCTTCAGTTCAGTGGTTCTGGGATTGACTGATCCGTTGTCATCTGTGAGCAGAGGCCTACACACCTCATGTTGTCGAGCAGGATTTGACTCAGGTGTTGCTCAATGCAAAGTCATTGTTGTTGCTGCTATTTCAAGTACTACTACAACTACTACAGGTACTATTGCTCCTAAATATTGCTCTTCTACTGCTACTACTTAAATCCGGTGCTACACTTCACATAAATGCTGCTTATCATTACCTGGGCGCCAGCAAAACATCAACCACCTATATTAACATCTAAGCTTGTACAGCCACAGAAACAGCTGCTACCCAGCTGTACAGCTCTTACATGTCAAATCTGAAGTTCAAGACAATGATAGCATGTCGTGTGTGTATGCGTGTGCGTGTGCGTGTGTCAGAGCCAGTAAAGGGTTTGTGTTTCAGGACGTACTCAAAACACAGCAGTTTAGACAGATGATGCTCCGAAACAAATGATTTTTCACTACATTTCCCACAGTGCAGTGCAGGATGGTTGACGTCCGCTACGGCAGAGGTGAAAATGAGAGGAAACAAGCTAATTTGAATGTTCCCCCAAAGTGTTTTATTATTATTATTATTAATTTATTTTTATTTTAACTGTTTTCTGTCCAAAAAAAAGGGCAAACAACACCGAAAAGGTACTTATTTTAAACCATGGAGAGCTTTACTGTGACACAACGTGACCATGGCTTTGGGATTCATACTAGACTGTATCTCTGTGTCTGTGGAGGAAAGAGGAACTGCTGCAGCGACAGATTCAGTTAAGAGAGATGCAGTGGGAAATGTCGATAACGTTTTAATTTATGACATATTGATGAGTAGCAATGTAACAGCTGATCTCCTGTTTCCTGCAAGTTTCTACCAAGGATAAAAAAAAAAAAAAAAAGAAGGCAAGATGGTATAAATTAACAGTTATGGGTTTACAAGAATCAGCAATGGCTATAATATATGTTCTATTTATTGCTCTACTCATTGGTTTTATATTTAACTTTTTCTATTGTTATTACATTATTCTAGAAAAGAAATATATTGTTATTTTTAGGGCTTAGAGGAAGAAATTTGCACCTCAAGAAACAAAAATGGCTGAAGAATGTAGGAGGTGAAGCAGATAGCCTTCCTGCTGCATTGTTTTCATTTATGTTTTGTGTTGTTTTGTGACCAAAATGTGACTGCCGGAAGACTACAGGACACACCGGAAACGCCCGGCGCGCGTCTTCATCATCCCCACAGGTGTCAAACGTTCCGACTCGCCTCACCTGAGCGGTTATGGACACAAGTGTCCCGCGTGCTTAATGTATTTTAATGGAGGTTGAGGCAGAGTTGAGAGAGAAGGACGAAGCGGAAGTTGAGCAGAAAGAAAATGAGCGAAGCGCCAAAGTCTGAATGTAAAGAAACGAGGAGCTGAGCGCTGAACTGTAAGTGCTGCTGATTGATGAGAGATGTGGAGGAAGGAGACGAGGAGAGCTGAAAGTCGGTCTGGTCCGTCAGTGTTTCACTGAACCCAACGCGCGGTCCGCCGTCTCCGGTGTGTGCTGTCGCTTCTCCGGTCTGAACTTTGTGTGTTTGCAGTCGTTGCATCGTCATGTCTTCCAGTCTGACCAACAAGATGGTGGAAAATCCCCTCAGTCTCTGTATTTTCAAACGCCGGGTAAGCCTTACGGTTTAGCTCAGATATAAAAACAAAAAGTTGACATCCAGCACTTAAATAATAGAGAAAAACCGATCTCATGTGAGATAAGACATTAGGAGAAAAACATGTTAACAGTGAAGAAAGCATCACCTTTAGTATCTGGCTGACAGACTCAAGAGTACCAGGGGATGTGCTCTTATTCGGCGTTTGTACTCCACTATATTTATTTGAATGTGTGTAGTATCATTATTGATGAATAACTTGAATTTATTTTCTATTTAATTTATTTGTTGTCTCTTTTTTTTTGTACTGGCATTTAGCAGTATGGGGGTGTAGTCGTGTTCCACTTTGTTCTAAAAATAAGTGTCTCCTTTTTTTTCTTCCTTTGCAGATATCTTATACAGCATTTTGCCTGTTTTCTCCGCTGCTCTCAAGTCCATATGCTTTACCGTTGCACAACCATTAAACTGCTAAATAACTAGAAAAAGCGCTTTATGGCAGAAAGTATAAAAGAATGGCGCTGGCCTGCATGCTGTAGTTCACCTCTGTCCGCACCACCAGTCCTGAGTCAAAGTGGCTCTCAGAACTCTTATGAAAAATACTTCTCTGTGATCCGTTGAGCCTATCTGGCACCACCGAAGCAGCTGAACAGTTCAGAATTTGTCCAAAACCCGCCCGGTTGGCACCCTCAACAGGCTCGAGCAGGCGCTCCCAAGTATTTGGAAGGACTTCAGCTCTGATTTGACCCAGGTCTGAGAGCGGCTGAGGGGTTCTAGCTGTATGTGCACGCTTAACGCCAAAATCATTAGAAACCACAGTTCATAAAATACCGCTTTGTAGCTTTGAACACAGCACTTTCACTCCCATCACTTTTGATATGGTTCAGAGGAATTTGATTCAGCCCTGCTTTAAAGGAAGATTTTTAGCTTTTTTATGTTTTTTAAGAAAATCAAGATTTTTAATTCCTGTTCACATACAACCGCTAACTTTGATGTTGCTCTGATATCTAGAGCTGGCAAAACCCGAATGAAGTGTCCTACGAGCGGTGACGAGTCAGAGCAGTCACTGCTGAGTGGGCTGTGAATAGGGCTCAGTGAGACGGTTTGGCAAACTGGTTAGTGTTTTATAAAGTAAAGAAAAAAAAAACAAACAAACTGATCTTTGCACTAATCTCTCTGGTTTGAAAAGTTTTCCTCCAGTGAGTCTCGAACTTTCTCTGTTTAGTCGTGTCACAGTCTGATTCAGACAGAGATCATAGGGAGCCGAACGTTTTCCTCTAAATGTTAAGAGTAGAGAAGATGAACCTTAGTAATTCTCTTTCAGCATGTGCTTTTCCTTTAACATGTTTCACATGTCAGTCGTCCCAGTTGTTCCTAGACTGGATGCAGAAATTCAGTTTCAGCCTGAGTGAATTTCTGCTTTACTGGTGCCCTCGTCGTCCGGGACAGTGAGTGAAATATCTGACGTTCTGACAGTGTTCACTCTTAAAGTTGCTGCTGTTTGTACTGTACATCTATCACACAACAGATCTGACTCCAGGAGTGTTTTTAAGTACTTTTTTTTTTTTTTTTTTAAAGATCTCAGCTGCTCTGAATTTATCTTGTCTATTCTTAAAGAACCAATGACATCAGCCAAAAAAAAACCCACCATAAACTATGCTCTGCCTGCCGTTCAATGCAGATCAGTAAAAAGCTCATGTTTGGAAGGATTTTTTTTTTAGGACAATATTTGACCTCATGTCTACAACAGGCTTCATTCCCTTTCTTCTCTGGCACTGCTCTATCATCTCGATTATTACAGTAACAAGCAAGCATGAGAAGCATTTATCGATGAACAGCAAAAAAAAAAAAAAAAAAAACAGCTAACGTGTTACTATTCAAGAGTTTAACTGAATTTAAATGTCATCATGTCCATTATACTGTAGCTCTACAGTAGTGGGAGACACCTCTGGGCAGCTTCCAGCTGTTTGCCATGTTTCACTGAAGCACTGTCACAATGAAGTCAGCTCTTCCCTCTGACGCATCAGTGGAGCAGAGACTAAATTGACTCTGAGACGGTGTCAGGAAACTCAGTGGATTCTGAAAGATTCACAGAAAATCAGATCAAATAGCTTTTTTTTGTCCTTCATGCTGTCAGG
Source organism: Hirundichthys speculiger (assembly GCA_018398805.1). Taxonomy (NCBI): domain Eukaryota; kingdom Metazoa; phylum Chordata; class Actinopteri; order Beloniformes; family Exocoetidae; genus Hirundichthys; species Hirundichthys speculiger. The sequence goes on along the minus strand of JAGFBZ010000926.1, from coordinate 1,776,600 downwards.
ATGCAGTGCTGCCAGCCAGTGAGGCAGCAACGATGTGAAAACAACAGATTACCATCAACATGAAGCTGTTTTTCTTCTTGTTTTTTTTTTTGTTTTTTTTTTACATACTGTACATCCTTAGTATTTTTACACATAAAATGTATATGATAGGGATGCACATTATTTTCCTTCTTACAGACAGCTTCAATAAAGCACTATGTCAATCTGCTGCAAAGTGTTGGCTTTTTTTCATTGGGTCTGAGCCATTTCTGACTGAACCTTCAGCACAGTTCAAAACTAAAGACGTTTCAAATTTAGACTCTAGTTTTTCATAAGAACACACACTGATGATGCTCTCGTAGCTGAAATACAAACCAGATGGCTATGACGGTGCTACTCTTGATCCCCAGGAGAACCAGGTCACCCAGTGGGAGGGGTCGGCAAAAACTCACAAATAAAAGTATTTTATTAAATAAACTCGGAAGTTTATTAGTAATGTAAAAAAATATTATAAAGCACAGTGAACAGTCCAACCAACACCTCAGTCAAAATAATAATTTTAACACAAAACGTAAAAATGCACCTTTATAGCGAGAAGAGATATTAGTCTTTCCTTCTGACGGTCCTTCAAACATCCAGATACAGAGAGTGAAGTGGAGGAAACGGGCAGCGCTGACTCGTCACAGTATCAGTTTGTCACATGTTCGGTAGCTTGAAAGACACACACAAGTCTCAAAATTATATCACATTTTCACAACATTATTTAAAAAAAAAAACCAAATACACAACGTTATTAGTAAAGAAGTGATGCATTTTTAGCTTGGCCGTTAGTATGGAGTCCCTGTAGTGAGAAGATGACTGCGGGTTGATTTTATAAACTGAACACTCCTCTGTATTCGTACCTCCATTCGTAGGTTCTGCATCTCCTCGTTCAGCGTGTTTCTCTCCTGCATCAGCTTGTTCTGTTTGGCCAGCAGCTCACAGACCTGCTGGGCGCTGCTCTGACAGTGACGGTCCAACTGCTGCAGCCTGCAACAAACACACACATAATATCAACGGAAAGAGTCATCTGCCTGATACAAAAGGAGCAACTTGTTTCAGTTTCTCCCTTTAGGGGTCACCTCAGAGCATCATTGCGTTCCACGTATTGATTTGGCGCAGGTTTTCACATTCCTGACACGACCCTCTCCATTTATCTGTGACCGGCTCTATAAAAACACTGGCTTGTGATCTCTCAGTGGCTGGGTTCCTGTCTGATATGTGACTAAATGCTGCACATACTGAAACAAAGCTGGATCCATAACGGGCCTTCAACATCCCTCGACTGAGCTGATCACACGTATTTACAATCAATTCGAGTACGAGGAAAAGACGTAATTCAGGCCAGATGTCAATGCGGTATAATTAACTTCTTGGTAACGGCAATCAAAGCTGTGCAAAAAAAAAAAAAAACCTCAAACATAATACAACATTTGCACTCGATGGCTATTGACATTATGAAAGTGTGCAACAATACAATGTTCTACTCTATTTCTAGAAAAATGCTGAAATGAGGCATAAGAATGAAAATGTTTTCACATTCTTATATCAGCCAAAGAAAAGCGTAAAACAAAACAACTGGATGCTGCAAGAAGTCCAAAGAGTTGTGTGGCATTTCCTTGATAGTAACAATTCAGGGAACATAAGTGACTACAGAGCAATGGCACATGGAATGTACATTATATCGCCAAAAGTATTTCCTCACTCATCCAAGTTATCAGAATCAGGTGTTCCGACCTCTTCCATGCCCACAGGTGTTTAAATTTAAGCACCTAGACATGCAGACTGTTTCTACAAACATTTGTGAAAGAATGGGTCGCTCTCAGGAGCTCAGGAGTGGAACTGTGATAGGATGACACCTGTGGAACAAATTCAGACGTGAAATTTTCTCTCTCCTAAATATTCCACAATCAACTGCAGCTGTATTATAAGGAAATGGAAGTGTTTGGGAATGACAGCAACTCAGCCATGAAGTCCTGACCTCAACACCTTTGGGCTGAATTAGAGCAGAGACTGAGAACCAGACCTTCTGGTCCAACATCAGTGACCTCACAAATCCTCTTCTGGAAGAATGGACAAAAATCCCCATAAACACACTCCTAAACCTTGTGGACAGCCTTCCCAGAAGAGTTGAAGCTGTTCTAGCTGCAAAGGGTGGAGCCACGTCACATTGATTAGGAATGGGATGAAATAAAGCTCATATGTGAGTCAAGGCAGGTGAATGAATACTTTTGGAAATATAGTGTATTTCTGTTAATGTGTGGGGAATTGTCCTTTTACACAAATCACATACACTCACCACCCACTTTAGGTTTACCCTGCTGGCACCGCGCTGGACCCCCCGTCAGAGCTACCTTAATTCTCTGTGGCATAGATTCAGCATGGTGTTGGAAACATTCCTCAGTGATTTTGGTCCATATCGACATGACGGCGTGATGCAACCAAAGGTGCACCCAAAGGTCGTCTATAGGACTGAGATCTGGTGACTGTGGAGGCCACTGGAGTACAGTGAACTCATTGGCATGTTCAAGAAACTGGTTTGAGGAGATTTGAGCTTTGTGAGATGGTGCATTATCCTGCTGGAAGTAGCCACTAAAAGATGGTCATAAAGGGACGAACATGGTCAGCAACGACCTCAGGTAGGCTGTGGCTTCAAAACGATGCTTAATTGGTACAAAGAGATCCCAAGTGTGCCAAGAAAATATCCGACACCTGGACATGGTTCAGCAACGTCAAGCGAGTTTTGACTCGTTAAAGGTTAGCCAACTGTGTCACAAAAAAGGTTCAAGATGTGCACATTGTAACGAGTGGTATTTCCAAGAGAATCCCAAGCCACCTTAGATTCCAAACCGAATCTCCGTAATCGCGAACCACCATACCATTAGACCATCCACATCAACAGCACTTTTGAAACCATGTACCAGATACCAGTTTTCAGATGTATCTGACTGATCCATCCTTGAGATATGGAACTGAAGGGCCTGAAACGAATGCCAAAAACATGTTTTTGGACGATGAAAGGAGCTGGAGCACCAGAGAAAACCTACGCAGACACAAGGAAAACATGCCACCTCTACACAGAAAGCCCCCAGCGGCAGTTTGAGCAAGAATACATTTTTGGTGCACCACGACGTCCTCCTTCATGAGTTTTCAGTAGAAAACATCTGCAAATGCACTGCAAAATTCAGCTTTGGTAGTTCAAACAAGAACATCTAAACAATTACTGATGATTACTGCCAAGATGCTTAAAAATCAGCTATGGTTGACCCCGCTATGAATCAGGTGAGCACCTTGAAAATACACACCTCAAAAATGCAAAAATCTATGAGGAAGAGAAGCCTTTCGCAGGACGAGTGAGTGAAATTCCCTCATCCAGACTTGGAGAAACTCAGCTTCTCTAACAGTGTTTACTGTCAGTGCAACTGCCAAAATATCACATATGGTTTTTGATAATTAGAGTAAAATTGCAATCTTTGCTTGAGTTATTAAACGGATGTGTTGCTTTAAGAATTCTCCCTCAGGCAGGCTTTTCTCATACTATCCATTATTAAGACTGGTTCACAGGATAAATCTGAGGGGCAGTGACATGATTAATAGCAGTCAGCGCCACCATTTCTGCTTCTGAGAAATACTGCATAATTCAAACCGTCCTTCTAAGAACAAACTCAGGAGGGAAAGAGCTTCTGTGTTGCCTTTCACAAGATTATTAATAAAATATGACTTTGAAAAGGAGCTTGAAACTGCAGCTGTCAGACACAGCTACTTTAAAAAGCACTGTAAAGCAAAAGACCCGCAACTGAATGTGCAGCTTTAACAAGCAGAGCTACAAAATGAAATCACGAGTGGAATCACAACTGTGTGCGACAGACAATATTTGCACCTGATGCTCTTCACATGAGTGGAGCCTGTCAAATCCCCACCTGTTACTTCACTGTAGATCATTAAACTATCGTTCTGTGTGCTTTGTTAAAAACAGTCATAAAGTGTGAGAAAGTTGCTGGAATGCGTGAGTGCGCAGTTTTAATCATCACTCAAACATCCCAATTAGTGCGTCTGCTCCGACGCAGCCGCTCCTGCAGACAATGAACTCTTTCACCGCACAAGGGGATTATGAGGGTGTGAGTGTGTTTCAGCCGGGGTTTCGGGGTGAACAGTGTGTGTGTGTGTGTGTGTGTGTGTGTGTGTGTGTTACGGGGTGCAGGATGAATGTCTGTTCATTTTTTCCCACCAGCAGCATGCCTCGTCCATTCAGCCAGTTGCCCCCTTGTTCTGGAAATACAGCGGTGAACTTACGCACGCACTCACGCGCACGCTTCCTGACGCTGAGATGGGGAAATCCTCACACCGGAGTTACATTTGCATATTCAGCCAGCCGTCCGTAGCGATCCATGTTTCTGTGCCTCACACAGAACAGCAGCGCATCATGTACGACAGAGATAACGGCACACATTAAACAGTACTTCTACGCAGTCTCCACGTACATTCATTAAAGCACTGGTTCTCAACTGGTCCGGCTTCAGGACCCACCATCACAATTAATGACAAGTCACGACCCAAGTCAAGGAAAATTTCCAACTTATCAAATTTTTTAAATGAAAAGATTGTGCAGTTTGAATCGGAGATAGTAAAATAGAATATCACAGAATGCCAACACAAAAAAATAAGTTTACTGGTGAACCAAAATGGCAAAAACCAAAATGACTTCAAGTGGGAAATATTTCCTTTAATACTCAATTAAAGGTAGCAATTTGCAATTAGCTGCATTTTAATTAAATCCAAAACACTTCACTTCACTAACTTCAGCCTTTTTTAACGGACTCAACATGCACAAACATGAAATAAAACTGTGTGCAACCACTGAGCAGTAGTTTCAAAAAGAACTCAAATATGTAGCATCCACTTCCTGAATATACAACAATTTCCTATTAAAACCATCTAGTCACTTATTTAAGCATTAATCAGAGGGGTGACATTACAATCAGAACATTTCAGTAACAGCCATTTTTAAGACTCAACAGTGCTTTTATGCGCAAATATGAAATAAAACAGTGTAACCACTGAGCAGTAGTTTCAAAAATAACTCAAAATATATAGTTTTAGCTGAATAACCACTCACTAACCTTTGTGTTCAAGATAAGAAAATCCATGTCTCATATATTCTTCTATGTATCTGTGTTTCATCATGCTCAACATATGGAAACAAACTTTGCAGGTCTTTTTCTATGGTGTAAACTGACGGGTGTCAACTTGCATTACAGGGCATTATCACCATCTACTGTTGAGGAGTATGAATGACACTTTTTTTTCTTTTTTCTTTTTTTTTTTTTTAGCATTTCCTTCCCCAGGCAAAGGCCCACGACACATTGAAAACAGGTCTGCGACCCACTTTTGGGTCACGACCCACCAGTTGAGAACCACTGCATTAAGGGACTTAAGTGTGAATTTTGCTTTAATTTAGCTACTCTGTAATTCTGTTGTACTACATTTTAAAAGCGTATGTTGTAGCTTTTACTTTACACCTGTAGAACACACAGTTACCACTAACTTCTCAGATTAATAAAGTACATTACTAAAGATTAAAAGAGCCCTTTCCAGCTCTGCCAGTACGTTATGATGACAACACTACTGCTTTAATTGTACGAGACCTTCCTGGGTCATAATTTCACACTGCTAGTAGAACATTTACTGTTGGGGTGGAGGAAAGCTGGGGAGGGGGGAATAAAGCTGTGAGATAAGAAGCCAGAGAAAACAAAGACAGCAGCGTTCTTTTCTCTCATCTTCAGTCTGAGAAGTTAAGATCAGTCTCCGCTGAGCTTCTCAGAGTTTGGGATCTGCCTTTAAAGAGAAGTCTCAAGTTGAAACTGTCCTTGTAAGATGAGGCAAAAAAAAAAGGAAAGGGTTGAAAAAATGCTGCTTTCTGTATTCAAAAGGGAGCATCTTGCACTTTTTCACAGTTTCAACAGGTTCAGCAGGCGATCGGGAGGATGGGTGGGATATATGGGAGGAAGACAGAGGAGGAGGATGAGGGGGGCTGTGGCTCAGGGCAGAGAGACAGACAGGGGTAGCTGGGAGGGGGAAGACAGATGCCCCTGCCCTGCTGGTCATGTTGGCAGCGGCAGGGCTGCCTGCGTGCAACAGACGGGTGAGGCGAACATCCCAACTCTGCAGCGCAATCTGCTCTCTCCCCCCAAACTGTCCTCCCTCTGCCTTGCGCCGTCTCGTTTCTCACCACAGGGTTTAATCCGTCCCCGTTTCTTTGTAAGGACCCCTCCTCCTCCGTCATCTTCAGCATCTTTGTAGAATTCACTTTCAGCGCCATCAGTCGTCCCTCTTAAACATTCCGCTTCAACCTGCTCATCTCCTCCACCGGCTCCCTGAGCGCCCACGGGGCAGTTTATCTTAGACCTGGAGGGTTCAGTCCAGTCCTGGAGGCCGGGGGGGGGGACGCTCCCCTCTCCGCCTGGTGTCCCTGCAGCCAGCTGCCAAGCTATCCTGACCAGCCACCCCCTCCCGTCCTCCTCCCTCTCCCTCCTACACATCACGCAGCACGACACTGCGGAGGCACAACGGCGAGAGCGCAGACACACACTCAGAAAGAAACATCAGCCACACATACGCAGGCGCGCACATACCGGAGCGCCGAAAAGGTCAGAAACAGAGCCTGTTGTTCTGACGCTGTAAATGTTTGATGAGGGAAGTGTTGAGAATGTGCCGACTGAAGGTCTTTAGCTCCCCTCCACCTAACTAATCTTGAGTCACACTGAGAAAATGTCAATCCTAATCCAATCACAGCCTCTGCTACCGATACACAGAGATGCATCAAACACTCCCAGACAATCAAAGACAAAAATACAGCAGCCTTTCCCAGAGAATCCACGGCACGGGAGACGCTAACCAGCTTTCACCAGCTTTTGATTTCACACTGACCCTTCACCCTTCATAAGATGGTCGAACAGCGTTTGGTTTTTGAGCCTTAATAGTGTTTAATTTGTAAACAGTAACTGCATTAAAATGTCCAAAATGAGGCAACAGCTGTACAAATCTGTGCAATATGCAAACAGGCGTCCACATGCATGTGAGTGACACGCCAGCAGGAGAGGTGAAACAGGCAGCCAGTTAATCAGTGGTTCGGGTCAGGCCCTGGGATGTTTAAATCTGCTCACTTTGTAAGCTTAAGGTTCATGTAATGCAGCGAGTGAAAGCTTTGACCCTGGCACACACACAAACAAGCACAAACAGGCTGGGTTTGTCAGGACAGAGAGCTGCCAACCTCTGGCCTGACACCAGACACACACAGCCTCTAATCCACCTCACCTTCATACCTTTCCTCCCCCAGACGGGGGAGGGGTGTGTGTGTGTGTGATTAAGGTAGCGCTCCTTGCAGCAGTTAAAGCAGAAAATCCAATAACTGGCCTCTATCGACTGCCACACTCATTAATTAGGGCTTAATACAGCTTAATGCTCAGACACTGCCCCACACTAATCCACACACACACACACTGCAGGGTGGCTCGCCTCGACACGCTGCCAGGAACCGGCCAGGAAGGAAGGTAGCTTGAACAGATTTGAGGATGAGTTGGTGGTGAAACCGATTTGGTAGAAGAGGAGGGTGAAAAACAAGGGCTGACAGTCAGAGGTGTCGGCCGAGGTGCCGGACGCAGAGACAAAGATCCGTTACCTCGCTGCTGCGCGCAGCCGGTCGGGGTAAAGGAGGGAGAGCTTCTCTAATGACCTGGTGAGAGGACACCACCTGCTGGATCCCACAGTCCACTGACACGCACCCAAATGTTCATCTACGCTAAAATAATTCCTTAAAAAAAAAAAAAAAGCCCACCTGAAACTGCCTCCAAAGCAGCTCTGGTTGTAAATGTGTCTTTTGCTCTCCAGCTGACATGATGAAGCAAGTTTAGCTGGGAGGCAGTTTGCAGTAATTTCCCCTGACAGCCCAATAATCAAACTCTGCTCACAATCTGCATCTTGAACCGCCGCTCTCTCTATTGACTGCTGCTACTAAGGAGATTAATTACAACACACAAACACACACGCACAGCTAGCCCTCTATGGTATACATCAGTCGTAGCCCACAGCTAGTCTCTTTACTCTGTTGTGTTTGTGTGTTTGCATATTTATTTACAGGTGGGAGCATATGTCCTAAAGGCACAGTCCAAAGGGAAAGTGCTAACATCATGTTAGAGAAACGAGAGAGAGACGGTAAGCGATAGAGAAGAGCTGGAAGCAGCATTTAGGTCTGCCACTCAGCAGCCCCGCTTGAATGTGCACGCCATTACAACTAAAGTCATACAGCAGACAATTTAAAGAATTAGTAATTACTTAAAGCACATGTGTCAAACTCAAGGCCCGCGGGCCAAATGTGGCCCGCCACGACATTTTATGTGGCCCTCGAGAGCTTGTACATTATTGGCTTAAATTTTAAACCAATATTTTAAGAATTAAAATCTTACAGCGCTTTAAAGCTTACATCTCCCACAATGCATATTTTTGTCACCCACGATTACAGTATCTCACCATGAGCAAGACATCAAGATGATTTTCAGAACTGATTGACTTCAGAAAAACCTCTACAAACTAACCCTAATATGTCCAAGAAAAGAGAAATTGATGCACAAGGAAGGCAGTTTCATTAACGATGGGAAAACAAATACAAGTTTGTGTCTCAAGGTGAAATAACAGTATGTCTTTGTATTATGAGGCGGTGTCAGTCGTGAAAGGGTTTGATCTACGTCGGCATATGCTAAATTTAGCCTACAAGAAAAACAAAAAATCACTTCAGCTTCTGAAACCAAGGTAATGGAAACTCTCAGTGATGTTTACAGAGTCTGTTACCATAGCAACGGACTCTGTAAACATCACCTGCACGACAGTAGGTTTACGACCACAAACCCTGAGTTTAATGAGTTAAATATTTGAAGCTTTAAACCATATTAAATACAGAAAAAGTTATTCAACAATAAAATAAGGTGTAGTCTAATTTATTTTGATTTTCATTGCATTTTGTTACATTTATGCTGTCAATCTGGCCCTTCAACGGCAACCATGATGCTGATGTGGCCCTTAGTGAAAATGACACCCCTGACTTAAAGAATAAAGTAATTACACAGAACACAGATTAAGAAAAAAATAATAAAATACACCAGCTCTCTCAGCATCTCTTAAACTGATTGTAAGTCTGAAGACTTTTCTACTTTGTCTTGAAGATTAAAGACAAGAAAATCTGCCAGTGAATATGAGGTTGGATGTAACTAAAGACTGCATTTTAATCTTATCTTGTTCCAAGAGAGAAACAAGATAAGATTAAAGAAACAGAAACAACTGTGAAACTAAAACCTAACCTCACATGATTAAAAAAAAAATATCTTGAACATAAACATTTAACAAATAAGTGTGCTTGTGATTGTGTGTGTGTGTGTGTGTGCGTCTCAGCCTCGGGTGTGAGGAACGCAGGCAGACGTCCTCAGCTCGCCTGGTTACAGCGAGGCTGCCAGGGGTGTGACGCCTGCAGATGCCACGCACAAACACACAACCACATTTTGCCCAACCCCAGGCCCACCATCACCACCCTCACACCCCGGCGCTCTCACCAAATCTTGGCTGGAGCACAAATGCAGCCGGGCTGTGCGTTGTGTGTGTGTGTGTGTGTGTGCGCCTGACGGCCATGCCCCGCGTCCTCTGCACCAACCTGTCACGCCAGTTGTTGCTCTCGCTAACATGCACATTTGACACAGGGACACGATTGGTGACGCTGCGTGTTTTGATCAGGATGAGGCCGACATTAATTCCCTCACTGTTATTTGCGTTTCCGTCTTTATTATTCCATGCCACCTGTCATTTTCTGAAATGTAAATCTACTTTACTCGTTTTCATTATGATCCCAGACAATTATCAGATGATTAGAAAAAAAATCCTTCAAAACACTGACTGGGATATACATTTTTTTTTTTTTTAAATTGAAGTGGCTTTAATGTTGTACAAACCAGTATTGTGGAAACAAAAAAAAAAAAGGAGAAAAAAAGAAAAAGAGCGCTGAAGTATCATCTAATCATCCAGCTAATAAATACTTGTTAAAATCATCTGTAAAGCAGCTGCCTTGAAATCTGAGAATGCTCTTTTCCCATTAGTTTCCAGCTCACAGCTGTTCTCCAGCGCCGCTGAACACTGTTTTTACATGTTACCAGCCCAATGAGCCAGATGTCAGCGGCAGATGAAGACTGCATCTGCAACACTTCTCCTCAAAGTTCCTCTTTTCCTTACAGGACTCTTCCCAGCGTCCGTTGTTTTCGCCACCTTAGAAACGCAGCTCTTTGATTTTTTTTCTAAGAACTCGGTTTGGAAGAGCAAAAGCTACGAAATAAAAACAATAATAATGAAAGTTCATGTTTTCCCCAGTTAACTGAAGGGACTTTCTGGTTTTGTCGACTTTATTTTTGTTTTGTTGCCTGGTTGATATTTCTGCTGTAAATGCTTCTATTCTGATGGACTTTGTAATGAAAAAAACTTTTAAAAAGGCAAAAGAAAACGCATCATAACTTATATATGGTTTAACCTTTTTCAAGCCTTCATTACAAATCTCATGAACATTTTTTAACACTTATCCATCTTCCGCTTCTACTGCTGTGCTTTAAGTTATTTTATTTGAAAGATTAAAAAGTCTCCAGTTTGTGCCTTAAACAACAAAAATGACCTCTGATCTGAAAGCACCTGATCATATCACCAGAGAGATATTTTGACTGAGGGATTGTGATAAGTAGTGAAAACCCTCGTCCGTAACCGTTTAATCAGTTTATCTTTCCTCTTCAGTCCGATAATACTGTGCTGCCTGACACATCCGACGCGTTGACCTGTCAGAGTGATTCTTCAAGCCTCACAACACGCAGGCTGATCTGTCCGCTGCTCAGAAAAACATGCAGATTTCTCAGCTCTTTCACATCCCCAGAGTGCTCTGAATGTTACGTTAAACACGACAGTCCGCCGCGGTGACCCCAAAAAGGGGAAAAAGCCAGGAGAAGTTGCTTTGCATGATTTATTTTTAAAATTTCTATTTTATTTCACTTCTTGTTCACAAATCTAACAGGCTTAAAGATCCGGACCAGCTAGATCTAACCTTTAAAACTCTTATAAAGTATTATGTGAAGGTGTTTCCCAATAAAATGAGAAAAATCGGTTCATATGTTGATACATCTGGTCAACGGTCTGACAACACTCCTGTCAACCAGGCGTTCCAGGGTTTATTCCATTTTCATACTTTTGTTTTTGGTCTGAGGCAAAAGTAGAACATTAAGTGACACAAGTGCAAACACGAACGTGAAATTTTTAATTAAAACTGATGGGGAAGTTTAGTAAGGGAGGACTTGGCAAAGCTATCAACAGCTCTGGATGGCCACAGAGGTAACTCCGCGTTCATTTCATCACTGTGATAGCGGAGGTAACGGTGCCGCTGCAGGCCAGTACATCATCTATTCAGTGTCAACATGTGTGCTGCTCTGAGGCCTGCTGACGCTTTTCAAGTGCTTTTTTGTTTTTGTAGTATTTGTGTTCCCCGGCATGAAAGTATTTCTGCTGATGTTACTTCCAACGTTGTTTCTAAAGAAGGGGCAGGTGTTTCTGCTCCAGTTTTCAACTTGTATTTTTATGAAGTCGCGTTAGTGTCACTGACTGGGGCTAGAGATGTGACGCTTTGCACAGTTAACGCTCCAGCTTGCAAGCCTCTGGCTACAGCCTGACATCTGAGCTGCAAATCTGTGCGTCTGTGTGTGTGTGTGCGCGGCTGAGCTGTAAAGCCACCGTTTGACAATGCTCTTTCAGCAGGCCGCCCTGCGGTCGCTCCCGGCTACAGAAGCCAGCTGGGCAATGCAGAGATAGAGACGATGAGAGGAGAAGGAGCAGATGAAGGAGGGGGGGAGGACGACTGATCAGCGCCATCCAGAGGTAAAAACAAAACCCAACCAGAGAAACGAAAAAGAGTTCAAGGCTGAAACAAAGCGCTTCTCTGTCCCTCGGAAACATCATTTTAGTTATAACCATTAAACCATAAACATTTCTGAAATACAACATCTATATAGTGTCATTTCACTTCAAATGCCATCTTCAGTGTGTGTGAGGGGGACACGCTGGACGCTGGAGACACTAGGAAGCCTCAGTTTTACTCCAGAAAAGCTCAAGGACACGGCTGGGTCCAAGGTAAATGGTGGAAACGGACGGTTAGAAGGATTTTGTCCTTGTCTGAGAAGTTCAAGACAATAGCTTCTGCAAAGAAGGCTTTGAAAATGCAGAGTATATTTCTATATCCATCCAAAGCAGCTGTTTCTTTTTAATCCAATAAATGTTGAAACCAACATCTAAGATGATTACTTTCAGGAACATGAGGAAAAAAATGTTCAAGTGAAGAGGCTACCATAAAAAAAAAGAAAATGTGTGAGGAGATGTGAACGGTAAGAATGCAGCTGTGAAATGTGAAATGTATTGTAATGAGATAAAAGCGCTGAAAACTGTGACTATAAGTGCAAATGCTGCACTCATCTTTATCTCTACATCTCACTTTTTCACAAACCCCCTCTCCCTGCATCTCTCAGATCAAACACGTACAGTTGCAGCTCATCACGCACAGATGCAGGCGACAGACGCACTCACAGATCAAGTAAATGAAAGTTGTCCTGCTTCCGTCTGCCCTGCCACTGCCAGCTTCATTTACAAATGAAAAGTTTTGCGAGGAGCGTCCTTTCGCTTCTGGGGCATGGCATCGCGCTACGCGTTTGAAAGTGGGGGGAAAGAGGCAACCGCAGAGGGTGTGTGTGTGTGTTTGCTTGAATGTGTGTGTGTGTGTGTGGCGAGAGCCCAGATGAAGCAGCCCTCGCCCGAGGCTCGCTGTCCGCCTGCGGTAGCAGCAAGCCTGTTCCTTCTTCCTCGGCCCGCTGCGACCATTTGTTCCATTAACCAATCTCCTGGAGCCTCTGGTGTAAACACACACACACATCCACAGGCATACATACTTCAACAACTGCTTGCACAGCTCATGCCACACATGGCCCTCCATCCCTCCACCACCCTTCGCTCCATCCTTCCCCCCCCTCCTTTGCTCTCCTCCAGACGCACGCACCATCTTTCTTCACGGAGGCCATATGGCCGAGTGAAGCCTGTGGATCTACACTCACATCTGCGTATATGTTTCTACTCCTCCTGAAAGACTGCACAGTGAGCTGGGTGCTCACATGAACACTCACAGACCTCTACGGCACATAAACACACTCTGTTGTCACTACGTACACTTAAATAACTGTCGGTGTGACGCCGGCCCGTGCGTGAGAGAGTCCGCGAATGTGACCGACGTGTGTACATGCGTAGTGATAATTGGCGAAACAGCCTGGCGAACAGCTGTGAGGTGAGAAAAGGTTGTGTGGTGTTTAGTACAGACCGTACAGACGGCAGAGGGGATGAGGAGGAGGAGAGCGGAGAGGAGTAAAGTTGTAGCACAGAGGAAAAGAAAGTGAGAAGACATGAGAGAGGAAGAAGAGGAGGAGGCGAAAAGAGGGCAGAGGAGAGGACAGTCACAACTGAGAAACTGGATTCACGTCAACATCAGTCTGAAAACTTTTTTTTTTATCCCAGTTCTATTCTCATAGACATTAATCAGTTTATCACACAAAAAGGAGACGTGATTTTTCTATTTTCTAAAGCCCTCTGGCTTTAGAAAAATCCAGTTGGATTTTTTAAAATTCTAGATAAGTAAGGAAAATGCAGCTAGCTTTACATTCATTTTTAAGATGAGCTACTTTTATTTCTACAACTGAAATAGTGTTAACCCATCACACACATTGTTCTGGTCCAGATGATTACTGAAAAAAAGAAGATTTCCAAAAGATTTCCACTTTGACATCACTTCTTAAGCTGTTACAAAGAAAACAAATCTCATAACAAGGCTTTGCCACATTTATCTAACAGTACATAAACTGTAACGTGAACTGCCTGTGCATATTCAATCGAGCGTTTTCCCAAAAGTCAGCTGCCCTCAGAAACAATCGCCTGTTTTATATGTTGATAAAGTTGAATTATATTGTAAATTCCTTAAATATAAAAGATGAGACAAACGCCGCCAACACAATCAATGCAAGAGAGAAAAAAAATCCAGCTCTGCTAAGTTATGTAAAATATACATTGAAGAGAGTAAATTTAAATGTAAAAGTATACATATATTAAAGGAAAGAAAAAGCTCATAATTTTCACTAACTGGCTTTGCATCTTCTGTTTCTCTGCAGTCCTGTGCTCTCTCTCTCTCTCTCTCTCTCTCTCTCTCTCTCCCCTATGTTCCATTCCTTCGTTTTCAGGAAAAAAAGAAAAAGGAAAAAAACAACAACACAGAAATAGTGAAATAAATAATTAACTGGTGCAGCAAAACATTGTGTGCTAAAACCCCTGTGTAGTTTGGCATTCAGCTTGCCCATGTAAAAATAAATCAAGCTGATTTTCCAAATGTTTTGTGCGTGGTGCGCTGTTGCCGCTCTTCGCAGCACAGATTGCAGGCCGATGGAGAGGCTGTGGGGAGGGGCGGGGCGCTGGATATTGAACCCACTTACACCAGCTTGTTAACACATACACCTTAACCCCCGAGCGGCGCGGCAGGGCGCCCGCCGAGCAATCAGGGCCTGCAGGGACCAACTAACATATACACGATGTATGGACGCACACACACAGACGGAGACTGTGAGAACACGAGGGCTGTTCAGTGCAAGAAAAGGACCATATGACGCACTGGCTTACAGGCGAATATGAGCACAAACAAAGCTGCTAATAGACGGACTCAGAGCAGATATCTCAAAGGCCTGTTTCTGAACGCTGCAAACTCCAATCAAACTAATAAACTGCTAAATTTGTGTTTTTGGTCTGTTTGTTTTAGTGCAAACATTGTGGTTTTACTGTGATTGGAGTATTTGTGGCAATAAAAGCACCAACTATTGCCATCAAATGCAGAAAGAAACAATAGCATCTGCTAAAAGGCTAAAGCAACACATCACATTTATCTGAAAAGGTAAAAGTGTAGCAAAAAAAAAAATCATCCTATTCCATCTTATTACCTTATTGTGCCTTTTTACAGCAAATCATCAACAAATCCTCAATAAAGTAAATGCATTTATTGCTTAAACCCTCAAAAGTGTCTTCTGAAATACTGATCATCCACAGTACACACACACATTAAACACTAAATAAAAGCAGCTCAGGGCTCACTCCTGAAGTGACCTCCTCTAGAGCTGAATTCAGATTTTAAAGTATCAGGAGGATTCATCAGCTAAGTGTCAAAGCAGAAAATAAAACTCTGTAAATGCCAAGAGTGATTATCGTGGTACAGTTGGGAGAAGAGAGAAGTTAGGTGCCAACTTCCCAGCCAATCCACTTTTGGCAGCTAGAATCCAACTCTGCTTACCCCTGAGAACATGCAATAGCAACCCATACACACAAAACCATGTGCACACACACAAATATCACCAAAACATATGTGCAAAAACATACAGAATATTCATACTTCACTCTTCACACAACTTTGTTTCTCTCCCTCTGAAACACACACAAAAAAAACAAAAAAACAGCCACACACAACCAGGAGACAGCTGTGACTTGGTAAACTTTGTTTTTTGGAAGCGTCTGACTCTCGGCAGGTTAACACCGGTGGGTGGAAGACAATATGTAGTGTCACTGATGGAGCAGGACAGAAGGGTGAGTGAGTGTGTGTGTGTGTTAGGTTGCGTGCGAGCAGAAAATGGAAGTAGCGGTGGCGGGCCACTGGGGTAGAGATCCTGCAGAATGGGGCAACAACGCCCACACAACCTCGCCCACACCGTCTCAGCCAGGCTGTACGCCAGGCGCCCTGTGGAGACGCACACCAACTGGGCACCACGCTCAGGAGAGAGCGACCCCCACACACAAACTGGAAGATGAGCCAGGGATGGGAGAACTTTTAAAGCACAGCTTTTATAAGAAGAAGAAAGAAATCAAAAAATATTCAGATGTATGAAAGCTAACCCAATTATGCATCTATTAAAATAAAATCCGCCTGTTAATTTTCTATTAATGAACTAATCAACACAGGAGTTCAGTCGTTCTGCTGCACTTTTCTGAAGATCTAATAAAGCGAAACCTTTAGTTAAGCCAGCTCTAAAATGGCACAACACGGGCATGTTTTTGCAGTAGAGCAGGTGGTCTTCCATCTACAAGGTCAGCTGTTTTATCCCCTGCCCTGCCGCATGATGAAGACACCGTACTGCTGCATTGTTTCCAGCGAGCTCACTGCGGTGTGATGGCAGAGGAAAAGTGCTACGTACTGAACACAGAGAGCAAATCTCTAATAACATGTGCCGCACGAGTGTTTGTGTAAACGGGTGAAAGAGAAAACCGGCGTAATGACTTTTGTAGAGCCGTTTCAAAAGATGTCACATGTGCAAACCATTAACCATAAATCAAAAAACTGTCATTACAAAGTAAACTGGTAAGTGTCCACTAGACAGGAGATGGTGAATGAAAGAGCACAAGGCATTATTAAATGACGCTACAAGTCTGCTCCAAGCAGCATGTATGTTCTAGTCACAAAAAGCACACAACATTTCATAAAAGAACTTAACAAAGTGAGAATTTGCTTCACGTGTTTATCTGTGAAATACTAAAGGTATAAATGTTTAATATGACACAACCACAACCTGGAGATACTGCACATCTTTCTGCATTTCACTGCAAAAGTTGAGCGTAAAGTGCGGTAAATCACCAAAAACGATCCATGGAAATTTATGGAAATTATTTCAATTAGAGAGGACTGATACATCTAAAAATGTTAAATATATACATACAACAGGAAACAAAAAAAAAAAAGAAATTGACAAAAAAAACAATACAATACTTCTCATATAGAATAAACTTAAAGATGTAAACCAGAATGGTTGAGGACAGACTGTGAAGAAAACTATACTCTCTTCCTCCACAAAAGTAAAGAAATTCAACATAAAAAAAAACAAAACAAAAAACTTTGGGACCATATGCTGCAGAAAGCTGCTGCCATTTTTATTTTAAAAATGCTCTGAATAAAAATGCTCCTAAACTTTTTGATTAGAGAATGATGAGAATTTTATGTGATGCCTGTGAGCGTCACTAAAAATGTTAAGATGTCTGAAACGTAAGAAAATAAAAAAAGAAAATGTCATAAAATGTCCTGCCCTCAAGTGCATGTGCAGGCTGTGCGCCCGTGTGTGTTTTGTGTGTGTTTGCACACCTGTCCTTCATACGCTGGTGCATGCGTCCGTGCTGGACACACTGTTCCTCCATATCAGAGCAGCGAGTTTTCAAACTCCTCACCGTCTCCTCCAAGTGTTGTTTCTCCAGCGCCAGCTGTTCCAGCTCGCTTCTGCACGCACGCACAAATATGATCAACCTCACTTCACACAATTAAAGAAGAAAATTGATATGACTTAGAAAAACATCTAAATAAACTTAAGCAACGTAAAAAAAAAAACATTACGAACCGCTGAATAACAAAATACATTAAGTAGAGATAAGTCATGTGTTGCTTTTAAAGGGGTCTAGTCCCCTCAGATTACATCCAAAAATATGATTATGAGGAATGAGAATAACTTCAACATAAACTGATTGTTTTTGTTTTTAACTATGGAACAGGTTAAATAAATGCATCTGCAAATGTAGCAGAAGTTAAATCCCTGAACAGGATAAGGTAAAATGATTTGATAAAAGATGTCAAACACTTAAGCACATCGCTTTACTTCCACAACATGAGTTATGCTTCTGAAAAACAATATTCTGATTTTAAAACTGTCATTTGATAATTTGCCTTTAACAGCAACAGCTGCAGAAATAGAACAGCACAGACAAAAAGAAGAGAAACAAAACAACGCAAGGCTCTTTTAAAGAACATCAAAGTTGCGTATTTCCCTCACAGCACTACTCTCATCAGCAACATGAAGTCTGTTTTACAAGACATCTCCAAGACAAACTAGTGAAAACAATTAGTCAGTCTTTTTGCTCATCCTGCCGCAACTGTCTCAGTGTTACTTCGCTTAGCCTGGATGGGGCGGTCCAGCAGGACTTTAACCGCTACACTGGGCCTGGACTCCAGGAGCTCAAACAGCCCGAGGCAGCGAGCACACCAACAGCACGCTGCTGCTAAACTGTGCAGCACACACATACAGCAGATGTAACACAGGAGGCTCCTGCAGCGTGTCGGCATGCGTGTGCTCTCTCCTACCCATGAAATAAAAGCATCGGTACTTTGTAGATAAAGTAATACTGACATTTTCACATGTAAATTACTCTGTGTGTGTGTGTGTGTGTGTTGTGAGTCCAGTGGCTGGTGAGGCCAGCGTGGTCTGGCAGGGCCAGATTGGGGGCTCTCATGTGACTAATGTGCAGCACAGCTCCAACAGCTGACAGGACACTGGGCCCAGGGTCACTCTCATACACTCGCACATAAAAACTGGAGTGTTCATATGCACAGATAGCCACGCACACACGGGCAGCCCAGATGGAGAGCTGAGCAGGCCTGCTGTGATTACTGTAGCATCAGGTTAACAAGAAAACAGGTCAGACTGGAAAGCAGTTTGTATTATGTTGACATGTTCTGCTGAACAGCCTGGATGGATGGTGCCTTGTGAAATGATGTCCAACAGACAGAGGGAACAAACCACAGAATGGGAGGACAACTAGTCTCATAAAAAAAAGAAAGTAAAAAGACAAATTAATAAGATAAGCCACTGTGAGAGCTGGTGAGAGAAAATGAAGGCATAATTCAGGGAAGTAATGATTGACAGGAAACTCTGACCTGCTATTCTCAGACAGATCTTCCAGTTGGGCCCCCAGGTTGCAGCACTCATCCTTTAGCTTCCGGATCAGGGAATTCTGGGAAGTCAGGAGACTATCCACCTCTTCAACTGCAACCAATCATGGGAAATCTGATTAATCTAAGGGTTCAATACCGCACGGTGTTTTATGCACTTTTGATTAACTGATTCTGGCTGCACAGAAGTTCAGTTTGGCACTTTTTCACGAAAGTGTCAAAGGAAGGCATCATCATCATTCACCCGTCCTCCTGTTTAATAATTAAGTCTTTATCAATTATTAATTATGAAAGAAGGGGACAGGTGAATGATGGTGCCTTTAAAAATCAACCCAGTGTGAGTATGAGTTAAAGCAGCGCACCGTGCACAGCTGCTGAATGACCGGCAGTCACTCATCCAGTGATTGTTAGGATTCTTCTGTTTAGGTCAGCTTCAAACACGCCACTGGCTCTGTTCCCCTGTGATTTGATCAGCAGACAGGTGGTAAAGACTTTTTTGTGGTCCTTGTATAGCACTACACAGCATCATTGTTAGGAAGGTTCAAAACAGACAGTTTACTCAGCTGAGGAGTGAGCTCCGTTCAGCTTGGATTAAAATCACAGTAGCTTCAGTTTCAAATCAAGGGGCAAATTAACATACTGTTTCTCATGTTGTTCCTCAGTCAAGTCAAAACAGTCTTATTTGATTGAACCAATACTTCTTAACATGAAAAAGAGACAGTCTCTTGTTAATGTTAAGAGACTGCTTGCTCTCTTCAGCAATTTACTGACTGTATCTGTAAAGCTAAATGCCGTAAAGGAAAAATGAAGTTTTTATTTGTGAAGCTTATAAACTTTCGGTGGGTGACCCACCCACTCGTACTTCACATTTCAAAACAGCAGTTTGGCCACTGGCTGAAGAGATCCTTAACAATCTACATTTAAAAAAAAAAAAAAGAATTCTTCAACTTTCTAAGGTTGTAACTTATTTATTTCTGTGTACATTTTTGTTTTGTTTTTTCATTTAAAAAAAGCTTAATTAAATTAAAAGGCTGTCACTGACCAATGACTTCCTTTTAGTTATGTTTTAATCTAATCAAATTAATAATACGGAAATGTTTTCAGCTTCATGCTTATACACTTCTACAAAGTGACTGAAATGCTTTATAAATAGGAAAAAATACAGCTTGAAAAATCTATTTTCCTAAGAAAACCACTTCTGTTACCACACAACACAAAATCAAACAGACATCCACATCAGAGAGAAACATCTACCTTATGGACAGAGTAGAGCGCTGAAACCTATTGTGACAAATACTGCTGTGAAAGCAAGATGCATACATATGTCTCTTTGAATGTATTCCCAAAAATGCCTTTGTCAACATTAACATTAAAATCAAAAACGTTCAAACAATGGGAGGAGGCATACAGAGAGAAACAGTCGCACACGGAAGACAGAATGGGAATATAAAGTGTCTGAGAAAGGTAAAAGGAGGTGTATTGTTGTTTGGAAGTGCTTTCTTTCTCCTCTCCACCCTTCCTCCCATGTCCTCATCCACACATGGGGGCCTCTTTCTGAACAATCCAACACTGGGCTTTCATCATTCCTTTGAAATGGTCCACGTTCCACTCTCCAACATATGTTTGCTCTTTTATTAAAAAAAAAATAATAATTAAAAAGAAAAAAAAAAACACAATGGCTGCAGTTTGGATTGAGGGAATGATCCACCTGCTCCAGCATTCTGTTACACTCAACCAAAACCAAAAACACCAAGGACTTTGAAAAGTGGCTCAGACTTTTATTTGCATGAATGAAACTCTGTAGGGAGATGGTTTAAAAAGTTGAGAAATAATTGCAATGGTTAGGCCTGTTACACAAGAAATAACATTTACCTTCAAGCTAAAATCTGACCCTTAAAAAAAGGACATTTCTGTTCTCTTGTCCCCTAGAACTGATTTTAAAATATTAAATTAAACACACCATGACATAGATAGACATCTACCTCATAGATAGATAGATATCCACAGATTGTCCTTTTTGTTCCTTTTTATTCCACCGTACACACTCTCTGTAATTAAAATCACTGCACAGGAAATTCATGCAGAGCAGAAATTGGATGCTACAGAGTATTTAACCATTAAACTAAACTACACAAACTCACAGCCACGCGCATGCACATACACTCAAACAAAGTTCGGTCAGTGCTGGAAAAGTTGTATGGAGAATGCTAATTAGCTGAACAGGCTTTGAATGCGTCTGGCCGCGCGCAGGCCAAAAAGAACCCTGGGACACAGAAACACAGCAGAACTGGCACTGGAAACAAACAGAGGAGAAATGAAGGCAGGAGGGAGGGATGGAGAGAAGAAATGTGGCAGGGAGGGAGGGACAGACAGAAACAAAATCTCTGATATCATCTAGGGGCTGCTCTGTACACATTTACTCAAAAAAGTAACATGAAAAAAAAAATTAGAGAAAAAAAAATGTGGGAGGGAGCAGAGAAGAAGGCAGAGAGGGACGGATGGATGGAAGGACAAACGGAGGGACAGAGAGGCGGGATTTGGAGAGCAAGAAAGCTAATTATCCTGCTCGTCTGTTCGATTGCACGGGGAGAGGAAGTGATGCGGGTTACTAAAGGACATCCACCCCTCTATCCCCTCCCCATCCACAGTTTCCTGCTGCGCTCTGATGTCAGCTCTCTTTAGACAACATGTGTGCTGCCGACAAGCGCCAAAAAGAAACTCTTTGTTTACCCCCCTCCATCCATTTTCTCTCTATACTCTATATCTTTGTTCTGCGTACCAGCAGGCTCCCTGGTTGTTGAAGGGAACCACAGGTAAATAAAAAGACAGGAGACAGGAGGGTGGGTGAGTGGTTAAGGGGGGGGTGGTGGGTACAGGAGGATCCAGATGGTGCAACAGATGTGTAAGCAGCAGCAGCTCTGCTGTGCAGACAGACAAGGAACTCTGAGCTGGGTGTCTCTGCTCAGCTCCCATCACCTTCCCTCTTCCCCCTGCTCTGGCCTGCTACTCTCTATTCTCTGCTTAAAGCTTCATTCTACTCTTTCTGAGGTCACTTTATCTCAGAGGGGTTGTGTTCCGGTACATGATCTAATTGCAGGGATCCTTCATCTGAAAGATTTTTAAGATCCTGTTCCAGCAAAGACCCACCCCCCCCCCCCCCCGAACTATCCTTGAGCAAGTGAGTGAGACCCACCAGCAAAGTTCTGCTTTGGTCCTCGTTTCTGCCCTGTAACGTCTCCCTCTCCCCTGCGTAAAAACACATTCCTGCATGTAGGCCTGTCACAAATAATACACTATCACCACAGTGCAATGAGGTAATCCTTTTTCCTCAACATGATCAATTTCATTCACCCTTAGATAAACAGCTGGACTAAACTAACTGAATTATCATACTTTCATTCAATAGTTTCCATTTGACCTTTGAATGCTGTAAAAGACTGCCCCTTTGTTGAACCCTCTTCTCCAAATGTGGATTAATGTAACATGAGAGCAAATCTGAGCCACCAACTGTTATCTCGAGGTGATTCATCTCAAATATTTTATATTTCGACAGCATCGTGGCTTCGGCGGCAAAGCCAGGTGCCACTTTTTTTTTTTTTCCTCCCCAGTAACTTGGCCACAAATGTGAAGTCAATACTGCACAGAACTGTGTGCAAAACAAAATCTGACTTCATAAAGATGCAATCCTTGTGAAACACTTTCAAACTGTGATACAGAGCTGCAGGGTGCAACTCAAAATCTGATACAGCTGTATGCAGATGTGAGCTGGTGGGAGCTCTCAGCATACGAGACTAGTGGAGCATCAACGCAGGGAGAAAAATGTTCACTTCTCATGGATTCTAGAGCAAGTTTGACCAGAAATCTTTGATCAGAAACGTGAGAAGAAGACACAACTTTGTTACAAAGACAATAATACATGTATGGAAGTCACGTGTACAAGTCAAAACCCATTGTTGCTGCTATGGATTGAAACACTGACCTCTTTGCAGGTGCTGAGTTTCTGTTTTCTGTAGCATCACGGCCAGCTTCTTCTCCCTTTCCTGCACTGAAAGGGTCACTGAGGCCATTTCCTCTGCATGAGCCCGATCTGCACCGTCTCTCTCTTGTCTGAGGAAAAGAACCGAGACAATTGGAGAAACAATGAGTATTACCACACAATCAGTTGCAGCTTGATTCAGCTTGATTTGCATAAAATCAAGCTGAATTTGTTAACAGCAGCTCCTTCGACTCAGCCCATTCAAGGTAAGACTGCGGTGCCCTTGCTGCACATCGGTGTCCTGTGTTCAAGTACAAAGGAGAAACCTGTGTCGACACAATTAATACACCTTTGAGTCAGCGACAGAGCCATTCTCAGTAACAGCGCTGCTGTCACTCAGCTGATTCCACAACAACAACTTGCTGTGTCTAAGTACACACTGACGCAGCCCTGAGTCTGAATCTGTTTGGTACATCAGAAAAGGAGAGCAGCAGCCACTAAACAAGGATGTCTGTTTTCCACTGATGTGATGTGACTACTGTGTGAAAAAGGATGGGATTATATGCTGATCCACAGACCAGCGGATTCCTACCGATGCACATTAAAGGAAAGAAGCATTTTATAATGACAAAAATCAAATGAATGAATAGAAGTGCATTAATATCAGCTCCAGACCCTAGCAACCATCTACCAACTTCAGGAAAAAATAAAGATAAAAATAAATCTGAGCTACCTGGCTATTCGATTTTTAAGGTGCCTATACCTGTATGCAGTACACACAAGCGTAAAGAAGACAACTGTGACATCACGCTGTTAGTATGTGTTTAATAAATAAGTCATAGCTCTAATGGTGGACAATAAAAAATCCAATCTCAATCCGATGTTTATCCAATGTATTAAAAGCACATAATTTTAATAGAAATTCTGCAACCATAATTAATCATAATTAGACCAATATACAAATTCTCCTGCACAATGCTGGAGGAAACATTTGAAACAAATCTTGTGCATGTGGGCCGCTTTGAAAGTCAATAAAAGATTACATTTAAGTTAGATTAATAATAGATTAAGATACATTAAGTTATGTTGAATATTAGATTTTATTCATTAATATCAATGTATCACATCCATAGAAGTGTAATAAAACAGACACAGGCCTACACACATTATCAGAGTTATCAGCTTCCACCTGAGGAAAATACTGCATGTCTGTATCTGGATCTGCAGTCAGGTGTTCTTGCATGCTGCTCAACAAATGCTTCTGAAGCAAGAAAGGTGAAAGCGTTTTTGATGTGAACAAAAAGATGTGATATAGAAAATGATGGCTGAACACAGAGGGGACAGAAGGGGCAGGAGGAGAGGGAGCGCCGTGCAACAGGAATGAAAGAGAAGACGATGACAGAAATCACTTGGGCCAGAGGTAAAAGCGTACTGGGATGCTGTCGATTAACAACCTCAGAGTGACGCCGCAGCTGTTTGCAACACACACGAACAGACACACACATGCACCACAAGTTGAGAATAAAAGCTTCCTCTGATGAGTAAAAGACAAAGTGTGTTGGCTAAAAATTAATTTGAGATTCAACAAACCAATATGTTTGGTGGAATTAATTTTCTTTTGCTGTTTGTTGTCCTTATACCAACACACATCACTACAACAACATTGGTTTAAAAGTTATATTTATTCAAACAGTGTCTGCATATGAATGCTTAAGACTTTGTAGTTCACAGATGAACTGAAGTGCTGCCACAAATGGTCGCAATTAAACCATTTTAATCTACTCTTCAGTGAAAGTAACCAGGTAAGATACAGTCTAAGGTAGCGCTGGCTTTGAACATGCATCTTGATCCTGCTTGAATCAAACTTTAATACTCAACTAAGTCCAAAAGCACTGAGACAACAGAGAAACAGACAAAAGAAAAAAAAAGAGAAAAAACTACAAACAGAGGGGGGAAAAAATGAACAAATAAACAGAACTCTTCCTGAAGTCCAAAGGCGCTAATGAAGAGAGAATTCTCCAGTTTAAGTGAAAACTTTTCTCCCCTACAGCGCTTGGCCTGCCTCTCTAAAGTGACCGCGTCTGTCTGTTCCTTCGTGTGTGTGTGTGTGTGTGTTCTCCTGCTGTCCTGCTGTCTGGGGTGTGAAAGCGGGTGGCGGGTGTGCAGGGGACACAAGGAGACTGTGTGTGTCTGTATGCCTATGACTGTGTGTGTGTGTGTGTATGCCTATGACTGTGTGTGTGTCTGTATGCCTATGACTGTGTGTGTGTGAGTATATGAACCCCCGCTGGGCTTGAACAGCAGCCTGAGCCACCAAAGCGCACACCAGGGCTCAGCGGGAGATGGCGGGCAGGCATTGCCAGCCATTTGGTCCTGCAAGAGGTTCCAGGGGGCCGTGTATTTGTGTAAGTCTATGTGTGTGCGTTTGTGTGCGAACGGGATGGGAGAGGGAGGTGGGGGGGTGGAGGGGGAGCTCACACTAAACCTGTTTACCCACCAATTAGCATCAGACAGACCGCCAGAAAGTTCCAGCAGTCATCAACAAAGTGGTGGTGACGAAGAGGAGGCTGACAAAAACTGAAGACAGAAAAGCAAAAAGACGGATAGTTAAACATTTGGCATCTGGCTGGCCTTGCTAATCGACTGAAATAACATTTACAAGCGCAACCTATTAAAGTACAAAGAACAGAACAAACAGATGAAAAGACCTTTATTTCTGGCTTGGGACAGGTAAATCCTGTAAGGTGCGCTGACTTCTGTCTGACATGACATCGCCATCAGCCTGACTGAAAATCAAACCAAAGCTGGCAAATCAAAGTAATGGGGTCCTTTCACCTACGCCATTTTGTATACCCAATCAAATGCAATATGTTTTCTGGTAAAAGACTGCTGCACAAAATGGCTGCAGACGAGCACTGTCAAATGAAAGCATAAAAGACAGGAAGCAAAAGAGAGATGTCAGCGGATGGCCAAGTCCTGGAGCCCGCACTCGGGGCAACGGCCAGAACAGAGGCTGTATATTTGAGGCTGGAGCTCCATAGTTCTCCTTGGGCAATAATCTGCCTCCCAGTTAATTGGTGAATGGGCTCTGGGATCCTTTCTATGGCAAAAACTCTTGTTTGAGCCTAGGAGGTAATATACTGACTGTTCAGTTAACAGATAGCTGGGCTTGCTTGTATATGCCTGGCCCGATGCAGTGTAGGACAGCTTGATATGTATGGCAAGAGCTGCATGGGCCAGGGGCCTAAGGTAGGCTGGAATGACTCTGGGGCTGCGGCCAGGTACAGTGGCTGCTGGGTAAGTGGGAGGTGACAGAGGCAAAGGCTGGCTGGCTCAATGGCTGGAGTAATGAGGAAGAAGAGGGAGCCCAGTCCACACTGCCTGCTTAAGTGGGCACTATTCAAGCTGTTGCCTATTAGATGTGGGGTGCCAGGGCCTGACCAAGCGCAGAGTTTGCTGCACCCCATGGTGCAGCCGGCATCCCACGCCAGAACCACCAAATGCGGTGGTTTATCAGAGAACGAGCACAAATTGGAGTCAGACGGTGCACTTGGAGGAATCGGAGAGCGACGCCAACGCCAGACACTTCTGACTGCTGTTTAGACTAAAGTAAAAAACAGACTTTACTCTTCAGTGAGCACAATATCAACCAAGCGGACATATACACACACAAAAAGTTACGCATATGTGAGAAGAAAAGTATGAGTGTGAATGAAAAACTTACAATTTTGACTATATTCTGCTGCGATTGCAGAAGAAGTCTAAAATGGTAATATAACATATGAAAAGCTAAAGAGCAAACTATTTCTAGTTTTGCCCTGTTTTGTGTTAGAGCAGGTGTCAAATTAACAAACGAGCCAATGAAAATGTGAAAATGCAGGATCCATTCACAGCAAAAAGTTGTTGGGGAGAAACGGAGAATCAATCTTTCTGAGCAGCTATTCACAGCAGCATACCTTAAATGAAGAATATCGGTAAGTCATGAACAGCATGTTTTGAATCAGAGAGCTACAGATTTATGAATTAACTCTCATGTCCTTCAGCTTGTAACCAAAATCTCTCTTCAGTATCAATTAAGGAAAAAAAACAAACTGACTGTTCCATCGGGTTTATTAAAGCTGCATATTTACAAATAAAATACAATTACATTTCCACTAAAATCAGTTAGGCAGCCAAAGCTCTGAAAGTTACCTTGTGAGACTTGCAGTTATTTAGATATAGCTGAAATGAAATGATAAGTGTTTAGTTAAATTATGACTATGAGGTAGGAACTCCAGCGGATCCACAGCCACCCGTGATCGACTGCATCAATCAGACTGCATTAATATTCAACAGTTTGATGTGCAGGACTACCAAGATGCTTTCTGCTCAGACGCTATGTGTGAGCGCGCATGTTTGTGTGTGATCGAGAGACGATGAGACGGAGGCCTTGTGCAGGCCTCTCTAGCTGGTACTGCCAACAATAGACGAGCGTGCCACAGAGAAAATAAAGTGACATATTGAGCATTTGCTGTGCAGCGTATCTGTGAAGCTGTGCACAATAAACATCTGAATTATTTTGTGAAGCAGACCGCACAGTGTCGCATGATGTTCTGTCACACGCACCTCAATGTGTTTTAGCACATTTTTATTAAACCTCAGGGTGATGCAAGTCAATCACTTGCTCTCATTTTTTCTTCTGACACCCTCCCTTCATCCTGCTGTTTCGCTTTATAAAATAAATTAAACTTGGAGGGTGCCTGATGCAAGTGTTTCCAAGTGTTTATTTACTCTGAGCCCAGCTCATATTTCTACCTATCTGTCCGTCTCTCCATCCAGCGCAGTCTCATCTCTATACCGATCTATTTTTCAATCCTTTCCTCATCTTTTCCCTCCCACCCTCTTTTTCCTGTAACTAAACTGGCTGTGTCTCTCTCCATCTGCTGGTTCTTCCTTCAGCGGCCCTGCACCTGTTCACACCTCCTCTCCTGTTGGCCACCTCTCTCCCCCCCTCTTATCTCTCTCTTTCTCTCCGTCTCCCTCCCTCTTTGCTCAGTGCGATGCTGCCAGGCCCGCTCCTGGCTCAGTTAGCCTCTCTGTCATTCAATCCATCTGTCGGCAAGTCAACTTTGTTTACAGCAGGCAGCCCAAGCCTCTTTTCTTCTTCAAGGAGCTCTAAAGCCCCCCCACCGCCACCAAGGTCAGCGGTTAGTCGAGCATGGCCGAAAAGACGAAAACTGCAACTGTTTAAGGTACAAAACTGTGCGTTCTCGTTCACCAACACACCCATAAAACAATGGACAATAACTGTAATTTGTACTCAACTCTAAAAGCTCTCTGTGCTTTCTAGTATATGAGAATACACAAGAAGGATTTACACACGGACAGCTTCGAATAGACACCTTCACAAACAGACATTTGCTGCTAAAGCATGCATTCCCTTTGAAGCAATTAGCAGCTGATTGTCCTCTGTCATTATCTATTTACTCGCAAAACAGAGTGAGAGAAGTTTGAAAGTCTTAATTGGCACAGATGACTGATGGTCTTAACACAGGAAGAGCCGACTGGCAGTGCAGGCATCTGCGATTTTTCATTTTTAATAAACACACAGCATATGTACAGTGTGCTCTCATATTAACCCAATCTAGAAACCCAGCTTCATTGTCAAATATGCCCCTACAGGAATAGACGTGGGTTACATATGTGACAGTGCTGGAGGTCAAATCTATTTCAGCTAAGAAGCAAAACAATTCAGTCAAGTTTCTCCCTGTTAATAAGAATATGTTTAATAGCTGTTATTGTATGCAACATCAAATGCTCCATTGTGTTGAATTTGACACTACTGCAATAAAAATAGGACAAACAAAAGGAAATTCAACTAAATAACACTTATCATGCACTAAAAGCCTCAGATGAAAACAGAAAGTCTTCATGCTGTAACTCTGAACTACGTGTCCTGTTATCTCTCTCTTTGTGTAAGTATGAGACCAGTCCACCTGCGTTGGAATTCATTTTACACCTGAAACATTCACAGTAATGTCTGGAAAACCCCTCAGCCTTCCACTCGGTCACGAACTTAGGGGCCAACGAGCATCGGTTCCTCATCTCATTTCTCCGGCACCTTCTGCCAACTTCTTCAAGGCCACTTATTTTAATCAGCTACGTTTACTGATCACGTGTCAGTGGCAGAAACCGAGAAATCTCTGTCGTCTTTAATAATATATGTTAATTTTTTAACTTGATGCAACCGGCTGCTGTAGTCTTGAAATTAAAATCTTTTCCTATTCTTGTTTGATATCAAATTTCAGCTGCTCTAACCATTCTTGGCCAACAAGTCACATTTTTATCTTTCATTATACGCCAATTGTTTTGAAATGCAGCAGATCTGAAGTCCACGCCAGCCACTCTGACTCTTTACCTCCACACTCATGTTTTAGCAGTTGCCTTGCTAAAATAAACCCAGTCTTTCCTCAAAAAGATGTTTGGATGGCAGCATAAATTGCTCCAACCTCTATATACTATACCGTTACAAATTAATGTTGCCCGTGCACTACAACCCCCAATTACAAGTTGTGTGAGTTCAATCGAGGACTGCCATGGGAAACATTACACATAAACTAAAATCAAAGATAAATCTCTCCTCTGTTATGTCGCTATATTTCTTCAAGCCACCACAAAACTCAAAAAATTGTTTAGTTTGAATAAAGTAACTGATTTAAAAAAAAAAAAAAAAAAAAAAACTGCTGCAGTAACTGAAGGCCATTTTTCACTTTCAGTGCTTCGAATCATTTAAATGACGATCTCTCTCTTAACTTTTCAGCACTCTCCTCCATTTCAGTATTCTTCTTGCAGATCATCTCCAGTCAGCTGCTACCCAACTCCAGTCTCATCCACTCAGTATCTCTTCCTCTTCTTTGCGATCATCCCTTAGTACAATCTGCCAATGGGAGCACTGGTCCACTACCTATGAGGCCTGGCACTGCTGTGCCCGTAACAGGAAACAGAGAGGAAGTTAAAAGAGTAAAAAGCAACTTTATGAAAGATAAAAAATGACCAGGATGAAAAGCTAGAAGCATAGGATCAATCAGGTAAGAGACCGGCAGCGATAAAAGTGAGGAACGGAGGGGAAACGAGAAGAAGAGAGAAGTTCTGTCATGTTTGATGAAAGCTGTGCCTACTGGCCAGTGGGCGCTGTGGGCAGCCACTGATGCTGCCACCCACCAAGCAGGGTTGTGTGAAGGCACCAAGTTGGCCAGATGACACACACATAAACACATCTCTACACAAATAATTATTTATTTTAAGATCCATGAACACTGAATACACAACACACTAGCATGCAGTGCAATCCTCTAAAACCCATGAATCCACTGGTAAACCAACTGGACTGAAATGCCACGGTATTCTGGCGCCCTCAGTCTCAGCAAACACATAACTTTAAGAATAGTGCTAAGTATGTAAACGTGTAAAAGACAAGCAAACGGGATCAGGATCAGGTGAAGAGTGGATGGTGGATGGATGGCAGAGGGCTGGTTCTGTCCTCCAGCATCAGTGTGTGTATGTAGGCCAGTGTCCCAGGGCACACTTGGCTGGGGTGACAACAGTTGTAGCCGACAGATTTGCCTCCATCTTGCCTGAGGTCTCACAGTCAGCGATCTGTCTAATTTATCCACTCCCAGCCCCACAAGATGGACAGATTACAGCTCCACCTAATAATTTTTATTCTTACAATATTGTGTATGACTATCTTCCACTGAACCTATTGAATGTGAACTTTAACTACAGTTAATGAATATGGATGGATGGATAGATATTGGTACGGGGCAACATTTATCCTTGAAAAGAAAGAGGGATGTTGGATGAATGCCTCCTTACTGCCAATACATAGCTACTTTCAACAATTACAAAACTCTTCAGTAATTATTTTGTCGCAGCGCATTTGTCAGCTGTGGTCTCACTTTGTTTCGAGGTCCAATGGACTGCCGTCTTTCACAGAGGTGCACTCCCGACCCAAACTCTTCTCACAGCCACGTTGTTGCCATGTTTAGCTCAGTTCTGACGGGAGGTCAGAGAGATACTTTTTTTGGCCAAAACCTTCATGATTGTTTTTGTTATTCTGGAGCAGCTCTACTGCTGAGCGTTTATTACATGTAACCTGCATTTCCATGGCAACCAGCGCTTAGCGTGCATTTTCACGTACATTGACAGAATTCAGCGGACTGATACATGAATACTTGAGAGGTAAAAACTCCTCAATTTGGTCTTTTTTTTCCCCCAAGATCTTGGGCTACGTGGTTTAAAAAAACTCACACTCAAAATGGTCAAATGGAAAAGCTGCACGGTTGTATAAGTTACTATAATTAAATGTATTGATAAAAAAAATAAAACGGATCCAACTATCTGATCATTCATTTGAGATGACTAATATTATTTTTAAATAATTGTTTTAATATATATACATATATAGACATATATATATAATATATATATATATATATATATATAATATATATATATATTATATATGAAATAAAGTCATTAAAGTCAACAAACAGCAAACATTACAACTATTTATCACATTTATTTTTAAAACACTGTCAACCTTAAATATCATAATCACAACAGTGCCACTGAGAACCCATCTAGGTCTAGACCTGTTCTGTCAGGACTCTTATGCTTGTTTAGCTTCATTTTTGTAAATCTGCATCAGGGTAAGAAGACGTTCCTTACTGCTAATTTCCTAAAACTATATGAAAGTGTTTTTCATACGTTTATGAGTACCAGGTTTGACTGAGGTTTTAGTCATATGAAATAAACAAGCACAAGTTATAATTACAAGTCAAATACAAAAAGATGCAGCATAAAGTCAGAAAGTCACGTGTCGACTGAGAGGCAAAGAAATTAAAATGTGTTGGGGGAGCGGGGGTGGGGGGCGTCTATAGGTCTAAATAGATTGTGTGTGAGAGGCCAAAAGGGCAAAAAGGAGGGAGGTGAAGTGGTACGATGGCAGAGAGGGCACTCCTGTCGTGAGGAGAGAAGAACGTAGCAAGGTCTCGTCACTGGGCCAATGGGCCCACCACTGTCAACATCATGCCACTCTGCGGTATATACACACACGCACAAACACACACACACGGACGCATACATGGCTGGCTCACAGCCCTCCCAGCTGCCCTATCCGTAACTGTCTGATTAGTTGTGCTAAGCAGCCCCTCCCCTGCCAACCATGGTGCCATCTGCTACCCAACAACATGGCCGCCGACCAGATAAGCACACACACAAACACACACACACACCCAAAAATACACAACAGGCCTCATACCTGGCACTGCCCCGCTGCTGTCACACAGACATACACATCAAAACTTCACAGACACAGGTGTAGCCCAAAGGTATCAACACATAACATTCCCACAAAGATGTGCACATGAAAAAAAGAAGAGAGAGAAAAAAAACCTCACCTAATTGTACATTCACACGAATCTCAAAAGATGGATACTTGATTCGAGCATGTGTGCAAGTACACAGTTGCAGTAAAGGCAGAACTCAAGGGTGTGGTGACAGCGGAGAGGCACTGATAAAGCCAGGTAGAAAGCCACGCTGTGTTCAAGTGTGTGTGAACTTGCTGGCAGTGCTTGAAGGTTCATTATGGCCCCCACCTCTCTTGAGCGACTGCAGCCTGCGTGGCGCCCTGGCCCTTTTATTCCGGGCCGTGATTGGACAAGTGCCTCCTGCCGAGTTGGTTTGCAGCAGTTTTGTCGCGCCCAGATTTCGATCGCTGCTCAAAGCGAGCCTCTGGCGGGACGCGGCATCTGCTGCCTCACCTTCCTCATTTACACTTCTCCGCCCTCGCGCACACACAGCTCCGTTCACCACTTCTCCAGACCTCGCCATCACGAGTTACAACTGAGGGGGGAAGAAAATGAGAAAGAGGTAGAGGCAGGGAGAGAGCAGCAGCGTGACATGTTTAATAGAGTTCCAGGAACTTTCTATATGAGAGTCACAGTGGTCGGTCGTGAGATTCGCCCGTCCGTTTCCCTCACTGCCTCAGAGCATCCATCTGCTGATTTAGGGGTCACAAAAAGGAGAGTGTGGCCTTAAAACACCAAAGCTGTATCTGTCTACTTTATTGTCCCTAATAAAACTACTTTATATACTGTATATTATCCATGAATTCATGCAGGTCTTTAACATTCACCTCACTTTTTACTGTCTTGTTGGCTTGTTTGTGCTTCTGGCTTCTCTTCTCATTTAAACCAGACCTGAGTTAAACACAATTCAGTTCAGTAAGGGAATAAGTTGGCTACAAGAGTGAAATTTAGAACTTTAATAATATCTTTGATTAAATGGAATGATATGTTGTATAATCAGCATTTCATTTTCCGTTGCTCCAGTTGTTGAAAATAAACTGTAATATCAATGGTGGGAAAGCTGCACTGCACAAGCCAGTCTTTTCAATTTGATGCCACATATCTGGGTGGCCGTGAATATCTCCACAGGAAGGTATCCTGACCACGCGGCTTTGCCAAATCAACTGGCTTCTTTCATTTCAAAAGGAACAGTGTCAAGGCTCTTTTGTTTTATCCTTTCCAATTTAGACCACCCCCCACCTCCTTACAGCCAACATTTCCAACTACAATCTCCACCAGATACAAGGCCCTCCTCCTTATCAAGCGTGCCTCATTTTCCTGAGTTATCCGACAGCTTTCCACATGCATTTTAGTCATTCTGAGACCTCAGTAACAGTTACAAGTTATAACAGTTTTTTTTTGTGCAGGACAGTCATAAAATATATAAATGCTTGTTAAGCTGCCACATCTTCACGGTCCGTCTCTGTCAAAGTTATAGAAATACTATTCTGTCACCAACATATAATTTTTCTGCCACAGCAAGAATAGAGGACATGAACACACACATGTAGATGTTCTTGGTTTTTCACATGTGGACTTGAACATACGGATTCAAGTAATTTGTGATTTTCTACATTATTTCAGAGGAATAAACTACTCCCTTTCTCACTATTTAATGGCTATGATATTTAGATCCATCTAGGAGATACTGCTAAAAAAAAGAAAAAAAATGCATCCAACAAGTGGCAAGCCATCCTGATACAGATCTCAACTGCAGATTCCATACATGATATGAGTACCTACTGGTTTTGAGTTATCTATGCTGGCAAGTGATCACCTTAACAAAGTTAACCTGCAACAACCTAGAGAAGACACTGAAGTAAAGCTATGAAGTAAAACTGTCTCTACAAAGATACAGCAACATCCTATCTGCCATTCATTTTGCTGGTATTTTGACAGGGTTGTTTCACAGAAATCCAAGGGAGAAAAGCAATCCAGAAATCTAAGAGCAGCTGGCTCACAAGCATAGAGAAGAGGCCTGAGAGCAAGGAGGAAGGCTCAGACGAGAGAGCAGGAGATCTGTTCAAGCAGCAGTGAATCTGAGTAAAGAGACATTTTTGAAGTAAAGCAAAGCATGTTTACATGCAAGCTGGGACTTTCTGAGTGTGAGGGCAGAGATTTGAGGGGGAGGGTATTGCTAGGCAATTAGTCTATAATTCATTGAAACTGACATTCAGAACCTTTAATGGGTACAATCTTTGCCATGTCAATTATATTAAAATATTTCTATTTTCTGAGATTTTCAATTCATGACCACATAAAGTTAATCTGTGCATGTTTCCCTTCCCTTATTTTAAAATCACAAAAACCTGTAATCTTATTGGAAAATATCCCAGTTTTAGTAGTTGAGCATGTTTGCAGGAAAAACTTGTCAGTATATAAAGAAAAAAAAAAAACACTTAAAGCTAAAATAAATGCTCATTAATCATAATTGAGGTAAAAGGATAATGATTTGAGGTCATACCATCTAGTCCTAAAAGCAGCTAATACTGCAAATACAAATAATCCTGCAATTAAACACAATAAAAGCTGATTTTGAATGATATGAAGAATTTAAAATGATTGATTTAAATTTCGTGACTTCAAAGAAAAAAGTAATAAACATCCATACCAGACAGCTGCTACTTCTAAGTTCGACAATCTTTTACTTAAAAAAAGACAAAACCTCAGACATTTATGATATTCTGTGCATAAAACTCAGTATCAGCATTTTTTTTTTTTTTGCAATATATCTCAAAACATTAAAATGCATTTATTTCTTTCCAAATTAAAGTTGAAGATAATGCTGATAAATCCTCAGTAATTCTGTCATAACGGATCCGTCCTGCAGCTTCCAAGCTTTGCAGTCTGATTCGATACAAGGACATTTGTCACTGAAAGTTCATCAGTCATACGTCAAATCATTTTCATCCTCAAATCAGATCGAATGTGAGGACATGTTCAGAAGTTTCCTTTTCCAGCAAAACCCTAATCGGTTTTTCTCGAGGCGCAAGTGACTGCGAGTAAACTTATTCACAAAGGCAGTCCCAGCTCCTGGTCAGTCTTCAGCTCGAGGCAAACACCTTCATGAACATGGATGCCTGATTTCATGGGGATAACAAAATTGGTAGAAGATCTGGGGCACAGAACTCGTCCCCCACACAAAGCAGACAAACGGGTCTCAGCTAACTAAGAATACACTGATGCATGCAAACACACATCTATCCACTCGTTCCTATCTGGCACAACGTGAAACAGAAGTTATGCAGGGCAGTTTTTACTACGGCCTTTGGGATGAGTGAACAACATAGAGGGAGATGAGGCCAAATGGAGACAAGGAAAGAAGAAAAGAAAAAGTGAAGAAAGATGAGAGCAAACAAACAAAACAAACTTAGTAAAGCCTTCTGCTGGGCTGGGGCTGGGACTGGAGTTACTCTATGTGGGTGTGTATGTGTGAGGCGATTTGAACAGAGTGGCGGGGATTAGGACAGATCCTGGGCTGTCCAACGCACAGCTGGCTGATGATCCAATCCTGGAGCACAGCACAGCCCACCAGCCGCCGTGGGACCCCCAGATGCGTGCCTGTATTTGCGTCTGTGTGTACAGACGTGGGCTTAACTGATGTGCATATCAACGTGGCTGTTTGCAAAAATGCAGTTGTTCAAACAAATGCATCTCTCTGTATGCACTATATATGAGGTATGTGTTTATTGAGAAGGAAGGTAGGACTGAAAAAGAGAAAAAAATGTCTGAGCTTCAAGCCCCCCGTTTGCAGACCACGAGTGGAGGACAGTATGAAAGAAGGGAGCAAGGTATGAAGATAGATGCTTTCCGAGGCTGCTCATAAAAAAAAAAAAAAACACCTTCCAGCTCTGTGCAGTGGATCTCACACTCTCTTCTTACATTCTTGCACATACGCGTACAGAGATGAAAACCAGCCGACTGAGGATACAAAGACTTCTGTATGGCTCTGTGGTGAACTGCAACAGAGGGCACGAGAATGAATGAAGCACTGGTAGCTCTACATAATACTCAAAGGCCACCAGATGGACAGATAGATGACCATCTGAAGTTTGCTTAACTTCAGAACTGTGACGGTGACAAGCGGCAAAGAGGCTGACAAATTTGATAAGAAAAAAAAAAAAGTTAAAAAAAAAAAACTGTGGGGCCCTGAAGACAAAGACCACGCATCTTTGTAGAGACACATACTGGTTTGAAACCAACGTATAAACATTTTCAACTTTTCAGCAATCTGAATAAATTTTCAAGGCCTAAAATCCCCCGAAGGCTCTTTGAAATATAAGATTTAGTTTTCATTGTTCAGGTTACAACAGGGTTTAAGCCGGTGGTAAATAAATGTTCGACATTTATACGGGATGAGAAGGTCTTTGGAGGGTCTTTGAGTTTGGAAGTTCCACACAGAGAATTAGAGAAACGTGCACGCATGTATGTATATTTAAGCTCTATTCTTTAACTGCACCACAAAACAACTTAAAACTGCATTTGATCTGAAAAACATGAATTAAACAGAAAACCAAATTTAAGCAGTTACTTGTTAAATCTTATTTTAAGGCTTTTTTCACACAAACACTGGGATGCTTTTACTTTGCAAGATGTTTCTTTAACTTTATAAAAATGTTCACTATGATTGCTAGTTTTTGTTAATGACGGATATACTTGTGCATGTTCTTTAATGACACTTATGAAAACTAAACTGCATGTTAACATGCAAGACTTCTTGTCACATAAAACTGTTTAAAAAAAAAAAAAAAGAAAAAACAGAGGAAAAGAAATATGCACCTTAAAATAAATATTGAAAAATGGCCTACTGGGGTCCATAATTGCATCTTAATGCACAGGCAATTCAACAGCTGTTACAAAAAAAAAAAAAATCTATGATGCATCAGAGGACAGGTAAAATATACAGCCACACATAGTGAAATAGTTCATCAGAGGCCACTCCAACATAGGTCAAAGTCATCATGTTGCCACATTAACATGGATGTTATTCTCCACAGCTGGCTGCAAAATACACACAAGCAAACACACGTACATCCACCTACCCCTTGCCTCATCCTTTAAACACATGACAGCCCACTATGCAGCCAGTGTGTAAGCGTTGGCCAGCTGACAAACAAACACACTTAAACACAGATCAGAGCCAGAAGCAGCAGTGGACATACAGGCACACACACACACACACGCACACACAGACTGCCAGGTTGACAGACGCATAAGCACACAAAGCTAACAAAAACTTGCATCCCGCAGGCTCCGGCGCCACAGGGCATCACCGCCACATCTGTGCCCATCTCAGACAACTCAGCTTTTGGGCAGCGGGGGTGAGAGAGTGCCCTGAGCGGCTGGCATGGGCTGGCATGGCCTTGGCAGACAATGGTGTGGAGGGAAACAGCAGCCAGCAAATGACAGGAGATAGTGGGAAAGAAAGGAGGAGGGAAGAATTTAGAAGGAAAAGAGATGAAGAATGCTAGGGAAAAGGAAAATAAAAAGGGAAAGGATGAACGAGGGAAATACACTGAGTGAGATGTATTAAGAGTGAGGAAAGACACCTGAAGAGGTAAGGACAAAATAATGTTTTGGTCAAAAAGCGAGACAAAAATGGTAAATGGATGAAATGGGAATGTGAAAAAATGTATAAACATACCAGAGAAACAGAAGAGCTGACGGAGAAACACGGGGAAAAAAAAAAAGAGACAGAATGATGTAGAAATAGAATGAAAGGAGATATAGAAAGGGGCCGGTAGTGCCCGCTGTGAGAATGGGTGCAGGGCACTGGCAGGTGGCACTGAGGCCAGGCTGTCCAGTGACCATCAGCCGCGCTGTTGTGTTTGTGTCTGTCTATGAGTGTGTACGCGCCAGGGACAGAAGAAAAGCTCAGGCGCCATTTTGGCTCTGCTGGAGCTGTGGCTGGCTTGGGCACTGGCCTGGTGGCACAGAGCGGGCAGCGTGCTTGTGTGTGAGTGTGTGTATTGCATTATGTTGTGGCATGCTTAACAGGATTAGAGGTGACCTAGTGAGGTCCAGTTGGTACCGGGACCATCGCACAGCGGTGCGTATGTGTGTTTATGTGTGTGTGCTTTGTATAATAGGATTAGCTGTTACCTGGTGCGGTACAGTTGGTGTGCTGGTCTGAACTGGACTGGACTGAACTGGGCCGGAGCTGGGCAGAGGGGAGTGCTGTGTGCATGTGTGTGTGTGTTTCTGTGTGTGTGGGGCGGGTGAGTGTGGTGGCATGTATAATAGGATTAGGTACTACCTGGTGAGGTGCAGTTGGCGCTGGGCATTTGCCAGCTGTTCTGCTAGGCTCAGGGCTTCGGCCTGCCATTGGCTCCCATCCTTTTGGACCGCCTCCAGATGCTGCCGACAGCCAACCAGCTCTGAGCTCAGCCTTTCCACTTCCTGTCCCGCAGAGATGGAAGAAGAGACGATC
Source organism: Hirundichthys speculiger (assembly GCA_018398805.1). Lineage (NCBI taxonomy): Eukaryota > Metazoa > Chordata > Actinopteri > Beloniformes > Exocoetidae > Hirundichthys > Hirundichthys speculiger. Next base: position 1,737,949 of record JAGFBZ010000926.1, on the reverse strand, counting down.
GTGGAGCTTAGAAAATCTTTCACAACAACCTTTCTTATGCCCTTTAGACAAAAACAACATTAAAACGTGCTAACAACTTAAAGACTAAAGACGTAAAGACTGAGCAGGACAACAGTACTTTTTCAAGTTTGATTTAAAAATTTAAAACAATGTGAATACAGTTGGTAAAAGAATATTTTTAGAATTTAGAATCAATCAAGGTACTCCACTAAACAGTCTATGTGTCATTTAAAAATGTGAGCAGGAGTTTTTTTACTTTAGATGTTAAGAATCGATTCCTCAAAACAGTTAATTAGGAAGTCTGGAAGTAAGTATAAAGTCACTAATTTTTCAGGCCATGCCCCAGCTTACTTGGACTAGTTGATAATTTATCAAGTAGCCTTTTTTGTGAGTGTTCTTCAACAGACTCAAAAACAAATTAAGATTCGCTAATGAACATGAAAGTTGAAAGCAGGCATACCTGTGCAGCCTTTTCCATCTGTCTGCTGGTCTTGGTGTTGAGCTCTCTGAGCTCTCTCTCAGCATCCTCTTTTTTCAGCTTACTTTGGCTCAGCTGGTATCGCAGATCCATACATACCTAACAATGAGAAGGACTTATTAATGGCCGTCAGTTCAACCAACTATTTAATCATGAACATACTTCTAATAGTGTTTTATTGTAATATCTTTACATTGAAAATATTTATTCTGAATGACCAAACCATGACATCTACTGTGTAATGTTTCAGGCTGTAGCTCAGTTCTCTACAGGTAATATGTATGAATATAGCTCTATTTGGGCACCAAAGTCACTTATCTTCATCTTGACAAACAACACTGATGTAGCAACTGAATATGGCTAAAAAAAAAAAAAAAAAAAACATTTTTAAATTGAGCTTAGTTATGTAGCTCAGCTTATTAATGTACTCATGATTTTAAAATAGTTAAAAAAAAAAAAAAAAAAGACTAGAAAAAAACATATTGATATAGATTATCTTTTGCTGCCATCTAGTGGAATTATTAAAAAAAACACATTACAAGTAGACATGACAGACCACATCCAAGTATCAGATGGGTGGAGTGTTCTCTGCCCATCTGATAATGCATTCTCAGTCCCTTGCTGCATTATTGCAGCTGCATTCTCCTAAAATTAAAAAACTAAAGCCTTTCCCACTTTTGCTGATCATGTCAATTTAAATTATTTAGCGCCAACTATAAAGAATATGAGATTTAATAAACAGTGAGATCACTGATTGAAGGTTTCCTCCAAACAGGACACAGCGCACCTTACTACGTTCCTCCTCCTGACTGGTGAGTTTGCGGAGCGCGTCGTCCAGCTGGGTGGTGAGTGAACTCTTGTCTCTGTGAGCTCGGTCTAGCTGTCCCTCCAACTCAGCTACACGCTGAGAGAGGCTGGACACCTGTCACACACACACATACACGCACCTTTCCAATGACAACCTCGATTCAAAGTCACAGAGAACTCCAGAAAAGAAATATTACAACTAATGCTCAGGTTTTGCATTTCACATTTCACATGTTTTTATGTATTAAAAATGTATTACAAATAAAAAAATACTACTAGAGATGACACATGTGTAGATGGTAAATAATCAATAAATAAATATGATTACATTTAATTTTTTTTTTAAAGTTTATTGTTTAGCACAAGAAGGTTTTTTTTTTTTTTACTGTATGATGGATGATTACCTCAGAGCAACCAGAATTGAGGACTGGAGCTAATTATACAAATCACAGATCAATTTCTGAGGTCTGTAAGTGTACAAAAAGGGAAAAACTAAGATTCACCGTATGTGTCAGCTCTTCTTTTTGTTTGCGGGCCTCAGCCCGGCCCTCTTCTCTGGCCTCAGTCAGTCTGTCCTTCAAAGCATGTGCTTCTCTGTCCAGCCGTTCCCTATTTCGCACCAACTCCCTGGATAACTGCTCGCACTGCACCTCCACCTGCAAACGGACAAAGAGGGATTATCAGCAATAAGAGGAAGAAACAATCTTGGCAGAGAATTTAAGTGGAAGCCTCTAGAATAGAAGAGTATGAATGAAAAAATGCAGTTTGCATCAACACATCTGGTCTCTGACCCTAGCTTTATGCAGATTTGCTTCCTCTGCCATCTCAACTGCCTGCTTGACCTGGAGGCAGGCCGTCCACTCCCTCTGTTGTGCCTCTTGCTGGCTTGCCCGCACCGCACGCAAAGCTGTAAGTAATTCGTCGCGCTCCCTAAAAGTGAACATACAAATAAAAGCATCATCAGTGTTTTCTTTTTTTTTTCTTTTTTTTTTGGAGCGACGTTTAGCGCTAACACATCAACTTATCACATAAATGTATTCAAAACAAGGTAGACTTCAAACCCAATATGCTATTAGTAACTTGTGACTTATATCTAAAATGTATTATTGTGCATGTGCCACCTCTTACTTTGTAAGCCTGTCGATAGCCTGGACATGCAGATTTGTGTGAGAACCAGCCAGCACGGCTTCATGCTGTGCACACTTGAGACACAGTCCTGCCACACGAGGAGCTCCATCAGCCCTTAATGCATCTGCAGCCTGCTTCTCCCTGTGTCTCAGACGAACCTTCACTTCCTCGCACTCCTTCTGACTCACTGCTAGATCCTTTCTATAGAGAAGCAAAAGATATGGCATGGTTCAAGAAAGAGGGGAAATAAAGAGAAAACCGATGGGCATTACTCCATTACTGTCTGTTAGCATTTATAACAGTGTTACACTGACCTTAGAGAGATAACCTGAGCTTCCAAGCTTTCAATCTGGGCCTGGTAGATCCCTTTCAACTGTTCCTGGTGAAGACAAATAGTTGAATGTAACTTGGAAACACTATGCATCAGTGGATGAAATGTTAAAAGATTATATCTTGGGAGAAGACTTCGATTTTGTAACACATTTGTATTTTTTTATTAAATATACTCAAGATTCATATTCATCCTCTCACCATGAAAGCTTCAAAATGACAAATTAGAAAATTAATGCACAAAAATAAGCTATAAATACAAATTAAATCATTTTACATTTTATTATAGGCCCGGTGTTTCGATTTAGTACCATCAATGGACAAGGTTGAAGACCTCATCTTTTAAGCATGTAGGAGAACTGATGGTTGCTACAGAAGTTGTGTTAAAAGCATGGTAAATATAAACTAAATGGAAGCAGTCTTGCAACGTCTTCTGATTTAAATTGGTTAATGGTAAGCAAAATACGATTCTTACTTACACGTGACCTCACGTTAATAAAAAACACTATAGGTGGAAAAATGAGAGAACAGATCGATCCTCCTTACCAGCTCGTTCTTCCACGTCTTTAAATCACTGGAGACCATCGGGGTGTTGTCGCTCACCTAAGGAAACCATCAGTAAATCTGTGTTCACTAATTTGAAAAGTCCATAGCTTAAGTCTGGTAACATTTATAATTCGCAGTTTGTATGGACATCACATATCCTGCCTTCACTTTCCAATGCATGAGGCAATTATTACATGTAAAACTATGACAAATCTATGAACTGAGTGATATAAAAGACAGACTGAAAGATTCTCCCACAGGTTACCGTGGAATTTTGAACTGTGTGTTGTTTTAGAGTTTCATCTGCAGCTCTGAATTTGAGCTCAGAATGCAACTTTTCATTTTCCACCACCACAACTCTGATCCGCTGTTTCATCCCCTGAAGCTCCTCCTGAAGGAAAACCAAAAAGTCAAACAGAATTCAATAACCCAAATTAGGAGAGGAGTAAGAAGAGTAAAACTAAATACAATAAGCATGCATTCGTGTACAAACCTTGCAAAATCTGACTTCAGCTTCCAGGTGTTTAATGTACTCTGACTGGTTCTGAATCATTGGGACCAAATCCTGAAAAGCAGGCAAACTGGACCTTCCCTCCTGCACTCTCTATAAAGAAAAGAGATAACCACAAAATAAGGAAACACACCAGAATTGCAGGCAAAATTTTACACATAAAACTTTGAATTTTTTTATCTTTTTCTGATTCCTCGTACATAATTTGGAACAGGCTCCCCGAAGACATAACCCCTTCAAATGTTTAACCATGCAGAGCTGCACGTTCTACCTTGGACGGAGACTGTATCTCTGATGGAGAGAGAGCCGTGGGGACTTCCCTGCATTGTTTCGACAGAAGGCTCTTCAGCTGATTAACTACAATGCCAGAAAAGACAGGAAAATGCATCACAGCAAACATTTAGATTCTGATTAGGGAAATCTCTAGGATGTGCATGACAAAGATTGAGTGACTAACTGACGGTCAACCACTGACTCACCTGCTTCACTGTGCGTCTTTTGACTCCACGCATCCTTGTCCTGTTCATCCACCATCGCGAGGAGGTTTCCATCACTGCCTCTGACATCCTGTCCATCGGGGCTCAGCTGCTCCAGAGCACTGCTCAGCTGCTGAATGCTCTGGTTGGCGCGCTCTGAAATCAATATACAAACAGCAGGCTCATACAGCGTATCATTTCCTTCACCATGACAATTTATTCAATATCTGTGAAGGACTCATTTTAAATTACAAAATATAGTTTAAGACTCGACAGTCGGTTAGTTAACTAGTCTGTCACCGAAGCTATGTAGAGACCAACAATGGAAATCACTGAAATGTCTCTGGACTATTACCAGAGAGCCTAAATATATATTTTTGCAAATATTTTGATAATCTATTAACATTTTTATATTGTTGTTTTAATAATGAGTCATGCTGGTTATAGTTGCTAAAATATATATACAGTATGTTCTGGTTTTTTTCCTGCAACAGCAAATGCCTTCAAATGCCCTCATGTTTTGGATTCATAATCTGACATTACCAGGCCATTTTACAGAACAAAACAATCAATCAATCAAGATGAGAATGTACTCTCCACAACAGACTGATAGACTGATAGACTGCATCATCTTGCTGCAAACACTGAAGGACCTAAGCTTCCTCAAGAAGTAAAGTCTGTTCTGTCCCTTCTTATAAACAGCATCAGTGTTGTGTCTCCAGTCCAGTCTGTTGTCCAGGTGAACATTTTAGTGTTTGAACTCCTCCACCACCTCTACCTCTTCTCCCATGATGGAAAAACTGTTGGACTTGTTCCTTGTTCCCCTTAAATCCACAATTATCAGACACACAACCATCCAGTCTCACAAACTGTGCTCTGTTTGTCAGATAGTCGGTAATCCAGCTGATTGTGAAGGTGTCCACCTGTGTCTTTGGAGTTTCTTACGTAATATTGCAGGCTAAATTGTGTTAGATGCACCGGAGGAATCAAAGAATATATTCCTCACGGTGTTGCCTGCTTTGTCCAGATGACTGTGGGTTCATTGAAGCAGGTGTATGACTACAACCCCATAATGATATGATGATAAGAAAACTGGAGTGGATCCTGGAAATTGCTTGTCTGCTTATTCAGGTGGACCAATAAAGGTCTCTTCAGGACTTTCATGATGTGGGATGTTAGGGCTATAGGTTTATACGTTTTAACACTGGAACAAGGCAGGATGTCTTCCACAGCACTGGAACCTTCTCCTGGCTCAGGCTGATGTTGAAGAGCTGCTGAAGAATCCCACAATATCTTTTGTCCCCAGCAGGAACAAATTATCCAAAAAATAAATGTATATAAAAAAAATCAAAGCTGGTGAATATGAGACAAACATTACTGTCATGTATGGAATCAAGTAAGAACTGAAAGAGGTGATTTCCTGTCAGCATCACTTGTCCAGTCATGTACATGTATTTGCTTAATACAACGGCTCAAGAAAATATCTTATTTTAAAAATCGAGAATAAAGTCCTTGCAATCGTTTTGAAAGTTTTCCAATAACCTAGTAATGCTAACTATCTCACATGTCATAATCTAATGTCCTTTTTGTCGTTAAACTGTAGCTTTAGCTGAGGAAAGTCGTTTTCTACCAGTATTTATGTTCGTCGTTGGACATCAGCAACAGATTGCAGTGATGTGCCTGTAACTCCCGAGAGTGACAGGATTTATAGTAGTGTTTTATGGAATTAATCCTTTTCCATGTATCAGGGTTTATATTGTGCATTACAAACCATTCAACGCCTTTATCTTTGGTTCCAAGTTGGCAAATGTAAGTGACCAAATGCTAACTTACGCCTCAGCTGCTCTGCCTCCTCTTCATCGGAGTCTAACGGTTTCATTGAAGTTAAATGTCGTTAAATCCAACTGAGTGACTAAATTAACATGCTAGGCTATTCATAACAAGCTCAGCCATCACATTCAGCACACACAGTCGTCAAGACTCTGAACAGGGATAGTTGTTTCAACTAACCAGGTTGCCCTGAGGAGGTATTCATGTTTCCGACAGCACACAAATGTGACATTCTAAACCTCATCTTGATCGCTGTTAGCATTATTATTGCTGTAATATTTCTTACATCATCAGAGTGTAATATATATTATGATAAGAGTTTTAAGTGAGTTGGTTTTTTTTTTTATTACCGTAGTATCACCGCCCCTGCAGAGTGTATCGTGTTTACTAAACGAGGCAATCAGCTGCTAACAAGGCCCACTTCCGTAAACTGCAAATAGATGCTGGGAATTGTAGTCTGAAGGCTGAAATTACTACTGTATACACACACACACACACACACACACACACACATAGATATGAGATATAGATATATATATATATATAGATATATATATATATATATATATATATATATATATATATATAATATATATATATATATATATATATATAACTTCGTAAATGGATTCGTAAATCTGTACAGTGTCCTCCCATTACCCCAGTTCTTTCTGGTTTACAAAGAACCATAGATAAGTACATTTAAACTTTTTGTTAATGTACAATCTTTGCCAAAATAACAGTAATAAAAATGAGTTTTTCCTACCGTGATATCTTTTAAATAATGTTAACTGTGTTTTAATCACTAAGAAATGGGTAATACTCAGTGGACTGAGAACCTATAATTATATTAGGAATAGGGCTGTCAATTTCTCAAAATAATTAATCAGATTAATCGCATGACTGTCAATAGTTAATCACGATTAATCGCAAATTAATCGCATATTTTTATCAGTTCTAAATCTACCTTATACAGATCTTTTTCAAGTTGTATTACTCTTATTAATACGAGTCCTGACTAGAACCAGGAAATATGACCATATTAGTCCAGTCCTGAGGTCTCTGGCTTCCTGTCACTCAGAGAATAGACTTTAAAACAGTTCTACTTGTGTTCAAGTCTCTTCATGGCCCCAAAGTCCATCTCTGACATGTTAGATCCATATGAACCAACCTGGACTCTGAGAACCTTAGGTAGTGGTCTCCTGCTGGTGTCCAGAGTCAGGACTAAACAAGGTGAAGCTGCATTTCAGTCTTATGCTCCTAAAATCTGGACCAGTCTTCTAGAAGATGTTAGACAGACCTGAACTCTGACAATGTTCAGATCCAGACTGAAAACAGGTTTGATGTTTAGATGTGAAGATGATGACTGGAAGGATTTTATCTGCACTCTTCATTTTTAATTTAATTAATTAATTTTTTCATTAATTAATTTTTATTTATTATTGATTATTTTTATGCTTGTATGGAATGATTCTATTTGCCTTCTTGTGACTGCATCTGTAAAGCACTTTGAATTGAATTGCAAATAAAGTTGCAAATAAAGTTGCCTTGCCTAATATGAGAGAACACAAATGCTTGCATTATGCAAAACAAATGCATGTTTATTTATTGCTACAATGCCAAATCCATTATATATTATATATATATATACTCAATATTTTATCTTATGTTCTTCATACAAAATATTTCCGTTTATTTGCTTCAAACGGGGGGGGGCTCTCTGCATCAGCGCTCTCATTAGCCGTCAAGTGACCAGACTCCGGTGGTAACTAAATTCACATCGACAGTAAACACAAACAACATTTATCTTGTGGAGTTAGCCATCAGGCAAGGTTTTGAAGCTAAACTTACCATTCAAAATAGTATCTTTTGTATCCATTTATTATTTGTATCCAACTACTGCTAATAGTTTGTTTACGTCTGTCTGTCTGCGGCATGGCCGTCGACGTCAGTGCATGACTTCCTGTTTTGACAGGACTACGGAGGACTACAGGACTACAACTACGGCGGGCCCGAGGCTCATTAAACCTACTCTCCTCTTTACTATTGTACACGGCCAGGCTGTGTCGCGTTAACGCGCGTTAAAAAAATTAGTTGCGTTAAAATTATTTTGCGTTAATCACGCGTTAACGCGTTAACTTTGACAGCCCTAATTAGGAATAAAGGTTTTTAATACACTATCATTTAATAATTACAGCTTTAAAGTAACTATGTATCTGTTAATTTATTGTTTGCTCTTATACCTTTTCTTATGAGGGAGTTGCAGTTGTTTTTACAGATTAAAGAGTGTGGATGATAACACACGTAGTTTATCTGCCCTCTAGTGGTGAAAAATCTTTAGTGTGGCTTTACTAAAAGCACTTCAGCACGGCTAGAGCAGTGTTCTTCAGTCCTGGTCCTCAGAGCCCACTTCCTACATGCTTTATGACCAACTAATTTGTACCAGATACATTAGAGCAGGGAGCATCTAAAACATGCAGGGCAGTGGACCTGATGACCAGGACAGAAGAATACTGGACCAGAGTTCTCTGTACTGTTGGGTAATCTTGAGACATCTTTGGCAAGTTTGTCAAAATGCAACTTTCTGAACAACCTATCTCTCACCAGTTTGCATTGGAGACAGATGCAGATAACTGGAGGTTGGAGTGCAATGTAGCTAATCACAAAATCTTAAACGCATAACAACTAATCCTGATGTTATCGTTGATCACAACCTGCAACACCAGTTTAATGTTCTTCTGTCTCTTACCACTTTCACTTTTCTTATTGCTTTCTTTCTTGAGTCACAGTCCAACTCTCCCACATCTATTTACATACCCACAGGAGCGACTGCAGATATTGAACTAACAACTAGACGATTACTTGCTGGATTACTCATAAAAGAAATCATATCATTTTCAGTCATTTCACGTGTAGGAGTAGACAACATTTAATTTCAACCTTAATCAAGTATTTATAGAAAGGACATGAGAAAAAAACCTTTGTAAAAAAAAAAAAGGTATAAGATAGATATATAGATAGATATATATATATAGATATAGAGAGATAGATATATATATAAGATATATAATATATATATAGATATAGATATAGATATATATATATATATATATATATATATATATATATATATATATATATATATATATCTATATATATATATATATATATATATATACCTTTTTTTATATATATTCAATACATTTTAATTCAGTAGCTCTGAGAATCATCAAAGGGTAACTTGAAGTAAAATATCTGTTAAACATTATCAGTCACTCCTGATGTCTCTTAGTATGGAAGTTGTAATGGTGTACCTAGTATTTTACACACTGCTTCTGCATTTTAGACTTGGTTTTGTTCAGTAAAAATTGAAAGGGTGTGATGTGTCCACCTAAGGTTGTATTTAGCTGTTTATAATACTAATAAGGGGTCAAATGATTTTATTGATTTTGCCCAGTTACAAAGTGAGAGAGAATATACTTTCTTTTCCACAAACGAATGCTGGAGCCCCCTCCACCTCTCCCGCCTGCCCGTGTCTAGCAGTCAGGTGAAGAGGCAGCTGGAGAGACTGAACAGGAACAAGGCTGCAGGTCTGTGTCAGCCCCAGAGTCCTGACAGGCTGTGCAGACCAGCTATGTGGGATTCTTCAGCACCTCTTCAACATCAGCCTGAACCAGGAGAAGGTTCCAGTGCTGTGGAAGACCTCCTGCCTTGTTCCAGTACCAGAAAGATCTCATCCATCTTCTCCCAATGACTACAGACCTGCAGTCCTAACATCCTATATCAGAAAAGTCCTGAAGAGACTTTTATTGGTCCACCTGAATAAGCAAAGAGGCATCTTCCAGGATCCATTCCAGTTTTCTTATCATCATGCGGTTGTAGTTGAAGATGCCATCATAGACCTGCTTCAATAAACCTACAGTCATCTTTGCACTTTTTAAAACAACCACTCAGGTCCCCTTTCACCCACTTTTAGGGCATCACATTTACACCTCAGCCTTCCAGTACCAGTCAGAGTCCTGTCACCTGCAGAAATACTGATAGTACTGATGATTTTGCAGTTGTGGGGTTTATCAGTCATGGACAAAAGACATGAGAGTACAGAGAACTGGTGGACCGCTTAGTTGTGTGGACAAGGAATAAATTAAACAGTGGACAACAGACTGGCCTGGAGATGCAACACTGATGCTGTTTATAAGAAGGGAAAGAGCACACTTTACTTCTTGAGGAAGCTTAGGTCCTTCAGTGTTTGCAGCAAGATGATGCATATCTTCTATCAGTCTGTTGTGGAGAGTTCATTCTCATCTGCAGTCATCTGTTAGGGAGCAGCATCAGAGACAGAGACTTAAAGAATCTGAACAAACTGATAAAGACGGCTGACTCTGTTCTGGAGCCTCTGGAGCTGATTCTGCAAAGGAGGATACCTCATAAAATGAAGGACATCATGGACAACCCTGAACATCCTCTACACACCACAGTGATTCAACAACTGTCTTCAGTCAAGAGCTTCCTCAGATCTGCTGCAACAGAGACGCTGCAGGAGATCCGTCCTGCCCACAGCTGTAACCATCTATAATGACTAATTTAAGAGACTTAAAAGGAAATAGTTACTGCAACAGTTTAATTTCCCCTCTGGGATGAATAAAGTATTTTTGAACTGAATTGAAAAATTCAAACAAACAGATACTTAAATCAATAATGGCATATCCAGTTCAAATTAAGAGCTTTACTAATTAATGACTAATTATTCAATCAAGTTTCAGACATCAGTATCTGCCTGTCGTGTGTGTTAAGAGTCTGAAACCAGTTATAGACAGCCTGAAACAAATTGTAATACAGTGTTAGGATTTGGGCTTGAGTGGGTTGTAATTACATTGATAGTACTAATGTATAGCCTGTGGTTAATCATTGATTTATGTTTAAAGACCAGCTACAGTGAATAAAATGCATGTATATTAAATATTGCCTAAAATATACTTGCATTTTGTCACTAGTGCAGCTGTTATTGTTTATTATCAGCTTATAAATGTTAAATAAAAAGATTTTTATTATTCTATGTGTTATATACTTCCTAGTCAATATTTTTATTCTGAAATTAGATAAAGCTGTAGTTTAAAAGTGCATAAAGTATATTGTAGTGGGTCAACCAAAAGCCCGAGAGACTGAGACACTGAAAGTACATTGTGATCTCTGAATTTCATCTGTTCTCTGTTACATAAATGTGGAAGTTTCTTCAAGTTCCATCAAATAAAAGATGCAAACAGAATCATTATTGGTTAGGGTGTATTGCTGTGACTCTGTTCAGTGGAAGGGAGTAGATCAGGTTTGTTTGTTACTAAACGGTCAGACAGAGGCAACCATGGATACGCCCTCTTCCTATTACACAATGACAGATAACTTCCTGTTGAATTAGCCATGTCTGTACTTTTGATTTTTGCGACATTCTACTATCTAAAAGAAGAGGCAGTGAATCAGAGTTTGGTGGATTCAGTCGTTCATGAATAGAGGTTGTGCTGTAATCGAGGTTTAACATTTTTACTCATGTTTGAGTTGGGTTCATGTGGATTGAAACTGAGATGCCAACTTTGCTGCACCTCTTCAAACTCTTCTCCGCATAACGCACGATTGCAGTTAAATATTTCAGCATTTGATATTTCCTTGGCTCAAGGCTTTATCACAAGCCAGGCAAAGATAGAAAGGCTACCAGGGGCCCAAAATTTCCACTTTTACTGTGAGTTAATTCTGAAAGTTGTACCACTGAAGTACCATTATGAATTATAACATTCAGCTTTATTCTACCTTATGTTTCCGCTCCATTTCAGAGCACTAATGTACCCACTACATTTATCAGTAACAATTACTGATTAGGATGTTTTCATACAAATCAATAAAATGTGGTGCTTTCTTTTCACTTTAAAGTCCACCAGTACATGTAAAAGTTAACGTAGAAGTGAACTGAATCCAGTTCATTATCTGCTCTACAAAGATGTTCCTTCGCACTCACAAGTCCAAGAATATCTTTCTGTGTTTCTGCATCCTCAATATCCTTTCTCTCTTCAACGACGCTCCAAGGTTCGCCATTTTATTTGCCAGACCTGGGTCAATTGAAGACATTTAAACCTTCCCTCCCTTGTTCTCTACTTGGTTCCTACCCCGATGTCTTCATGGCTTCTCCTTCAACTTGTCTGGATGTGGGATCATATTCCAGGATTGGGCTTCATGAAAACAATATTCCAGTCGTCGTGATCATTGATCTTAACAGTTGCCAGAATCCCTGAGCATCATTTTATGTGAAATGTGTGATTCTGGATATGTTTGCCTTCCCTGTAAATATCTTCATACTCATTTCAACTATGTTGATTGGATGTTGCAGCTCTTTCAACATCAGAGCAGAGCAGCTTTTGTCAATAAAAACGGGGAAATTCTGACTTAAAAATAAATAAATAACATAAAAGACTCAGAATAATTTTTGAGCTCAGAAAGGTTAACTGCCATGCAGCAGTGGGACACTCTCAAGTTAAACTCTGTCTTCTTGACAAAGGAACTGATATATAAGAGTATTTGCATGCTGGGGTTATTTCCAGGAAACCACATCAGCCTACCATCTGAAGCCCACGCACAACACTGCAATCCCACAGCTGCTAAATGTCACGCCATCCTTTCTGTAGTCTCCACAACCAATTCCCCACCCCTAACTGCCATGTCTGTAACTACCCCCCTCCCCCCTCCCCCGCATCTAAACTCTCCCCTCCCACCGAATGATCCACTCCTCATAGGTAGCTGTGGCTACATCTTTATGAGGGTGGGGATTCATTTTTTTTTCAACTACTATCACTAACACTTTTGCCCCAAGAATAGCCTGGAAAAAACTGAATAATAAAGTGAAAAGAAAGTACCAAAGAAAACACTCATCATTTGAACTTTTCTCTTATGGAAATCTGTCACAATGACAATAGAGAAATGAACAACGGAGGGGGAGGAGAGCATGAAGAGCTAACCCAGTTAAGCAAGTGGGTAAGTGGTGCACTCTGCCACATCTAAGCCAGGCATCAATAATCTGCTATCTGATAAGTTTTTGCAGAAATTAAAGCACTTCCTACACTGGAGATGGATTCTGTGCCTACAGAAAAATGTTCTTCACAAAGAAAAAAAAAACAACTATTAAGCAGTACAAAGCTCAAGGGCAATGCTATAGCGAGGTGTAAAGATGAACGTCAGAGAACACGCACACACCGTCTGTGCAAGTGGTTGCAGGGAAGCATGCATGCAATTGTACCAGCCACAATCACACACCTTTGTATTGCTATCTCTGCAGTATGAATGCATTTTCCTGCCCACACGCCTAATGTTAAATAAGTTTCTGACACAAATCCCTTTTGAGTGGGCACACACATGCATACACAATAAAAACAGAGTCAAGAACCACATGATTCAGATTTCTTAATAAAAATAATTCATTTCAGGACAACATATAAATAATCATTGAATCACACAATACAGATATCTTGATATGAATAAATACTTAACAAATAAAACCAGGCTGTTTTCATACAATACCCTATTGTCAAAAGAAACTTCCACGCCATTTGCATGTTTTGTTACACCTTCTGCTCGTAAGCTGATGCTCTTTCTACCGCTGGAATGTCCCTATACAAGTCAGAGTACCATTCCTAAATGCCTCAGCAGCTTAGACAAGTCATGTGCAACTTATATGATCTCCTCTCAGGCAAACTCATTCAGAGCCCGAAACCATGTTCAGGGGTCCTGATGAGCCGACCACTAATTGGCCTTTAATTGATTAAGGTTCATCTAGAGGTGATTAAAGCACATAGAGATCTACACACAGGCCATCAGCATGTGGGCTGGCCTGACAGCTTTAGATTACAGTTGAATGAAAAGGCAGACCGAGAGCCTGTGTGTCATTTCTAACTGGGGCCACAGATGGACATCTACAGCGGATCTGCAGAGGGGTTCAGCAGAGGTCCGAGGGGAATAACTGCTGCACCCGACAGCACTTTTGACTTCGATAAATGTTTTATGCTTGAGGTCAGCCGATGTAGATAAATACTGAATTCGTATTTGAATAAAATAAGTTTCCATTTGGGGATTTCATGAGATATTTTGATAAGGTCCAACGTGTGGTTACACAGAATTGAAGATGTCTATCTGCAGCACTCTAGAATAACCCAGGCTGGTCATTTTAAGGAGGTAACAACAACTGTTTGGCAATTGATGGCACATGTTTGTTTTGTTTTTTTTTTCCTTTTTGTTTTTCTCTTTTGGCAGAAACAAAATTAAATATATCAAAATACATTTAAAATAAAAATCCAAAAGAAAACAGGAATGTCAGTTTTTGTGTGTGTGTGTGTACTCCAGAAGCCCACATAGGTGCTTTGTGTGTGTATGTTTGAAGATGAGGCATCGGGTTGGAAGGTCCTACAATATGGATTAAGATCCATATATGCAAAAAGCATTTTTAAGTTGGGAGCACTGATCTATAATCACTGATCAGGTCCCTCTGGTCCATAAAACTTCATTTCTACTTAAAGGCAAAACTTATCGAGGATCAGCCCCAATACTGTGCTGATGTAGAGACAGCACAAAGCACATTCAGAAAAACAAGATTCGCCAAAGCAGGCAATGGGATTGCTCTCTGAAGTTTTGAAATCGTCACCTTGGCGCATCCAGTAAGGTGGAGCAGAGAGGAATCCATCTCTTTACAGGTTTGTTTACGTACATCTCACCTCAGGCTTGTGTTGTAGCATACAATCTCACAAAGCTGTGTTTGCATGTATATGTGTGCATATGTGGTGGCAAGCTGGATAATTATCCAAACTCGATATATCTTTATCCAACATGTTCTCTGTGTATTGTTGGAAATCCCCTTCTGACAGGACCAGCAATACTACATTTGTGTGTTCATGTGCAGGCAAGCGTGTGCATGTATTGTATGTGTTACTAGGTGCTTAAGTCGCAAGTAAACATGAAAACAATGTCCAAGGCAACAGATCTGTTTTGGAGAAAAGAGGAAATTAGAGGACGGAAAGGAGGAATAGAAAGAGGGTGAGTCCTTCTCTACTGTGTTCTCTGCCTTCCAGCCGCTGACACCACTAGCATGTTGGCTACAATGGAGAGGCTTTCGTTTCTGTACATGTAGCACCAAAACTAGCAGGGGCCTGCCCTGTCTGTCTTGCACCATTTAGACAAATGGGTTTTTTTTGTTTTGTTTTTTTAAATACTTTCCATAGCAGGTAATTTATATTGTTAACTTAGATAAGCCACAATACTGAAGCTGACTGGTCTGGAAACAAACTTACATCACTCCTGTCAAATAGAAGAAAATTCATTTTGTAACATTTTGGAATATTGAATGCAATTTGCAATTTCCATCGGACAAATCTTTAGTTTTTTGATTTCAAGACTTGCTTTGCTTTGTCCTATTTTGCATCACTTCTTCTTACTGCTTCCACAGATTTGTTGTTGGACTTGCCCAACTACTGCAGCCCTCACTCTACAGAGCAAATGCGAGACAGACAGGCAGACAGATACACAGATGGGTTAAAACAGACACACTGACAGACAAACAGACAGACAAGAGGGTATAAATCCTTGGCTGTGGTCTAGAAAGCAATGTCAGATGCTTCTTATGTCAACATACAATCATTTTGTCCGGCACGATTCACTACGTACCTCTAAATACATATTGTACACAAGGGTTAAGTCAGTTGCTCTGACATGTAGCCAAACCTCTTACCGTGTCAGAGAACATGGCAAATGATGAAAATAATTGCACAAAGAGGTATTCTGGAGGCCATGTCTACTGCAAATGCACACACACACACACAAACACACACCCACAAACGCGCACACACACACACCCACACACACATACACGCGGACCACCCCCCATGTACACACACTCTCGCTTCACATTCTACATGGGGGAGGTTGATTTTCAGGCCATAAGGTTACTAGTTAGTTACTAGCTAGTTAGTTAGTTGGTTAGTTAGTATCAGAGGTGCATTGATTGGCATGGAGAGCCCACGGCAGGGCAGTGGCTCTATCGTGCTAGTGATGCGTCATCATCGTCATTGTGTGCAGTGGTGCATATGCAGTCAGCCACGGTAAATCTGTTTGAAGTGGTCGCACTCGTTACAGTAGCCCTGTTTCTCTTGGTTGGCATAGTGATCACATCCCTGCGTCCGGCAGCGCTGCTTCGACTTCTCCTTGGGCGCCTGCGCCCGCCTGCCCGCCTCTCTGCCCTGGCCACGCGTGTGGCACTCTGGGCAGAGGTCTGTGCAACCCGGAGACACGTTACTGCACCCACTCCGCCGACACTGAGTCTGGGTCTGGGTCTGGGATTGTTGTGAAGATCTGGGTTTGGCTGCTCGGTCACGCTTTTGAAACAGAGGAAAAGGAAAGGAAAGGTCAGTGAGGAATAAAACAGAGGTGAGAGGTAACTGTCCAGAAAAACGATATTGGAAGTAGGCATTAAAAATAATATTAAACCAAAGTCAGATGAAGGATAACACACACAAAAAAAAATAAAGAAGTACACCTACTATGACCAGTGGAGGAGAGTGCTGCGTGCGATGGGCCACTTGGTTGAGTCGTGCACTTTGCTCTTTGACGTAACACTTGTCACAGTAGCCTTCCAGCATTGTCTTGCCAACTGCACCACATCCAGGCCCACGACACCGCGTGGCATTCTGGAAGCCCGTATCCAAACCATGCCGGCTCTGGACCGGGGCAGGGGGAGGAGTCAAGTCTGGAACAGATAGTGATCAGCGTGAGCAACAAGCCAGCAGGATTTCACTTTGATTAAAGAATGATAAACATAAACACCTATTCCACTATTTATTCATCCTAGTAACTTTAATGTGACATATCTGTAATCTGTGTAACATTTTAACAAGATAATGGTTTTGTTTCAGGACTTACGGTGGTTGGTCTGATAGTCTACATAGCAAATAGTGCAGAATCCCAACTTCTCTGGTGTCCCAAAGAACTGGCAGCCAGATCTTTTACAAAGCCGGGCCAAGGGGGTCTGCCAGGCCGATGCGTGTCCTGGGGTTAGCGTGAGGCATGGCCGCTCAGAGTCTCTGGGCTGGTTCCAAGCAGAGGACGAGGCCTCAGTCCTGGGGTTGCTCTGCTGTGGCTCCCCCCTCTCTGGAGCCTGCTGTCTCTGCATGCAGGGTGGACACAGGCCATTAAATATCCTGAATGCCTCCTGTCTGCACATCCCGCATCGTTCTGTCTCTGTATCGCAGCCCCCCCACTGAGTCCAGCCAGAACCCTGTGGAGTGATAGGTCCACCATTGGGGCCTGGGAGTCCTGTAGCAGCAGCTATTCCAGTTGCAGGGGGTCCGTGGTTCTGCCTGGCATTGAAGCAGCGCTCGCAAAGTCCATCATGCTCTACACTGAGGGTGAAGAGGCAGCCGGGTGTTTTGCACTTCATGGCATGAGTCTCACTGTATAGGCTGAGGCTGGGAGCAGTGGGCGGAGCTGACCGGGGACTGGATAACACCACCACCCCTCTCCCAGACGAAGAGCATGGGGGGCTGCTGCTTCGGGCTCCTCTAGAGCTCACCTCAGCCTCCGATCCTCCCATCACTCCTACTCCACCTTGTACACCAGGTCCCTTGGTCTGAACCACCCCTTCTATCCTCGTTCCTCCACCAGAGGTGGCCTGTCGTTTCTCAAAGCATTCATGGCAATGAGGCTGCGTGTCCACAGAAACATAGAAGGTGCACCGCGGTGTGGCACAGCGGATTTCAATGAGGGAGAGCTGGGAGACTGAGAAGGGTGGTGGGCGCTGTGGCTGGGCAGCCCATGCCTGCTCCTTGTCCTCCTGCCATCGCTGGTACTCGTGGTTGACAAGCTGTAGGTAGTCCTCCATCAAGTTCATGTCTTCAGGAAGGTTACCCTCATCCAGCCTTTGGTCAAAGACACACAGTGATGATGATATAATGATGATGAGTTACTTAATTACTTATTTCTATGCAACATTCTAGCAGCCCTTACAGCTGAGTTTCAGTTCTTTTGCTTTTTCTAATCAATATTGTCAATTCAGGGTACAGAGCTGATAAGTACCGTGCAGCTTTCATGATCCATGTGGTGTCGTGGCCCAAGCCTATGACTGGGATTTCTATCAGGTGCAGGTAGTCTTTGAGAAACCTCTCTTTATGCTGCTGCTCTTTCTCCATCAGGAAGTGGACCTTCAGCTCCTCAAAGCTCGCCCGTCTTGGGTTGATCAGTGGTACCGCTCGTATCTCTGGAAAAATCAGTTCAGATCAACTCGTTAGGTGTACAGTTGAAAACGAAGAACGAAAAAAAAAAGCCATGCCTCATCTTTTCTCTGCCATGTCAGCAGCATAACACTTCCATCTTTGTGTTTTCTACCTGGACCGCTGTCTTTGATGGTGATGAGAGGTGCAAAGTGCTGGGAGTCATAGCCAAGCACTATTGGGTATTTGTAGCACTCTGTGGGTGGCCAGTGCAGAGGCAGATAAATCCCACCCACGTTCAGAGGAGAGATAGAGGAGCCAGATTTCATACTCCTGACCACCTGGTCTGTTGGGGTAAAGAAAAAACAAACAAACAACAATTTAGAAGTCGAACCCACGACTATCAACAAATTAAATGTTATGCTCCTGAATGAAATCAAACCAAGGAGTTAAAGAGTGACTGAGACCAGAAACTATCTGGCCATCCCTTTCTACCTGAGATTTTACTAGTTACATTTGTACGACATCTTTGTAAATGTTGGAAACAAGCCTGTGGCGATTTATTCTCTTTGTTCTTTAGAAATCACAACATCCAATGCCATCATTAAGAAAGATAATAAGTGGGAAGTAAGCACTGAAACTGGGCACTCTAAAACCTTTTCCTTCACTTTCTGTATCACGGAGAAACATGTTAAAACAAAAGCGGTGCCTTTTCTATGACTAATGAGGAGAAATGAACACATTGGTAAAAAATGCGTACCCGCAATGACGACGATGGGTCTGCGGAGGATGTTGGAGAGGATGAAGATGTGAATGTCCTCCAGAGAGTCAAACTGGAGGCCATTGCTACTCGAGACTGGAGAGGCCATCTTCACAATCTTGTCCCATTCCTCCTCCCAGTTCTAGGACAGCACACACACAGACACACACAAACAGTTGGGGTGTTAAGCTGTGCAACCTTATGTAATACTTTATACTTGTGTAAAATATTTCATCAAGGGAAAGAATGTCCAGTGAGCTCATATTCTGTCAGTTTTCCATATAAACAAAAAAAATGCCTGCAATCAACACAACAAAGAATTAACAACGGAGGTATTTTGAAGCTGAAGCTACAGAGTATGAATGTAAGGAGGACTTTCATGGTCTTAGCCTGGTGTCCATACCATGGTGGTGTATCGGAGTCCAGTCTGGGTGAACTCCTGAGACTGGAGCAGCTCCGCCTGGAAGCGAGCCTTAAACACACCAGTGTCTGTCTCTTTCAGAACACTGTGAAGAGCTTTCCGAAGCACCAGGTCGGTATCTTGAACACCTAGCATGTACTGAGAGGCCGCATGAAGCAAACAGTTCCCATCTCCTACAGACAAAAACAGAGAAGGCAAAAGAAAAAAGACACAGTTAATAGTTAACTTTGTACATGCTTTACAATGTTCAAAAACTGTACATGAGAGCGCAAACACAGAAGTTCCAAGTGCACACAGTATACCCAGCGCACAGAAAAAGCTGTGCGCGCACAATCAAGTGTAACTGAAGTCTGGGGATTTCCAGGGCGTCGAGCCAACTGTCACACTATCTGGTTCGTAGATTATATGACCCTTGCATGTCTGACATGCTACAGATAGCGCTTCGTCTTTACACAGGAAAGGTTTACCTGAAAAACTCTCCAACTAAAATTTCCACGGAGAACGAGACACAAGTTGTTGTCTCTTTTCACGTTTAAGGGCGTGTCCTGTATTCTACTAATCGCCCAAAGAAAGAAGGAGTTGCTCAGTTAAAACGCTTGTGTATGAGCAGATACGGCTTAAAAAACACTGGAATTTTATTCCGTCTCCTTTGGCAGTGCTGGGTTTTTTCTCATTGTGAAACAGGAGAGCCCGTATTTGTCAATGTGCGCAGCTCTGAAAAACCCTGTTGTCACAGTAAACACAGGAATTTCCCTGCGCTAACTTCTTCTTTTCGTGTATATGTGTGCGTGCGTGCGTTTGAGATCCCCTCGAATGATCCCAAGTCATTAATGCTACTCAGCTGGTCCTGTACTTTCCACAGGGGTGGGACTTGGACAGGATGGAATGATAGTTTTAACTACAGTCATCATCAGCCGATAAAGGCTGTGATTTATGGGTATTGAGATAACATGTGCCTTCACATGCACAAATGCACAAAAGACATCAGGTACAGCATTTCATTCAGGTCGTCTGCCAATTCCACAAAGAAATCTTTACTTCAAAGCTGCTAACACACCTAAAGCATGCACACTTCATTCTGCACTGCAATTCTATCTCCAAACAGACATTTTCAGATATTTAGAGAGGTTTATGAAATATTTAGGCCCTGCAAAAAGCAAAGTAATTTAAGTTAAAAAGAAGACTGGATAGCCCATACAACAGATTCTAAAAATGTCTTCTGCCTTGAAGTTAGGGTGGCATGGGCCAAACTGAGGCCTCATTTTCTCAAGATGGCCTTCTCTGTGTTTTGAGATCTGTAATGTTTTCATTTTAACTAAAGAAACATCCCACTGTACTTAAAGGAAAAGAAAAAGAAAAATCATCCAATTCTGTTTCAGACTAGCAAGCTGTTGTTGCATTTCTGTGCTCTTGCATCACTCGACAAAAACATTAAGTGCACAGCTTTCTAGTGAGAAAAGGCATCTTCAGCACAGATGCACATTCAAAGTGATGCGCAAATAGACTCAAATGTCCAAATGCAGAACCACTTCCTCTTTTGAAAAAAAAAAACACAGACTTTTGGGTCTGAACTGAGGTGCCTGGCGAGGAAAGATGAGAGACTCTCGGCAGGTCCCATCAGTCTAAATATAGACACTTCCTCTTTGGCGAGTTGAGGCACTTCCTGAAAACACATCAACACAGGGCAAGGCTTAACCCTTTTTTGGATAGAATCCAGGTAACAGCACAATTTAACCTTATAGCGCATCCAGTGATGCTCTGTGTTTGTGTCACACAGAAGTGTGACACAAGCAGGAGTGTTCCTGCACCCAAAAAAAGAACTGGAGCATTTACTGCCAAAATGATGTGGCACAAGAAAACTCTGAAATCTCTTAAACTCTTCCAACACAACACCGCAGAAAGCGTATGTTTCGTCTCTGCTCCATCAAAATGTGTAGCCAGTTTATTGCAACTGAACCAATGTACATGATGGGGGACAACGTGACAGACATGGGATGCTGTTTGGGAAAAACCCTCGGATGTCTTCTAGACATTCAAGACAGAAGAGAGGATACACTAAATTCTAATGACGCGTTACTAGTGAGTAGACAACAGGAAAACGGATGTGGCCCTCTATTTTAATGGGAGAGGCGAGAGCATTTTATGAGGATTTTTGTTTTGTTTTATGCTAGTCATTTCTCTTTGTTAGGCTTGAATCTCTGGATGTTAGAGTCATTAGTACACTCAAACAGTTGAAGTCCTGGGTCAAAGCCTTTAAGAGCAAATTTAAGTCCTAGACGGTGTAGGATGCTCTAAGGCAGACTTCTTCTCTCTCACGTTCTGTCTCAGTTTGTGTGCCTGCTAAGCTCCGGTGACTCAGCAGCAGTCATTCACTCCTATGTGTGTGTGTGCGCGCGCATGTGTGTGTGTGCTGTCCGTCCTCTGCTCAAAGTCATGTCTGGGTCCTTCAGAGTTAGATGATCCAGTTCTAAAAATCAGTCTCATCTTTATGATGTCATCTTTGTAAGCCAGGAAATTCCATGCAGGTTACTGGCAGTAGAAGTCAGAAGAGTTTGTCATCAGTTTGTGGGTCTTTTTGTTAAGGAACCACGTACAGATGCGAGTTACAGAAACTCATTTAATCATTGCTACCCTTAAAACTGGAATGAACCCTTATGATGTAGCTCAGTTCCTCATCCTTCTACTAGGTGTTCAAAGTAAATTCTGAGATGAGGTTGATGCTGTAAATTCTCATTTGAAGAAAATAAAGAAACAATTTCCCCTGGAAACTCACATGTCTGAGACAAACTTGTAATGCCGATTGATTTCCATTTCCTCCTTTTGTTGTAAATACTACAGCTGATGCTTCCTTTCAAATGTTTTTTTTTCCCCTTTACCTGAAAATAGAACTGATTTTCACACCAGATGTGTGGAGGTTACTTCAATTTAGACGAAAAGGGAGAGACACAACCGTATTTACACTTGTACTGTCACATTTGACTGAGCGAGGCCTGATAAGCTGTAAAACATCTAACTGGCACGAAACAGAAGCACAGACTTCAGTCAGGCAGGTGGGGGGCGTAGAGTAAACTTATGTGATCACTCTTCGGCTCAATTTACACTCTTTACGCACAAACGCCTACACAAAAAGTTGGGGACAAACCCCTCAAGTTGTAAGCGAAAAATTATGGAAACACTCAGTGCTGAAACATCATCAACAGTCAACAACATCTCTGGTTGTGACGCCAATGAATTTCCCAGGACAGAGTAGTCAAGCCCCTGTGTAAATGTTTCGTGTACCCTGGGATGTTCCCGCATTGCAACATCCACGTAACAGAAAAGATGACTTAACAACGAGCCGCCCGAATTAAAGCATGAGGCTCAGCGGAGTCAAACCAGCGGGGCTGCTGAATGTGTGAAAGCGGAACCCGTGCACCTCCACTGTTGTCATTTACAGTAACCCTTCTGGTGAGTAATGAAATCTCAGAAGTTCAAGTACCCCTGACTCATAAATACACACTTTCTCTGTCATAGAAAATGAAACAAAATCAACAAACATCCTCTTTGGGGGAGCAATGGAGATGTCTACAGTTCCCAAAAGTGAGAAGAGAAAATTTTAACAGCTCGAAAAGATCCGAAAAGTTAACTAACGCGCCTCAAACTTTAATGGGTCTTTACGGAAAAGTAAAAAGTACCACCGCGGTCAAAGTTCCAACACAAGAATGTGTCTCACCATTGGTGCGTAACGGCACCATCTTCTTTAACTCTCGACACCAGTTGAGCTTCTTCTCCTGCTCCAATGAGGCCTGCATGACTCGGTCCAGGATGGCAGCTTGTACCACCTCCCTGAAGGCCTGTGGGAAGTGGTTCATGGCGATCATCTCCAGCGTGTAGCGGTGCATCCCCCGCAGGTGGTGCATCAGGCCGCCGCTGGCAGCGGGCTTCACCACATCGTTGGGCACTCGCTGGCGGATCTTCACTGCCTTCAGCAGGTTGGAGACAAATAGGAATTTGGGAAGGAAGTTCTGACCTTGCGACATGGCGGATGGATGGCCCGAGGAGGATGGAAGGAGGGGAGGAAGAGGACGGAAGAGGAAAGGAGGAGGAGGAGGCACCAGCCGGCGATGACCGAGCAACACGGAAACTGGAGAGATACAATGGGAGAAGATTTGTTACTTCACAACATCATGCTATAGAAAATAACAAACGGGTGAAACTGGTAGGAAATTTTCCCCGGACATTCCCCTTCCTTATTAATTTAGACTTAAGACACCACTTATATTACAGTACGTTGGGGAAACCACCCATCACAGAGGATTATTCCACTGTGAAGGTTATTTTGTGCTTTTTCGCTGGAGATTCAGTCGGGTCAAACTGAATGAAGTACACAAAGAACGCTTTGTATTCTTGTTTGTTCTTTTCATTCTTCTTTTTCGGCTTGACGGTCTTTGAGAGTTTCCCCCAACAGGGTGTCCCACTGTCCCACAGAGCTCAAAGGCTTCCAAGCATAAACTGGTGTTTTCCAGACTTTAAGTGCAGGCCACCCAGTGCTTCTTAGGCTGCTGGTAAAGGTCAGAAGGCCTCAGCCCCCACCAGCACCTCATCAACTGTTGGACTGAATTAAGTCTTTATTTAAAAGCATGCAATGACAACAAAAAAATATAATCAATAATAATACAGTAACAAAGTTAAACATCATTCACTCATGGATTGATGTCAAAAACAGCTGCACAAAAATGTCACCAGAAGTGATTTCTGATTGTACGTCAGAATACGACCAAACATTGATGATAACTTTTACACAACAGTTGTTGATATTTGACAGAACCAAGGTCTCCAGTGGCTGTGCTGGGAGACTTGAATCTAAGACGTCTTTTGTGTATATTTCCAGTCAAATGAAGAGAACTTCAGTGTGTTACAAGTTCACGAAGAGTAAAAAGTGGTGGTCAGCAAGTAAGCCTGGAGTTTTGCTGACTTTTAAACTTAACCCAGCATCTTCACATTAACTGTGTACACGCTGGAAGAGACTCAGTGGATTAAAGTTAAAAGTTCACAGACGCCAGGGTGCTGAGCTTCTGCTATCCTGTAACACCAGCAGGTGCAACAGCAGCCTAGGCCGAGCTAAAGAGCTGCTAGAGGGACTAGATAACGTCCACCTGGATGTCAGCGGCGTGAAGGGAGTAGTGTGGTGAGTGTCACGGCAGGTAGACTTCAGGTGGCCATACAGCGGCGCGGTGGTGGACTTTGAGGTTTAGTACATCAAAAACACAATAACAGGAGACTTTGCTGACGTTTAAGGCTTACGTAATTCCAATGACAACTACCTTTGAAACAATGTAGCGTCCAGTCGCGTATCACGCCGCGGGTTGTGGTCCGGTGTAGCGGCGCAGACGGTACATTTGGCTGCTTAATTGCTCTGTTATCCGCTCGGGGGTGACGTCTTTGTAAACAATGGCTGTTAAAGACACTGTCGTGAGCAGGCTTCACGCTTCCTCCATGTCCCCAGAAACACGACCGTAACACCGCGGAAGGCCCAAACGTTGATGCGCCCACCACATCCCGGCTTCTTGGTGGTGAAACGTTGTCCACACGGAGAGACGCGAGCGGGGAGGACTGGTGTCTTACCTGTGTAATATGTCGGGGGGTAATCACAAAGCCTCCCGGATGCTCAAGCAAGTCCTCTCAGCCACTTCACTCAGCCTCACCGCAGCGGTCCTCGGCGCCATTCAACCTTCTTCTTTCCTTCTCTATCAGATCTATTTTGGAACTGTCGCAGCTCGCGAGCCCTTTCAAAAGACTACACACGTCCGCAAACGCTAGTATAAAAAAAAAAAAAAAAGAAGAAAGAAAAGAAAAAAAAAGTCAAGGGGATTTCCACTTAGGGACTTTCCGTCCACCCATTCCCCTCTCTCTCTCTCAGTCACAACCTGGTGTAGTTCTGATCCTCCGCCGCCAGGGGGCGCTCTACCTGTCTGACTCCATACTGAAAAGCGTATCCCACCTACTGAGCACAAAGGAGCGTCACTGAGGGAGACAGACAGGTCGCGTCATACTCTATTTCATGAGACAGCCTTAGATATAAATCATTAACCTGCAACGAGACCAGCATCAGATGAAATGAGTCAGGAAAATGAAAGAAAACTATCACTTTAAAAGCAGGATTTGACTTGCTGACACCATGCATACGTGCGTGTTTGAGTATTTACAGGCTAGATGACTACAGCATTTGCAGTGATGATGTGATACTGCTTTGACTGTTTGGAAATTGAGTTTTTTTCTAGTTCTGACAGGGATTAGACGTTTTAGAGATAAAAAGAGGCGTTCTGGTACCATATAAGATCCATGTGTGCTGGAATCATACAATAATCCTTCCCTTTCTTTCACTAGTTAATGAGTTGGTTCAATATTTACTATTTAATTCACATTCAAGTGCGGTTTGATGTTTTTTTTCATGCTTCTTTAGCTAAAAATAAAGCAGTGCCACTTTTCTCAAACAGGACCATACTGCTACTTCTCCAAATCATTACATTGCAAAAAATTACTTAGATTTCTCTGCAAAGATGTCTCCTATAAAACACTCGTGTGTTCTAATAATACTAGGCTTTAGATAACATCTGATCCTTGTGCCATTGTGCCCTGAGAGAAAAGGACTTTCCATTCAATCTCCACCTAAAATCACAAAATAGAAAATAATTTTCTCTCAAGCAGGCTACTCCCTGTGCTCATAGAAGATAGCATACCCCAAACGCAACCGTGCACACAGAAATAATTTACTTTTGTCAAATTCAGCTTCACATGCGGCTCAATGTAGTTGTTAGAAAGCAAACGTGGACAGACTGTTTTACTGCAAAGGCTGTAAGAAATATGAATCATCCATTAAAAAAAAAAAACATCCACCATGTCTGTGTCTGCTACAGAAGTTGAAACCCGTTGTGTATCAAACCCCACACATTTTTGTGCACCTGTTGGTTTTGATGGTTAAAAAGCATTTCAAATAAAGAAAAAAGAGAACACAGACACACGTAAACAGTATGATCAGTGACTGTGGCATCAGTGTGTGGCAGACCACACCAACTGTCTGACTGGAGTCGAGCAACCTAGAAGCAACTGCGCTTTTGTTCCAGCTCTCACAATGAGCATGCAGATGCTGCATGTCATAAATGAAACATAAAGATGTTAGAAAGATGTTGAATGGACAAATCTTGTAGCTTTGTGTGAATGATGTGCAAGGCAAAGACAGAGACGTAGTGCCAACATACACATTCATACAGGTTTATGTGCTCCATACTGCTTTCCAAAGCTACGTGTTTTACAGTTCATCCCATATGAGTGATCAAGAAAGTGGTAAATTATCTTTTACGTATGTGACCTGCTGGGTAATTTTCATTAAAGTGAAACTAATTTTACAGAGTTTTTGATATTTCTAAACAGTGGCAGATCTACGCTCCTAAAAATCTATTAAAGTACTCTGAGATGCATTATTTGTCGGTTAAATTTTTCTTTCTGTAAAACAGGAGTAAAGTCAGAAGCATCACTTCAGAAAAAAGTATAATCAAGTCAAGATTGTTGTAACTTGAAATAGCCTGAACCAGAATCTGACTCCCAGATGTTTGAAAATGACTGACATCTGTTCTATACATATCCAAAAATGTTGTGTTTAAGTTACCTGTGAAGTAAGTTACGGCTCAGCCTTTGTGGTGTATGTTCTCTGTGGACTAGTATCCAAGTAGAGCTCTGGATCTTATCAACCTGCTTTTATCCTGTCATGTTATGCTGATTCACTCCTCCCTTTCCATTTTCCTTTCTCTTCCCTACGGAGGATTTCACAGTTCTGCATGTGTTGCCCAAACCCTGGAAACCACAGTTCAATTCTCTACCTGTGCAGGGAACAGAAACCAACACAAAAAAAAAAATCACCTGACATATACATTCATGAAGAATGTGCTCTGAATTATCCCTCCTTTTAAAGCTCAATGCTCTCCCCCCAGATGTGTAATATACTGAACAATCACCTTTACAAGTTACAAACTCCCTCTCTTCCTCCTCTATCTTAAAAATACATCTCACTTTGCTGAACAATTCAAAAATACTGCTGTGTCTATTGTTAATAAAACTGATAAATGAAATTTCCGAACTTTTTAAAGGTTCCTCACTGGGTCAAATGTCCGCTGAGTCATAGGCTGGAATGATCAATAGTCACCGATAGTGGAAGCAATGAATACAAAGCAACGCAGTCACCAGCACACGGAAACCCCCAAAGGAGACAAGTGACCCCCTGTGCTGCTCCAATCCACCAGCTGTCAAAGCCTATCACGTCATATATGTACATGTTGTTGTCAGATACGCTCAGACAAGTTCAAGGAAACAGCCCCCTCTGGACTGTTTCAGTGTGAAGGAATTTTTTCATAAAATGAGAATATGAGACAAACCCCCCCTTACATCCAGCCCCTGAAGTATGAAATAAACAAATTTCATACTTGGGGTCTTACAACACCAACAGCACATTTCTGAGAAGCTGCTCTTTTGCACGTTGTTTTGTAATCACAGATTCTTGTCATTTGAATTCTCATTTTACAGTACCAGATTGTACCCAAGTATATTTGCCACTGTTATTATGCATAAATCTGCAGTGATTGTATATTTTTTTTTATTTGATTTTTTTTTCCATTTAACACCACTTCACATTCTGCTACTGCTGTGAGAAAACTATACTATTGTTGAACAATGGCTCTTAAAGCATTCAATGCAGCTACAGCAGTAAAAAGTTTCTTATATATCAGCACAGCAGAAACAGGAACAACGTCCTGTTTTTCATAAAAGAGATGCTGTTTGTGCCGATGCTCGTGTATTTACAGAACTCCCATTTTTCAGGTTTATATGCAATATATTTTTAATAACAAGGTGATTTTAGTTTTAACAGAAGGCAACATTATACTAATGTTAAACAGAAAAAAACAAAACGGTTCCTGTATAAAATAAGTGCACATTGGCCAACCTAATGGGAGAAAAATAATGCATTTTTACAAGTATGATTTGTAGCAGCATCTTCAGTTCAGGGCAGCTCTTTACTCTGTGTTGTGTCACTGAAGGAAATGATCTGAAGACTTCCTCCACTGCTGACATCCTGACAGCACATAACAGCTTACATACATCCCAGCCTGAGCAGCTTTCTGATTTCAAACCAAAGTTAAACAAAATAACACTTCATTTATCCAGCAGACATATGCATTCCCACGTTAAGGAAGCTGTAATGATTCATGTTTAAACTCCATCTTAATGTGTTTTTGCTTTGTAGCTTAAATGTAAAAGAGTAATTAAATATTCTAATGTGCACTTCCTGCCTCCGCTCAGTTTAGGGGGTTTTGTATAAATGTAGATGGAAGTTTGACTCACTGGGTTTTTGACCGATTGTAACACTGACATTGTTCCAAAAAAAAAAAAAAAAAAGGAACAAAAGATGAGGTAAGCTTTACTTTCTGGCTGGCAGTAACATCTGTATGCCCTTTTGTTCACAGCACAGACTGCATGCTGTATGTAATCTATGGAAACTGCTGCAGTGACCTTGCTGCTATGTTTGTGTAAATGGCACATACTGTTACGTACCTTTGGCACGTCCCTTATTCTGTGCCAACATCTCCCATCCCTCCCATCCTCAAAGAGAAAAATAACCAGAATTTATTTTTGTTTATTTGTTTTGTTTTATTTTTATTTATTTATACAAAACGTGTTTAGTTGAATACTTTAACAATAAGCTTCCTCATCAGGTTGAAAGCTGAACTTGAGGCTTTCATGGTGATCAGTAACATGTTGGCCATTCACATAGTCATCTGCTAGTAATTCAGGTACTTTACATTAATCTACAAGCCTCATAATGCACACCTATATAGGTTCTCCATATTCATACATCTCTTATGTTTTGACAGTGTGGCCAGTCCCTCAGGCTGACATCTGAGCCCAGATTGTTCCATCAGATCCCCAAAAGCCTCAGAGCCCTGTCCCGGTATGAGGTGGCAGAACAGCGGGGGACAACCCTGGGGAGAACTGTGAAGAGGAGCATCTCAGCGCTCTTCTGGCTCTTTTTCTCAGCGGAAAGCACCCCAGAGGCGGATCGAAACCACCCCCACTAATAGTCACTTGACTCTGTTTTGTGTAGGGGTGAAGGCTGATATTCAAAATTATTGCCATATACCTCTTTTGTAGGGGCCACAGCTCAAAAAGATGCCTCTGAAAGTTCAAGCCGACCTGGACAGAGGAGGCCATGTGGGCTGTGAAGGTAGAGGAATGACAGAGCCACAGAGGCTGAAATACTGATCACGCCTGACCTCTAGTGGCAGATCTCTAGCAACGCAGACAGAAGACTCGGTATGCAGTCAAGCTACCTCCATGTCCTGAGGCAAGAAGTTTAAGTACATTTCCTCTGTGATTTCACCTTATGGCCACATTGAAATATTTGCCACTGAGCATTTTTATTTTTACAGCAAAGCAGGTAGAGAGGTTGTACATCTTACTCCACAGTTTCTTTACAGATTCAGATAAATAGGACAGCATAACAATTGATAAATTATGACAGATACAATGAAATTCATTACTGAGGATGTTAATACTTGTGTGCTTTTCCCTCAGTCAGTTTTTCCTTCATTGATAATCCCCCAGTAAAATCTCTTCAGCTCGGGCTGTCGTGATTATAGACCATATAATTCACTGGACAAACCCCTTGTGACATCACCCATAGCTGAAAAAGGCCAGAACGAACAGCACCGAGAAGCCGACTGGAACACAGCCACCAGTTACAGTTAGCTTGGCTGGCGTAGCTTATGTTCACCCAGGATGACAACTGGTGCTACTTTATGGTTATTTTGAAAAAAATCTGCCTAGATATCCGTATTTCAAATGTTGCTATGGGAGCAGCATCCAAAGTGAGTGCTGTTGTAAGGCAACATCAGAAATGACCGCTCCCTGCAGATGATGCTCGGTTAGCATGTCGACTAATCTAAGTTTCGTCCTCCAGGCCTCCGGGTCAGCCAGTCAGTCACGGCAGTCTGTTAGCATAATTACCACAAGAAAACATGTTCTCTTTAAAGTATGACTATACTGTATTAGGATTTAATTCACAGCTCAAAAATCAATATAATACTGAGCAATAAGTAACTAAAATTATGAGAGCTCGCTATTGGCTATGCTAGCTGCCAATCAAATAACTCCAGACATAAATTTGTTGCTTATTATAATTTTATCTGATGTTGTATAGAAAATTCATTGCTCATCCAGTTGTCATGGATGTAAAGTCTATATAGACTACATATATAATCTATTTAGTCCTATAGAGACCAAAATTATTTTTTGTACCAGACTTCAAGTATGTTTATTTCTGCTGCAAAGTTGGACATTTAAACATGAGGGTAAAGTGGGATTTGCTCTATTTTGGAGCCAGCTCCTAGTGGTCAGTTGGTGAATTCGCAATTTATGTTACTTCCTGGATTCCTTCAACCCTGAAGAGGGAATGTTGGAGCTTTGTAACATCAAACCACACCAACTTTATTTATAAAGCACTTGAAAACACAGGCTCTGTGGACACATCCACCACATGGGGTGGCTGTAGCTCAGTTGGTAGAGCGGGTCATCCAGGCACTGTAAGGTTGATGGTTCCATCCTGGCTCCTCATGTCAAAGTGTCCTTGGTCCTGAACTTAACTTGTGAATGGGTGAATGAGAGGCCATTGTAAATTGCATTGATAAGGTGGTATATAAGTCCAGTCCATTTGTAAATGTGGGTGTGAATGAGAGGCCATTGTAAACCATGTTGATAAGGTGTCCAGTCCTTTTATGAATGGGTAAATGAGAAGCCATTGCAATGGGCTCTGGAAAGCGCTATATACATGCAGTCCATTTACCATATTAATATCACAGAATCCACAATTCTTCAAAATCTGTAGATTAAACCTTGAAGACTGCACCAAATATGCTTTTTTGAATTTTGTGAAAACTCATCAGTGAGAAAGCGACATTTCATCTCTGTTTCAGTGCTGTCATCTATTGAAACACACTTGCATTTAGCAAACACGTTCATGCTCTTTATCTGTGAAAAACAGCCTTTCAAGAATGCATCAGTCCACACATTGTGAATCACATATTGTTTAACAGATTTATTATTTTATGGAACTTATCTGAGCTGACTTTGCATGTCGGGATATTTTAGCTTCATATTTCTCCATTTCATTGTCATACTGCAAAGCTCACAGTACCGGTCACATGTTTGGACACACCTACTCAGTCAACGCTTGTCGAAACTTAATACTAGTAAGGTCCGACTGTAGGTCTTTTGACATTAAATGAATAAAATCCAAAGACTTAAGTTTTAATGAAAACTAAACAACACATCTGCCACTTTTCAGCCTGTAGAGTAAAATCTGTCATTTGTTTTGTGTTTTATAGTTTAAAGTTGACAGAAATTACTGAAAATGGTCATTTCAAAAACTTATACTGCACGTGGGTTAAACTTTTAGGAGTTTTACTTTGCCAATGAATCATTTACTGCGATGGACTGGCGACCTGTCCAGGGTGGACCCCTGCCTTTCACCTGAAGAGAGCTGGTGACAGACTCCAGCAGATCCCCGTGACCCTGCAGAGGATTAAACGGGCATAGATAATGGACGGATGGATGAATGAATCATTTATTTATATTGCATAAGACTTGGAAAAGGAATGTTTTTACTTAACAGAGCTGAGTTACTACAGCCGAGGACGTTATAATACTTACCATGCATGCACTTATGCTGAAATCAGCACATTCTTCCTGGACAGATAAAGTAAGGCTGTATCTTCAGGTATCATCTCTTAAACAAGTCTTCCAGCCTTACTTGTAATGTCAACATTCAGTTGCTTTTATTTGCTTGTTGTAGTATTTGTTTCTACTGATCATTTGAATCATAATTCTTGATCCACCTCCATGCTGTTTTATTGTTCTCCTGTAAATTTGTATCATACTGAATATAAGTCCAGGAACTGGCCAATACGATACAGTTCCATATACTTTGGTAAATATTTAACAATTAGGTGAAGGTACTGTTGACAAGCTGCTCCTAATAATAATATATATATATTATATAATATATATATAATAATAATATGAACTGCTTTTAGTCCCTGACATATTTCATCATATGTAAAATAAAAACTGCAATTATTTGTTGGTTCTTTCACCTAAAGACAGCTGGGAAAGGATCCAGACCTGAAAAGGAAGAAGTGGGTGTAGATGATGAATGAAATACTTTGAAGTATTTACCAACTTTAGCTTGTCAAATGTGCACATTTGTGAAATATTTATATCACACATCATTGTCAACTGGCCCTCTCTGCATTTTTTTTTCATAAAAATACATATGAGAATGACATTTTCCTAAATACTCTAATAATTTGTGGTTAAACGATTAATCAGATGAGACCTCTGTAAAGTGAAAGATAAATAAAAACTATAATAAAGAGTATAAAATCAAATCAGATCAAACTTGATTTATGTAGCGCTTTTCGTACAATTAAATGGAGCACAAAGTGCTTTAAATTATAACAACAATCCTCCTCTGTTGTCTTCTGTTTTGGTTCTTGTGTACATGAACAGTAACTCTTGATTTTATTTGTTTGTTAGTTTTTTACTTTTGTTGTAGTGTTCTGTTTTGTGATTTAATAAAAACAGATGTTTTAAAAACAACCAAAAAAACAGGTAAAGTTTATTTGGACTGGAGGAAGACGTCAGAGCTTTTAGACTTTAGATTCAATCCCTTTAGCAGTCTCATTTATCTTTCTTTCCCTCTTCGATAGCGTCACTTACTCTCCCTCTCTGTTCACTCCTCTTGTCCTGTGTTTCACACTCCTGTCATTTCTTTTTTTCCCCTCACCTCCCTTCCCTGACTTGTCACCAGCAAACTCAGCTCTCCCTGCATTGCTTACAGTGAAGTCGGAGCTGTTGGGACACGCAGAGCAAAGTCTAATTTTTACTCCGGCTTGTCTCAGGGTGTGGCTTTCTGGGTGTGAGTGCGGTACATAATTTATGACTCACGTCTGAACATTTCAGTGTTGTTTGTCATACGTCCCTGCACATGTGTGTGTGTGTGGTGTCCCAGCCGACGAGCAAGGGCATAAACAGAGACGAGAACATTATTTGCATATACACTTTGATGCCCAACCCAGTGTTGGCCAATCAAAAAAGTTTCAGTTTTCTAATTCATGTTGGCTACGTTTTAAGTATTCATATTCACTCTTACAGGTTCCCATGATAAACCAGACAGTTTTTGACTTCAAACTAAAAGTTTTTTTTTTTTTTTTTTTACTAACTCTTCTGTAAAAAAAAATAGTCAGAAAATCTAAGTTATTCAAAACAAAAATTCTTTATTGCATAAAAAACACAGACTACACAGACCCAAATATAATTATTACCACAGCAGAAAAACAAGATTTCCAGTGACAGTTTCCTTTAGTACAGCATATAACCATATAGCCACTAAACTCTATGAGAAAGTTTTAAAAGAGACCCAAGTACCAGTTGGAACTTCCGCCAGACTGTAAAATTCACTTGAAAATACTACAGAAGAGCTCCTCTGTAACATTCTAACACCTCGGCTGTGTCTGAGCACGAATGTGGCCTCGGCATGAGCAGGAGCAGCCTGAGCAGGTAAAAGCAGAAGAACCAGTAAGATGGAGCGTTCGAGGATTTAACACAACAATGGAGATGTTAAGGCACGGGTTTTAGACACGGCAAGGGATATTACCGAACATTTTGGTCCGTGTGTCTTTATTTAGAAAACACAGGTTTGGTCTTCTGTATGGGGAGGAGGTAAAAAAAATTAAAAGGTTTTAAACACAATGGAGCTTTTGTACGAGTGCATGATTTACATGTACCCGCTGTGAGGCGACAAGACATTAAAAACAGAACTCACTAGTTCATTTTGTTCCCTTTGAACCTAAATTTGACATCATTATTAAAGATCCAGCTGCCATGAGCTGGAACCGCATAAACAAATAATTCAGGAACCGTTATGAGGGTGATATTGCAGATTGCTGCCGGTGTCTTGTAAGTCTAAAACTGAAAGAAAGGATCATTTGAGTTACTTGGAGGGCGAGACCAGCTACAAGTTAAGTGGAAATTCACCTAAACATGGAAAGGAGCGATTTACAACAAGATCAAACAAATCAAACACCTCTTCTTCCTTGTTATAACAACCATTACACTGAATTTATATATGTGATGCATTCATAGTTTTCTCTAAACACCCAAAAACAACACAGCCGTGTCCCAGCTATACCCCATTTGATAATATTAAGAATACAAAAGTCTTGAGGAAAACAGCAGATAAGAAAAATGCATAAAAAGGTGCAAAAATGGCGGATAAACTGCATGTGCATTTCTGCATGTACACATTACATTCAACCAGTCTACTGTCAGCCTTTCTCTCCTTCTTATGGGATGTAAAGCTACATACAGAATTAATGACACCGAGTCCAGATTTTTCACGTACACACTAGCTTTTACGAGATGTCTAATGAATCAGGCGAAAGCTATGTTTTACACAAAACTGTCTCCTTTACGTGAAGTGCACTTAGGTGATATTGCTATGAGAATTAAAGTTAAAAGCACAGGAATATGTCTAGCATGGTTTTTAAAAAAATATTCTGAAAATGCTGACTAAATCTAAAAAGAACAAAAAAAAAGACTAAGACTAAGACAAACACCAAAGCTGGGGCACCATCCAATCACAGTCCAGTTCAATGTGGGCCACAGCTAAATCAAATCTAACTGAGCGGTGCCATTGTGAATCTTTGGCAAAATGGGCCAGAGTGAAAATGTTCATCGGGCAGCACAGATCCAGCGAAGAGGGAAAGGTGGAAATGGCTGTGACTGGATGGATGAGCGGGTTCTGTCTTTAGGAGGAGGTATAGATGTATTTGGGCTTCGTTTCGCCACGTAGGTGATCCTCGTAGCGCGTCAGGCAGCAGAAGAGGAGGGTGCAGCCGATGCAGAGGATGGTGGCGCCCCAGCCGAAGCCGTAGGCCCAAGTGAAGAAATACTGGCCCTCGAAGATCTGGTCCTTGAACTTGACGGGGTAGATGATGAGAGCGATGACCTGGAGGATCACTGTGGAGAGAGACAGGTGTGTGACGTGTGGATGCAGGCTTCCATTTACAAGAGAGCTTGGCAGAAACCTGGGTGAAGTTTGATCCCTTCGAGGGCAGGAAACACTATGGAATGATGCTGAGGTGTAGTCAAAGACGTTCCCTTAAATGAACAACTATCAGCTAGATTACTGAATTATTTATACGAGTTCACTGTGACATTTTGCAAATTGGTTGATTGATTACTATGGAGCCCCGATTTGGGTCATAATTCAATGAATAAATGAGTCTATTATTATGAAATACAGGAGTTTATTATTATGAAATACATATCCACTATCATGAAATACATGTTTATTATTATGAAATATTTACCATTATTATGAAAAAATTTAATTATTATGAAATACATTTTTTATTATTATTTAATCTTAGTTTAATGCATAATAGTTTATTTTTTTTAATCTAAGAATGAGTTTTTACATAATAATGACATTTTGCCACTGGGCGGGACCAGTGGTTGACCTGCACGCTCATTGGCTGATCCAGATTGGCGCTCATTGGCTGATCCAGCCCTGTGGCGTCATCAAGGTGCGCTCCTAGTCCGATTGTAGCTATGGCAGCTTGGACTGAGCTACAGGAAACCTTGACCAGGTTATTATATTTAATTATTATATACATTGCACCTCTCGCCCACTATCGATATTCACTGTTCTGTTGCTTATGCCTGAATGAAAGAGCAGCCAATCACATACATGGCTCCGCCCTCTCAGCTGTGATTGACACACAAATCATTCTTATGAAAAACAAAGTCATTATTATGTAAAAGCTCATGCTTATGGAAAAACCATTATAATAATGGGAAATATTTCACAATAATAAACATGCATTTCATAATAATGGGAAATATTTCATAATAATAAACGCCTGCATTTCATAATAATAGACTCATTTATTCATTGAATTATGACCCAAACGGGGCTCCATAGATTACACTATCCAATTTATATAATTTTGTTTTCACTCTCTCTTTTTCCCCCTTCTTGGTTTTGTCTGTGCCGCCCAACTCTTAACTGGCTGTTTCATGACGTTAACATTTCACCTCCTCTTATGGGTCATTAGCCCTGCCTTTCACCCACAGAGAGCTGGGACGGGCTCCAGCAGACCCTGCACAGGAATAAGCGGGGTTTTGATAATGGGTGGATGGGTTATTATATGGGATATGGGTCAGAAAAACACAGCAAATGCACATGACGCACCTTTGCCAGCTTGAAAACAAAGAAAATGAATCACAGCCTACTTGGTCAGTCATGCAACGAGCCGGTAACGACACTGCGCTGACACTGCCGCCGCCAGCAGGGTGTGGAAAATACTTTTACACGAGTGTGTCAGAGTTGCACGAACACACCAGAATCCGAGGTGTGTATTTGCAGACAGTCACTGGTTCTGGCACCAATCTCTGTCCATCACAATGTTTATTCCTGGGAAGGGTGTGACGGCAGTTTGCTGCTTGGCTGAGTAATAAACACATAACAAAATGATCTGTCGAGATAAAACGGGGAGAAGCTGCCCGGTTGTGCATTTGTGCCCCGTCTCCCGTTTTCACACTGTGGGACGAGTGAATTCAGTCAAACAGACTGAAGCAGCTGTTGCCACGGCGCTGTCGCAACAAAGCGGACAACACTGATCCCACTTTCTGTTTAACCCAACAGCAACTCTCTGCGACGTCCACGTCATTATCCTCGCCTTTTTTTCTGCTGAACTCTTACATCAATTCACTGTCATTTCCATTGACCTGATCTCATTTCCAGTCTCTCTGCGTCTCTGTCTCACTCCTCCTCTGCCTGTTGACCAATTTTCATTTTTGAGCACATTCCTTAAATAATGAACCCTGAGGACGTTTTTTTTTTTCTTTTTTAATTTGTTCACTCAAAAAACATCTTCAGACTCAACCAGCAACAACTTCACGACTCAACAGCCTTGGGCTCTATGAATAAAAGATACTTTGAGGAATCCTAAGAAGCCGCGCGTCCCACATTCCCACCACCGGGCCACAACATTGAGACGTTCCTTCATGATTATATGGAAACATTTTTGATTGCTTTAATTATTGGCCTTTTTTGCTCAGTAGAAAATGTCCCAGTTATCTTCTATTATATTTGAGAGCAATCTTTCAGTAAAGATCGTGCACAGCTGGGGTTCAGGTACCTTCCACCCTAATGTGAAGGATATTATAAAATCATGCAGGACCCCATCATACAAAATACTGAAATGTCAAGAGTTTTCATCTATTTCTGTATCTCTGCTCTTTGTGTTGCAAGTGCTAAAATAATTTTCTAAGTAGAGCTAAACAACAAGGGATTTTGGTCCTTATCTGCTTATTTATTCATTTTTTTTTTTCCCCAAAGCACAAACTGAGAATGCTTAGGCGTTCTGGCTTTATTCTCAGGTACCGCCTGCTCCATCTGACTGCTGTAAGCATGCGGACACCCACCCGATCACGCCTGCTGCATTCAAACTAGCGCTTTTGCTCACAAACACGGGGAGGGCATACAGAGAAAGGACACGGTTGACGTTTAAACCAGAAAACCTCTGTTCAATTCCCCACAAGTTGTGTTTTTGTTAACAGGATGTTTCCCAGCATGCTTCTGTGAGAGGGCGTGCAAAGCTTACCGACAAAAATGAGGAGTCCTCCAGTGAGAGCCAGAAGAGGAATGTTGACCTTGCACATCGCCACAACGGAGATGATGAAGGCAATGATGAGTAAGATGAGGCCGATGAGCATCAGAGCAGCAACCGCCTGGGCCCAAGCTGCAGTCCAAAACAGAGTGAAAAGGTTAATGTCACATAACAGCTCTCACTCTTCAACAGGAATTTTCTTTTTTTGTTTGTTTTCTCATGATGAGTTTTCGGGCCTTTGAATATTCTGAACATCCAACAGAGGAAAGAGAAAAGAAAAATACCGTCGTAAAATAGCGCTTTGGGTTTAGTTTCTCCTCTGTTTAACAGTTTCCAGTTGATTTTCTCTCTACGCTGCACACCGTCACCTGAGTTCAGGTGGGAGATGACCCAGATTGTTAAAAAATATTGTTTGCATATGAGCCTGAGTCACAAGCAACAGGCAAAAGCAAATGTTGGAGGGATTTCTCCAGAAACTTTTGTTCCTTTGGGTTCCACTGAGGTAGAGAAGGTTTGTGAATGATGCATGCAACATGAAACAGTTACCACAATACGCTTTACTGGGCTGCCGACTGACTGAAGTTATTCTTTTTGGGTCATATTGATTTTACAGTTAATATATAAAGAAAAAAAAAGGTACTTAAAGAGTTATGAAAAGCCAAATGAAAAAGTACGCTCTCTGTTAAAAAGTTGACGTATTGATACAGACTGCACAGAGGTATGTCGAAAGAAAACTAAATGTTCGCTGTTACAGGCATCTATTAACTTGTGATTATCTGAGTTTGGGTCGTGGTGGCAGTGGCCACCTTCCCCCCCGACTAAAACTCTCATCCATCTGAGGGAGAGTCCTGCCATCCTGTGGAGGTCATCTACACAGGCATTTCTCCTGTTTGCCCTGTTACCTGTCTGATCTGTTCACATTGTTGTGTGGAAGAAAACTAAATAAATCAGCCTCTGCTGGCTACGTCATCTGCAGTACATGACTGAATCAGACTCACTCCTACAGATGATTTGGAGTGATACAGTTACAACACTCTTAAAACGGTCTATGTCATCAGTGTCTAGTTCAGTGGTAAATCAACTTTGTTTTTTGGGAATTAATGAGTCATCAATTAATCAACCAACGAATGCGTCTGTGGCCTGGAGTCACTGCTGTTTTCCTGGAGGACAGTTTCCTCACAGGATGAAGTCATTGAGATGGGAGGGAGGAAAAAACCAGATTGACACCTCACTCCCCTGACACCTGCAGACTTGTCTTGTAATTCACTGGAATCAGGGCTGAAACACACATCTAAACCCAACAACTTTCCGCATTTCACAACAACAGACAGGCTCACAATGCATATTTTTCTGTCGCACCCGTTATGCTGATACGGTGTCACTCCACACCCTTCAATTATTCACAGCCCTGGCTGTGTTCAGGTAATGCCTCGGCCAGAGGCACTTCTTTAATGGCGTACACATCAGACTAGTTCGACAAGTTCAAGCTTCTCCCACGCTCTCAATAATGTTTGTTTTATCTTCTCTTCTCTCTACCCAGGACTCCTCCGACTTTGATGAACACATTCGGACCCATTCTGCTCTGCATCAAGAAAAGTCCTTCGTCCTGCACTTGTC
The DNA here is from genome assembly GCA_018398805.1 of Hirundichthys speculiger. Lineage (NCBI taxonomy): Eukaryota > Metazoa > Chordata > Actinopteri > Beloniformes > Exocoetidae > Hirundichthys > Hirundichthys speculiger. Next base: position 1,698,057 of record JAGFBZ010000926.1, on the reverse strand, counting down.
AAGTGTTCATGTTGGATAGAGGGAATTTCATCAATAGTTTCAGAAGAAAACCAGTGTTATCCAGCTGTTCAACAGTCTGTTAAGTCCTTCTAATTAAAACTTAAGATCGATACAGCTTTTCTCACACTTCTACAAGATCACTGAATACAAGTAATATGTGGCTTCACAAAAATGACCCCCCAGATGAATTTTACAAATGCAGACGAACAGTGCAACGAGCAAAGCTCTGGCGCTCGCAAGTGCTTGGTCGAACAACCAGGGGGATTTTTCTGACCCTCCAGATAAGGTCTTGCAGTCACGGACAATATCCATCTAACCACTCAGAGGAAAGCGTTGGTGCAGGCAGCAGGAACCAACTTAACCAACCCGCCTTTACTGGAAGAATGAAAGGTTGAAACGGGACGTCTGCCAAAGCAGTAACTCTGGTGCACCAATGTTTTAATTCATACTTTCTTTACAAAAATAAAGATTCCACTGGTTGGTCAGGAGCAAACTGGCTGACGCCCATTTTGATAAACAGTGACTTCGTTTAGTCATTTTTCACGTAAAATAATGACACCAGCCATTTTCTTTGCCGTTATTAATTGCAACATTCGTGTTTTTGGGAAAGCAGACTGATAGTCGGATGGATTTCTTATACATAACACGCTAGAGGCAATCGTGAACGACCAAGCATCAGAAACTAACAGCGTCAACTAGGGCTGTAGCGATACACTAATCTCACGATACGATACGATACGATACATCTGGCTCACGATACGATATATCGATATTTTTCTAACAATACATTTACATCATTTTCTGAAAGATTTTAACAGGACAAAGTGATTTTGGTGACTTCTTGTGAGTGTTCCAATTTGTTTGAATTAACTGAACTGAAAGGTAGGTGACTGCAAACAACGTCGCAGAGAGGAGAGAAAGGAGGCCTCTGATTGGTCAATTCTACATCCACGTCATCGAAGAAATGAGGAAGTACTCACATCTGTACGATTCCACACTACAAAGACAGCACATATTCTAGTAATTCATGGAGGAAGATAGCGATGAATGTGGGTCTGGATACGGCCGAGACGGTGAGGAAGTGGAAAAACGCAAGAGATACGTTTAGTAAGTTTAGCTAGTTCGTGATTGTCCCTCTCCGTTGTGGCGTTGAATAACGGCGCAGACGCGCTTCAACATTAACATATATCAAAAATAACTGCGGCATACCGGGGACAAGATAACTGCGACACGTTGCCGCGAGAGTAAACACAGCCCTTAAACCGGCGTTTTCTACCACTGAATACGGTCTCAAATCCTGACAAATAAAGTTTGGCTAGCTCTCAGTTAGCATTACTTTGTCCGGGTGGTGACGTTTCAGGTGGGCTCGCCTCACGGGTTGGTGGTATTTCCAGAGTACTTTACGTTTGAGTGACACAGCTTGCAAACCGCCATACCTTTGTCTAAATCTTCTCTTTCCTTTTTCTTTTTCAACCCGAACTGCTCCCACGCATCTACTTTTAAGCACGCAGGCGCTGCGTTTATACTCGCCGCCATCCTCCTGACTGGCTCAGCTGTAGCTGGAAGAGTAAGAAGCTGCTTCTGGATACCCTGTTAGAAATGCTCTACAGCGACACTAGCGGCTGGAGGACTAAATGGCACTTTGCAGGAAGAGCACCCGTGCGAGACACGGGGGTTTTGAAGGGAGCTTAGAATATCGATACCCGCGGCTGAAATATCGATACTCTCTGGGAAATAAAATATCGATATATATCGCCGAATCGATAAAATCGCCCAGCCCTAGCGTCAACGCTGGTTTGAGTGGGGCCTGTGACTGGTGACCCTGTGACCAGGGGACCAATGACCAGCAGTGCGTTTCCATGACATCCTGTTTTGGGCGGGGCTTGGCCCACATATCAGCTCAACTGGATCTGCATCCGTTTCTCCCCAAGGTCACGGGGTCAACGGCCTCAGCAGAAAAACGCCCAGACCTCCCTCCACAGGAGGATGCCACAGCTTTCCCAGATGTTTCACAATAATCTCTCCAACACATGTGGGATATGTTTCAGGGTCGTTTCCCGGTTGGGCATCCAGGAGGCGTCCCGACCAGATGCCCAACCACCTCAACTGGCTCCTCTACATGTGGAGGCGCAGCAGCTCCTGCGAGTTCCTCTCAGGTGACTGAACTTCTCAACGAGGGGAGAGTCTGGCAACCTTTTGGAGGAAATCGATTTCAGCTTCTTGCATTTGCGACCTCAGTCTTCTGGTCACTACCCATAATTCATGACCACAGGTGAAGGTCAAAGCGAAGATCAGCCAGTAAACAAAGTATCTCGCCTTTGGGCTCATCTCACAGTTACAGAGTCTGCACCACTGCAGACATCACATCAATCAACCTGACAACCTCCCGTTGCACTCGTAAACAACATCCCCGAGATTTTTAAACTCCTCCACAAAAAGTACCTCCCTCCCAAAAAGACAGGCCAGACTTAGTGTGATTCCCGTAACTGTTATGGACAGTGAGAGATAAACGGCTCGATTTTCCCAGTGAGTATCATTGGCGAGTGGGCGGCGGCCAGGCCTTTACCGATGCGGTCGGACAAGACTCAGCGAACAAGCTGCATGTGCTCAAGGTGCTGAAGGTCTTAGCGTGTTGGCTCTGGATCTATTCTAAACTAACAAGATTAAACAGTCAGATTTGCAAGTTTACATTTAATCAGGCATATATAAGCACACACTGGAGATTTTTAATTACCATCCTCTCTCCATTTCCATGTTTATGTTTGTTGGCGTGTATTATACTGTATGTGTGTGCTATTTTGTCTTTGTTCTTCGTCTCCACCCAGGTATTTGTGACATGTTGAGACTCAGATTTTATTTGTGTATGTGAATAAAAAATAAAGTGGAGATGGGAAGAGCAACGCCGTCATGACAAGTACTGATACGTGTTCGTTCTTGTCGTTCACATGAAACGTGGAGTTACTGAGAACCTAAACAGTCCCAACAGTCATAATGTCCTACGCTCCCACACACCGACTGTATTTGTTCCTTCAGTTTGGAGAACTCCTCCACAAGTCTTAAGGTCAAAAAGCCTCAAAGCAAAAATGCATCTTATCCAGTCGGTAGCTTTCTGGCAGCTCTACTCGTTTTTTGTTTAACTATTTCAGTCCTGCTGAGAGAACAGGAGACTGGGCCAAAACAGCAGCGGAGCTCAGTTCGCAAAGCCTCGTGATCTAAAACTTCAAGAGACATTAGGGAAGAAATGAAAAATTAATCATCTAAATAAAAACAGTGCTCTGAAATCTGAGTAAAAATCATTAGCGATCAACCAGTGTTTAGTTCGAGCCGATAATGATGAAGCTATTTATTATTATCATTATATGTGACAGTTATTCTCTCAATGAACTCTTTGTTTTTTAAGTTACCAATATATTTTTCCAACTCTCAAATTCACTGATGACTAATAAACTCAACTAAAATTTAAAGAATTACTAGCACACTGGCAGATATATAAATACAATTAGAAACAAAAACTGGCAGAAAGTGAACCTATAGTTTATTAACTTGGACAGTAAAATCATGACCCTGTAAACCAGCTTGTCTCGTGTGTGTGACCCTGTGGCAGAGGTTCTCTCTCACTGCTGTGATCAAGGACACCATGGGAGTTTGTGGATGCCATGTTTGGCAATCCTGCAACAGGAAATATTGAGTTTTATCAAAGAGGAATCAACCCCACCCACCAGTTAAGTGTTACTTGTGCGTTCAAACCAATGAAATGACCTCGCACCTGTCTGAGAAAATATGTTTGGTAGAGCCCAGCAGGAGCTGCCAGCCATTATCTGAGCCGGCTGACTTTTACTGCGTGTGGTGGAAGTGCAACAATACTACCTTTGTTGGTAACTGTGGTGCTGAAATACACAAACACGTCCCAAACAGGATGGCTGAAGCCTGTTTTGCTCAGTTATTGTTCAGCATACTGTATCTAAGTTATGTGTCACTGAGTTATGCGACGCTGACTAGACCTCTCCACTGAAGGAGGAACTCATTAATAGTTCCTCTAAATAGCTGGACTTCTGTTCAGCAGTAAGCTATCTTAAAATCTGTTTTGGTTTCAGACAGTTTGCCCCGGGCAAACTACCAGACCTCAGCTGATCTGAGAGCTGCTTTACAGGAAAGGTTTCTTTCTAAAGCTTGAAGGTGCTCTTTTGGCAGGACACGTAAAAGAACAAATCAAGGACGAAACAACAGGAAGTTAATGTATGAATAAAGCTCTACTATTTAAAAAAAAGATAAAAGATTGTGTCTGATATAACACGCGCCAGCAGGTCCTGTTCGTTTTAAAGGAAAGCAGCAGGCATTAAAAGATTTTCTACCATACTTTTTTTTTTTTAACTCAATCTTCAGCTTTTAAGTAATTTAAAACACTACTATAATAACTTCATTTGCATCGTGGTACAGTTTGGGAAGTTAAAAGAAGGATTAGATGATTTGACAGCATACAGGGTTCAAATTTAAAAGAGAAAAACAAGTCTCTTTGTGGCCTCTAACAGCACAGCAGGGATGTCCTCTGTGAGCTGGTTTCCTCCTCATTTGTTCTCTTCTTAGTTTGTTCTGCCTTGATATTCAAAAGGCTTTAACCACAAACTTTAAGTTTACGTATTTAAAAAATGATTTCCCCCCAACGCTAGGAATTAAAACTTAAGTTGGAGAGGAGGCTGTTGGGAGATTTTTTTTTTTTTAAATCCACCTGTAGTACACTTCCTCTCTTTCTAATGCATTTGTCCCAACTGAGGATAACACTAATAATACTAATAATAATAATAAAAGAAAGGCTCAGTAATGGTGGAGACCAAAGTTCATCCTGACTGGGTGGCTCAGTATTTTGCAGGCCTCCCCCCCTCAGACAGGACTGTCAGAGGTCTACTCTCAGGTTACAGCGTGATATTGTTGGATTAACACAGAGGAACCAACCCCGGAGACTCACAGTGCTTCATGAGGGACCAGCAGGCCCACTGGTCATTCCTGCCCCGGCACTCCGTCCACATACTGGCGTAGTGGGTCTCCGCGTTCTTGTCCTCGACCCATCCCGACTTGGCGGCGATGGCGATGATGTCGAAAATAATGGCGAACAGCAGCAGCAGTGGCAGGATCCACCTGAACCGAGGATAGGCGATCCCGCAGCGGAACATGTCGGACGGTTAGAGAGCGCGAGCGACGAGCGGAGACGGACGAGGAGCTGCGTTTATATGGAGCTGGTGTCCTGTCGAGACTGAGGAGTCAGAGGGTGAAAGTGTTTGTCTTTACGCCCCACCCAGTCGTCAACCTGGGCTTGTTTGGCTGTGAAACCAAGCCCTGCCCCGTTCACTGTTTCACATTAACGTTAACACGGAGCAGAGCGCCGCGACCCCGGAGTTTCAGCTGTAGGCTGTTTCAACGGTGTCCGCGACCCCAGAAAGGGTTTACTGGAAGTTAAGTTGTAGTTTTTACGTGAGAGACAACAACAGGTAGTCTACCTTGAAACTGGGCGGCGATGGGAGCCCGAGAGGAAAGACAGGGGAGAAGTTTAAAAAAAAGAAATTAAGGAAAAGGAGAGAGAGACCGAGCGATGCAGTACCGTAGGTGGCCATGAGATGGCAGCACTGCCCAACAAAGAAAACAGCTTCACGATCCCAAACCTCTTAAACCCCATAATGAAAAGAAGATGGACCACCAGCTTCTGACAGTGATAAAAAGAATGCAACGCATAAAAATTGTTATATAATATTGTAATAAATAGGTAGTAATTAAAAGTGATTAGAAAGGAGGAATGGTGTAATAATTAATAAAACTAGTGCTTCCCCTTATGGTATTAGTTTGAGCCTTAAATTCCCATACTTCATCAAATTTAGTCCAAAATAGTTTTTAGTTGGACATGTGTCTGAAACGAGGGCAGCTGAGTTTAGTACCTACGCTCTTTCACAGCAGAGATATGCTGCTTCAGCATGCAAATTGTGGGTTGGGTCCATCTCTCTGTTATCTTTAAAGCTCAAGAGCCAGCGTATGATTCAGCATGGTGCATAAACAGACAGCTATTTGCTCTGATGAATCCTCACGTCATCACAGATGTTGTCATTTGAACCGATGCTCCCTTTCCTCCATGGATTTGCACAGGCATCAGGCCATGATTTTCAATACAAATTTCACATTTTGATTAGTTCATTTTTCTATATCTAAGTTAAAACTGGAATCAAACTTGGTAGTTTTTTTTTTCTTTTTTAGAATATTCAGACTTAAAGCATTTTAATCCGTGTTTGTAGATGCAGTGAGTTTCTGTGTTCCTGTTCAGTCCATGAACTCATGCAGTGAGTTAAAATGTTATTATTTTAATTTCTGTGTCATGTTGCTTCATGGCCCAATGATCACGATCAGTTTTGGTTTTCAGCCTTGTGCCTTGCATACTGGGATTTTTCCAAATGAGCATGATATTTGAATCATTTTATATTTACAGATGATAAAATCCCACAATTATTTGCAATTATACTTTGATAAATCCTATATCTATACTTCAGAACTCTTTACTCACCCAGTCTTTCACTGAGTAGGAAAACTACTTCCAATCTGAACATGCTACTTATGTGTTTCCAATGACTAACCTTATGTTTTTGGATCGAGCTGATACAACAGAATTTATCTGTTAGACAAATTTAAACACGCTGTCAAACATCACATCTAAATCTTCAAAAAACAGTCACGTAAATGACCTTGAAAAGCCAAGAGTGCCAGTAGTCATTCAGGGGTTAGTGCCACTTTACAAATGACATTATTTTTGCACTCATCACTTTGCTCTATTTAAATGTTTTTTTTTTAGGTTTTAAGAAACTGCTTTTCAGGTGTGCTGAAGGAGGGAAACATCTAAGACTTGAAGGACACCGGCCCTCCAGGACTGGATTTGCCAGTCATTGATTGGATTTAATATTATAATTTTAGTTAATGATATTTGCTTGGGGGTCATGCTCTGGATCTCTGTAAAGTGCCTAGAGACAATTGTCATTGTAACAGACACTATACAAATAAAATTGAATTGAATTGAATTAAGACCGAACAAGAGGACAGAGCTGTTGACTGTATCAAAAACAGCAGTCAAATGTAAAACCACTAAAACAGCAGAATTTTGTGAAGAGATGGGCCAAAAATTGGAGAAAACTGAAGGGTCCAGATTCTTCTTTTTTTTTTTTTTAAAGGAGGTTGCATAACAGCGTTAAAAAGCAGCTGCAGCACCAGTGGTTGGTCTGTTGGTTTGTGTCAAACCTTCAGGCATTTCCCATTTGCGTCTTTTGGAGCACTGGCCTCTGAGGCAAGTCTGAAGGAAGGGCATGGTTATTTTTCCAACATCTCCTACCCAACTTTTTAAATAAACGTGGTCTTAGGAGCTGTTGGTATCAAGTTAGACTGCTCACAATTATTGTTTTACTCACAAGCGAGAGAGAGAGAGAGAGCAAACCAGACTCAAAGACAGACTGAGTTCTTTTTTGTTTTATTTTATTTTTCTAAATATAAAATGTTGCACATACAACTGATGAATGCAACAGTCAAAGATTACAGTAATTGTTTCAGAACATCATGCACAAAGCACTGACGTCCATGCTGGAGTGTATGCTTGTTTAAATGTAACTTCATCAGGACATATTTCTGAGATAATTATCAATACCTGAAGTGTGTAAATAACACTTTGGCAGAAAATAACACTTTTAGATGCCAGTTTATGTAAACGATAAAAACACAAATTCAAGAAAAACGATAATTCCTTTAAATAAGAAAAGAAAAAACTGCACAGTTTGTGTTCTTCATTTAAACCAAGGAATGCAATGATCCCGCTGGCACTAAAAAAGACTTTCATGAGACTTTCATAATGCTTTAATAACCATGTCACACATGAATCTCAAAGCTTTTGACCTGAGTATATCTTCATTTATGTTCAGTCTTTTCATTTGTATAAAAAAAAAAAAAAGAAAAGGAAAGAAATGGGTCAGTTGTAAAGATTTACGACCGTCAGAGTAACAGCAAGAACAGGATCAGTCGGAGATAAAAACAAAAATCCTTTGACCCCTCTACACCATATGTCTTTTATGAAGAGCAAGCAGACAAGTATGAAATACCATCAATCAAAGCTTTTAAAATTTTTCCAATGTTGTTATATGGCTTTTTTTTTTTTTAACAGTTTGATCCTGTGGTTAAAACAGCAGAAGACTTCTCCCACAGTCTCAGCTTCTGTCGTTACAGAAGCTGACTTCTGTTACTTCTGTCGTTATCTCTCAGTCTTCTTCTGTATGCTGCTCACCCTCCAAGACATCAAGACATCTGCAAGATTCATTTGTATTCAGCGGAGAATTGTGATGGCAGGTAAAATCCCCCCCCCCCAATCTTTTTCCTGTGCTGCTCTGCTTCCCCCTTTCACTGTATCCTCTGTCTGCTGTTTGTCACATCTGTTGTTTGGTCAAAGGAACCACATGACTTTATTTATGAACAAGTTTTGCAGAAACCCCTTCATGTTCTTTTGATCACATTTGGGTTTGGATGAACGTCAGTGAATATGAGCGTCAGAATGAGTTGGCCGTCAAGTGTTAAGTGCAAACGTCATCCAAGTGCAAATGGTTAAGAAACGGTTGCTTACGGTTTTCAAGTCTCAACAGCTTTAATTTTTCACAACTAATCAATTCCACAGGGTGACTGTAAGTCCATTTTTAAAAGCAAAGAGGGCCTAATGGTTTTTTTGGTTTTTGTTATCTTTCCCTGCTCCATCTGCTATCAGTTTGTTTCTGTAAATGTTGGATCAGACATCTCTCCATCTCCAGACATGCCCTCCACCACCAGACATGACTCATGGGTCTGCACTGGTCTCCACTGGTCTGCTACGCTCGGATCTGTAGTCCTGGCATATAACAAATAACCTATACAAGTTCAGTATGACCACCAGGAAGTTCTTCAAGGCAAAGAAAACAAGCATCTGGTGGAAGATCTTATAGTAAGTCATGACGGTGAGCCTGACCACCAGAAAAGGGCCATCTTGGATAAACAAGCTCTCCATGATGCTCCATATGTCGGTGCTGTGCTTTGTCAGCAGGGTCTCTTCCTGGAGGCCTTCGCCGCCTTCACTGTCCGACTTACTGTTGACCACTGTAAGAAGACAAAATAAAAGTTTCAGTTTTAGTGTGAAACTTTAGAAGATTAGCATGTCTGAGCATAAAGAGAAGGAACACATTTGCTATTTAGTTTTCCTGCTGTTCCTGACTGGGTTGGTCTGATCGGCCTGTAGTTTTCAGCAAATACATTCTACTATAAAGGACACAACCAAGCAATGAAATCCGCAAAACGCAAGATGACAAAAGCGCGCTCGGCTGCATCCACAAATGTGTCTCGTTATTTCACAGTGACTTTACGAGCCTAACCACAAACGGGTGGGAGTGGGGCACTTTACCATTTTAAGTTGAGTTTTATTACTGCAATTCAAGACAAAAATTATTAAACCCTTGTAAATGCTTTTTCCCCTTCAGCATAAAGGAAGAACAGACTGTTAAGTGTGAAAACACGGACTGTAAAAACATGGCCTTCTCACCTCACTCAACAACTCATTGTGCTGAGAAAGTAAAAAACTGCTTAAAAAAAACCCCAAAAGAAACCAAAGATTTTGGCTGAAAGTGGCTTTTTTTTTCAGACAGGAAATGGGAGGCAAGAGAGTGGGAAGATATGCAGTGAAGGGCCACAGGCCTCGGGGCTGGCTGCACGACAAAGCTTTGTACATGGGGGAGCCTGATCAAACCGAGCCCCCCCCCCCCCCCCCCCCCCCCCCCCCCCCCCCACCCCCCCCCCCCCCCCCCCCCCCCCCCCCCCCCCCCCCCCCCCCCCCCCAAGTTATCTCTTCCAGGGAAGATGCAATGAATCTTTTTCTTTCTGACAGCTTCTTTTATAAACATACACCAAACACTACAGTTGTCAGTTATTTGTCAGTTATTTGATTGTGTCTAAATGTGTTGAGGCGCGCTGACAGGCTTCAGTGTGCATCAGCACAAGCGTGGTGATTTCTTCGGGAAAGGCACAAAGTGATGAAAGCTGCAGACTTGGAAATAACCTCCAGGATAATGGCAAAAGGTCACCTCCTGTGTTTTTTCCTGAACACTTTTCCTTGATGGTGTGATGAGGCCAGTCACCCCTTTCACCACTGCAAAGGTTTGTTATTCAAAGAATCAAAAAAGCAAAAAAATTAAAAAAATCACTCTTCTGCCGTCTGGTTTATTTATTTACATGAATTCTTGACTGTGTGATTTATAAGTGCTGCAGTCACAAGACAATGTTATCTCCTTTAGTTTCATAATTGATGGGCCAGTGTTTCCTATGTTAAAGCAGATAAGAAAAGAAAGACTTAATTCCCTTTTCCTAATTATTCTCCAGTATTGTTGTAGCTTCTACATTCAGGTCATTTTATTCTACCCCAGCTGATATCGTCCTCTTTTTCTTATCACTTTACTTTCACAGAATTTATTTCAGTATATTATTGTTTGACCAAAAGTAATAGTAAACTGTTATATATATTATTTGAGAATCAAGTATATAATATCTTGTAATTAGTTTATAAATGAAATCAACACTTGTTTGTTGCCTTGGATGCTCCACAGACCTGAAAGTTTTAATCATCTGCTACTTTGAGTCACACGGTGCTAATGGGTTTCTTGGAAGTGGAAAGAATAACACGTCATGTTATGTCTAAATTCCCCGAAGACTGTGATTAGTGAGTTAAGACAACACTTCCTTTTTCATCCTCCATAGGATGAGCTATCTGCTGGCCGAGATTATCACCAGACACTAATTTCTACAAGCGGAGAAATTAGCAGATCCTGTTCTTGACAACGACTAGTTACTGTAAACATTTCCAGCTCAGTAATTACATGGAACGAGACGTGTCATTTAGAAGTTAAGTGTTGATGGAAAGAAAAGAAAACGCGTCCCTGTGAACCCTTAAATGGATGTAATTCTATATAGTAACAGAGTGACACAGATCAGAGTTTTACATTTTGAGACATGAAGTGAGAACTGAAGAGTCTTTTGTACTGGTGCGGCTCCAGTCTGCCCTTTTACTGGCCTTGATCAACAGGCTTCTGCTCTTGCCAAAGGACTGTGATGCCCTTGGAATTTTGAACAATTCATCTTTTTCTTTTGCAGATATGACAGTTAAGCTCTTTGTCATTTCTGTTTCAGATCTTGGCTTGCACGAGCTCTCATTTCGTGCATGCACCTCGGTAATGACATTGCACAGAAAAAGCATTTTAAAGATTTCCTTAACTGTATGCCGTTACTAGTTCTGTAGTTTTCATCAACACGATCAGGCGTCAGCATCCACATGCCAGAAAATGTGATGAATTCTTATAACGCTGACAGAAAAAAAAAAAAAAAATTGGCAATTTGAACATGTACAGCCGCAGGACAAGTGGACAAAGTCAGTGAGCTGATGAAGATTGTTAAAAACGATAACTGACTTCAGAACATGAATTTCCTGTGTGTCAAGATCTCGTGTGTTTACAAGACATTCAAACACACTGGGCTGATAAAAGACACAAAATTAAACAAACATATACAGCACCCACTGACAGAAGAACAGCTTCTGTTGTTACCACAACCAAGTACTACCTTTCAGGATAAGTGCTCTGAAGACCAAGTGCTTTAAAGGTTCATTATCAGCATCCATTTACAAACATCGCAATTTTATTATGAATAATTCAGAGCCTTAGTTGCCCTCTTGCTGCTCTCTTTCTTTCTTGAAAATTCATCCTTTGCTCCTTAAGACTTCAAAAATTGGGCTGAGATTCGTGTCCGTGCTTGGTGCTGCAAACTTTTAGAAACTGAAAGTGGCTTCCTCTCACCAGCCAAGAGAGCTGCAAATCATACCAGTTTCCTGTCTTTCATTCTGTTATAAGCAGTATTGTTACAAACTTCGCCACTGTTTAGATTTACTCATTCTGCTACTACTTCTCTAGACCCAAAGTTATAAGTACCACACAGACAGACACTGACCGGACAGATGTAACGGAAATTGCAACATGCTCCAAGTCCAAACGGCTAAGATGATGTAGACCAGCTGAATGCTGTTCTCGCTGCAAAAAACAAGTGAAAAGACAAGACAGTGTAGAAAAAGTCAGACCTTCATCCTAAGTGTCATTAATGCTGATATAATGTAAATATCATTATGTTTGAACTGTTTAAACTTGTATGTATTTCCATGGTTCATTTGAGACATTTTACAAAAAAAAAAAAAAGTGAAGCATGTTTGTCTGATAACAGGACCGGGACCCACCGCACATCTGATAGTGTTTCAGTGGTAAATTCGAGGATGTCCGCTGCGGTTCCAATGAAAATCAGGAGAAGCTGTGACAGCTCATCTCTTGTGACTCCACCTCCCAAAGGGAGAAGCCACTTCCCCAAAATGAGGAGGATGAGCACGATCTGATGAAGAGCCAGGATCCATTCGTTGGGGCAAACAGATAACAATGTCTGGTCAAAAAGAAAAAAAGAGATGAATAAATATTTATTTACACACCGCTTGTGCAACTGTTGTGTGAGGTGGATGGATCGTTTCAGTCAGGAATCATCCGAAAAGAAAACACCAACATGAACTGTTATTGTGAACATAAATGTCCGGATTTGTTCCGTATACGTGTTGAATGCCAGAACCAGGAACCGCCTTGAGGGGCGTTTATTTTTCACATATCAAAGTGTCTCAGCTTTGAATATTGTCCAGTTGTCCAGATAAGATAGATTAAAGAGGTCACTCCAAATGCTTAAGTACGTTTTCTCGCCTGTATGCTGATACAACAACGCTGCACTTCACATGTGGCTAAAGACTTTTCGGTAACACTTTATTTGAGGCCTATCTCTATAACGCATTATAACTATAATTATAATGATTATTATTACCTTATAGCACTGTATAACTATAGTTATAAACACTCATAAATGATCATAATGCTTTATAACAATAATCATAACACAGTATTACACCTTATCCAGCTCATGAACAAAATGTTTGAAACCCCATTCTTGGCTGCCTTATTCATGATATAAGAAAGTACAAGAAATATACGGTTTTTTGAAGGAGTCAAATTGTTAATAAAAACAAGTTTTGCAATGTTTTGTGTTGTTCTTGAATAGATTAAAAATGTGTATTTTTCTTCAAGCAAACCACTTATAGTGACTTATGACCAGTTTGTAATGTGTTATATCAGCCTGAGCAGTTTCATCACTTTACTTGAAGCACCCAATGACCATTTAGAGTGACTTATAATCACATTATAATGCATTATAAAAGTGATTATAATGCATTATACAAGTGATTATAATGCATTATACCAGTGATTATAATGGATTATAAAGAGTTTTAATATATGACAACTATGATCATTATAATAGCCTTTGATCCTTGCAACAAAAATCGGTGAGCAAGGGACCAGCAGTTATAACATATTATAATACCTGACCTTATAAGTGATCATAACATGCTTTATAGTGTGTTATGATTATTGTTATAAAGCATTATGATCATTTATAAGCGTTTATAATGTTAATTATACACGTTTAAAGGCATTCCATAAATATATGTATTATGCATTATCTATGTGGGCATTGACAGTGAGTTTCTAACAGTTATAACATACTATAATACCTGACCTTATAAGTGATTTTAACATGCTTTATAGTGTGTTATGATTATTGTTATAAAGCATTATGATCATTTATGAGTGTTTAGTTATACAGTGCTATAAGGTAATTATAACTCATTATAATTATAGTTATAATGCGTTATAGAGATAGGCGTCAAATAAAGTGTTACGGACTTTTCATCAACGCCCTTACTTCTTGAAGCTCAGATACTGTGTTTTTATCACTGCTACACAGGCTACATGAAAAGAAGAAAAAGAAATCAAACTACTTCAGAATGTATCCTTATACACAGTGTGTAATGTTTGGTTTACTAATGTCGAATCCTGATGCAATAAGTCATTATACGAAGTACAAAACTGGCGACATCCCGGATTTCTCTTATATCAACAAATTCTATAAACAGACCAAACTAAGTATCTTATAAATTCCAGCTTTGTTTTTTTCCCATGTCAAGTCATTCCTGAAAAATGAGATATATTACTGATATAATGTCATAAGTTATATGTAAAGGGAAGTCAAGCAGCCTTCTGGGTGTCGATTGTTTTTCCAGTCCAAAGAAAGGTGAAACCACCACAGTTCCCATCTTCCCATGTCAGCTGAAACTGGAAACAGAAAAGGCTTTGTAAAACTAGAGCTAAAGTAGGCCTCAAATAAACTGCTTCACAATTGTTCACTTTTATTTTTAAAACAGATGGAAAACTCGTTTTTTTTTTTGGCAAACAGCGCTGGAAACGAAGACCGTAACTCTTTTGATTGGGATTCATTTGAGTCAGTAACTGGTGCTGCACAACACAGAAAGGATTCTTGAAGTGAAAACTCAGTAAAACGCCGGGATCTGAACCAAACCTTTGGAGTTACTGGATGTCAGCAGAGTCTTATCTGTTTAATTAGTTTGGTCTAAAGGGTGTGGTTGTCACCAAGAATTTGAGTTTTTTAAATGCTCTCATCTTGGATATACTGGTCCTTGGTATTTTATATTTGCAGTAAACTGCAGAAACTCCAAGTGGCTTTATGAGTCATCTCATTTTAGTGACCTACTAAAAACCTTCCATATTGTTGCCACTGGCACGGGTTTATTCTTTATCTGGTAGAGTTCAATCCACTTCGTAAAAGTGCAGACTTTTTATTTGGAGACAGTACGATAGATTTATAGTTCCTTTTCTCCACATCGCTTGACCTACTGCCCACTTGATATTCAAAATTAAATGCATCTCTTTAAATTAGGGACCTAAAAATGTCAAAAAGATGATAAAAAGCTCATAAAATACAAAGGAGTTCTTTTTAAAAAAAAAAAAAAAAAAAAAGCAGAGCAAATACAGATACATTTTTTTCTAACTCTAAAGGACAGTCAGTAAAGTTGCTGGAAGAGTCAACAACAAACTCGGCCAACGTGCACGATAAGCATCCGAGATGAGCTGCTGTCCAGGTCCACGCTGCGTCACGTCTGTGGCTGAACATGTGTAAACGGCTGGTCACATGCAAGCAAAGGTTTTCTAAACACCAACCTCTGCGGAATCAAATCTGATTTTATCTATATTTTCTTTTTAGATTTTACATGACATGAGGTAATTGGAATTCAGTTCACTAACTAGTTTATTCCTCTGGGTGCTAAGATGAGCACTCATTAGCGTGAAGAGAGCAGGAAAGCTTTGCACGTTCTGGACGAACTCCAAAACTCTGTTGAAATATTTACTTTAGCTTGTTGAGTTTTGTTTGCTGCACATGAATGAAACCATCTGATAACCAGCAGCTCACCTCTAACTCTTCTGAATCACAGGATGTGGGTTTGGGAGGATTAAAACAGCTAAAAAGAACAAAAAACCGTGCATCTTTAGATGTTTTAAAACGACATCAGGAATGGCAGTGATACAATCATGATGTGATGATACCATCTTCATACCAGACAACACAGACAGCATGCATTTTTCAAAGACATCTAATCCCAACCTAAGTTAGTTCCACTAGTCTTAAGTCATCACAACTAGATGGATGGGTTTCCATAAGGACATTTGCTCTCGAAAGTCTTTTCCTCTGTTACAAAAAAAAGTGTCTGGTTCTTCTGGATCCAGCTTTGATTTCCACAGGTCAGATCCAATGAGAGCAGAAGAAAGTCCTTCCCTGGGAGGCCACTGGCATTAAGCACGCAACCAATCAGAGAAATGGCGCATGTGAAAAGCAGACCAGTTTCAATAAAGGGCATACAAAATGTGTGGACTTGAATAGGAACAGTAATAAGTGGCTGCTGTTGGTTTCACAGTAAAAACCTGCTGATCAAAAGTGTTATTAGCAGATCTACAGCCACCTTGGTTGTTTTGAAAGGTAACAGCAGGTGCCTAATGAATATCTAAACAGGAAAAGATTGAATGGAACAGAAAAATGCTTAAAAATGGATCACCATGCAATGTTTGCTATTCAGCTGAAAAAGAATGAAATCCCATCAGGACCTCCGGCCTTCTCAAACAAACAAGACAAACAAAAGAGATACTCTGTTCTTTATGGGCTGATCTTTCCTCAATAAAATAAAGTAAATCATTACTTCACACCACAGACTGTTGTGATCAGAAATGTTCTTCGTACTGCAGTAGTTTTACTGGCAGATCCTAGACTCAGATTAAACCTGACTCAGAAAGTCACAGTTCTAACTCTGGTTTATCACAAGTATCATGTCAGTGGTCGTGTGTTTGAGATGTCATGAGAGTCTTTCAACCTAGCAAACTAACTATAGTACAAACTTGCCATTGATGAGGAATGAAGATAAAAAAAACCTGAAAATGTCTTCCAATTTAATTTCCAGGAGAAAAACTGCTTATGTTTCCATTTAACTGATGACTCTGTGGCATAACTCAATGTGGACTTTCTATAGAACAGTTTTGCAAGCTTCTGTGTTAGATGTTTTCAAATAAGTCATGATCTTCTTAGAGTCTCACAATCTCCTATAGTCACATGTTAAAATATTCATCCAGAAAATCTCTTTTAACATTTCCTGAAAGTTCTCAGCTGCTCAGCTAATTTTCTTTCAACAAAAGTTTTAAAAAGCATTAGTCATTTTTCTGTTTTGTTATGTAAGGTTTGTTATTTTGGTCCCTAACAACTTCCTTCTTGGCCACCTCTCTGTCTGTACAGAAGTGGACATTGTCTATTTTTACATTAGTGAATAGGCTTCGGTCAGTTTAATGGCATTCAAAGACATGACAAACAGAAACAATAGAGAAAAATCCTTTTTAGATTTTAGGTTTACATCAAACTGTCTAATAAATTGAGATGATGTAAAAATGTATCATGATCAGATTTACAGGGGTTAAAGCAAAAAAAAAGACCCTGAGCCTGAACTTTTGTGTGTGCGTGCATGTGTGTGTGGTGGAAGTGGGGGTTGTTACTACAACATGGTAGTTAACACATGTAGTGTTTATGATAGTTTTGATATCACGTTTTGCTGCTTAGCTTTGTCCTTGACACCTTACAAGATGATCAACAATCACAAGGTGACATGTTATAAGGGCATGAGAAATTCAGTCAGGCAGGATAAAGTTTGATTCACAACCATTCAGTTGAGGGTTCATGACAAAGGGCATCACCTCCAAATATTATATACCATTTGAGCCATTTATTTTGTACGAAGATAAAGTGCAACCGTGAACTGCAGATAAACTGGAACTCGATATGGCAACATTTTCATGATTCATTTGCTCAAAAGAAATAATGGTAAATTAACTTCTAGGAAATTAATATGACCCAATGTGACCCAACGACAACTTGTGCTCTGTGATTAATATGCACACTCGTATTTTTAAGTTCCACACAAGGTCAGTCATTGATGCTGGTACATCAGCTGTGGTGGTTACTCCTGGTTGTGTTGTGTGCTCTAGAGTCCGAACAGCTGCTCTTTAAAGCGGCTCTGATTTTGACGTGGTGGCACTTTTTTATAGCGAGTTACATATACGAGCATCTCTCGAGCACAAAGTCCAGAAGCACCTGCTTCTCTGAACTTCTTACACCAGCTACCAAAAAGCATCTTTCCCTCTCTTCTATGCACGCCCAGCGCCATTTAAAAAAAAATCCTTTATCAGTTAGGAGGGCATCCTCCCCAGGATTCATGATTTTACTTTCTGATGATACATCTCTTCTCGGGACTCAGTTTAAGGAGATTTTTCCAAAACCTGCCCTGTTCTACATCTAATTGGCTACTAAAGTTAGTTTGAGAGAGAGTTGTGTTCCTCTCATATCCTTGTCAGATGAACTTATGAACTCAAAAGTGATATCAATAAGCCACTGTGAAAAAGAGGTATGGGGCTCAAGTGTCAGAGCAGGTAGAGGCAGATAGACTCAGCAGACCGTGGTCTTTCTTGGTAAAATGATTTATTTCCTTCTTTTTTTCTGGTTAAAAGAAAAGAAAAACCCTCTCAACACTCTGTTCTCCATTACCAGTCCCCCACAAAGCCCAAACGCCACTGTCTTTATACAGTTGTAAGGTGTCTTCTAATCAGACCCAGACACACAGTACTACACAGTACTTTCCAAACAAACAATTCACATGTTCACTTTCAAACTAATTCTCAAGCTTTTATAGTTTACTAAAAATAGAAAATAAGTGAAATACCTTAACACAATATTTCCACGATAAATCAAACTAACACAGCAAAATCACTAAAGAAAAGAAAAACCCTCCACTTGGTTTTACCCAATAATCCTACTGTTGACATCACCCCTATAAAGCAAGGGAAATGCTGGGCCGGCCCCTCCCACACTCCTGCACGGCGACTCAGAACAAAGGAACAAACAAATATTTAAACCTGCAACTCAGTAAACAACACTTTTACGCGTATACTGTAACATATACAAATGCTTGGATGTTAATGACAAATTAAACACCTAAAGGTAATGTGTACTGAACAGACTGAAGTGAGAAGTGGTGTCCAAATGAAGTCTCACTATTGTCTGCTCTTATCTAGGAAGGCAAACTTGGGGTGCTTAAAGTCACCCAGCATGAAAGTTGCTAAGCATTTATCAAGTCGACTGTGTAGCATCTAGCTACTGCAGTGTTTGCACAAAGAATGATATTCCCAGAGTCTCTAGATCAAGCACGGCCTAAAAATGAGGAAAAATAGCACAATATGAGGACCGCATACTATTGCTTTTATTGTGAACTGAAGGGATATTGTTCCCTGTTCTGGCAGCTTTCCAGGATCCAAACTGAACCAAGTGATGCCTGATATATCCTGAACAACTCACAGCAAACATTGGGGTTCGTGCAGAGCTCCTTGATTTTATTTTTAAGCGAACTCAAATCACAAACTATCACAGTAGGCATATCAGGTTCGTGTCAAAACCATTAAAATCAGGGATATGTGGTTTTGTTTGGTTGCTTTTATTTGTGAAGTTACCAGGAATCAAACCTAGATCTATCTCACTTTCCCTCGACTTTCATTTTAACTCCCATGTCTAACTGTGTTTCCTGCTGACTCATAGATGCTTTGTGTTAAAAAACACACAAACAGAAAATCGAGTTCTTAATAAGAAATTCCTCATTTATCATTCATCAAGCATTGGCACCCTGCTCTACACTACTGGGAAACAAACATGCGCACGCCCACACAGAAACTAACAGAACAAGAGGGATTTAGGCAGTGATCCAAGTGATGGGAAAAGCATGTGAATGTCTAAATGAGCCTGCCTTCGTCAGAAACGTTTAAAATATGACAAAGATCAAATGTCTTATATGTACAAAGGCAGCAGGTTTGAAAAAAAAAAAAACATAAAAAAAACAACCAGTCATCAAAAAAATGACTTTAATTACTTTGGTTTTTACCTCAGTAAACCAGCTCTTTAAACTCTGCAGATGCTAGAAAACATGTGCAGATTTTAAGGTCTGCATTTGTGGGAAGATGTTTGGCAATCACCGTGGGTGAAGAATCTCTGAACATCTGTATTGCATATATATTTCCAGTCCCCTGACATTGATGCTTCCATGGAAATGCAGGCGGCTGAGGTTCTGCATGAAACTCTTGTTCAAAACTGCCAAGAAAGAATCCTCACCGATCTCAAATTACCAAACTTAAAATGAGGCTTGGGACTACAGCCTTGTTCTTCATTTTCCAAAAAGATGAGAATACATTTGAATTATTTGAAAATTCATGGCTGGAAGGGATTCGGGCGCAATATTGTGGTTAAAACAACTTCAGATTCTTGGCTGTGTATATGTTTAAAACAAAGTGGAAAAGTAGAAGCCAGAACAAAACTATCTCTCTGGTACACTTATGTGCACACACACACACACACAGTTGGCTGACTCTTCTCCTCAACATAAATACATAAATAAATGTTTTACTTCCCCACAGGTTCTAATGAACTCAGTGTAAGGGGTTACCACACACATTCCTCGTGATATTATGGATGCAGATATTTATGTCCGTTTACCTTCAGATAATCCGTTTTGTTTCCCTGGGTCTCGTTTGGAGAGATCACCTTTAGTACATTCTCCCAGGAGTCAAGTTTTTTACACTGAAATCAGAGGAAATAAGCTTTATCAGACAACCTGCACCTCATATTGTCATTACAACTGAAGTTTTTTTCTGATTTAAAAGCAACAATATTTACTGTCACTGTCATAACTGCAATCAATTCTCAAACTTTCCCACCCACCAACTTGTGGCATTAAATGACATTTTCACAAAGCGTGAGAGCTGCTGTTTTTAGCAGATACACAGTGAGTATAATCTTTTGTCGTGGTACCTCAAGGGCATTGGCTTTGTTCTGCTGGTGGTGGAGCTCGAGGATCCAGAGGGAGGGAATGATACTGACGAGAAACAGAAAGATGGGTGGAGAAACCCTGCAACAGAACCAAGAAACTTTATCAACACAGTTACAAACTGATGCGAGCACAAATAAAAAAAAACTATGGATGACATGGAAAGTGTGAATTAAAAAATAAAGTAATTCTGTAATTTACTTTGATTTTCACTTTTTCACAGACTAAAGGAACCTGAGATTTTTCATGTTGTTTTCTCATCAACTTAATTCCATTTGTTAATACACATTTTTGAAAATAAATGATAGTTAAAAGAAAAAAATAATGTTATTTAATTAAATGTTTAAAAACAATGTGAGATTCGAAGATTTTAACAAATTTGGACCGATTTTACTGCACAAAGGGTAAGGGTGCAAGTCAAAGACAGACACTGTTATCTCTGATCCATCAGACAGCACTTCATCAAGAGTCAACATGCATCAGCAGGTAATATCACCACATGGGTGAGGGTTTACTTTCAGAAACCTTTGTTCACAACTGCCACCTTTACTGGGCAAAAAAAAAAAAAAGACTTATGCTGACAAGCAGCAGTAATATCTTTGGACTTGGATATCTAGGATGGACCATCGCACAGCAGAAATGTCTATTTTGGCCAGATGAATGAGTATTTTGCATCTTTGTAGGGATTAATTAGGCTCTGTACCTAAGGAGCAAAGTTTCAAAAAAAGCATCCTGACTGTTATCAGCTACAAGTCCAGAAACCGGAGTCAGTGATGGCATGGGATTGTAACAGTGACCTTGAAAAAAGTCATTTACACTTCTATGACAGCTGCATTAATGCAGAAAAATATTATAAAGCAACATATGTTGCCCTCAAGAAATCTTTTACGGGACGACCGTATATTTTTCAAGACAACAATGCAAAACCACATTCTGCACATGTTACAAAGGCATGGCTGATGGAGAAACAGGCAGGAGCTTCAGCCTGGTCTGCCTGCAGTTCTGACGTGTCCTCAGTAGAGACGGTATGGAGGACACGTTTTGAACATCTTAGGACAGGTTAGTAAAAAGAAAGGGACAGGATAGCAAATAAGACGCTGAATCTCCTCCAGAGAATCTTCTGAGTGTTGCGAGAAGACAAGTGTTGCGGACATCTTGACTGCACAAAAACTATGTGTACAAATGATGGCAGATTTGCCGCATCAGTTCCTTCATTTTGTCCTCACAGAGCCAGTGGTTAATTAATACTGAAGCTATTTAAATGTAAGAGGTTTAAAGAAGGTTTAAAAAAAATCTTAGGTTGCATTGCGTTACCTATATTAATTTACCATAACAAAGTACTTATGTATAAACCTTAAAAGTCTGAATTATTATTATTCACACGTGACTATGCAAACTAATTTTTTTTATGCTGCTACCTTTTAAAGTGGAGTTACTTTTACTACTTTAAATCCATTTAGGCAGTTTAAAGTTTGCCTTGCCACTGTTTGACTTCAAGGTTTTCCCAGTAGAAGAGTTTTCGCTTGCCACTGTTTTTCACCATAAATCTTTGCTCTGGGGTCATGCTCAGGGTCTCTGAAAAGCACCTAGGGACAATTGGTATTGTAATAGATGCTATATGAACTAGAAATGCACTCGGAGAGCACAGACCTCCTCCAAGCGCAACAACTCCCCCATATATTTATACCATAAATATTAGTCGTACATACAGCACTGACAATATGGGACCGCTAAAAAAGTACCATATCTTCCTTTATTTTGTGATGCACACAAAAATAAATAATAATGCTATAAAGATTTCATGCAATATTTGTTTCTAAAGTCAATATATTGAAAATAAACAACCTTAACGCCTTATAGTTTCCATTTATTTACATTGCAAAAACCAACATTTTATATTTTATGAAGTAAGTACTTAGCTTAGAAAAACAAATGACAAAAAAATGATTTTAACGATTTAAAACATGGAAAATTGAAATTTGATAGAGGTTCCCATTGTCAATCCTTGAGTCAAATTTTAGGAGTTTTGGGCAATAATTAACGGAGATATTGAGAAACAAATTTTTGGCCCCATTGACCGCAATGTTATCGAAAATGTGAAAGTGATCCAGAATCCAGGATTCCTTCCAGATCACCTCCAAAATGAATTCAGTTCTTCCTTTTCACATTTCTGACAACTCCTAAAAATTTCATTAAAATCCATCCAGAACTTTTTGAGTTATCTTGAACACAGACAAACAAACAAACAGACAGACAGATAAACGCTAGCAAAATTATAACCTCCCTGGCGAAGGTAATAAAGTTTAATTGAACTTAACTGAATTAACGTGGTAAGCTGTTGAGCTGTTGACAGTGCACAATACATACAATACAATACATACAACCCCGTTTCTAAAGAATGTAACGATCTGGAAAACATTGAAGGCAAATGTTTAAATTAAAACAGCAAAAATACAACATGTCAGTTTTTTTTATCATGAATTCCTCCAGTGAGGATGGTCACTGATCACCTCAGCTTCCTCAATATTTCTCTGTTCCAGATATCTGATAAGGACAGGCGCTGAATGCCATTTATCTTACCTCTTATTTTTATGACAGACGACAAAGGGGAAAGGGGGAGAGGAAAAAGGTTAAAAGGTTCACCAGCCCCACGACAAGATTAAAAGTATTAGAGATTAAACGATTAAAAGAGTTTGTTTACTAAAATGTGGGTTTGGATTGTACTAAAGTCTGAGGAGAAATCATAAATAAAATCTAGCATGATGGTTTAGGGACCTTGTGCAGAGTAAGAGACACATTTTAAAAAGCCATAAAAAATACTTTGGCAAAGACTTTTGCCAGTAATCGTGTCAGGCCCAGGGCTTTTCCTAATATTATATTTATGGATGGACGAGGACAAATGAACACTAACAGCAGGCTGCTGGGAAACAATGTGCAATTACTCAACATGCTAAAAAGATCATTATGTACCATTAAAAAAAAATCAGTCACCATTAAAATGCAAGTAAACCTTTTTTAGTTTTCAAATCCATCCATAAGGCTCCACCTGTTCTGGTTAGTCATAGATTTATGTCATCCCACACTGACTTTAGGGAGTTATGAAGAAATTTCTCCTCAAATCTATTTTATATTCAAAAGATAAATAAAATCCATGATACTGTTAAAATAAGAGATGATACAACGCAGGCGTCAACACCCCCCGTCAAGGTTTTTGGAGACATGTTTCTGACATATTTTATTCAAAATGAGCCTATGCTTAGAATAATAATCAATAAGACCTAAATCTAAGATGCACTCATTGCCTAGAGCCTATTCCAGCTAACTTATAGTGAGTCAGGATCGACAAGCTGTCAATTCTTCTGCTGCACAAACGCAAAGGGGAGAAAAAAAAAACTCAACTTAACTGAATGTTTCTTAACTGCGTGTAAAAGCCAGAGTGAATAAATTTCACACAGAAGTATCAACAAATGAGTGAATGACCTTCACAACAAATGAAAATCAAAAAAGGATTTTTAAAAATGGCAAATATGGCTAAGATGGAAATATCTTGGATTCACATTGTGAAGAATAAAAATCGATGAAGAATTTTTGTTTTTGGTTTTTAATTTAGAGACCCACAAATCCACTTTTTTGAGTGGAAAAACTCTCTCTCTATATATATATAAAACATTTACATTATCCTACACTTCAAATAGATTAAAAGCAGAACGCAATAACAGCAGGGCCATTACAAGAGTAAAACCTTACAATTTTGAAATTGATTTGAATGATTTTAATTGGTGTCATCATTCCAACATCCAATCAATGAATTACGTCAGTATCAGCTCTTGATGGATCATCTCATCTCTAGTTTTATTATTATTTGCATTTTCCATATGATCCAAACTTTTCTTGATTTGTGTTTATATCACAGAAACTTTGGTAAATACAAATCTTGAATATTTCCATAAGTATTGATGAGGTGAACTGATTGGCAAACCTATCTTCAGACATGAGAATTGTCTTCTCTTCTCATGTTTTCCTCTTCTATTAGTTCTTTGACCAGCTGCCGACTGAGTGTGGTCATTAGATGGAATCCTCACTGTAGACATTTCACTATCCAGATGCTCTCAGTTCATTCACTCAACACACTTTATAAGCCCCTGCTTCCTCTGAGGCTTAATGAATATTTAAATAGGAATCCTGGAGCTTCTGTGCACAAAGGCGGACTTATGTTGCAGCCGACTAAACATAGTTCAGCTAATTCCTCTACAAACAGGTAGGTGAATAGTACATTGATGTGCGGGGGAAGACTGTTGGGGTGGTTGATTTCCTGTTAAAAGAGTTCAGGGGTACCACCCTGTCCTAAATATCTCCAGGACAATGCTGGAATGTGGGATAAGCAGGATACTACAGGATGCACGAGGGTGGGGTGGGGGCTGGGGGGATGGGGGAGGGGGTAAAGTCAGGGGGATGAGACAAAAAGCACAGTTCATTAATGTGCATGTGAGTTAAGCAGTCAACATCTGTCCTAAGAAGCAACTCATATTTCAAGAAATTAGGTACGAAATCAGTTTGTAACTCAGTGCGATCCCTAATTTATTGCCAAAAAGGCAATATAATTGAAACTACAAAACTGCATTTCCTGTGAAAATGCAGGTGTAAATGCATAAAACTGAAGAATGGCCCCCAACTTTGCTGAATATTGATAGAAAATTTAGGAATATGAATCCAAAATAGATTTAAGTAAATAGAAGAATCTTTACATGTAGCAGAATTTAGCTGAAACGGTCTAAGCAGAACGTACTAATTAGCTGAAACATGTTCGACCACAGCTAAGAGAGCAATATGGTGGATGAAGGTAAGTTAGGAGAGTGGTAAATACTTCTAAACTGGCAAAAATGTTAATGATGACGAGGCCCATAAATGTATTAAAGCACAATATTTACAAGCTTAAAGATTTGAAAAAGCAGAAGTCAAAGCAAAAATCTCCAGAAGGAGCTGAACATTTTCAAACAGGAAAAGTTGAAATTGTCCAAATAATCCAATAGAAGGTAAAACTCCTAAAACCTCAAAAAAAAAAAAAAAGCCAAAATGTGTTATTACAATGTATTTCAAATCCTGAAAAACACTATTTGAAAAATCTTTAAAAAGTGGCAGAATTTAGCTGAACATCTTAGCAGAATGTGTTAACAGCTGAAACACATCAACCCAAGCTAATGTGGCTAAATACTAAATAAAGCTAAATTCTGAGAAAAGATTATGTAGAAACAAAGGAAATTTAGATAAGAAATCCTAAAATCTAATGACAAATAGGAAAGAAGTGAGCTGAATGCAGCAAGGTTAGTGACATACTAACCACAGTAACTCAACGTTATGGAGCCCCATTTGGGTCATAATTCAATGAATAAATGAGTCTATTATGAAATACAAGCATTTATTATTATGAAATACGTATCCATTATTATGAAATGTTTCCCATTATTATGAAATACATGTTTATTATTGTGAAATAGTTCCCATTATTATGAAAAAAAAATGTAATTATTATGAAATATATTTTTATTATTATTTAATCCTAGTTTAATGCATAATAGTTTATTTCAGAATGGCTTTTTTTAATCTAAGAATGAGTTTTTACATAATTGCTTCCCTTTTTCATAAGAATGAGTTTTTACATAATAATGACATTTTGCCACTGGGCGGGATCAGTGGTTGACCTGCACGCTCATTGGCTGATCCTTCTCTATTATACGCTCTGACATCGACTAGTTTTGGCCGTGAGGTCCCGTTAGCAGCGGGCCGTGGCGTCATCAAGGTGCGCTCCTAGTCCGATTGTAGCTATGGCAGCTTGGACTGAGCTACGGGAAAGGGTTAGGGTTAACCGAAAACTGAGGTGCATTCTGCCTCCTACTGGCCTGGAGTATATACATTGCACCTCTCGCCCACTATCGATATTCACTGTTCTGTTGCTTATGCCTGAATGAAAGAGCAGCCAATCACATAAATGGCTCCGCCCTCTCTGCTGTGATTGACACACAAATCATTCTTATGAAAAACAAAGCCATTATCATGTAAAAGCTCATTTTTATGAAAAACGAAACTATTATCATAATAATGGGAAATATTTCATAATAATAAACATGCATTTCATAATAATGGATATGTATTTCATAATAATAAACGCCTGTATTTTGTAATAATAGACTAATTTATTCATTGAATTATGACCCAAACGGGGCTCCATACAAAGTAGCTCAAAGTTAAAATAAAAAGGTGACCTCTACAAAATTATCAGCATGTTGAATAAAGCCAAGTTGGCATTATTCTAATAAATGTTCAGTCAGCAGAAAAAATTAGCTGAATTGCACCTGAAGTTAAATTAGCCACATGCTAACCATGCTCAGTTAGCAACATGCAGTTTGAGGAGAAATGTTTTCTTTTGATTTTGAGTTCACGGCAGCAGTTTGTCAGTTACACTAACTCAGAAAGTTATTGGAAATGCATCATGAGGTCTGAAAAGATGAAAATAAATTGGTAAAATGCAAACTGTGATATTTCAAAAACGACAAAAAGGAGTTTTAAGGACATAGCAATGTGGGAATATTCTAATCTTTTGAGAACATTTTAAAATTTGAACTGAAAGTATGTTGAAGTAGTAAGCTGAAAAGGAGTGGAAAGCTTTAACAAGATTTGAAGAGCTTACCATTCATGTTCATCAGCTGTTTGTAATAATAATGATAATAATACTTATTATTATTATTATTATTATAAACAGCTGATTCTCCAGACCAAGCTAAACATTTTGATATAAGAACGGTTGAAAAAGCACAAAGTAATCAGAAGTGGTTAAGGATCAAAATAATAATAATAATATTATAATAATATAATATAATAAAGAGAAACAGCATCCCAGGGATGCAACACATTTTTAAGCATGCCCAGCATCTTACCATTTGTAATCCTTTCCCTCCCTCCTCCTCAGCGTTACTATCATTTCAACAACAAGCGGCAGAAAGAGGAGAGTTAGCAGCCAGTAGTTGGGATCTGTTTTCACAATTGTCACTCTCAAGACCCCGATGAGCGCGACGAGGACAAAAAAAGCTCTGGTGATGACCGCGTACAGAAACTTGAACAGCAACATGACGCCGCGCGGCTGCAGGTCGCTGTTACTCCTGAAGGCTCAGATCCAGACGACCTCCGGCCAAAGCTGCTGCGGTGTTTTGGAATAACCGTAAATAAGTCACTAAAGTTCAAAACTCCGCCCCACTTTTTTTTTTTTTTTTTCCCCACTTTCTCCTCATGTGACAGAGATGGATCTGATAGTGGTGAGTGATGTCGCTGCAGGGGGGGGGGGCAATGCAGTTCAAAAACAAACAGACAAAAAAGATGTTTCAGGGAGCTCATTCAGATTTCTTTTCATAATGACTTATGAATGACATCTTTACACAAACTACTCGCATCCCCAGATCCTTCAGTAGCAGGAACATGGGGAGGGCGCCCTCTGCTGTCTGCTACTGGAAACAAACATTTTATTTCCCTCACGGAGCCAGTGGTAAATCAATATTAATGCTGAAAGGTGGGAACTCACTGGATCATTATTATTCACACACTGCAAGATGAGCTGCTTTCTGATGATATAGTGGAGTCACCTGAACTAACTTGAATTCATCTGGGTAATTGACATTACTGTGAAGACCTGGTGTGAGAAATGTGTATAAGATTAACAGTCCTGATTCAAAAACATTTAATGATCTGTAAATCACACGCCCAAAAGCAAAACATCAACGTGAAATACATTAATACAGTAAAAAAAATACCATAAAACTCATTCTGTGCTCCAAAAAAAAAAAAAAAAAAGTGAAATTTGTCGAATATCTTGTAAGGGCATAAAAAGAGCTTCCCGGGGAGGATGCTTCTTTTATGCATGCTCTTGCTCCTCAGTCTGGTGAAAGGAAAGAGTGATGTAACACAACTGTAAACTGTCAAAACTCTTTTTGAGACAAGTTTCTGAGATTCATGTGCTTGAAAGAATAATGAAGTCTGTCTCTGATAACTTTGGATGAGGGTTTCAGCACATTCTGGGCAAGTCACCAACAATTCATGTCCTGCAAACTCGGGGGGAAAAAAAAGTTGACAATTTCCTGATGTCTCAGTGAAATATATTTGACAAAAATATGAGTGGAAGTGCAGACGGGGAAGCTGAACAATGCTACTCTGATCTTGGTTGGTGCTCTCAAAGTACCCATGCAAACCCGAAGATCTCAATGAATGACATATTTTCACGCTTGGGTTGTGTTATGTGTTTCACAATTGAAGCAGAACTCAGTGTTGCTTTTAGATATTTAATTCTCACTGTAAAAATACAGAAATAACGCCACATCGTTCACACGTTTCTGTTATGTGCAGCATTACAGTAAACTGCGTCGGTGCCGCCTGCTACCGCCACCTGGTGGTGAATATTAGCAACTACAACTGGTCCACATTTTCCCTGAAGCAATAGGCAGTCTGTACAAGAAAGAGGAGCACAATACATGCCTCTGACTGAGCAACACCATGACAAACACATTTCACATAAACAATACTGCAAGTGTTTTAAAGTATAAACAAAACAAAACTAATAATGGCGGGGGGGGGGTATTTCTGAACTTTGTATCATATGTCAGAGTTTTTAATTTGGTAGTCATGACACATACACAAAAATTAGGTCTGTATATGTGACACACATTATTCAGGACATGGAACAGGAATATTTTGCATATTACTTGAAAAACACCTTAATTATAATAAAACACAGGAATCAACATCTTATCAACATGTTTTCTCAATGTATTTTCCATCAGTCACGAGAATGTGTCCACAATAAAAACATCATATGTATGTCACAATGCAGCAAATAAAACATCAGGCGGCACTGACTTTCTAAAACCACACACGCTCACACATAAACAACCACCTCAAAAAGAAAAAAAAGAAAAGAAAAAAAGAATTGTACACATATCACTTTGCCCTACTTTTCTTTCAAGCGGAGTTGATTTGTGTTGAAATCAATCCAGGCGGTGCAACAGAGAGGAAAGAGCAGAAAGGCTTATGACCTTGGAAAGGAGACAGACTTTTCCTGTCTTTGTTCCAAGTTTTCTGTCATCATACTTGCCTCTCGTGCTTGAAATCACAATGAGAAGTTCAAACAGCAGAAATGTCAGAAAAGGAGAGAAAAAAATAGCACTGAGGTTTAGGGTTTTTAAGAAACTGGTGTTTATCCAGTTTTCTGGTGATTAGTATAGAATAAACCAGAAATGAAAAAAATGATTCTGAAACAAGCATCAAACAAATTTAAAACAAGTGTGTTCTCTCTGGACTAGAGCAGCTCCTTTTTTGGGGGGAGTGAGACGGTCCATGACTGCAGACTCTGTTGGCTGAGACAGAAAGGCCATCCTAAATCATACCACTCGTCTGTGTGATGCCGCTGTTCAAGATTCAGCTGTGTGGAGATGATAATGAAAGAGATGGCCAAAGGGCTCTGGTCACTGATCACAGAACAGCGAATCCCTCTATGCAGCCGCCTCCGTCAGTACAACTACAAGTCTTATGTGAAGCGACACATTTATCTCAGTATAAATAAGATGGATTAAATGGTCAGGCAATTTTTTTTAACTGATGCAAATACCACTGGTTTTATTCTCCTACAAATCTTATGATGATGAAAATATGACTGGAAATCTTTTTTTTTAAAAGAAGGACGATTAACTAACACTAAATGTGAACTCTCAACACAGGATTAATCGCTAATATAAAACATCACCGAATACATCTATGTTGAGATACTTTTTTTCTCTACTTGAATGATACTTTTTTGTTTACTGAGCAGTTCCAGCTATATCATCTTCATGTAGGTGGTCTCTGAGGTCTACGCTCAGTTAAGACTCTGTTAAACTCCAGATGCAGATTCCCTCTGATGTTTGAAGCAGAGTCCAGTTGTTATAATTTCAACTCATTAATCCAAAAATGCTCCTTTCTGCACCCCATGATGACATGATAGGACACAAACACAAATAGGGAGTAGTGTAATAGTCAATTTTTATATCCTTCAGATATTGTTTATTTTATTTCCATGACTTTGAATGTGTTTTTAATTTCCATCTCTGCCTTATTGCGTTAATTCTCATTCATTTCTCTTTGTATAAAAGGTCTAAATAGCCTTGAACTTCCCATGTTGTTCAAAGACAAACCATCAGAGATGTTTATTTCTTTAGATTTCAGGCCGACTTAACACCAGCTGCGTGGCGTGTGCGTCCTGTATTGCAGAACGTCTTGATTTTTATTTCAGCTCCCGTGATAACCCATTAGAGCGTGCACACACGGAGTGTGTCAGTGCTGCAGCTGGGTGACATCTAGAGTTTCAACTTGAAGGCTCATTTCGTGCCCCAGAAATTCATCTGGGAATGTTCTCAGAAAACCCCACAGCTGAGAGATTATCGGCCATCATATACACCTCAAATCAGCAACAATATGCCTTTCATCGTAGTTTCATTATCCAAGGAATATGCTCAGACATTAAAAATATGTAATTACTTATTATGCTGCTGATTTTTTTTTTTTAATCAAATTCCCAAAGCAATTTCCAGAGAAGGTCATTCGCAATTGCATGCGACTGTTCTCAAGTTGCAACAGGTCAACTTCCACGTCTTCACTTTTCAAGTCATCATGGCTCAAAAAAGAATGAACTCTGTGTATTTCATGATGATTGCCAAAGGCATTGCTGCAACCAGTACAGTCGCTGTAGTCAGCAGGAAGGTCAGTTGTGTGAATACACTCGGAACAATTCAGGTCAGCAGTGTACATGCCACACTGCTGATGTGGAGCTGGATCAGTGTTAATAGACTGAGCAGCTGTTGGTGGCGCTTTCTCATCATGATGAGGAGAAGTTCGAGTGGAAACACTAGTGTTTTAGTCATTTTTGTCTGTTCTAAATAGGCAGAATAAAGCACACACCAGGAATGAACAGAACACACGATGATCTGAAACACTTATTATCCTCCTTTCTTATATATTATTATCTCGTATATAATCGTGCCATCTTATCTTGAGAGCGTGCATTTAGCCACTGTAAAGCTTCTATGAGTCGTTTCTCAATCAACAGCTACATGTGTTCTTTCCAAATTGATATCTGGACTGTGGTGTTCCAGTGTAAATTATCCTCCTGTTTGATAATTATCCCCAGCGTCATGTTGTTACTGTTGCAACCCAACAGGTGGCACTCAAAGCCACCACTTCCAGTAGCAGCAGAGCAAAGATGCTCTCAAAGTGGTGTCTATCTTAATACATGAGATGGGGGGTGCTGCTGAAGAGGTGTGATTAAAGGCAGCAGACTTTGCTCCACACGTGATAATTATATTTGAAAAATGTCAGGTTTCAGCATTTTAAAACATGAGTTATGCTTCAGTGGATGTAACTCATATTTTGTGTAAGATGGCTCCTTTTGAGGAGAAAATCCTCCTTCCAATCCCGTTTTGTTTGCTCATGTCATTTCATGGCCACTGCAGTTGGTTTATAACCTTGTCAGAAACGCCACAAGGGAATTGTTTCCCACATATAAGCTTTCTTTAATGAATACAGGTCATGGGTGAAGCAGGTGCTTAGATAGCCATACTGCTCAAACCTTAATGCCTTGACCCCCCCCCCACACACACACACCCCCCACCACCTCAAAAATTCTGTTTTAACACAGAGCGCTGCACAGTCACACATGTCAGGAATTTGCATGGGAGAAATTGGACTTAAATGGGTAACACATGACTCATTCTGTCTCAGCCCCGACAGCTGCAACAGGCCTAGCAGTTATTGGACAAATATGATTCGCCTCAGAACAGAGTGACTCTTCAAAGCTTCTCCAGTGTGGAATCTTTGACGTAAGCCGAAAAGTAAAGAGATATTGAAGTGGATTTAGTGTGAAACATATTGAGTTCCACTCAAACCATATTCATTTTCCGTTCAGTCTCTAGATTTTTTTTTTTTCTGACCTTAACCTGACAACTGTTATATACTCTGCATTAGCAATCAAAACAAAAGGCTATTATGCAGCACTGTGCTGGCCTCGGGTTGCTACTTGGCTCATATTCCCCGTACAGTAAACAACCCACAGATGTTTTACATTGATATTAACAACCTTAATTTGTCCTGTGCAGAAAAAGGCCAGGCGTAGCGCGGGGGATTAAGTTCTCAGTCATGTATCACACACAGTACAGACAAGCAGTCTCATTTAGCTTGAGTGAAGTTTACAGTGAGTGGGTTTTGCATAGGTCATTAGTTTTCTCAAATACCCCCTTGTCACCATAGCAACTTCAAGTGACTGCTAAATTGCTTTATAAAATGAGATAAATTAATAATGTTGAGAGGTTGTTTTTCCTTAGTGTGCTCAGGCTCTGGGCTCTTAATACAGCATTAATGTTTTTTCACAAGGCTATAATGGGACCATTCAGCAATTGTCAGCTATATTTCAAAACCCATCCTACGTTTCCAGGATTGAATTGGCTCATTGTCGTGATTAACAGATAGTCCAGGTACAGGGATTACCCTGAATACCACAGCAACACACACAACACACAATAGCTGACAATCCCTTGAAAACTGCCGCTTTGAAATGGTTTTTACTGCTTTTAGCCACACTCAGCTAACATATACATAACACCGTGCTCACCGTGCCCAGATGGGAGGGTGACACGCACCAGTGAATAATCTGATCGTAGATGTCTGCTGACATTTGTGCCCATTTTATAACAATTCAGTGTTTGACAGCAGAGGCAGTGGCGATGCATAACATAGATGGAAAATACTGAGGTCACTGTCCTCAGCAATATCATCATCAGCAATGGTTTGACTTCTGGGTGTAATCATCTTTATATATTGAAATATACAAAGCAGATCTTCAATGCTAAGATTGGATTCTGCATTAATGCATCCCTTGGATGAGAAGGTGACACTGTGACCTCGTTTCTTCAAAAATATATATATATATATATATATTTTTTTTTTTTTCCCCAGCCTCAGCGGTATTCGACTCGCTCCCTGTACTGAAAGCATCCATAACTCACAGGCAGCCGTAACTCAATCTCACAAAATGCCCTTTCAATCACTCTCATCTTTTATAGTTATACCCATCAGACATTTACATAAATACATTATTCATGGTTCTAATCCTGCTTTCAGATGGGAAGATATAAAATGTGCGTGCATGTGTGTGTCCCTATGTGTATGCAGATGGCCGGGTGAATGAAGCTGCATATTTTGTTTGTAGTTTGCACATTTTCGATTCAACAGAGCGCTCCCATCGATGAGGTAAATTTACATTTGCATTTGCTAAAACCCATGCTTCTGTAAACACTTGTACACACTCAAATTCCCGTTGTCCTGCCACATGAATACATTTCTGTGGCACTTGATAAAATGACTCATTTGACATTATCAAACAATTTAACTGTCATACTTGTCTGCGAATGTGAAATTGTGTTCTCAGGCAATTAGTTCATTGTCATGGCAGTCGTTCAGGCTGGGCCAAACAATGTTTGCCTTCTGAATCATCATTATGCACATATAAGTATATGATATTAGCTGAGATCGGTGTCGCAGTTTTAAATGGATGCAGTAATTAGTTTTGGTTTTTTTTTTTGTGGAGCCTCGGTATCAGGTAAAGAAACTGAAGAAATGAATGGCAGAAACCATAACTTCCTTAAATCACGATTAAGCAAGACACCTCAGCTAAACAAATGTGATACAAGAAATGAAAAAAAAAGAGTCATGCAATATTTATTCAAGAGGCTACCTTCTCTGAGGAGAGTGGCAACAATCCACACAGCTCACTGCATCAGTCGCTCCTTTGATGTTCCTAAGATATTACTGCATCACAGATATTTATGAGCTCAGTCGGTTTATATTCAGCTTAAAGTACACTGGCAGATAACAGATAATATACACACAAGTCACCTCAAACAGCTTCCTGTTCAACATGTCAAAATCTGCTCCTGATTAAAAGTGATCCTCTCAATAAACTAATTGGGTTTCTCTCTGCTTGCCCACTTGCTTGTGATTGAATATGGAGAAATGTAACACTACATTATAATGAGTCTGACAAGTTCAAATTAGCCCGGCCACATCCCTCAGATCCTCTGTTACCTCTCCTAAAGTCATGCTGCAGACGGGGGTCGTTGTTACGTGATTACAACGGCACAAAGATACAGGTGTAAAGTTACTATTGAAGCGTGCTCCCCTGGACAAAGTACCTGATGGATATTTAATGTCCCTGGGCTTTCCACTGGTGATAGATGGAAATCTATTCTGTACTGCAATTGTGATGGTGAAATGAGAAGGAGCTGGAGAATGTTGCCCTAATTCCTCAGAAGCTCTCTTGTTTTAGTTATCTGTAAACTCTTATAATCCCCTGGCAGCATAATTAGACATGTGAGTTCTAACATCACACAGAGAGCTTTTACTATTGGTTAAAGGGACAACTGTTCGTGCATGTTTATGTGTAATGTATCCTCTTACAGTCTGTTGCTGCTGAACAAACTTCCAAGACGCCCCCAACTTTATTAGATGACTGATTTGGTTAAAAAAAAAAAAGAGAAAAAGAAAGAGACAGAGAGAGGGAGCGCTGTATAATCTTCTTGGAAAAAACAGTGTTGGAAAGTTTTAATAAAAGAGTAATAAAAGACTCAGGCACAGTGCTTAGGCACAATTACCAGATATGTGTAGTGTCTTAAATTCTGCCATGTTCATCTACTTCTTATACCCACGAAACATGATTTCAGAGCACAATGTTGCATACTTACTGTAACTCCAGTGCCTTTATTAGACCAGTACTTGATAGATATGTCTGGTATGTACAGTACGGTGCCAAGGTTTTAGATACGTATAATGTATTCAGAGTAAATATACTCAAGGACTGTAATTATGTGGTGTTTTTCTAGTCTTGTTGACCACTCAAAGCACTTTACACTACAACCAACATTCACCCATCCACTTACACATTCATGCAGCATCACTTCTGTAGAGATGCACACATACGGTTTTGATTGGGCCTGGGCTTAATGAACTCACGGAGGGCAATGTGGGGTTCTCGCCCAATGACACCTCAACATATGCACTGCAAGGCCAGAAATCCAACCACCCAATTTTTTAATAATTGGTGTTGATCATAGAAAAAAAACAACAACACATTTTTCAGGGCACAATGACTCTGCAAGCAAAAGCTAGTATTTAGTGCGACCTCTCACAAAACCAAGGACAGTTCTTTAAGGACACTCTCTCGTAGAGATGTAAGAGCCAGATTCCTGTATTCTATGTTTGCATCTTAAAGAAAACGCCAGTAGAGGTATCGTAAAACAACACAATGGTTGTATATATATATATATATATATATATATATATATATATATATATATATATATATATATATATATATATATATATATATATATATATATATATATATATATATATATATATCTATATATATACAGTCATGGAAAAAGTTATTAGACCACCATTTTTTCTTCACTTTCTTGTTCCTTTTAATACCTGGTACCACTTAACGTGATCATGTGACTAAAACAGACAGAAAAGAAAACACTGAATGCATAAAAGCAGTGTTTTTGGCAGTACAACGCCATAGCTATTGATGTAAAAACTTAAGTGATTTAGGTTATAATCAAGAAAACCATGGAAAATGGTAAGATATCAGCTCTTAAATAAAACTCTTATGAGCAATCTTTGTGGTTATCATTATGTTTGTCCAAACAAATGTACCTTTAGTTGTACCAGGCATTAAAACAAGGGTGGTCTAATAATTTTTTCCATTACTGTATATATATATATATATATATATATGTATATATATATATATATATATATATATATATATCTATATATATATATATATATATCTATATATATATATATATATATATATATAATCTCTATCTCTCTCTCTAACTGATTGTTTGTTTATAGTAATGTTTATAGTTTTAATGTTTCTTTTTGTTTTTTGGACTCACTTTTATCTTCAATAAAAAGGGTAAATATTTGGCTGTTCAGCTGCTGAATAGTTAAATATTCACCAGACAGCTTGATTAACTTCTCATACTTCACCTGGACACTCTGTGATGCTGCTGTACACCACGCTTGTGTAGACAGAAACAAAAGAAAGCAGTGTGAGTGAAACAAACTGTGTTCAACCCCCCTCCGACCCCCCCATCCTCCACCCCCCGCTCCCAAACAATTAGCTGAAAGAAGCTGAAGCAGTCAGTAGAGATAAGAGCAACTGCCTTTCAGGGAAACAACAAAAACGTATTGATAGAATACCCGTTGTCCATATTAACCTTTTTAATCTTATCTCTTGTTGTGTACAACCTCTGCACAGAGGATGTTCAAACTGAACTACAGAGGAAATTAATCTACAGACTGCATTGCATGTTAAATGACTTTTTGTTGGTTATGTACAACCATTGGCTGTTTTCTCTCCAATATTACTGAAATGTCTTGGATTTTACTGCTTTCTCCCATGAAAACTATATTGTTTCTCATAAACTGTTAAAGGATAGGGACGCACACACACACATGCTGTTGGTAATTATACTGCTCACAGAACTGAGGGTTTTTTTTTTAGTTTGTTTGTTTGTTTTTTTTTAACTTAAGGATATCATTGCCATTTTTAATTAATCTCTCTGTGGCAGATTGTTGTTTCTGAATCGTTCTGACAAAAATTCATTTTCCCCATTAAGACTTAAATCGACACATGGCTTGAATGGTTTTCTGTCATTTAATAGTTTTTATATTGCGTCGCTGTGGTTGAAACTGTAACCCCAGGTCTCCATTTTGAAGCTTTTCAACCACATCTGTGGTTCCCTGCTGATACTGCCTCATTATGTTGGATGTGGAACACTTTTGTTGAGAAAATGTGAGTGTTTCATCACTTTACCAGGTACTGAACATGCTATTTTCCTTTTACATTTAACAAGCAGCCATGTATTTCCTTGAGACAGTTTTGTTCAACGTTTCCTTTCATTTCCCACTTAAAGACCTTTCAGTGAGTTCATTTGTGAATTCATATATGTAATTCAGTCAACTAAATCTCATGGGAGTATCTCAAGCTGCTTATAAGCTGATGTAAATGTCTTTACCTCACTGTCATCTATGAAGTGAAACCTTGCGCTTTTTTCAATATTTCTTCCTTCTGTTCAGACTTACTGGATCTAGTAGCTGATATGCAAAGATGATGACGAGAGTATAAGTCATATTTATGCTCAGTACATACATCATATTGCATTCTTTGAACCAGAGCTTTACGATGCCCCAAATACTTTGACATTATATCATCATATTTTTCAATTCCCTGTCTCTATTTCAATATACACTTCTCATTAGTTTCCAATAATGAATTCGCAACATGAGGCCTCATTCACATCAATATCTGCACCATAATGTTGCAGTCCCGCAAGGCTCTGCCTGTTGACAAGCAAACACTTGCAAGTGCCAGATAAGAGCTCGAGTGGTGCCATTGATTAACCAGCGACTTCATTATGGTTGCTGCCATTAACAATGCAACCCCATTGATTCAGCCACCGAAATGGCTGGGAGAGAAATCAGGAAAGATAACACTAGGAGCTGCGGTTTATATTAGATTCACTGCAGGAATCCAAACTCTGCAGCATACAAAACAATGAGCCTCCTGTGCAATCCACCTTTTGCACTGTCCTCATACTCTGAACTGATACTTAAAATATTTCAGTGTTATAGAGCATCATTTCAGCAATTTTTGTATTATCTTGTTACGTTCTGCTGCTTTTTTCGAAGGAGTGGAGGAGGAGGAGGAGGAGGCATGAGCTCTAAGAGAGTGGAAATAGCTATATCTGTGCCCCCGATTCCTCACTGGTGTCTGTAAGTATCAGACAACCATTCATTTATCTTGAGGAAAGAATTAAAACAAACAGACATGTGAGCTCGGTGAGCAGGAATAAACTTTACTGACTGTAGATCAATGCGTAAGAAGGCTCGGCCTACTCATTTCATTTTCATTTCAAGGGAGAGAGAGAAAAAAAAGCGCATTGCGTAATACTGTACTTGAAATAGCTTGTGTCAGAAGTAGGCCTATGTCGTTGTTGCATGCTCTGCGATCTGAGTGGTGGATAAATGCAGGGCAAAGAGTGCACCAGAGTGGAGAAACAGCGCAGCTCTGTGGACAGAGCAGGTATTTAAAAAAACATGAATAATTACACACAGCCGATAAAATGTAACCAGCGGAGACTCAAAGGACAATAGATGTTAATATAAACCGTGAAGTTTGCGTAACTCGTTGTAAATAATCCTACAAATAACATAGTTGTGATTCAAGATTCATATGTTAATATTGTTTACAATTACAATGGTATATTACTAGACTGTATAATAAATAATAAACATCCATTATCATATCAGATGCTTTGGTCATGTAAACGCGTTACGCGCGTCAAACATCTCCCTCGCTGTCTTCACAAGGTCAGCTCGCGTTGTAACATGATTTACGTCTACATAATAGCCTCGTGAATTGTGTCTCGTGACACCCCGCTTTTTCTTTCGACCAATTTTCTCTTCCGACGCTCAAAAATATTTAAAATGCATTTTTTTTTCCAAAAAAAAAAAAAAAAAACATTAAGACGAACATAGGCGCCGGAGCCATGACGCACACCAGGCTCCAACTCGAAGCAAAGCACCCCACGGGCTCCACGGTTGCCTTTTGAGGAATCATTTGATAGCGCTATTAACTTTCATGTAACATTGTTTCTTGAAGGTATCCACAGCAAGCGCCTCAGTGTCATTACTGTGAGAAATGTGCTTTCATACTGAACGTCTTTTACAGAAGTCCTGGAAGGGACATAGCCAAAAAATACTCCTGAACGCAGAAAAAATGAACAAAATTAACCTTCTGTAGTCAGGTAGTTACACCAGAGTATGTTTCTGTGTTTTACATACAGCCACATCTAACTTATGATTGAAAATGTCGCATCTATTTATTGTTATGTCAAAATATCTTGCGTAAACAGTGGGTAGTGGTATTTGAAATACGTTTAAAAAAGTCAAAATTTGAGAAATGTGTAATCAAATTTACACATAGGCTACAGAATATGACTTCCATTGTATTCAAGATAACACTTTATTTTCTGCATGCCGTTTTTACTGCTAAAATACCATGTTTTAAACTCCACTGAGATGTGTCCCTTCCAGGACCTTCGGCAATCCATTCAAGCCAGCAAGTTTGGAGAGCGTGTTGAGTTTAATCAATTCATAACGTCGAGATGGAGCCGAACTCACCGAAGGTAACGTTTGTTATCATCCGTCGATTTATTTTATTTCTGCTCTCATTGCTGCCTTCTGTAAACATGTGCCTAACCCACAAAACTTTATTACACACTGAATTCCGAATGAACATATCTGTTTCATAGCCTGTGTTGAACGTCTAAAAATAGTTAGATAATATTTATTATGTGCAGATGTCTGGGGAAGTAACCTAATGTGAGATTTGTGAGATTGGATGAAAATGCTGGTGCCTGCGTGGTAGCGATTTGTTTACCAAGCGAGTTTGATCAGCCATTCATTAATGCCTTTATTTTGTCTTTTCTCCTTTTACAGTGGGTGGGCTCGTCTTGCGGTTTACATGGACCATATATATTCTATAAAGCCTTTAAATTTAACCGGGACGGCAAACCGAGAATTTTGGCTCTCGGAGACTTTTTCTTCGTCAGATGTAAACCCGAGGATCCTATTTGCATAGCGGAGCTCCAGCTTCTCTGGGAAGAAAGGACAAGCAAGCAACTTTTATCAAGCTCCAAACTTTATTTTCTACCCGAGGATACTCCCCAGGGACGGACAGTCGCTCATGGAGAGGTAGGGACACGACCCGCCTGGTACATTATTCTGGGTTTTTTTTTTTTATTTTAAATTTTTTATTTATTTCTATTTTTTAAGGGTTTATTCTCTCTTGTTCGCATCTTTGCATCTCTACTCCATTAAGAGTCGCCAGTGGACGTGTTGGGTGACAGATGCATTAATAGACACATGCATTATTATTGGCACTGATGCATCGACCTCCAGCGGCATTCGCTCTCCAGTTTTACTTTAGCCTGTTTGTCTATTGTGGTGTCAACTGCTGAATGTGCACTTGTCCAGCTGCGCGCAATAAGGCTGCCGCTGCGCTCTATGGGGTTAATTGTGTTATAAAGGGGGAAAATCCGCAAGAATCCTGCGCCTGGGCTCTGTCAAGTCACTTCTTGGTAAAGCGTGTCAAATACTGACATACGGGC
Source organism: Hirundichthys speculiger (assembly GCA_018398805.1). Taxonomy (NCBI): domain Eukaryota; kingdom Metazoa; phylum Chordata; class Actinopteri; order Beloniformes; family Exocoetidae; genus Hirundichthys; species Hirundichthys speculiger. Next base: position 1,657,338 of record JAGFBZ010000926.1, on the reverse strand, counting down.
GGAAATTGCGAAACTCTAATGAATGCATGGGATCAAACTGGCTCAGATCGCTCGGTATGATAGTTATTAGATGTGTTGTAATGTAGCCTGGTGTTGAAAGAGGCAAAGAGAGTCGTAAAGCGTGGCATTGCAAAGCCAGCGCTGACACGTCTTAACAACTCTCCACGCTTTTGCATAATTTTTCCTTGTGAACATTTCCACCCTCGAACAATGTGATATTGTCAGCTCACATTTTTTTTTTTTTTTTTTTTTGAGGCAGCACTTAAAATACCGCTGCGTTGCATTACGCTGCTGTTGGCACAGAAAAGCAATAGTTATGATTGACTGTGGCCATATGTGGCGCTTGTGATCCGGTTACGTCGCGGCACTGAATGGCATTACTCAGATTATGGAGAGTTTCTCCTCACCGGCTGTAAAACAAACGATGTGTTGTTTTCTCTCTTGATGTGACAACAGCACTTTAATTATTGCTCTCTGCTTTTGATCACTTGCGGCTGCGTGGAGATTACTCTCTGTTGCTGTTAGGCTATATTGTTTATGGGGAAGGACAAAGCCGTGTTTGTACTTGACTCTTCCGCTGATGGTTTACTTACATTCTTTCCTCTTGAGTAATAGAGTGGCTATCACATTTCCCTGTCATGAGAAAAGGTGGCTATTTATGGTGGGACGCTTAGACGAGCTATCCTCCTTGGGAATTTTTCTGTGCACGGGTATCATCTGAAACCCTCTGACTTTTATTTCAATTATTGAGTCATTACTTTGAGTGCATGCATTGTCGATTCTAAAGACCACACTTGCGCAACTAGATGTTAGCCCCGCCCCTTTCCCAACGACTTATTTGCATAACAAAGTGCTTGCATTCCAGTTCGTAGAGTGTACCTGGAAAATATGATGCTTAACTGCAACAAGATCTACGCTGCAAATGCAAATCACGCTATATTAGTCACATGTTTTGAAGCACAAAACACAAGATGCATTTGTCAACAGAGCACAATTCTGCAAGACACCCTTTCTTTGAAGTTGCTCAGATCATAGAATAGGCCACACACTGAAATTATATAGTTTTGGGGGGATGATGTATTAAAGTGCTGTGTAGGTGCTTGCAGGCTGACCTCAATTAATGGGCTTGTCAAATGTTCTGCTCTCAGAAATCAGACTACTTACAGTATATTACACAGTGGAAACTGCCCTGACAACTTCAAGCCCAGTTTATGACCTTTACTGAGCCCATTCAGATTCTCGCTGACTTTGCCCCATAACACTAATCTGCACTGCATGAGTCAGCTAGTAGCGCTTACAGATGCAATCCATAACCCAAAAAATAAACAAACAGAATGGGTAAACCACCCTTAGAAAAAAGAGAGAGAGAAAGAAAATACAAAGCCTACAGCATTACAACTCATTGAGTGTTAAATTCTTCACCTGAGTGATACATGTGTGAAAAGGTAAACAGAGAGGAATTCATTTTTAGCTGCACAGAGAAGTAGAGATTGTACGCTTCACATCAGCTTCTTTTCTTCAGGACCTCCTGAGTGTGAAGACAGATGAGTGGCTTTGAAGCAACACTGAATGGTAAATATGGAATTGACTCGCTAAAAATGAGTTCAGATTGGCCTTGTGACTCACACATATGAACTTGATAACTCAGAGCTCCTCAGGAAGTGTGCTGTTTTCACAAGGGTTTAGTGCTCAGTGAGCACTCACAGCATCACACAGTAAAGCCACAACTTGCCATGATGATAGCTTATACCCTGTATACACAAATCATGTTAGATGTGTTTGTGAATATTTTCACACAACGTTAAAAGAGTAGCAGTGTCTGGTGACATGTAAGCAACCAGTGGTGGGCTGCTCTCTTTCTCTCTGCCTTCTATCTTGTTATTATCTTAAGCCTGAAGCCATTGTCCTTCAAATACCTAAAGACATGACTTTTTCCAGACATTAGAATAGCTTTATATTGTACTGGCCGACCAGAATTGGATTACTGATTCACTTGTGTTTTCAGTGCTGAGTTGTGATGTAATTTCCCGGTTATTTCTCAGGTATTTGTTTGCTCTCGGCTTCTCCCGCAGTGTGTTGTCATTTTTTTTTTCTTCTTCTTTTTTTTTTTTTGCTGTGCTGTGCAGTGACAAGAGGAACCAACCCATGACCTACTGTGCTTGTTTTTCTTCTGTCACAGGGTTGGAGGTCAATTCCTTTTAAATGCAGCCAGCTTTAGAGCCAGTCAACTTTGGCTGGAAATAAAAATAATGATCCACTGAATAAATGCAGCTCTCAGCGGCTGTGTTTGCTGATTAGATGATAAACAGATCCAGAGTAGAATTATGAATCTATTTATACTGGGTTAATTATTAAGTCCAAATGTGGAGGGAGCTCGATTTTTCATTGTATCTCCGTCTAACAAGCAATGTTTACCACCACCAGTTGAGCTCAGCTTGCTCTTTAAACAGGCTTTGTGCCGAGTTGCTCACCCATTATGACAAACCCTCTATTGGGGCCTCTGCTCTATTTGTCTGCCTGCAAACTGCCACTGACTAAACAGTCACATGTGTTTTAAAGCTCATTGAGTGACACATTATTTCTTCTCACTCCAAATGGCCCGCCCCTCCTGCTGGTACTGCTCGCTGCCTGTAATACTTTCTGTTTTTGGACTCCCCATTTCAGGAGAGAGCTGTTGTAGATAACAGCTCACCACACACAACACCCACTTATTGTACACTCTGCTTCAGGCACTTAATTGCTTATTCTTATCTCACACTGTACATCCCACTTCAGCGCGAATACAGTAAGGTGTTCTTAATGGAAATTCACAGCCGTTGAGAATATTCCTTGATCATGTTATATTAATGCTCTATTATCATCACCTCTGATTTCATCTGACCTCTCCTCTCCTCTATTCTGTCCCCATAGCTGACAAGGCTCTGGCACATACACACAGACACACTGACAAGCAGGGGACTGCAGCAGTAGGCCAGTATTGATTGCTGTGGAAAACACTTTGGCATGCATCCAGAGCCATTTCTTCAGTACATGGCAGTAGTCCATGCATGTGTTTCAGTGCTTGGAAAGCCAGCTTGTAGGGAAATTAGATTGTATTCATTTGCTGCTTCTTTGATTTTTCCTAAGGGAAAAACTCTGAATGGGTAATTTAGGCATCTGGGATGCTGGTTGAGTTAAGTGTAAGTGGTTTAGATATGCGACCAGCATTTTGATGGATAAGGTCGTTTTGTTGAACGGCTCGAGTGTAAATGTGATATGACACATTTTTACAGTGATCTTTTTTAGTGCATCCATATTGTCCTCCTATCTTGACCAGTCTGTACATTATACCAGATCTCCTTACTCACATAACAATGGCAGGAATTTGAAGGTGGTGAGGGTGGGGGGCTGTGGGGGACATTTACCGTGCATGTGGGGTGTGCGCGCATGTATGCCTCCTCCTGCCGCAGAACAAGTCATTAACTCTGAACACTGCCCTCCAGTGAATTCCTCACTATTGCTGAAATAGCATGTAAATTATTACCAGCTTTTTAGGATAGTGTAATTTAAAACCTTTAAAATGTAATACTCAGGACTTCAAAGGCAATAAAAGAAAAGAAAAACCACAAACATTTCTGATTCTTTTCACCAAACTGTTTTGTCTTTGCAGCCCAAGTAATGATATGTTACAGCAGTGCCTGTTTGTCAACACGCTGGAGACTTTTAGCTCTGTTTCTTCCACTTTGTCATTGACTAACCACTTGAACAGGCAAACATTTGCCTTGATGCATGACTCCAGTGCCTCCAGCTACAGTGGATCATTATTATAACCTTTGAGGAGAATGCAGCCACAGATGGGAAGCTCTTGCTTAATACTCCAGCCAGCATTTTTAGAATCTTGGATGGTGCATCATGCATTTAGTTTTTTTTTTTCCTTTCCTTTCTTTTCTTTTTTGTTTGCAGCTTCTAAAATACAAGGATACAAAGCTGCAGTGATTCAAGGGGCCTGACACAGCTTTTTCTGTGGTGTCACCTTACGTGATGGATGCCTCACCCATTTTCAGAGAGCCTTTGAAAACTCTTCTTATCTCACTATTTCGCTCTGTCATTATAACAGCCAAAAAAAAAAAAAAAAAAAAAAAAAAAAGCTAAGTTCATATATCACCCCAGCTTGTGTACCAGGCAATCTCTTAATGGAATCAGTGAATAAAAGATGAGTTCAGTCTCCTGCTGATATGACAGCAACTTTTATGCATATATGAATAAGCCACATGAATGAAGTGACAGTGCATTGTGTACAATAATTTCCACATTTTAAATGCTGCTTATTCGACTTGTTGTAGTCTTAAGTCCGTCTAAACAAAACATATTCTAATTTAGCTGTCCCAGGCTTACTCCCTGGAGCTGCTTTTTAATTCCCAGATAAGTTTGTTTTGGGACACTTAAGCCAAGGTCAGTCATAGGGAGGGGAGATAGATAATGAACTCATATTGTGTTTCATAGCCTCGTTCTCGCTCCCTCCTTCCCTCTCTCTACTTCTCCTCCTCTGTCTCCTCATTGTCCATGTCACTATGTCCATTACTCAATTACTAATCTCCTTTGGCCTCAGGAATTCCAACGCTGACCCCTCTAAGGCAGCAGGCAGAAACCTTCCCAGCATGACAGGAGCCCTGTGTGTGTGTATGTGTCCATAGTATAAAAAAGACACTCATCCACCAGGAGCGAGCACCCCTTGACTCTCAAGCTGAAAGTCCCGTCTAAGCAATGAGACGCTCTGCCGCAAAAAAAAAAAAAAAAAAAAAGTGACAGCGAGGAATGTTGGCACACAGTGGCATTGAATTTCCCACAAAAAGTTGTCCGATGTGATATAGAATATTTCAGGGTGTGTTGTTTCTAATTAGACCGCCACGCACAGGATCTGGAATGCTGTTTTTCGCCACCCGTGCACCACAGCCATCGAAACAGAATGATAGTGAATTTAGCAAGTTTAATTGCAGTGAGATTGCAGGAGTCAGGCTTTGCTGGAAAAGGAGCTATCTACAGTCTCACAGCAGTCTTTTATTTTCCCTTCATTTTCAGTCTTTTATGTGCAGTCATAGCAATAAATTCACTCAGAAATGTTTTTGGAGATATCATGCTGCTGCAGTAATAACATGAATTATTGATGGAAGGATGGAGACAGGATGTAACATTGAGCTGTTAATGTGTTACCTTGCATTTTAACTCAAGCATAAAGGCTGCAGTTAATCTGTGTATGTGTTTATTGATGTACCCGAGGTGAAATTATGCTAACACATTAAGATATTTAGTGTAGGATCCGGAGTGAATAAATGGTGTTAATGCATCAGTGTAGGAAGAGTCACAGAAATGACACCCGGCTGTTTGGTATGTTGCTGATGTGGAGTGTCACCTCTTGGCTGTGGGCTCGCAGTCCTCTGACCTATATTATCAAGTGGCCTGCTGGCTGTGTATGTCGCGTTGCTAAGCTATTAACAGCCTAACTTGGAATGACAGCACAGTGTGGATGAGCGGCATTTACAGAGGAGCCAGACCCCCGGTTTCTAAAGCACATCTTTGAAGCCCAAAATCCGAGTAGTGAGTCGCGGACCCCCACGGCGTTCCTGAATGCTGCCGGAGTGATTCAGCTCAGTCAAGCTACAGTATGTTTGTAGCTGAGACAGTTGGTCACTTAATGAATCCAGTAGAATACCGATGACTAGTTTTGGTGACAGGAGTCCAAATTGATGCCTCAAAATCTCTTGTTTTGCTCGACCAACCTGAATGAACCAAAACATCACTCTCATCTGAACTTTTGATGAAAGGAATACATAATCCAAAGGTTCCAGTTCTCGACTTCCAGTCTCTCAAGTTTAAATATTTGTTGTTCTCACCATTTGATCACATTCTTCTGAGTTATGGGCTGTTGACACTAAATGTCTTTTTGTATATTGTTGTTATTGTTCACTCTTAAAGGTTACAATGATATACAAGAAGTTCTCACTGGTTGGAGCTCCCTGGTGTTTTTCTCACTGTGGGGGCAAACCAGGCTGGTGCAGTGATGTTGTTGTGATTGTTTCTCAGTAACTGGGTTGGCTGGTTCTCAGAATATTTTTACATATTCCCCTCCCAGTATTTGCACATTTCTCAACCAAATATCATAACTTGTGAAAACCACAAACCGCGATTCATCTTCCTGCTGCAGCTCACGGAGTTTAACCGGCGTGAAGCTGAACGGTAAAGTTTAACAAAGCAGCTTAAAGAAATTAGATTTGTATGGTAAAGTTAAGGATGTAGCCTGTTTTTAGAGCTGCAGCCCCCCCTCATAGACTGATTATATTCTGGGTTGTGTTGACAGCTTCTGAATTGTGCTCACCTGTTGTGCTTTGCTCTCAAGTTAAACAAGTCCCCAAACAGGATCTGTTGACTCTCTTACAAGGCACCGTGTCACTCAGCTGATTAGTATAAAGCAAACGACTGCTCTAAGCTTTGATGATGCTGCTCGTATTATCGGTGTGCTTTTAAAATCCTTGACAGATCACTGTTTGACTCTCAGCAGAAATCAGCAGCAGAACATTCTGTGCGTTATTTTAGCTTTGAATGGACTCAGCCGAGATATTTAGTTTCTCTTTGTGCTGTCAACAGATTGCATCAAAGTACAGTAAATAATTCTGTGCAGATACTGTGCAATGTGGTTTTTGGCTGCAGGCTAAATGCTATTTACTGTTGCCTTGCATTATTCAAATGGCCTGCTTTTCTGGAGACAGAAACAGCAGTCAGTTTTTCATTGCATGGAAAGCCAGTTACAACCACCCGCCACCACTTGACAGCTGAAGACAGCTCATTATAAGAAGACCAAAAACCCATGTTTGATGTTTCTACTTAGTGAGGGAGGCACAGCTATATCAAGCCATCCCTCGCAGGCTTTTTCTTTATAAGGAAATACTGTCTCCAACTGGTTTGGATTTGATATGCCTGTAGTTGAAGATGATGTGAGAACTGAATATGAGTAATTGTATAGACAGAGCACTCAGAAAGAATCTAAAAGACTGGAAAGTCATGTGTTTGTTTTTTTTTTTACATGTTGGCAAAATAACAGAAGTACTTTGAAATAATCAAAACACAAGAAAAGCAAGGCTAATCCTTACATCTTAAGATTCAAAAAGGAAGGATTTGCAGCACAGTTTTTCTTTTGGAATTTGTAATATTGTTTATGAAGCTTTACTTTGTCCACACCCTGTACTTACACACGTAAATGTAACATGATGAGTGTTATTTTAACATCAATAATACTCTTGTAATAATATGTCAGTAATAGTCTGAAGGGAAATGCACACAGCCAGAGAGATGTCTGGTAAACTGGAGATAGCTAAGGTAAACATGAGAGACCAAGTCGGTGTGTTTCTGCCTGTACACATCTGTCCTCCAGATTTCCCTGTTTCTGTAATAGCCATCTTGCAGCACACCACTCCATTCTGTTGGTAACAAGCACTCCAGCCATTAGCCCTTCAAATGGAAACACATTTAAGCATCTCTGCTCTCTCCCCACTCTGCTGGACCCGAAGTTCTCCAAGTATGAGAGTTATTAAAAGGAGCTGAATCAACCTCGGGAAAAAAAAAAAAGGTTAAACCAAGGGAGAAAAAAATATCCTATTTAGTGAGCCATCTAAACAGAGTGAAGTACAGCACACAAAGCCATACCATGTGAGCCATGCGCAACACTGCTTTACATTTACATTTATAGCTTTGGTTTTATGTGTATCAGAAATCCCTGGTTCACAGCTTTTTTGCTGTTTACTTGTTAGGCTCCCACTGTAACAAATTTCATTTCATCGACTGTTCTGCACTTTGAAAGTGTAATCAAAGCCACTGAGTGTGACTTCAAAAGCATAAAATCTCAGCATTCATGGCGTACATCAGGAGCCTGACTTCCTAAATGCTAATCAAAAAGTCTAAAACACCTCTGTCCTCATTGACATTGATTTAACTGCTGGCATCAATTCAATTCGGCAATCATCCACATCATCCATATTCATGCTGCTGTAATTTACTTACAATAATGTGCATCCACAGCTGAAATGCTTCTTGATGGAAATGGTAATTTAGTTGATAAATAAAGAGAGTCTATTGTTTTTCTTGCTTCCTTTTGTTTTTCATGATGGTTTTCTCTGATTTCAATCACATTTCATAAAGAAATGTTGACCATGATTGTTCTCATCTACTTGTTAATTACAGCACTGGAGCCAGATTTGATGATAACTGACTAAAAATGCACATATATAGTCTAAAATTGTATTGACATGGATATTTAAATGAAATGCTCTTATATACTATTGTGCACTGCAGAGCATACTTATTACCATACATCTACAATGGTGTTGCTGTTAAGGATAACAATTGCTTTAACTTTAACTTTTGATTCCTTTACTTTGGGAACATTTTAAAATCAGAATTTATATTCATACTTCTACTTTGGTGAGGATCAACAAACCAATATAGATGGTGTAAAGACAAAAACAAACAAAGTTGTGATCTACACCTTTTTGCATTGCTTTGAAAAGCTTAAAACAATTTCAACGACACTAAACCGCGGGTTTCACTAAACTAGTACATAATTATTAACCCATGATACATCTGCATCGATTTAACCCCTCACGTTCCTCTGATTCTTCCCTGCCCCTTTTCAGCATGAGGTAATTGCGGTGTCTGAGAAGGTGATTGTGCGGCTGGAAGACCTGGTGAAGTGGACGGTACCAGACTTCTCAGGATGGGCCAACGGTCTGAAGGTAGAGTCTCTCAAACCCTCTGTGCTCAGGGAGCTGGGGACCAATGGGAGGCGCGAGGCCCTCCACCGCTACAGGGAGAGCACGCTGACCAGCGGACTCAACTTCAAGGATGTCCAGAGGGAGCGGGCGCAGCTAGGTGAGCACCAGCAATTTCAACTTTCTGTCATTCCAGCAGGCTACTGCAGTGTTTCCATCACTTCTGGACTGCTGTGTTGAATGTTTGTGCATTTGTGTCCCGTGCTCACTGTAAGTCACTTTGTATTTATTGTCCTTTGTTTGTTTAACAAGTATTGTCTTGACTCGATTCATCAGTTTGTAGCTTGATTTACTCCTGATATGATGAGATGAGAATCGCATTAATAGAGGCAAACTAAAGGCAACGTCAACTGGTTTTCCAACATATGTTACAGTATAATCACTGTTTTCTGGTCACGACAGCACATATACCATTGGAACATCACATAATTCAACTTGTAGTGTCTCTAAATAATTGACTGGCGTTAAACTGCAGTCTAAAGCACGTCTGATACCTTCTTATCCATCGGTTCAGGTCATAATTGGCTGTGTAGCTCAGCAGCTTCTAGCATCATTGCTGTGTGCGTCTAAATGGTTGTCTGGGGTATTCATCATGTACACTGTGCTATTAAGCGTCAGTGAATGCTTCATTCTTGAAACAGACTCTTGGGTTCTAAGTACAGCTTTACCCATGAATCAGGACAGGCCTATAGCCTGGTGTCTCTATGGATGACTCATCCAATGCAAATAGGAAACGCTGGCATTTGAGCCTAATAATCAGAAAGAACATTATGTTCTCTTTGAAGCTGTTTCTCACATATTTGACTCTCTCTCACATGGCTATGATGTAATGCCTTATGCTGATTAAAATGGTGTAATACAGCATATCAAATAAGCTAAAAATACCATCATAATTACACTACCTCATGTCAGATCACAAGTATGTACCCTGCGGATTTAAGCCACAATTCCTTCCTTCATGATCTTCTGTTAATTCATTTTTAATAACTTTTCTGTTCCTGAGGACTGTGTGGAAGTGAATCTGCTACAGAGATTATTAAAAAAAAAGAAACTTGTTTTGTTACCAAAAAAAAAAAAAAAAAAATGTTTATTTATTGATGACTCTTGTAGTGTTTACTTTCTGGATCCTCCACGAACAGAAGCTGTTGTGTGTGCTGCTGTAATGCCCTTGATTACTCGACGCGGCATGAATCTCATACGTGGAAAGGACAAGAAAATCAATAATGAATGCTTTGTTGTTATTCCAGTAATCAATATAGCGTGAATGTGTGCGTGTCTGTGTGCATATGATTACTTGCTTGCATAAATAGATCTGTCAGCCTGCTTCTTGATCGGTATTATGTTCCATTCCTTGGCTTTCTCTGAATGTGCAGCATTGTCTTGATTCTATAGATTTAACTGTTGTCAGTGCAATAACCTGATGATAATGCTATTGTTGCTTAGAGGCAGCGTGTGTGAATGCAGTGTGTGTGTGTGTGTGTGTGTGTGTGTGTGTATGTTGCTAATGAGAAGCGCTGCTGCTAATGACTCCATCAGGCTGTTTCTAAATGCACTTGTCACTCCGATGGGACACTCCGCCAGGGAATCTGCCCACTCAGCAGAACGGGCTCAGACTCTGGCAGGGCACCAGACATGCACACACACACACACGCACATATATATGTACATGTACACACATACACAAACACTCATAGACAGATGCATGTGTGCAACACACAGACAATCAGTGGTGTGCACTCACTTATCCGTTTGTTTGTTTGTTCACGACGTCTTTGGCATGTGTCAGTTGTTGACAGTCTGACAATGTGAGAGGGGCAGAGAGTTTGGGAGAGAGAGATCACGGATTCATCAAGACGAATGAATGTTACGGTGTGCATGGTTTTGCATAGAAATATGAAATATGCCACTGCAATGCTGCTGACTATCCAAATGAAATATTCATACTGCAGCAGCAGCAGATCAGATACAAAAGTAGCCTTAGAGCATCTTGTAGCTGAATGTCTGTAATTCTGTGTGATATGTTGGCTCATTCACTAAACAGATTTTTATGATACAACTGCACTTTCTTTCTCTCTCATTTCCTCTCTCTCTCTATCGCTCTGTCTGTTTCTGTGTTTTTGTATTGTTTTGTTCTGAAGTAGCTGCTAGTCGTATTACTTGAATGATATATTTGCAGATTGTTATTCTTGGGCTGATGTGTAGCTATGTCAAAAGAATTGGATTGTTCCCCATAACAGGATACTGCAGCAATGCCACAGGCTGGACTGAAAACCATTGTGAGCTAAAGAGCAATAAAGTGCGCTATTGTTATTGAGGGGAAACAGTGTTTTTATATATATATTCTCTCTTTTTCCAAGCGTGTATCCTAACTCTTCCTGGCATCCTGCCAATGTGAATGAAGTACTCCTTTTATGTGTTTCAAAAATGCAAGTTAAATGTGTTTCATACGGTAGAAAGATGGTTGTTGTTTCTTGATATCTACTATAATAGGGGGATATTGGTTTGGAAAGTGAGCATTTCTGCTGTATTCTGTCTTCAGGAATACATGCCAGAGTAAAGAAAGGTTATTAATTAGAAACAAGTGACCTTTGCTGCAGTGCTGCACCATTCACGGATCTTTAAAATCTTTGAGGCAGAGATATGATTAGTGTCATAACTCAAATTGTAGCTCAGTCAGGCTGTGTAACTGTTTTAGTGGTCTACCTGAGTCTTTTCTTTTTTTTTTTTTTTACAAAAAAAGACAGACATTTATAGGATCTTAAAAAGTTTGGGGCTTAGTCCATCCTAACCTGTACAGCAGCTGCATCATGTAAAGGTATTTAAGAGTGAAACAAGGGAGGCTGTGGACCAGTGGTTTGGGTGCTTGTCCTCCAACCAGAGGTCGGTGTATTGATCCCACGTTGGTCCTGATCTGTTCATCAGTGTGTGATCGTAGAGACTACTGTACATGTAGTTCATGTAAGACGCACCGCATGAGTGTGTGTGAATGGATGAATGAGACACACATTGTAAGATTTGTTCTGAAAGTAATTTGCATCGACTCCCTTTTACAACTGGAAATGAAAACAAATTTAGTCAAATGGGAGTTCTCATTTAGCTTTGTTGCCATATTCACTGTCGTTGCTGCTGTTTGTTGTTGTTTGTAGTGAAAAGCTAAGAGAAATTTAGAGTTTTGATTTCACAGATCTTCATTATATTTTGCTAACACTGTTTTTTCTTATCTTTATTTATCTTTCTGTTGTGGACTGTACGTGTCTCTCTGTGCTTCTGTGTGTGTTTTTACTCCCACAACCCACAAATGTGCACTTTAGGTAGATTGTAAGTGTGTGTGTGTGTGTGTATGAAAGTGTTTGATTGTTTGTCTTGAGAGGCAGGTAGACTCCGATATGATGGGGTGGGATGAATATAGAAGATGAATGGATGTGTCAGAGCGACAACGGTGACTTTTTAGCAGTTAAATATTACTTATTATTTTCTACAAATGCATTGTGAGTGATGTATTGTATTTTACACACCTTATGTAATCTGTAATGTAATTCACTTGATCAGGTAAAGAAAACTGTCAACTAAGTTTATCTTCTACTGTAGTGAGCTTTAGAGCCTCTTTTTACAGTTCAATCCACCAGGGATGGCTTGCCAGGAAAGTTTACATTCTGCCCCTCTATCTCTCCCCAGAGGACTGGCCTGATTCTTTTCTCTCTTTTTTTTTCTTTTTTTTCATTGCTGCCTGCTGAAATTGGTTTCTGGTCGTATACTACGAGGCTGAGCTTTTTGAGAGCTGTATCTGCTGATACAGTTTGTTGGTTTGTGCCTGGAGAAAATGAAGGACAAGTAGAAGGAAAATGATAAAGAAAAAAAAATGGTTTGAGTTCAGAAAATGGCTCAATATGTTTTTTTTTTTTGTCTTTCTTCAATTCAAAACTTCAATGTAAAGGCCAGTGAGTCGATTGTGAGCTGAGATGATGCGGTGGATAAAATGAGGTCATTGCGTTTGACTCCTGCATTCAAAGAACATGGATGGTGTTCATGACTCCTGCCCTCACCTTTGGTAGCGTTTTATCGCTGGTTCATTCCTCAGCCCTGCAAGGATGGGGGCTTTCAAAGAGACATGAGACAATAAGAAGTAGCCATGTGTGGAGGAAAAAAAATCCAGTGGATTGCAGAGGCACTCACCCTGTCCTTGACTTTGTAAATAAATTAAGCTATGAAATTATATCCGTTGTAAGTCTAGTCAAATACATTTTTTCCTGTGCTTCACAGAAAAAAAAAATCAGGGGGCACCATAGTTTTTTTTTTTTGACAGAAGAAGCACCTACTTAAAGAAATGCATGTTTGCCATGTTGTTGTTCTTGCTTCCCATTCAGTGTCTCAGTAATGCCCAAATTCAAATTGCATTTAATAGAAATTAATTTAAGTGCACTCTGTTGTGAGTTGCGTGCTCATAATGAATGAATTTACTTTCCCTAATAATCCGTAATACCTGGCCTTCATTACTATGTATGCCGTATAGGAAAAGTGCTTTCATTAACTTGCATAGTGCTTTTTTTTTCCCCTCATTACATCAGGAGCAATTTAGGGCGCACCTTCTTGCTCAAGGGCACTTAAGCATGTGAATGAATAAAGCCAGGGATAAAGCTAAAAGTCCTGTGATAAATGGGTAACCTTCCCCACCAACTTCTGTTAAGTTGCATTAAAGCAGTTTGAAAGCAGTCTCTCAGTCCCATACCCCCTACTAATTGTGCATAGGATGTACTGCTCTGACACTGTCAGTTACGCAATAAATCCACATTATTCTCTTTAAAACTTTCACTTGAAGCTAATATGAAGCTTATGTGGTATGAGTTTTTTGTTTCTTTTTTTTTTTGTTCCCAGCCGGTATCTTTTGTTTATGGGCAGGAACATACGGAGTGAATTTCATACTAGAGAGACTCCCTGTTTTCCTAATCTCGTACTAATCTCAGTGCATTCTGTAAACGTTGTTTAAAAGTACATAATGTTGCATGCACTATTCACACAATCAGGACATTCTTCTTCATGATTACTTAATGCTTTTTTTTTCCAAGGCACTCACTTGAGCATCTCGTGTCTACTGCATCGTGGGCAACATCTTACATCAACAGGCTTTTAAGTCTAAATACTGACCTTTGTTGAGTATATTTAATTTTGTCTCATTTTGTCAATTATATTGATTGCGCTTGAAGGCACAATAGACCAGTGAGGCATGTAGCTGCATTTCAAGATTCTTTACAGCCTTGCTCGCTCAGGGAAAAAAAACAAAACAAAAAAAAAAACATTGTGTTTTCCTCTGATGCAACATCTGATCTGTATGCCAAGCTTGGCACACGAACCCGCGTTGATATCCTGACAATATTTCAGTCGGTACATTTCAATTTGATGTGGAGAGCAGATTCTGTCCCTTTTCAGAGACTGTTCAGAGCATCACCGAATGTTTATGCCGGTAGGAAGCTGTGATAAGGAAGCATACAGCTGTCCTCTCATGGTCGATTTGTCCCGATGACAATACAGGGCAGTATTTGAGACTTTGTTTCATGTTTCAGCTGCGACGTGAGAAGGAGTAAGTGCTTCCTTGGGAAAGATGAAAACAACAGGCCATGGCGTTACAAGAGTTATGCCGTGTTGTGACTGTGGATGAATGCCATTGCTTTTCGTATGGCGCGCTGCTACTGGACTCCTCCGTGCAGAGTATGTGGCAGACTGTATCATTTGCACTTGCTTTCCGCCCCTCGAACATATTTGCTTCCCCTTCTGCTTTTTCTGCAGAACTAATTCTAGATACTGTCCAAAAATCCCCTTTGAAGTAATTTAATGGAGTGTTTGTATTGATTATGTGTCTTTCTCTCTCCCGTCTTCCCTGGTATGTTTTTTTCTCTCTCTCTCTCTCTCTCTTTCCCACTACTGTTTTGGGACAGTATCTTCTTTATTATGCTCAAACCTGTTGGAGAGAGAATCACAAGCGGTTTTTCCCTCACTGATGCGCTCATATCATTAATTCCCCTCTGACTGTGGCCTGGCCAGAAGCCAGATAATTCTAAATCTGTAAGCAGTAAATTGTGTGCCAGGGTGGAAAAATCTATTAGATGTTTGAGCATGCCTCGAATTTGAATGGAAGAAAGAGAAAGAGACACTATGAGAGGGAGACAGAGACAGAGAGACCACCCATGTGCTGTTATGGTACACCCAGTAATCAAATTTGTTTTTTTTTGTATAGCTGTATTCATCAATAATTTGTGTTATTTTATTTCTGGAATGTCACATAATGTGCTTTTCAAGCTGCGCGAGGGAGGGAGCTGAAGGCTGGTGGATGGTTAAACAATGCGAATGGCCTCAGAGGAAATGAAGAGCTCCGTCTCTCCATTAGGGAGGTCTGAAACAACAGTTGTGTCTCTCTTCTCTCCATTAGCCAGGTCTGAAGCAACAGAGATGCTATTGATGTGACCTCTGCCAGGCATCTTAAACAGGCAGACAGGCAGTGAGGTACTTTCATAATACTCGAGCTTGTCTGCCTCGTTACCGATTTCTTGATAGATTTATTATGGATTAACCCCCCCCCCTTTTTTTTTTTTTTTTGTCTTTATAGCAATTTCACATGTTCTGAAAAGCTTCAAAACCACATGTATCATGAGGTTTTATCTGGAACCATGTTTTGATTTAGGAACATTTCCTTTCTTTCTCTAAACAAATTGCTTGCCTGTTCCAGTAACTCTGACTCATGCTTAAGCGTTACCCAACCAGAATGCTTTTTGGAGAGATTTCTTTATTAGTCACTGTCAAAAATGATGCTCATTTGGCGTATTACAGCACCATTAATATTTCAGGTCAGAGTGTTTGTACTTCTCCCCACCATGTTTCTTTCTGCATGGCAGCTTCACATTCAGCCTTCAGATGATAGATATGGATGAGCCTGTGCAGTTCAGTAAGCACTCAAGACATCACAGATTGTACAGTTAATAACTCTGCATATTTCATGAGCATGCCAGTCCATCTGCTTTATGAATGCATTTAAAATAGTCCCTCTCTGGACAGCCTCTTGTGCCTGTTAACCCTGTGAAAACTAAGCTTCGATTTTAATGACCAAGAAAGACTCATTCTCGTCTTTTCAAGCAATTTTTACTGTATAAAGAGTCGGATCGAGTAAATGGTGATAAATTTTATCATTAAATTTATTATTTAATGAGGATTTTATGAAAACCTTGCCAAATTACAACAGAAGGTCTTGGTCCTTGAAAATTTCACCACTTGAAATTTAACAAAGCCAATTTATTAGTAAGTTTGATCTATTCTGAGCTATTATTCAGCATTATTATTATATATCTTGATGGATTCATTCTTTAAGATACATAAGCATCCATCCATCCATCCATCCATCCATCCATCCATCTTCCACTTATCTGGGTTCTTACTTTCCCCTTAAACCAGATGCTGTGAACAGAGCAGTGAAGAAATGGTAATAAATATTGGTTTTGCCTCACATATCTGTGGTATTTTGACCAGATTTTATTAAGACCTCAGGAAATGGTATCAACTTAAAAAGAAATAGTCATAATCAGTCTCCTCAAACTCAAAGCTCTGCTATGAAAAAAAGCCTCCCTGCTAGAGCACAAACAAATATGAGAATTAATATGAATTTACAGTAGACTGATATAAATATCTTGTTATATTTACATAATAATTGTAGGTTGCAGTTGAATTTATTTCTGAATTAAAAGTAAATTTTTTAATTTCAAAATTACGTAGAGTGAGGTGCAGGATTAATCACAATCCTTGCTGTCATGAAGATCAATATCGTTAAATTGGCTGTTTATTATCAAGGAAGCTTTTCAACTGAAAACAGAACACATAATAAAAACAATGCAGACCGAACTTGAGTTGGGTCACGTTCGTCTGCCACCAGACTGGCTTCAAACCCCAGAAATCAACTTTAGAACATAAGGGTCCACAATAATAATAATAATTATTATTATAAAGATGATGATTATGATTTAGAAACTGAGATGTATGATGATTAAACATTAAAAAGAACATATTTATATTTATTTCATCCGAACAGTAACGTGCTGTTAGCGTGCTGTGGTACAACCACAGTGTTGTACCATCAGGTGTCTGTAACTCCTTCGTGTTTACTTCTTGAACTTTGAACATCGTGATCATTTCTGATCTCTCAACAGCGCTCTTTGATGGCATCCTCACATTTGAAACAAGCACTATTTGCCTTCAGTTTTTTTATTTATTAGTCAGGTTATCTTGGGCACCGGACTGCTTTATGTTTGAAGACCAGTTTTCCAACTTTGTGGAAGAGTGTTGCAGCCCATTAACATACACGAGGGGGGGAAATATTAAAAATCTGTGTATTTCTGTAGCATGATATTTTGTCACACTTGGCACTGGTCTTCTTCACAGGAATTTTCATAACAAGTACATTGCAGTAATCCAGTTCAAAGTCTGAAGTGTTGGGAAATGTGGATTTTCCCCTAGATTTAGACAGGAATAGCTACTACTGGACGTGTTTGAACAAAAAGAAAAAAAGGAAAAGACGTGTTGGAATCTAACTAATCAGCTTAAGTTGAGGAATTCGAGCCACAACAAGTGTATTTCAGTTTTCTGCTGCTTGATTTATCTACTTCAGTACAGCTTTGACAAGAAAGTTCAATTGGTAAATCAGTAGCAGTTACATCAGCAAAACTCTGCCTAAATATTATTATTTTACACAATACTAATCTAAAGATAAAAGATGGCCATGTTTGTCTCCAGCTCTTTAAATGACATATTCAGGATGTAGGTTTTATTCGTAACACGGTGTTTGCTACACTGTCGTATTGGTGCTTTTAAATAAAATCTGCAGTTAAATGAATTCTTCTTCTACTGAATACTATCAGTGCAGACGTATTTCTGATGAAAGCACATGAACATGATTCACATTATTGCATTATATCTTGGCTGAGTAAGTGGAAACTGAATCTGATACTGATGTCAATAATAAAAAGATTTCCTCAGCGACTGCTTCTCTATTGTCGTTACTGTCAGTGCAATTCATTCTGATGGACAAACCTAAACACACATTTTATTAGTTTGCTTTGAATATCTTGTTTACTGACAATGTAAATGTTCCAGTTCTGTCTTTTAAAAATGATCACAGACTTGAGGACTTCCTCAGGCTTTAAAACTGAACAGGGCACGTTCAGATTAGTTGCTTTTATGTCAGGGTGCGAGAACGTAAATACACTAAACATTTCTGCAGTTCTACAGCGTTAATAAAACATTTGCAGTCGGAAAAACTGCTTTCAAAGCTGATTGTAGATCAGTTCTTCAACGTCCACGTCCTATCTTTCATAATCTGTAAGGCAGAACGCGGGGAGAGAGCCGGGCAGCAGCATCGACTGTTGTGAGCCGTTTACATGGTACACTTTCAGCCTTTTAGTAATAACAGTGTTCGTTTTACAGCACAGAGGTAATGCATTTTTCCCACACTGAAAAGTGATTGCCATGGAGGCTTTGATAGGTTCCAGACCTTTGGTAGGAGGTGAGCGTGTGTGTGCTGCATGGTCACACATATTTGTTTGGCTACATAACTGCTCTCAATACTTTTACTAAGCCAAAGACTTACAAATGATGTAATTTGTATTTAAAAAATATCTTGGTACAGATGGTGTAATATATTTTTGTTTCTTTGATTTATTGACTGCCAGAGGAGTTGGACAGAGCGGCCTCGCTGCAACCAGTAGATCACTGATGCTCCAGCGTACTCTCTCACAACCTGTCAGTCTGTTTCCTTGTTATGTGGTGGCCCGAGGAGCACTTGGCAAAATGAGAGGCATTCAGCCAGTCTTGTTTTTCCCCTGATTTTCCTGTCAGCCATTACTCAGGGAAAGCTTTTTTTTTTCTCATTCACCTTGTCAGAGCTTAATATTGAAAGTTAACAATAGCCTTGTCACAGAATCACTATGTTCCTGCGTAGACAGACTTCTGAATCGTCTGTGGAAAGATAATTATTCAATGTGAGAGAGAACAGTTGTGTTAAATTATGTAAGGAGCCATTTTGCCTTCATTGTTTAATACAATTTTGTATTACTGTGCCATTAAACTGCACGCAAAGTACCGAAGTCTGAGGGAAAAAAAAAACAAAAAGAACAACTGTAAAACGTGAACAAACCTGTCTACCACTGTCATGTTTGACTCATTGCACTTGTTTCATTTTTAGCAGTTATTCAAACAGCACTATTACTGAAGGATACAGAAAGTATTTCAGCATGAATGACCAGTGCACATAAACTTGTTATCGCAGATAGTAGATATTCTCCACTGAAGTTCTTATCTTTCCCATGCAATGCAAGACAAGCGGCTCCAAACACTGTATGTGCTGCATTACAGTGATTATAGCTCTGTTAGCAAAGCGGAGGATGGAGGTTTGCCACATCAGAGGTCATGTTCTGCAATCTGGAGTGAATGAGTTTGAAGCCAAACAGGCTGCAGTTTATCAGAAATTACCTGCTTGTTTAGTACATCGCCTGAAACAGACAGCAGTCTTGTGGAAACTGTTTGTGCAGGACTGAGCTTGGGAACTTCAAACAAAGATCATTACTGCGTTGGGGGGGGGGGGGGGGGGGTACGACAATTGTTGGAGCTTGTTTCTTTGTAATTTTTTTTCCTTTTTCTTCTTCTTCCTTTTTTTTTTGCGGTGCTGTTAGAATGTGTAATCACAACTAATTGCACAGCAAAGTGTGCAAGAGAAAATCCTGCAGACTGCATATCTGGGGTTTGCTTTTGTGTCTTCGGCACATAAACAATGAGTCTGAACAGATGGCACTGGTTTTTAATGATATATTGCTATCTCCAAAGTGTCCCTCTAAGCCACAGACTAAAATGTCTCCCCTTGGGGAGCGCAGCGCTCTAGTTGTTATCATCCGCTGCTAATGTCACTCCTTTCTTCGCCACATTGTCAAGTCCTCCGGCTAAATAAATATAATGTAAATTGAGCATTGTGCTGGATGTAATTATTAAAAGGGTTCCAGCTGGCTTAACTGTGGGGTCTGTTTATTTAAAGCTTTCCTCCTCCATGCAGATCTGATGATAGAGGGATAGAAAGAGAGGTTTATATATAATGACAAGAATTCACAATGCAGCCATGCAAAAACGACCCCCCCCTCCCCCAACCAATATCCAATATCTCAAAAAAAAAAACCTTCCCTTCCTTTTTTTCCTCATAAAATGACTGTTCCAAACAGCATCCAGAAGTACTCTTTTGTCCCTCTTCTGTTTTTTTCTTCATTCCTTTACAAAAAGACCCATATTAAATTATGTTTCCTATTTCAGTACACGCCCTGAGAAATAAGTCTGAGTTGATAATGAGGGACCCTTCTTTGAGGAAACACACACAGAAACTCTGATTTAGAATGGCATGTAATTCCTTTCCTGACCCAATTTCCAATCTCCTGATAAGATGTTTTTTTTTCTCCCCCTCTCCCTCTTTTGCTCAAACCTTCCAGCGGAACTCACTCAAATGGGAACTTGTCCCATTAAAGATACATTTAAAGTCAAACATGTCATCCTTTTCACTCAGCAGGAGAAGGATATGTGAGGTTGAAAATGCTGTCTATTACAGGCTGAGCCTAAGAAACTCTCTGTGTATTCATCTTTCACTCTGTCACTGACAACATCTGAGATCCCTGATCACAGCTGCTCAGTCGAGTTTGTGTTGGACAGAGCTGCGTGACAAATGAGAGTGGCCGTCATAGCAGATAGAGTGTCATCACCTGAGTGCAACAGCTCTTAGACTCATTTGAGGAGAGGGAAAGAGACACGGAGAGGTATTCCAGTTGTTTGTGTAGTCTATAGGCAGCTGTGTTTCTGCTACCAATGATAGTTGATTAAATTTACTCCCTGTGGTTTTTGCACATTTTCAGTTCGTGTACAGCAGCTTGTGTGTGTGTGTGTGTGTTTCTCTTTTCACTCTTAGAACTGACTGCATTATAAGTGGATTGACCCCCAAAACCCAGCAGTGGTCTTTCATTAGTCACGATGCAGCCGAGGACCAGACAGCAAACAGTGTTTAAGGCCGTTCCCTCGGCTCACAGAACATGGCAAAAAAAACAAACAAACTTGTATTCCTCATCTTATGTGATAATGTGTCCTTGAATGTCGTAGTAATCGCCGCTTTATGTTAACTGCCTTGTGACAGTGATTCCGAGGAGCCCAGGCAACAAATAATTTCGTCTCAGGCACACAAAAGGCTGTTTGGAGCTTTCTGAAAGCTCATTTGTTACGAAGCCCTCGTTGTTTTTTGATAGTAAAAAGAACCAATTTGGGTTTTTGACTGGGAGCCCCTCTGAATAATTCCTTCATGTATTACAGGACCTATTAAATGCAAACTTTTCAATTTGGCAATCAATAAGGCAGGCAGCTTTCCCTGGCCCTGTGCCAGACACATTAGGGCTGCAAGCAATGGTTGCTAGGGAGCTGAGCCTGCTCAGGGGAAAGAATGTTTAATGTAATAGAATCACATAAATCAACTGGAGGAAAGTGCTTGTGTTGTTGTGTCTCTTCTCTTCTCTTCTCTTCTCTTCTCTTCTCTTCTCTTCTCTTCTCTTCTCTTCTCTTCTCTTCTCTTCTCTTCTCTTCTCTTCTCTTCTCTTCTCTTCTCTTCTTCTCTTCTCTTCTCTTCTTTTCTCTTCTCTCCCTTGTTTATCTTGACAACATTTAATATGGGTGTGTGTTTTTGAAAATGTAGTGCACCCTAACACCCCCCCCCCCCCCCCATGCCCCCCTCCCCCCAACCCAACCCGGTCAACCACAAGAACATCCGGGCTGGAATTCAGATGAGGGAAGTTGAATTTTTCTCAGTGTTTATGAATATGTGTACAGTTCACATCAGTGTGAACACCAGTGTGTGTGTGTGTGTGTGTGTGTGCGTGTGTGTTCTTGTTTTTGAATGCATAACTGTGCCCTCAATCCTTGTGCTTCACACTTGAATAAATTGAGGTGAAAATTATATAAACGCTCTTTTCTTTTTTTCGTCACAGACCGCTGCCCCACCCTGCTGAAATGAATGAGGCACTTTAGTGCTTTACTATAATTAAGAACAGGAGCCAGCATGCATGGAGGGCTCTGTTTCTCTCTATCACTCTGCCTCTATCTGTTTTTTTTTTTTTTTTTTTTGTACAGTTTCAACACAACATTTCCTCTGGGTATTAGTGTCCTTTTCTGGGAATGTGACTCTCTTAGAGGAATTAGGCATGTGAATGTAAAAGTCACACTGGCTCCACCCATCTCATATTCTTTTTAATATCACTGCCTCCATGCAGAGCGACAGATCTAATCAGCTTGAATTTCTGATGAAGGCAGTTGATTCACCTTCTCAGCCTCATCCTGCAGCACAGACCCGCTTTCATCTGCCATCTTTCAGCTTTGAGCCTTCTAACAACCGTATTTAGAGCAAAATATGGCGCCTCTTCTATCCTGGGTCCCTCACCCTGACAAACCTCCCCCAGCTTTTTAGCTGCTATTGTAGTTTATATACTCCCCGGCTTGTCACTTAAACATTTTTTCCCCCCTTAAGAAAACAAACTTCAGACTCCTTGCTGGACAGAAATGGAAAACAGGGTTTGTTAAAATGTAAACATGCTGGTGAAATTACGAATGTTTGGAAAACACTGGATTTATAAATTGAGAGCAAAAAAAAAAAAAAAAAGTTAAACATGCTGCTGAGAAGTTTTTGGAAAAACCTCGATCAAGCTGATGTGCATTTTTACCACAGAGAAATTCAAATCTGTCATAAGAAAAACAAAACATCGCAGCATAATATTTCTTCTTAAAGCGGATATGGTGAATATGTTCGTAAACAGACAATATATTTAGAGTCCCACTTTGTCATCAGCGTGAATGCAGATTTTATTTTTATTTTTCAAGCTCTGTTCTTCCTCTTTACCAACTCCTCAACTGAAAGTTATACCTGCTCGATGCCCTATAGCATTAAAACTGAGCAGGCGGCGTTCAGTAGGTTCTTGGAGTTTGAACTGTGCAACAACATTTAAATATGTGGGTCATAAAACCAAAACTATGAGACAGAACAAGCTCAGAGGAAGTGAAGAGCTTGTGAAGACACAACCTTTTGTGAAAATCCTCGGTCTGTTTGTCGCTCCAGCAGACCTCCTTCACATTAACCGTGTTATGTGAGCTTTTATAATGTCTTATGTTGTGAATATATAAAAATATTGATCACAGCAGCTTAGCATTTTGTCTCATGTAATGTGTAACGGTGAATTTTGTCAGCTTTTGTATGTGTATTTCTTTTATAGCTGCGTCTACACACAGTGGTCATGAAGTGCTTAAAAGTGAAAGCTATCTTGATGCTCTTATGGTGGTTTTATTGTGATAGGTCGGTTTTAGCTGCTCACAGAGGGGCAGAGTTACTGTTTGTCAGAGCACAACTTGCAGCTGATGTGACAAGTTGGGCAGAGGCGAGTCAGCGTGTGACCGATCTGAAGTCTGTGACACACAGCTTTTGAGTCATTTGCAAACACAGAATGTTGTTCTATGCAAATTATAGATATTATTCCAATTTTAGTTCCTTTGAACAAAGTAAACTGAGTGTTGTGTTGTCATTCTGATTTGCTTTACTCCGTTTAGTGATTTATTGATGTTGCATCGCCGCCGTAATTAATTCAGTTCTGTTTACTGCACTGGCTTGGTTGTAATTAGTAAAATGTCCCAGCACTTTTTTGTTTTTATCCAAGAGTCATTCATAGACTGGATAGGCAGTGAATCATGCTAATTCAGTGAATTTATTTTATTGTTTCATGCATCTCTCTCTTCACTCCCAGCACATCTTTTGGTGTCATTGGCAGATGCTGTCCCCTCTTTATTCGGTCAGGTTTCAATAACATGAGACCAATAGCCGGATTGGGCGCCTGCTGCTGCTTTTATGGCCCCCTCGCAGTGTCATTGAAAAGTGAGAAAGAGAGTAGGAGGAGGAGGATGAATCAGAGATGTGTTATATATTATGAGAAGAGGCTAAATGGAAACAGGGTAACCTCAGAGATCAATACAGAGCACAGAGAAGGGAGCCCGCAGCATGGAGTAAGAATACAAATCAAGAACCTCCTCCTCACCCTTGCTTTCCATCACTCTAATACTTTTTTGCCTATCTTTAGAGCTTTTCAGAGCTTTTGGATTTCTTGAAGTAAAAAAAAAAAGGGAGGGGGGGGGTTAAAATATGAAAGTGACATTATTGGCTGTGAGTTACACGGCGTACAATTTCTTGCCAACGCCACTAAAGCAGCAGGGGGATCCAGTAAATTCCTTGGCCGTGCAGATAATGTGGAAATGTTGACAACAGCAAATTTAAGCTGAGTGAGTGATTTAAGGACTACGGCGGATGACAGAGAGTGAGAAGATTGTGGTTTTCAGCTTTTTTCCTGTTCATCTGTGACAAGAGAAATGAGCGAACCTGCCTGGGAGATCTTATCACTGCCTGTGAGCAGTTTGATTATCATCCTGGTCGCTCATAATCGCCAACAGTTTTAATCATTATTAACCACTGTATTCTCGAAAACTCTGCTGTCGAGTG
This sequence comes from Hirundichthys speculiger, assembly GCA_018398805.1. Lineage (NCBI taxonomy): Eukaryota > Metazoa > Chordata > Actinopteri > Beloniformes > Exocoetidae > Hirundichthys > Hirundichthys speculiger. Next base: position 1,632,960 of record JAGFBZ010000926.1, on the reverse strand, counting down.
TCAGCAGCTCCTCCCTGACACTTGTAGTCACAACTTTCAAAGCCCCCTGCAGAAGTCACCCACCAGAAAGGAGAAGATCTGCGCGGTTAGCTCTCTTTATTTGGGATATCAGTGATGTTTCATCTAATATTGCAGTCGCTATTCATCCAGCAGAGCTGCTGCCTCAACTTCAACAAATGAATCTCATATTGCATGCAGCATTTCTGAGCTTTTGATTGTAACAAGTAATTTGTCATGCTGGCTTTGAAAGAAAGAAAAAAAAAACATCTTCCTTTGGTGTATAATTACATGAGATATTCTTTCTGGAGTCCTATAGTGTCTGAGCTTGTTCTCATTATTTTTCACTGCTGTTTTTGTCATAGAGCATGCATGTGATTACATAGTACAGTCCCCCCCCCCCCCCCCCCCCCCGTATCCACCCTGTGTTATGAAATATAATTTAGTGCTATTCACAACTCCAAATCAGATACATGTGTTACAGCAAGTAGATTGGGACCCTTATTTTTAGAGCGTCTCATGACAGTTACTGTAGCTAATGACTTTACCAGTTTCCTGTTAACTGCTCCAGTGTCACTTACCGGTTGATACAAGAGTGCAATAATTCCCCTTTCAATATGTCTTTAAAGGGCTGTTGTTGGATATATCCTCAAACACAAGGGTATATCTCCCTTTTCCTTGATATCACAGATTTTTCCCAAACGGTGCAACACAAACCGGTTTTGCTCTGCTCTTTTCTGGCGCTTCCATCCAGGCCTGCGTTTTATGACTAATCATAAAACGTGTATCTGAGATATTAAATCAGAATAAAGCAGGCGTTTCACCTCAAACATTTAATCATCGTGTTGTTGATAGTTCATGTTCTGTCAGTTCTAGTTGTGACAACACAGCGAGGAAATCTAATCTCAGAGATTCAGCCCACATTATTCCTATTTGCAGCTAGAGAATAACTTGATGTCTACTTGAACGGATGCTGTATGGCGCTGCAGCACCTCTCTCTCCTTTTATTCGAGATGGTGATAAACATGAGTTAAGGAAGAAAAGTCTGGGCAACAGTTGAAGAGTTTCTGGCAGTTGAGGAGGAGTGTCTTCTGTGGAAGTGGATTGCTTCCTTGGGTGTGGACTTTGGACTTTGTAACTTTGGATTCCTTTTTTTAACAAGAAAAGTATCTGACACACTGAAGGAAAGGAAATCTCAAAAGCACTAAGTTGCCTCTTTAAAAGCTGGTATTCCTAACAAGCACTTGCAAGTGATTTGTGTGCCTTTAAATGTGGTGACGGGTGCGTGGAAAATTAAGAAAATATATATTTAAGACAGAACAGTCTGGCAATGGCGTCTCACTGATGAGTAATTTTGAGAGGGGATCAAATTTTCAAAGACACACAAAGGAGACACAGATGTTGCAGAAACTACAATATACATTTCATCATGTTTCACATTAGGTCTTTCATTTGTTCATATTTATTCACATTTGCTGTTTGTGATGGATTTCCAGATGAATCCTTACAGGTCAGGACGTCAGTAAGACACCGTATTGATTCACTGCACGCTGTTGTTCCTTAATGATCAAAACAAAACCTTAAAACTTAACATGTTTCCATAAAAGGTAGAAATGAAAGAAGACTGACTAATGGTGTGTGTTCTGCTTATCATTTTTAGGACACTCAGAGTACAAGTTGAAATCTTTCCGTACCAACCACTTTATATAACTGTCTTCCTGCAATCAATTATCATGTTGAAACATTAATCTCTGATCACAGCCCTGTTGCACAAGCAGTTCAATAATGCCTGGACCCGTGTTGTAGCCCTGTAATTCCAGACTTTCAAAAGAGACTATTTGACTCGCAGTTTGCATTTTGAGCTGCATGTTTCAGAAGTGATTCACTCGTGTTTCCTCAATCTCTGGAATATTAGTAAGATCAGTCCCACCTTCTCACCTCAAGACACAGTGAGAGTCAACAGAGCGCGCTTTTTATATGAGTAACTGCCATTGTGTAATTGTTTCCAGCTTGAATAAAGTTCAGCTTTGAGACTGAAAAGGCTTTATATGAATGTCAATATCATCCTTTCCTCTACAGAGCCGATTATCTTACAGAGATTATTTCAAAAAAGCTTTGATGTCAATTTAGTTGTGAGACCACTCATTGCAAAGCGAAAGTCTATAGTATTTTTTTATGATGGGTATGTTCTCCTATCTGCAACTGATACTGACACAAGGTAAAAGTAATTGGAAGAAACTGGCCAAGGGCTTTTCCACTTTGTCTCAAATCAAAAGGAGGAAACGTATTTCCATTCATGGCTCCAAAACTATTCACCAGTTCTTTAACACAGTATATAGTATCAGAGTCAGTATTGAATCACAGTTTAAGACTAATATGTTTAACAAAGTCTTTTGGTGAATTTCTGGATATAAAATGTTTCTGTACAAAATTTAAAAAAAAAAATCACATCTTTACATTACTATCTGTCGCGTAGTACCGACAAAGATGCCTCCATATTCACTCTGCATGCACCATCTCAGCATCCCTAAATACAACGTACAGCCGGAGTCTAAAGGAAACTGACTGCAGTAACAAGAGCATGATCTCAGTATCATAAAGTGTGGAAATATAGAAACAGAAGACAGTGTCACTGCCAAAATCCACAAAAGTACTGTGGCATGTTTTCCAAGATGTCTGGAACAATATACACCAGCCAAGTTTACTGCAAAGCCCTTTAGGCAACATTCTGTAGATCTTATGTACTCTGGTTTAAATAAAAAAGGAAAAAGGAAAATATGCTGGTGCATCTGCTGATATTAACCTGTGTTAGTTTTAATTTCTGACAAACTTTGCTTGCAGCACCTCATTTTGCAGGGTAGATGTTGTTCCCCCCTGCTTCTCGGTCTCACGTGTTTGTCTAATTATTCATAACATGTGTAATGAAAAAAAACTAATTGGAAGTAATTTGTCTGTAATTGTGGATATTTAAGGTGAAAACATCTAAAAGTAGCAGAAGTTGCGCTGAAGAGATTAAGGAGAGCAGAAATGGGTGAAATTAAACAGGAATAGCTACGGTGGTGCTTTTATGATCATAACATTTTAATTTACATTAACTTTCCCACAAATAACTGCAATTAAAAATGTAATTATCTTCTTCTGTTCATTTGACGCTGTAGTTAATAACTTCGTATTTGTTCATAATATTTTACATTTTGCTTTTCGTCGATAACGTACAGCAGCTATTTAATTTTCATTTCAGTGTTAAAGTGCTTTTCAATTTCAGGTTCAGGTTTTCAGATCAATTACATGTAGAAAAAGAGCCATGACATTCAACCTCGGAAGTAATGAATAGGAATGTGTTCAGTTTTACGTTTTACTGCAGACTTTATAATCATGACATGATGTCATCATCCACCGTTTCCACCAGTCAAATCATTAACGCTTCCTGAAAATGAGTCGGCGCAATATTAGATGTTAAACACCTCAAGATAAACAGTTTTAAATGATTCTTTCGTGCAAGTGAAATTAAAAGTGAATTTGAAAACCCATTTATATATATTTTTTGAGTTTCATCCAGCTGTTTTTCCACAAATAAATAAAAATAATTCAAATTATTGTGCAAGTCATGGTTGCTGGCTCTAATGCTCGTGACCTGGTGATTATGTAATAGGCTTGAGAGGGGGAGCAACAGCTGGTAAATGTGTGATGGGGATGTAGCGTTGTAAGTTTACGGAAAGAGAGCTTTAATGAGTAGGATCGCTTGCAAATTAAACAATGAGCAGATTCGAGCAGAGGTCAATTTTAAATCTGGGTTTTCTCTTGTTGTGATCGGTGCGAGCTCAAGATGAGATTGCACCCATGATGTCACTACTATCTCTTTCAGACAGAGGGCAGAACCCCCTTATTTAGCTCTAAGGTGGTCCGTCTGACTGCATCCCAGATTCAGACTGCTACCCCCCCTTAGTGTGATTAGCAATGATCCTTCAAAAACATATTAAGTCTGAAATACAGTGAAATGTTTAGCATGTTGTGACAGCATGAGGATACGAAATTAAGATTGAAGAGATGGGTGACAGGAGCTGTCAGCCAGCCTCAGAATGAAGATGAGGCTTGATGTTCTGAAATATCCCCTTTAGCACAAATGAGCGTGAAAGTTGGCTGCATTAGTTTAATGGTATTTGAAGGCTCTGTCATAACGGTCACATGTCCTCGCCTGCTGTGTTGCAGAAGTGTTCATAAACAGGTTTGTGTCTGGAAGCAGTGTATGACATCATCAGCATTATTCTTTTGGCATTAGCAGGTTATGTAGATTTGTAAAATAAGTTGTGACTCTGTATGTGTTACACATTTGAACAGAAAGTGACATAGTGCTTGAGCTACAGTTTAATGATTAGTATTCTTTCTCGATTTACTGTATGTTGTAGAGTATTAGAATTTATTGAGCGCTTTACTGTCTGAGTGGCTCTAATGTCAGGTATCCCGTGAGCAGTTATGACCCCGACGCTATTGCAGTTTATGAGGTCAGGAGCTTTACAGCGTGTTCTGGAAATAATCTCCCATACCACAGCTGTTTGAGCAACACGCTACGCTATCACTACAGGATAGACGGAAAGAGAAAATAGAAAAGAGGTCCTGAGAGGAAGAAACTGATTTCACAATGTTCTGACAGTGTTGTTCAGCCTTCCAGTGAAACAGCCACTGTCCCAACCAATTAGAAAGCTTATACTGAGATAAGGACGTCCTTTATTTTAAGAGGCTGCACAGTTAGAACAATGGGATCTTGAAAGTGCATATACACTCAATGTACATTACACGCACCAGCACACACAAGCGCAGTGACATGCGTACTTTACAACGCCTTTGTACAGTTATTAATGCCCCGCAGCGCTCTCTGAAAATTGAATCTAATCAAGTGAAATGCTGTGAGGGTCCTCAGGAGAAAGAGCAGGTCTGACGGTGACCGCTTACAATAAAATCTGTGACATTTGGAAACAAAGCCTGCTCTATACCTCTGAGCTGTAATTGCATATGACAAATGCCACAGTCTTGCATGAATGTGCGTCCGCTGCGTAACGTGCATGTGCACGCACGCACAAATATTTGAAGTTATGCATCTGTGGGATTTATGGCACCTCTTTGCATGCGGTGGCTGCGCGTGTGTTTGCGTGGTGGTTGAACGGTTTTAATGATTCTTTTGAAGTGATCTTCATATTGGAGTACAGTGGAACTAATTACGCTAATTGTTTGGAATGCAGCTGCTGTAGATGTGGTCCTGAAGGTCCTGCAGCACATCGCCGCCAGCCTCCCGCCTCATAAAATAATGTGAGAAATCAGTACAGAGGAGTCAATATTTAAATCTGTTGAAACTTCTAGTGTTTAGTTAAGCAAAGCAAAAGGCTTCCCAGTTAGCTGTCCCTGAAATATTAACTCACCAACACAATGAATGTCATAACCAAGAGCTTTGTAAACGCAGAGAGGATGGTTAATATTTCATGTAAAACAGTGGTTCAAACTGCCTGACTCTGCTTTATCAGCTGTTGGAACATGTAGTCGGTTTTGTATGCAGTTATGACCAACCCCTCTCTATTCAGTGTGCAGTCTGGTCCCATGCTTTAGCTGGGCTCATGTCATATGATCCCCATAGCACAAGACCAGAAACACATCCAATAGATAACCAATGTCCGTCTATCTGTCTCATCGTATCTTATCTGTAATCTCTAGGGAAGGGACGAGGTTTTGGGGCAGAAGCTTCCTGATTTCCGTTTCTAGTCTATTTGTAGTCTGATCATGTTTGAGTGAGCTTTGTGCAGGAGAACTGGCCGTATGGAGAGCAACAGAGACAGAGTGCATCACAATCACAAAACCATTCGCTGCCATCTGGCAAAGACTTGCAAAATGTTCAATTTGGTCTCCTTACAGATAGAAATCACTAAAATCTGTTCCACTGTATGTACCTAATTATGTATTAGGCTTGACTGTATATTTGCAGGGCTGGAGTGATGTTACCTCAAATAAATAATTTCCATTCAGTGTTTTGTAGCAAGCTTTAAGCCTGTTTTATAGCCCGTCTAAAAACTTTATGAGATTTAGCTGCGCAAAAAGCTCTACTAAAGTATTTAAAGCAGAGACACAGATTGCTCAATTGTATTTCCTTCCAAACTACATTATTTAACTATCTCCCGCTGCATAGAAATAATTACTGAGCAGGTAATTAGTTATAGATAACAATATTTCTGTTGTTGTGGCTGACAGGAGATGTGTTATGTTAATTAAAAGTAAAAATTGTCATTTTAATTTCCACCAGCACTCTGCAGCTTTGACATTCAGCTTCGAGCTGATTGTATAACATTCATATAGAAGATTATTGAAGCGAGGATTATGCAGAAGAAATGTGATGTAGACATATGACTCATAAAACTCAAATAAAGAGCTCCTTTTGTTCACATTTCTGGTAGACTAGTGGTTTTTAGGTTCAGGTAGCAACATGTGTTATCTCTCTGACACTCAGGGAGATTTGTATGCTTTGATCCTACTTCTTTAGTTTGCTCTACAATAATAAACTTTGAGTTATAAGTTTTCAACGGAGCCTTCATGGTATTTTTATATGGAGTGGTTGGCAGCCAGCCAGGCGGACCACCACTTTGGCCCGGACTGAAATACCTCAACAACTATTTGACTGCCAGCAAATTTCATACACACAATTATGCCTCCCTCAGGATGATTTGTGAAAACTGCAGCAATCCCTTCATCTCTGTGAAAGGCTTCATGACCAAATACCTGCAGAACTAATAACACTCGTATCTGCCTCAGATGCTGTTCACATGTAGGGAAACAGTCAGCCAGTGAGCACGCGGGACAAATTCTCTTACCCCCCGTGTTTACATTGTCATGGTGACGCTTACTTTTATTTTTACAGGGCGTCAGTGTAACATTAACAGTTTAGTTGTCTCCCAGCTTATTCTTTTAGTTTTTATAGCGGTTTATCAAGTCGGCTCAGTCTTTAATGGCGTCCTGAGGTTCCTCAAATAACAGAAGACATTTTATTTGCCAGTCAGTTGTTACACATGCAAATGCTTTAGTCAAACTGACACACCATCAGTGGAATATTAATTTCAACATCAGAGGTGGCACGCACTGTGCGGAGGTAAAGTCTGGGCTTAATGGAGGACTTCGCTGCAGCCTGAGCACCACAGTGAGATACAAAACTAATTTGCAGCCAAATTCTGCTTCCTGTAAGTTTGGTCAGTAAACAAAGGCTACGCAAACATACTCTCCCTCTCTCTCTCTCTCACACACACACAATAAAAATAACTGCACAACCCGGAGGATTCCCCGCCTTGAAGTGGCTTGTTAAAAGAAAAGAAACTAGTCAGTCAAAATAGCAAGTGTCTTGAGTTGTTCTGACATTCCTTCTGTCACCTCAGCGGCTGAGCGCGTCGGGCATTTCAAACATGCAGCCTGACGACATAATGCACATTCGTACTGCAAACATGAAAAGGTGTCCTGTCAATTGTGTGAAGTGCATTATTACAACAAGGAAAGGATGTGCAAGCTATTTAAGGGTACAATGAAAAGCAGCGTCAGAGTGGCTCACTTCCTTAATGCAGAGCATTTCCTCAAAGTCTCAAAGTCATTGTGATGAAACATAAGTTGGTAAGACAGACGAATGTGCGTTTGTACGCGAGGGATGTAGATCACGAAATGGGTGGTTATGGTTCAAACCAGAAAGATGTAGCACATGACATTAATGTCAGTGTGTCTAACCTGAAGTCTGAGATCACAATCATTACAACTGTGAGGATCATACTGGCAGCACAGTGGCGAGAGTTGAGCTGGAATATAACAGCAACCAAATAATGATCTACGAGCAGGAGTGAAGTCATAAAAACGGAAGAAAAATGAAGAATACATGTGTCTTTCTCTGCAAAACTGATAGGAACACTTGGAAAAACATGTTTCCTTTTTCCCCATGTTCCTTTCCCAGATCAGCAAATCAAACTATGTGTAATCTCTGTGGATCTTTCTGACAGTCTCTCTGTATTTTATGTGTTTTTCAGGCCAGGAAGAGGACGGGCGGAAGGTTTTAGTCCTCAGTTACCCCCAGTATTGCCGCTACCGCTCCGTTTTGGCACGGCTCAGAGAGCAGCCGTCCTCTCTTCTCATAGACCACACGGTGCTGGCACTGGGCGGCATTGCTGCGTTGGGTGGGAGCACGAGGATCCTGTACTGCCGTGACACTTTCGATCACCCCACCCTCCTGCAGAATGAGAGCATCTGTGATGAGTTTGGTAAGTGTGACAGCTGGAGATGTGTTAACTCATCTACTAGCTCATCTGAAAAGCCAAACAGCTATTACGGAAGACTTTTGTGGCATTTGAAGTGTCGTAGGTTGTTGTAGGTTGAACTTGTTGAACATCAGAACTTGTCATTTGCTGGTCTCGGAACACAAGCAGCCTCTTAATGCTTGTTTTCATCATACAGTCCATCTCAGACTTCCAATTATAATCATTTTGGTTAGCCGGAGCATTTGTTCAAGTCTGCTTTAAGTGGAAAATTGGCGTCATGGGGAGATCAGTGTAGTTCCATTGTGTGAAAATTCAGAAGACATTCTTGACTGAATTTAAAACTTGTAATTGGGCGAAGGTTCCTTTCAAAATGAAAAGCCACACTGGGGTTACAAAGAAAAATATAGTTTTTGTGATGTGAATGAAAGCTGGATGTGGACGAGAAAATACTGCATGTCATGACGTGAGAAAAGTTAATAACAATTTACTGCTTTCTGGCAGTCACATACGTGGAGCGTTGAGCTGGACAGAATTGTTCACATCAGACTTTTTAGTTACACTACTCACGAAGTGAAGCCAGCAGAAGCTGTGTTGACTGCTCTCAGTGATGGAGGAGGTATTTAGAGGAGGTATTTACTTCAGTATAAGTAGGCTGCTTGGTCAAGAAAAATGTCACACATGAATGGCATGCCTGGTCATTTGGTATCATCCGGTAGTCAGCTGACCTCTGTTGCTGAACTTAGATCTGGCCCACTGAAGCAGCCCCACATTATCACACTGCCCCCACAGACCAACAGGTTAGGCACGAGACACGACTGGCGTGTCACACAGTCTGCCGCTCCTCTTCCCCGATGTCACCAACAGGGTAAATCATGAGCCTTTTTTTTTTTTTAATTTCTCTAGACTCGTATTTCTTTTGTTCCCAAACAAATGACAGCCTATTTTGTCAGTTAGTTTGACTGATAATTGGTTTTCTTGAGGCTGCACAGCTGTTTAATCCCAATACGTTGGGTTCTCCTTCCACTGTGCATGTGAAAATGCTTTTACCATCACTATTAAACATTGCTGTGAGTTCTACTATTGATTTTATTTTTCACCAAGCACTTGAGGTTAAATGTTAATCATTTAAGATGTTAACATCTGGGGGGGGTGAAGGATACGGATTATGATGATTACTAAAGATCAAAAATAATCACAGTCATTGAATGGGTTTTTTTTTTCTGACTTTTTTTCCTGGTATATGACAGCTGACCACTATTCTTCCTGGTTTTAATAATGCGTCAGACCCTTCTAAACCCAGTTTCTTAAGTTCCTTTGTTTGCTTGATTGATTCTTCTGAAACAGATCCAAGGATGTGCCTTCAGACTATAAATGTAATTCGCTGTAGCAGTTATTGTTAAATAAGTTGCCAGGGAAAACATCGCTGCTGTAGTTTTTCTGTGGGAGGCTCATAGTTTACTTAGTAAAATTGTTTTTGCCTTTAACCAGGCTCTGCATCACCACCAGATAGTATTGTTACAAGTCAGTGTACTGCATGTAAAATGTTAAGCCTAACTGTTTTAATGTAATAGGGAAAAAAAGTATGGAAAGAAAAATCTGAAAAACATCCCCTGTGATAAATGAATTATAAATAATTATATATAGTTCCTACTCATGCATTATTAAAAGCTGAATTTTTACTGTTGTAGTTGGCTGAGGAAGAATTGATCTGATATGTTTTTCAGTCAGGGACAAATGCAAACTCACAAAATAATAATCCGATAATATTTTTTTCCATTAAATGATTGATCCTGTGGTGAATAAAAATCATAAAATTGCTGAGAAGTGCTGTCACAGCATAGCCAGCTATACGTATTTTTTTCCTGAAGATTCCCTCACTTGAAGGGGCTTTGCTCCCTCCCTCCATCCTCCACCCTGACAGCCGTTACCTCTGGTACAGAATGTACCAGACCATTGCAGCGGGGGGGGGGGGGGGGGGGGGGGGGGGGGGGGGGGGGGGGGGGGGGGGGGTGATGATTTATACAGGAGTGTTCAAGAGTAGATATTCACAACAACCAGAATTGCTAATAGCACCTACTCACTGCCAAACCGACATTCCATGACTGGCTGTGGGAATGAAAGTCCCATAGAGCCAGTTGCATTGTGGGTAATGTAGGCATCAAAGTTTTGGCAAGGAAGCAGAATGGATAAATGAAGGACTATTTCAACTGATGTTGATATCTTTTCTCTTCATATTAAATCTGATTATGTTTGGAAGCTGACTCTGCTAAACTGTTTTTCTTAGGGGAATACATCCACAGAGGGTTTCATCATTCTGTAAAGAAATATATGCATTCTTCTAATGCAAATCTTGAAAATCAACAGATTTGAACATGCTTGTTTTTCACGTCTTTTGGAAATGAACCAAACTGAAAATACTTCACTCTGCTTTGCTTGGCTTGGATTTGAACTGAACAAAAATGTGATTACTGTAGTAATTGGTATGAGGAAGTCTCTGCTGCATCTGTAATAGGTATTTGAGTGGAGATGACATGTTTGTGTGCTTAGTTCTAACAACAGACAATAATCCCTTGTATATGAATTCTGTTTGTTCCTTTTCCAATTTAATTAAGGCCATCTAAACCGAAAATGCTTTTGATCTTTCAGATAATTAAGACTAATACAAGTAGAAGATTTTCATTATTCATGTTTTATTTTAATTATTATTTGTCTCCATTTTATTTGTCCCCAGAGCAGCATTTCTGCTCAAGAACAACCAGTTACCATATTTCTGTTCAAACATCCTCATCAGTCACACCTTTGAAAAGCATTCTTTATTTGGCGCAGAGTTGTGAAGTGCTGGAACATGTCTGTTTGCCGTTCATTGCTGCTCATGAATTTAAACATTTTATTAAGGCTGAGCTGCTCTAAACCAAAGGAATAATGTGATTCATCTCTCTATTTATTTCCTCTGCTTGGTAACTCGGCAGGCTCTTGTTGCGGCATCAGGATGACATTCACAGTAACGGCTTCACTGGTCAAAAGTCATTGTTTTACTTTTCCTGTAAATTTGCCAGGAGGTAATTGCATTTTAAGAGAGCAGTAGAGGTGAGAGCAGAAGGGAAAACGGTTATAGACATAGGAAAATAAGTTATGAATAGCAACGCTAACATCCTGTGGCTGCTGTTGCTCATTCGCTTGGCTCAATGATGCCATTCCTCTGTGAGCCACATTTAAGTTAAAGGTTTATTTTCATAGCCGAAAGGAATTCTACTTTTTCTTTTAACTAAGCCAGCCAGATCACTAATGTTGTTCACATGAAGGCTATTCGGGTTAAAGCAGGCTTTTATTTCTGCATGAACTGGTGCTCGCATACTTGATGGTGATTTGTCTCAAAATGGCAAAGCTAAGTAATTTTGATCACTGTGGCAGGTGAATAAGGCCTCAAAGGGCTTCTCACTTACACAGACACACAAACACACAAGAATGATTACATGGACTTAGAAACACATCCAGTTGTTGAGTCCAGTTCTCCTGCTATTCACAAGCTCCATATTATAAGAGAAGGAAAAACGACCTCATTGAAACAGCCTTTTCTATAATGAATACCAGCAATGTTGACACATAAAAAGCAATCCTGCACATCTGTGAATTATTGAAAAGTGAAAAAGTTATCTGAGGAACAATTTTAGGACTCTGTTTTGTGCTTCCCTCAATGCTAATTCTGACCTTTTAGATTCAGTCAAATCTGCAACTGCAGCTGTAAGAGCTGTCTATCTTATCTAAGCTAATTCATGAAAGCGTGTCAGGCTTCCTCAGGGGGTCCAGAAGAGAAGGTTCAGGAATACAAAAAAAAAAAATTAAATTAAATAATACCCCAACCCCCCCCAAAAAAAAGAAAAAAAAGGTATTACTGTGTGTCAGCAAACCTGAAGTACAGTATTGTGTAGCAAATGAAAGGCTGGTGGTGAAATGCAGCCTATTCTTGACGCAGCACTACAGTACTTGCTTGTACAGCACAATCAGGTTGAGATTTATTATTTCATAAGCAACACATGCTGTTTTATTTGTGCATGTCTCATATTCTTTTAGCTGGGTTTTTTTTTTTTTTTCTTTTGGAGATGAGCAATTAAACATAGACACGCTCTGGCTTCACTTCTCTCCTTAACTTTGATTTATTCTGTGTTTGTTGTGACGACGTGACGAGGACGACATAAAGTTGTCCCCGCTATATTAACAACAGTTGCAGCAGAGTCCGCTTCATCTCTATCATGTGTTTCATCTGCACCGCTGACAGTGTCCCTTCCTTTGAAACATCTCGAGCAAAACTATGGTTGGTAAAGTTACCAGATCTTACGTCTTGTGATCCATATTCATGCTCAGCATCGCCTGTCACCTCAGCAGCTGCTTTCCTCACGGGGAACGACACAGTTTTTGTTTATAATTATAATCATGCATTCTCAGCCAGCATGGATTGATTATATGCGTACTACATTGTGTCCTCAATTTTATTTCTTGCCAGGAGGAATGTAATATCACCTCCGTACAAACGTCCAACAGGAGATATAAACTGTGTTTTAGACCGCACTGGTCCAAATATTTTCTGCTTATTGCATTCTCACTGACATACAGATTGAAAATCAATCTTTCATATAAGCCTAAGAATAACAAAGGTGTGACATACTGCACTTTAATAATGTTGGCATTACTGCGGCTCCTCTGCTGCGATACAAAGCCAGAAATAGTTTGAGTGACAAGGTTCAAGTTATTGTTATAAGCCACCTGCTAATTTTGCAGGGATGTTATCGAACGTGTTATGAAGAATTACCGTGAGCGCGTGTGAGCTCAGCCAAACTGTGGTTTACGACAGTGATGATATATGTCAAACAAGACGGCTGTTTGTTAAGAAAATATTATGGGCAACATTTTACCCATTTAGTCAGGTTCTCTCTGAAGTTCTGCTCTCAGGCCTTCCTCCCCCCTCCTCTCCTCCACCCTGTGCCCGAAATCTAACACTCCTTGTGCGCACAGCTTAAAACAACAGTATTTTGAAAGTTAGTGAGGCAATCATGTTTGAGGAAAAGCTACCCTCCTCCTCCTCCTCTTGCTCTCTCTCATTTGTCCTATGTTCCCCAGGTCTCATTCCTTGGCACAGAAACTACATAGTTCACGCTCAGCTCAACGTGTTTTGTTTGAAATATCTCTCACTCAATAATGGTTGGATTTTTTTCTCTCTCTTTTTTTTTTTCTTTTTATCAAAAAGACATTTATGTGGTGCAATCCTTTTGAATCCTTTTTCAGTAATTCTCTTGAACGAGAGGAGTGTAAAAAAACCAAACTACAACAGTTCATTGCTTCAGCACATTAACATCGTCCAGATGCACTGATCGTAAACATTTTTTGGTCTATTTTTGTACCCTGGTATGCGTGTGTGTTACTTTTGCACATCTGTGCCTGAATTTGTTCATGCCTTACGAGTATTTATGGGGGGGTTTGTACATGTCCGAGTTAGTAACAGATATGTTCAGAGAAAATAAAGGTTTCATATTTGGTAACGTAGCCTCTGATTACAACTGATGGTGATATATATATATACATACATACTGCGGAAAAGGAACTACAGAAAAGAAACATCTAAAAGCAGTAAATGCATTCATGTTTCGAGCTTGTACATTGAGATAATATCTCGCCGGTTCAGTTTGGTTACCATGTGAACATACAACATGATGTCATTGTTTCCACAACTTGAACCACTTCTCACTGCCCTTTAGACATGAAATCTGATTAAATTAAATATGTATATGCCATTGTTGTCCAACTACAGCCCCTTCTGTTAATTTGATAGGCAAATTGCTTGCTAAGCTTATATTTTTTCTCATCTCCTTTGCAGATTTGTGTTAACCAACTGCCCATGAATATTTCATTGTCCATATGTCGTGGCACACAGAGGCCATAGAGGAGGATTTTAGAGGAGAAAAGAGCACATGCTGTATGCTCAGATTTCATAATCAGGACATGGACTGTATACAGAAATAAGATGAACATCTGCTGCGAGGCCTCTTACTGTACACATGCCATCATATATTGTCATATGAATTTAAATTCTTTAAGAAGTGGATGATGCATTTGGCTCATTCAGCTCTTACGCACAGCAAATTACCAGAAATACCCTAAATATAGCTGCACTTTCTTTCTGTTTTCATGTGCCTGGAATGCTGTGGCAGAATCAGTACCACAGTGCTCTTTTAACTAAAAGCACTTGGCTGCAGAAGCATTAGTGTGACTTGTGGGTTGAATAAGGCTCAATCTTTCTGATTATCCCTATTATGTCATCACTAACTGAATGGCTCTACACACTTATCTTGCCATGCTTCTTATCTATTTTTGGCAAATAGACAGATAGATAAATATGCATCTGGCTATAGACTATTGCTCTATGAGAGATTATAAATATAGCTACTTCAGAGATTTTGACCAGTGTAAAGGTTTTTCACAGGACCAGCTAATCGACTATAATTGACGAAAGAAAGGGAACCCAGGTTCATTCCTACTTGAGCTGAAGGATCGTACTACTGGATTTACTTGTTGTTTTCATTCAATATGAGTGCTAGTAAAAAAAATGTTGTTTAAAGGGCATAACTCAGACCTGGGATAAGAAAAAAAAAATCCCTCTTTTTTGCGCCAGGCTGCAAACATGCCACTCTTGTTATTATTCTTATCTATACTGTAATCACATGAGGCTGTTCTCATTTTAGGGACAATCCACATAAAGTATTTATCTCTAGCATGCTGTTTTGGTTCTAAGAACAAAATGAAATGTGATTGTAGGCAGGATGTACATTATTAAGGCAGCGGTTTACAAATCATGTTAAAGTTTAACTTTATTAGATGCCATTAACTTGGGGGAAGAAAGATATTAGGAGGACTGTAAACATGTTGAGTTCCTATCTTCACTGCAGTCATAGTCATTTTCGTTTCACTTGAGTATATAAATCAATTTCCAGAAGTCTAAAATGTGCTTTATGCAGGTATTCCAGCACAGTAAAATGTTCAGTCACCATTTTATTGTCATCCAGCCACCATGTGTTATTGCAGCAACTGCGAGCAGCGGCTGTTTGGAAATCTCCCCCGTGTGACTGCAGTTAAACTTTGACATTCAATATTTTGAGAAACCCTTTTAAATCAGATCAGTCACTTATTCCCATCTTTTCAGTGTGTGTTATTCCTCAGATTGCAGTCTTATGTCAGCCTATTGTACAGTAGTTTATGAACACGGGGATTTCTGAGGGCAGAATTAGGAGCAAAGGATGTTGGAAAGTTTCTGAATGATTTCTAACCGACTCCTACTTGCTATCTCAATGCCACGAGATGATGGCACTGATATGGAGCGATAAAGGTGACGATCCCATAAATAAACATGCAGCCCAGAGAGGAGATATATTTAAATCGTCTGCATGCGGTGAACTGCTCTGGCCTGATGTTAGAAAAACTGTGACAGGTTATTATCAGACTCTGAGATAAAACGGTGGAACAAAATGTGAACAGTCACACTGTTGTGTAATCTAAAAAAGGAAAAAAAAATAGATAAAATGCAGAACATGTAATTAATGACTTTACACTTCAGCTGAGGAGACCAGCTTGACCTCATTCATAATGGGCTCCAATGATTATTCCATTAATAAACTTCTCAAATGATAAAGAATTACTGTTGGTGAGTTTAGTTTAAATGTGATAAAATTATGTAATACAACCCCCCCCCCCCAAAAAAAAAAAAAAAAAAAAAAAAACCCAGATGTGAGCTGTGATGCAGCTTCTGAATGTCCCTAATAAACTTTTGAGAACAGCGTGTTGCAACTTGAAGTGAGCATGTTTGAGTCATTGGCGTAACAGTAAATTCTGCCTGTAAAGTCTGCCTCTGCCAGATTCTGGTGTACAAACACCTCATGAATGCAGCCTTTTAGCCGCCTCTCTGAGAAAGCGTTATCTTTCTGCAGGTAGAGGCCTGTTCCAAGTTGTTGTTCCTGAAAAGAGCTTGTGTAACTTAAGTGACGTCAGAAATCCTTGTTTCGCTGCTCGTACACAATGGTGACCACTGTGACTGATGTTCCTAGTCTTTTTTAGGGTTTCTTTTTCCCAAAAGGAAGTGGCAGCTGCTTCTGTTGATGTGTCATATTTATGTTTGGAATTTTTAGCCACTTTTTTTAATGAAAAAAAGAGCATACAAAGAAAATAGAGCTTCTTCTTTCTTTTTTTCTTTTTTGGGGGGATTATTTGTAGACTTTAGGTCCCCAAGATGCCTTAAATTAGCATATAAACAAGAAAGAAAAAACAAACAAGAAAGATAAAAGTATCCAAATGGCCTATTTTTGTGTCATGAGAATGATGATTATTTATAATCACCTTGGCTTTGTGCTGCGTACCTTTTTTAAAAGTCCCCATGATTGGGCTCATTGGTCGACTCAATCCCATCAAGTGTAACTAGAGCGTGATCTATTAGAATACATATGTTTTATTGATGTATGGGCTTTGTGTTTATCCTGGCATTCATTTATTTATAGGTTGATGCTGTGATTTTTTTTTCCAGTAATGAATAGGATAAGCCTTGAAGCTTATCCACTGCTCGCTTTCATCTCTCCCTCCCTCTCTGCCTCCCTCTCTCTCTCTCTCTCTCTATTGCTCTCAGTTCCTCCAAAAGCCAAATTGAAATACTGTATTTTTTAAAACCCCAGTCCTACTGAGTCGTTGCAGCAGACTGTCAGTACAAATGATGTGGAAGCGTTTGAAGGTTATCCCGTTTTTAGCAAATCCTTCATGTTATGTAACTATGACTGTTTTACATGTGGTACTTGTGTGTGCGCGCTGTGTGCGCACGTGCATGTGTTTGTGTGCGCGTACATTTGTGTATGTGGGACAGTCCCTCTGTGTGCTCTTAACATTTCTTTGCAAAATTGGATTTATTTTTTAATTTCCTCTCCTGGAACAATGGCCATTAAAAGCTACTTGCCAGCACTTTGGCGCAGGGAAAAAGCTGAATTGACATGTTCATTTGTCAAATATTTACAGCCTTTTATTTTGTTGTGCAGTTGTTTTATTTTTGTTCTGACAGAAACATAGCACTGTGACATATTACAGTTTAAATACACACAGATAGGCATTGTTCCCTGTTGGATTCCAGCCAACACCAAACCCTTTCTTTTTTCTTTTTTTTTTTTCTGTGTAATCACATTGTGCAAGCGTGTATGTGTCTGCAGATAAATACTTGATGATATTATTCAGTTTGTCAGGGGCAGAGGTCATTGCATTCCTCAGTGTGTGTGTCAGTCAGTGGAACTGGGTTAAGATTAGACCCAGCCTTGTCTAAAATGTGATGTGTGTTAATAAGTGCTTAACAGGCGACGCTACCATCATGAGGCAATCACATGAGGTGGATAGAAAGAAAGAAACGCAGGAGAAAGAGAAAGGAATTTAAAAAACAGAAAACAAAGAAATCTGAGGGAGGGATTTCGGCTTATTTTGGCTCCAAATTAAGCTTGTGAAATTTTCCTTGTAAAGCATGTAACACTGTAACATAATTTCCTATTTACTTTGCAAATGGAAAGCTTGAGTCGACAGCCTTTATGAGTTTGTGCAGTGCTAAAGTACACACATTCACACCCCGGTAGAAACACACACCCGAATGAATCCAATGAGAATGATTTCATAATCCATCGCAATAATAAACTTCTTTGAACTGTTTAATTGGCTCTTCCTGGAACGACACGGCTTCGCTTCATTTGATCTGATGAAAGAGTAATGTTGCTTCTCCCCAGGGGGAGCATGCACAACGGCGCACAAATAACGAATTAAGAACACTACCCTTTTTTTTTCCCATCCAAACGACTGCCTTAATAAAGCAGGAAAATTCATATTGCAATAACATCACTTTACCTTAAATTGCTTTCATGTTTACTTGCTTATGTATCTAATTTTGAGAGCTTGTTTTAAATGAAAGCAGTTCTGGGAAAGCAGTGGATTCAGGTCACGTGGAAGCTGATTGTGATCTGAAAGCACCATTGTTGCTCCAAACATTAGTAAACATTCCCTTCGTGTAATTCCCCCGAAAAAGACACACCTACTGTACACTGTCATAGTAGCCTTGAAGGCAAGTAAGGCATTTGAGTTAAAGGCATGTGGCATACCAGAGAAAAAATAAAAAAAACAAAACCTGAAGTTAAGTTGTGCAAGAAAAGAAGAAGGAAATATGTCAAACTAGAACTGACACAGTCATGATGGTTAAGGAGAATGTCCTCTTTCCTTGGCTGAAGAATATTAATAGTGACGGTCTGAATGGAAAGTCTGTGTACAGAAACAGTATGGCCACAGAAATGAGCTCATTACTGCCAAATGCATTATGTATGTGCACACATATGCACATTTATCTTGTTATATTACTACAGCGAAAATGCTCCAGCTACATATCCATCTGCTAATTGTAACCAGTAACATGCCAGAACCTGAAGGCAACGAAATCAGTGTAAAACCAAAAAAACCCTTAACCTCAGCTGAAATTCTCCTCAGTTCGATCCCTCTTTCACTCGTACAGCTTGGCAGGAAATGCTTGACACGTGCACAGACACACGCACCCGCGCACACGCATAAACACAGTGCTCGTGGCTCAGAAGAGCTAAGAGAATGATTTACATGATTTCATAAGGGCAAGATCAAAATATGGGAGAATATTTTTAATGTCCTGGTAAACACACATTCACTTGGATGTGGGCTTGTCTCCATGGCAACGCTAGTCAGAGCATGCCCGGCCTAACGCTTTGACAGTTTCTCCTGATGATGATTGATAATTACTACCTGACTTGTTGTCCCCGTCTCCACAAACATATGGCGGGAGCTGCCCGCCGCCGTATATCTGCCTAAATGTTCCCTTTTCTGATAATAGCTTTTTAATGTTGCGTTTTGTTGTGAAAACCCCCACACCCCCGCACTCCCCACCCACTCGAGCTCACACACACACACACACACACACACCATTGTATAGACACAAAAATCACACACTGCACACCCCTCCCAACCCCACCCCTGTGTAATTACATTTGCTGCCGCTCACATAGTTATTACAGAAAGGAAAGAAATAGATAGGAGATGCTAGAGAGTGGGAGAAAGTCAAAATTGAGTGGAGGGGGTCGGGAGGTGGAGGCGTCGGGGGGGGTTGATTTAATGTAGTGTGTTCTTCTATGTGCAGCTGGGCTTAAATTTGACAAATTGTCAGAACTAACACAAAGAAACAGCCTTTTTACAGCATAGTCACATATTAGAATATAAACAACAGATAATAGCCGGGGTGGTGAGCCGTGGTTTAAACATGGCTAGCAAAACTATTTATTCCACATCCATGCATGCTGTGTTTTATCATGCATTGTGTTTGCACGCATAAGGCTCATATTTAGATGCAGTTGGAAGGAATATTGTTTTATTCACAGGAGCTGTAGAGGAGGAAATCAACCTATAAACATGTTTTATCTACTGCGCACTATAAACCAAGGCATTAGCATAGTCTCTCGCTGGTGGATTTTATTAAAGGGACTGTATGCTGACGCCACGGACTAAGATTTCAGTCATGATCAGCATTCGAAGCCTCAAATAAACTCTAGGGACCTCCAGACTGCCATATATCAACATTCCTGTTCAGTTCACACTAAGTTGCATCTGCAAACATAACGTATTTGGCACAGCCAAGATGACACGCGGGGCCATATGTCGATGCTATTTTTCCTAATTATCCTGTTTATCAAAGTGGGAAGGAGGCTTTAGAACGGGTTTGTTTTTCCATTTCCTCTTTCATCTATCCAAACTGTTTTCTGGCCTATGATCTCTGCTGTGAAAGAGCAACATTCACTCACTCGCAATGTCTTTGCACCTCCAAACTAAATCAAATTAAAATGTATTAGCTACGCACCTCTACTTTTAAACATTTGAAGTTCACAGTCTGCTTCACACATGTTCCGTTGGCAAATAAAGAGCGTGGTGCACCTGCAGCAAGCATCAGCCTGGCACTCTGTGGAAACCAAAGTCACTTCTAATAGTGTGTGATTGAGGTCTGCCACAGGCTATGGCAACAGTCAGGCTCTGTGAAGGAGATAATGATGCATACACACTGCTGTCAGTCAGCCAGCTGAAAGGAATCATTTTTGAGGAAAATAAAAACAGACTGGAGCCGATATAATGCAGCATTTGTATAAGAAATGATAGGTTCAGGAAATAGAGTAGAAGAGGATGTCAGAACTGCAGCAAAAAGAAACTGATGTGATGAGAGTCTAAAAACCAGAAAATCTCACTCGAATTCCTGTCTTTGCAATGTATGAACATATTTATGCATCCATACTGAGCACATGTAATGGAGGGAGTATATTTAGATAAAGAAAGAAAATTTATGTTTGTTTCAGTGACAGCTATTAAGACCCAACCCTGTGGGTGGTTATGGTTTGGTTTGTTCAAGGGATTGTGTCTCGATCTCATTAAGAACTAGAAAAGCACTCGGAGAGCACAGGCCTCCGCCAAGCACAACAGTTATCGAAAATTTGACAGTGATCCAGAATCCTGGATTTCTTCCGGATCACACCCAAAATGAAATCTGTTCTTCCTTTTCACGTTTCCGACAACTCCTAAAAAATGTCATCAAAATCCATCCAGACCTTTTTTTAGTTATCTTGAACACAAACAGACAAACAAACAGACAGACAAACAGATAAACGCCGGCAAAAACATAACCTTCTTGGCGGAGGTAATTACTTTAATGGCTTTGGTCTGTGATGCTGACAACTTCTAAAGGTGAGTGTTTCCCAGCAGTTAAAACTAGCCAGCATCTTCTCAAAAGAGTTATAAAATCAGATGGGTGTCTGGCGTTCAGCTGTCGTGAAACATTTAGTTGTTAGTTGTTATGTTTTACCACAACTTCTCTTATTCTCAACCACGCAGCAAGGCTGTAAATTTTTTTGCAATTGCAATAAATTGGATGATAGATGTTATAATTACTTTGACCTTGTCAAGCTGTGGTTAAAGTGTGCTTGGAAAAAGTTTTAAGTATCTGTTGTTTTCATCTGTGATTGCTTGTGATTATGAACTTTTGCTGATGTTTGTTGGTTTACAGACCAACGCTCCATCCTTCTTTTACTATAAAACCAAAGTTAAATGTTTCAGGCTGCAAACGTTTGACCCAATCTGAGTTTTCTCTGACACTGATGCAGAAATCTCCCATTGACTCTAAAGTAGAATAAAACTGCAGAAACCCTGTAGACCTGAGCCATCCAGCAGTTTGTTGACTTTTACTTTGGTGTCCAGAGACTGATTCATGTAATTATTAATGTTAAAATCTAATTTAGATTTGTTTGGGTTCATGTTTACACTCCTACAAGATGTATATTGTGTAATGTCATTAAAAAATATATTTCTTGGCTGTATCAACTAACTTGCCTTGGATGTAATTATTTTAATCAAATTCCAACATGAAATATGAAAGAGGATTACTCGCAGTGACAAACTGTCAGCCAATAGTTTGTGGTTTTTCAGCCAAAAGACTGACAAACCCACATTTCACTTAAAGTGGCAGCAACAAACTGTATAATTTAAAGAGACAGATATTTTCCATTAAGTCAATATTTGTCGTAGACTACAATCAACGATGCGTTTAATTCAACGTTGTTGATGCTTTTTATTGTGGAATTTCCCGATGCTAATGCTATGTGTCTGCTGGAAGTGAACAAAGGCAGCTTCTTCTTCTTTTTCTTTCTTCTAACAATGTCATCAGGCCACAGCACGCCGGTTTAGTGTTTTTCAGCTTGTTCCGCTGCCTCTCAAAGAACAGGTTGTGCTGTTGTGATTTTTCTATTCAGAGATCATTAAAAAAAACTTAATTTCACCCCCTGCTGCATTGAATTAAAGAAATCACAGTGATGCATATCTTAAAGAGTGAGATATTAAAATGAACAAAACAAAACAGAAAAATCACATTGCTGGACTTAGCTTTTGTGTGTGTAATTTATGTGAACTTGCTCTTTCAAAAGCAGGAGCAGATCTAATCAAGGTTCTGTGGGGTTAGGAACAAAGGCCTGTTTACATGAAGCTGTTGAGGACCTGTGCACGAGTCGGCTGCACCTCAGGAGGCTGTTGTTTGACCTCTTTTAGTAACAAGCTCGCCTAATCCTCCGATGTTTACTCAGGCACGTGCTCCAACAGGCTTGCGTTACAGTGCTTTTCTGTGTCAGGAGTCAAAAACATAAGTTGCCAGCACAGGTACTTTCAGGTCCTTTCATCAAACAGCGACTCTGGGAGCCAGTGGAAAATTAAACGCTGTTGTTGAAAGCTGGCAAAAACTTGGTTGTCTGTGTAATAGAAGTAACTAGTATTCATTGTCAAACCCAGGGAGCAGGCAAATGCATTCTGCCTCATTAAATTCAGACTAGCTCTCAGGCACTGCGGTACAAAAATATCTCCTTATGTTTTCACATTCATGGGCGAAAAGCAGTAATGAAAATATGTCTGTATCTCTGCAGTGAAAGTCACTCTGGGTTTGATTGAATATGGCTCGGTGTACTTTTGGATCTTGCTGAGAAATGTTTGACAATGTAATCAATGACAATCTTCATCTGTGTATTTATAGGAAATTAATTAACATTTGTATCATTTATCAACCTATGGAGGTTCTGATGATTAATGAAACCAGCCACCCACACACTCTGTGGGCACATTGTGTAATTTCTGATGCTTGAATCGGTGGGGATGCTTAACGCATGACTGTACTGTTGTGTGTTTTTTCTTTTTTTCCTTTTTTTTTTTGGTGTTGCAAGTGAATCTCAAATGACTCTTTGTCTGAATGTGCCACGAGCGCAGGAACAGAAGAATTGTGAGCTTGTCAATAACAACTCGTATTAGCATGTGAAATGCGACACTGGCTGCAGTGTGCAGCATAATGACGGAGCGAGAGGAGGCTCACATGAATGCGTGCACAAACATTTCAAAAGAAAATGATACATTTGTTTTTCGTTTGCAGAGTCACGTGGTATGTCAAGCCAAAATTGCACCCATTTTAATGAAATTCAGCCTGCATGGATGATCACAAAAACAGGATGATCACATACTCCAAGTCTGCGTTCCTCTCATTTTGGCAGAGGTTTCATGAAAAGAATATCAGAATCTCTCGATGATATTGCTTGGAGTCTGTGGTTATAATTAAAGCCAACTTTGATTGATTTATGGATGAACATTTTTATGAACTTTTCTCTTTCATGTGGAGTCTAATAGTTGGGTAGTAGGAGGACAAGGCGGTGAGAGATTTAAGATGAAATATTAATGAATGGCTATGAATGCCCAGTGGAAATACACTCATTGTATAACAAAAAAATCTACTTTATCATGATTTATTGATGATACATGAAGCAAATCACAAATCACGTTCTCGGATGTGGGCTGTTAAGGTGTTACATATTACATTCTGCGTCTTGTTCTCCTCTGTCATATTTGTTTTGGACATGGTTTGTACATGTTTATGGCCCGTCTGATAACACATCTTAAACTGATTGGAAAACTTTCTGATCTGATTAACTTGTACGATATATCATAAATCCACCCAGCCAAGATAAAGCACCGTGTCTGCTCAGAAATTAGCTGGAAAAAGAAACATCAATCCAAACATCCTCCTCAAAAGAAATGGCTCCTGAGACCGTGGTTAGACACATGCAGTTCTTGAGCCGAATCACTTGAAATCCCTCCTCTTGACTCTTTCATATATAGCG
The DNA here is from genome assembly GCA_018398805.1 of Hirundichthys speculiger. Taxonomy (NCBI): domain Eukaryota; kingdom Metazoa; phylum Chordata; class Actinopteri; order Beloniformes; family Exocoetidae; genus Hirundichthys; species Hirundichthys speculiger. The sequence goes on along the minus strand of JAGFBZ010000926.1, from coordinate 1,608,938 downwards.
AAGTCACGTCATCGCCTGTCACTGCTGGCTGAGGAATCAGTCATTCCTGCTCTTTTTTTTGCTATTCTCTTTGGTACTGTTGCTTCTCTGCTTTGGCGCTCCCCTTGTCACTTCATTGTGCCTCCAGTGGAGTTAAAGTGTTCAGATAAAGTGTAATAACACTCCACTGATCGCACATTTAATGCTCCACCGCTCAACAGATTAAAGTCTATGCCTCAAGAGCTGCATCACAGGGTGTTTGATATCATGATTCGTCATTTGTTATTTATAACCTATTGGTTATTTTGTTTGCATTCTCACAGGTGATGCTGCTCTTCCTTACAAAACATGTTACATTTTATTTTACTCTTTTTATTCTGTGCTTCTGTTTTCACCTGAAAAGTTCCTTTTTTTTTTTTCCTCTTCATTGAAGCCTACCAAACCTAAACGCCGTCTGTCCCGGTGCTTTATGTTTCGTGGTTCGCTGTAAATTTCCAGGGCTGTACGTCAGCCCTGAATGACCTTCTTTGTGTACATGTTGGCATATTCACTGCTACAGTTTCACTTACAAATCTTCCCCGGGGGAGGATTCCTTCTCACTTGTGCAGATACATGCAGGCCTGTGTCTGTCCTGAGGGGATGGTCTTTGCAGGATGTTTTACAGATGACTTTACTCTGTTTGGTTAAATATCCTTTTGCGTTTTCTTCCTTTTTCAACCTGTGACTCATTAGGGAGTTTCTTCAAGCTGACTTTGTAGATCTCTCTTTGAGAATTCACTTTGATTAAAACAGAGCTGGAATGTAACTTAAGCTGTCAATATCTCTGTGCTGGTTAACTCACTCAAAAGGTGATGGCCTGTTTGCTCTGCAGATCTGGTTTGTGTTATCAGCAAGCTGTTATGTCACTGTATGCGTGGTTTTATATACTGCTGCCCGTCTGACCACTTGTCTCTCTCAAAAAAAAAAGACTCACTGTTTCACAGGGATTTTTGTCAATCAAAACAGAAACGGGTGAGTTTTAATTTCAAAATGTTACTGTATTGCACTGGATTCTGTTCTGTCCTGGGGGACGTACTGTGCTCTCTTGCAACATAAATGTTACCTTTGGCTGAGAGCTATGCTCATAATTACTGTGTGGGTGTCAGGCCTTTGGTGAATTTGCAACCAAGTGAGACAACAAAATATGTCAAAACATGTTTTTCCATTTACCACTGCTTGTCCCAGTCATGCCTCGCTCATCTCCCTTCACCTCTTTGTTTGAACTTGGACCTGATTCTGGTGGGAGGAAGTTGAGGTTAAACTGTAGAATAAAGCATTCAAATGCAGGCAGAAGTGGAAGTTTTATTTCATGAAAGTGCAGACTAGACAGTCTTCAGTCAGTTAGTCAGTCGCAGTTTGTGTGTCTGTTGCTATTCCTCGGCTCTTTACTGTCTGTCTCGAGGGGTCTTCTGTGTAAATTCATTGGCAGATTAAATGACTCTAAAAGTGAAATAATGTTGCTGTTGTCAAATGTTAAGTTTAGTGCTGTACGCTATCAGTCTGAGCTCCGGAGACACTGATGCAGTTTTCTTTTCAATCAATGTTTGGTTTGTTTGTTTGTGTCTCAATTTGTTGCATTTTTTTTCTTTTTTTTTTTTAATATGGACCTTGAGTTTGCAATAAAGTTTATCTACCAATCTATCTTCACATCTGAAAGTAGTTTTAATGCTTTCAGTATATCTCTTGTAGCATATGACTATCCCTAAGGAAAACAAAGGGGATATTTCAGTCCATGCAGCTGCAATATTCAAAGCTACACTTCTTTATTTTCATGCAGTCACACTAATTCAAATTCAATTAGATTAATATCAGGGCAAAACAGTGAGTGCAAGGGACATAAAGTGGTAACTTTAGGCCTGCTTTTTGTCTTTTTGTAGCTTTTCAAACCTCTGTAGTGAAGCAGTCTTCAGTGGACGTCAGTATGTTGATAGCAGAAAGGACAAACTGTGTTGTATCTGTAATACCACAGGGAGACAGAACAAAAGCTCTCTTATAACCACGTCTTTACAGCTTTGTTCATAGCAGCCGGGTTAAGTGGGTGGAGTCAGCCATTCAGTTAAACTCCACCTACCTCTTTTGCAGGCTGTGCCTTTAGTAATAGTAATATAATATAATGTAGTAATATAACGAGGAAGCCCCTCCCCCCGGTCCGCGGTAAAATTGTCAAGCATTGACCGGTTCGCAGTTACAAAAAGGTTGGGGACAACTGACCCAGAGGACATGAGATTCACGGCACTCGGGTAGCTCCTGTTCATCTCACCCTGATCTGGATCAGTAATGTCACAGTGGCCTGCACATCTGAGCCGTCCGCTGAATGATGTGTTTTCAGACTCAGGTGGCCACAAAGCCACAATGTTTAGTTACCTCAGAGTTTTTGAGTGGGTAGCCACTCGAGACGTCCAAACATAAGCACTCAAGCACTTTAATACAGCAAAGATACACCATAACCCTGTGTAAGTGTAGTCAGAGGCTGTTTTTTTCTTTAATTTTGATGAGAATTTAAAAAAATGAAAAATTGAATTTTGATCTTTTTTATTTTATTCGAAATCTGTGTGTAAAAATTGGATACTTGTCAATAGTAAAACAAGAATAAAATAAAAAAGGCACATGGTTTAAAGTTTAAATATATATTAGTAGACCTCCATTTTCAATCCAATGGTGATGGTTTTTCTAAGAGCAGCCATGAAACTTTGTTAAAGGAATTGCAGTACTGACCTCACTTAGTGAAACAACTTTAAACGCTTCCTTTCAAACAGTTCAAAAACTTGGCATAGACCCTGGTGGAAGAGGATTGTAAAGGAAAAATAATGGATAAAGTAATGGATGTTTATGTTGTTTCATATGTTCGCCCCCCAATTAGTAAGGCTTAAAGAAGTTGGTGCACCAGTGTTACAACTCTTTGGGTCATAAACCACATCGTCAGATTAAAATTATCGCCCGGTGATGGCAGTAAATACAAAAAATTTAAGGGATAACCAAATTACTCTTAACAGTTAGAGGAATATGAGTGTTCGTAAAACAATTTTTATGGGAATCCCTTTAAAAAGCTGTAACTACTTTACACTCGAAACTATAAATGTGAACTTCACGATGGCGCCAGAGGTAAAATGACAAAGTATCAAAGTTAATAGGATATATCCTCTAAAGATCGCTGTCTGTGCATTAATTTGTACCAGTCTATTCTCTAATTGTGCTAATTTTTATATCTGTTCCAAACACATGATCTGATCTTCTGACCAATTGAATTTGCCACCCTTTGATCTGTGTTGCTGTGTGGGTGAAAATAAGAAACCACTGCACACATCTTTAGTTGTGACTCATTATTTCAGCCATGAGTGTTGTTATGCCAAAAGTGCCAAGTGAAGGGATGAGTTGGCTGCTAATCTGCTTAAGTACATCAAAGTATTTTTAGATCCTCAAGCTTTTTATTTCTGTTTGCCAGACAAATGCAAAAACATGCACACTATCAGCATGATCGTGTGTTCACTTAGTTTAAAGGGGATTTTTGAAACCACTTTACCGTTCATTAAGTGATCGTGTACGCAGATAGTGAGCTTTATCATCTTAGACATCCATCAGCTAAATTAGCCAGTCGGCTTTATATGTCTCCGTATTCCCAGCAGCCTTTCAGTCAATCAGTCCATTTTGTTGGTTCCCTGTGGCTTTACTCTGTTGAAGCATAGAACCATCAGAACCCCTTCCCGAGCTCCCTCTAATGAGTTTTTCCATTATCGTTGGCATCAATGAAATAGCATTACTTCTGTATTTAATTGAATCTGAGAGTGTGAAATTATTAAACAGAGCCTTCTTTTAAAGCCAATAAGAGCTGAGGGCATTTGATATTATCCAGATACTAAGTTGTCACAGTGTGCACCTTGCTGCTGAAGTTGTTGAGACATCCACAGCTCATCATGACAAATCATTATGGGTTCCTATCAGGTGGAATACCTTCGTAAATGTCTGTGTGTGTGTGTCTGCACATGTGCATATCACCCCACGTCATTATAACGCCTCACTATCATTATAACCGCAGTGTATGACAGATATGACTTTTTTTTTTTTCTTCCGTGCATGTGCAAGTGTGAGCTGTATGCCTTTGAGGCTCTCTGAAGGACCAGGCAAGAGCCCTCTGGCCACTTCAAGGCGTGTCTCGAGTCACGGTGGTGTCCCAGATAAGCAAAAAGCCACAGACTGAGCAATAACCCACTCAATGGGAAGCAAACAGGAACATGGAAGCTCGGTCAGTATCCATTTTTGGTGTGTGACTGGAGGGCCCATTTTTGGCTTGTAGAGGGAAGTATCAGGCATGCTTAAATTATCTTTTTTTTCTGCTACATTGACAAATACTGTTAATGCCCACAGAGTGGTGAAACTATCCCATCACCCAGGGTGCTGTAAAATCATTGTCTTGTGATGTTTGGTTTGTTTTCTTCCAGACTATAAATATCTGTGTTTCCATTCGAGAAAATCAATGTGTGGAGTCTGACCGTGTTTGATTTTCTTGGTGTTATTCAAATACTTGCGACTCCTCCCTTATGCCATGCGAAGGGCAGATCAGGATACCTCCTGCAGCACAGAGAGAGAGAGAGAGAGACCTTCCACTTTACATTCTGTGCCTGTGTTTGTCCAGAAAAGTAAATGAATGCACCATTTTACCTGAGCTCATCTTCATATGTACCTGGGCTGTTTAGATGTGTTCAGGTTGTCCTCCAGTGCCAGTCTGGTGAATGCAACCCCCCCCCCTGCCCTGGCACCGCGTGGTATGCAGCAGTGTTTTGCCGTAATTGCAGCATTTTCTTACGCAGCAGTATTTGACCTGATGAAAAATGTAAACAGACAGGCAGGTTACGTAACGGAGTGTAGGGTGTCTGGGGGTTGTGTGTGTGTGTGTGTGTGTGTGGGGGGGGGGGGGGGTGTATTGGACTAAAAACAGAGTCGCACTCAGTGTGACTTCACTCAGATGAAAATCTCCAGTCAATCCTGCAAACAAAACCGGTCAATTGATGTTTATCTCTTGCCACACTGCATATGTCTTACCTTTAAAGAGCACAATGTATGTTGTCAGTGAGTCTTTTTCACTCTTTTATACGATTGCGTTTCCACATTATGCTTTTTAACAGAAACTCGAGCAATGACAGTAGAGTGAGACCGTAAACGCTCTGAAATGTGGCTGTAAATATTTTATGGTCATGTATCCTGTCCTTCGCAAATAACCATGAGTTAAAAAAAAAAAAGAAAAGATAAACAAGCAGCATGATTTATGTCATTTCTGAACCTAAATGAACATTTGGCTAAATAAGGAAGGCAGAGTGAGCTGCAAAATGGGAAAACAGTGGAGGCAAGAACACACCCAGTGCTTTCTAAGCAAAGATTACCGTGTTGATAACTTGTTTTTTCAGTGCCAGAGAGATGACAAATGCACAGCAAATGTCCTTAGCGCTTTCCCTACACTGTTTTTCCTCAGCACAGCGTTTGTGAAAATAACAATATGAACTGATAAGCTGCTGAGCTGTGAGCATTGTACCCTTTTAACCCCTCTTGATTTTATTCAGCTCTGGTGTTATTGTAACATTTCCCTGATGAGAATTTGATCCGACAAAAATAATCACAGAGCACTTTGGTCCGATGTGATTTAATTGTCATCGCGGAAGCAAAGAGTAAACATTGACACTGATAAATTTTGGAGTGAACTAAGATTACTTGAAGCTTCTCTCGTTTTCTTTCTGTTCTTCTCCTTTGAGTTTATCTCCGTTTGTGTTGCTGCGTTCAGTCAAGGCTCTCTGCCAAGAAGTTACATTACAATCTCAGGCTGACATAAACGTGGGTGTACAAAGGACTTGGAGGGTTTAAATACTTTATTGTGTGTGTAATATGAACTGAGCAATTATTTCTGCCAGCTTTTCAAACAAAGGGCTCCTATCAGGCAGGTTCATGTGTTTTTAATTAACTGTGTTGAGCTTACTTAAAGAAATGAACAGATCAACCATAGAGAAGCCAAAAATAGATCCATGATGGTCAGCCCAATGTTTTACTCTGAAATTATAAGGAAGGAACAAAGGACAGCATTGTAATGTTGTATATATTTTGGTAAGAAACACAGGCATGTTTTTGTAGCATCTGCATGAAATATTTCTCTGTGCAGAAACTGTGTGAAATTTCTTCCCCTTGTGGGTTTCTTGGTTAACCAGCATCTGTCGTTTGTATTATTTTACTAACTGCTTGACTGCTTTGACGCCCTTATCTGTAGTCTAAAAAATACATCTGTTGGAATTTAAATGCAGTTTCTCTTTTTCGGCTCAGAGGCAACTTGAGGATCATGTTTACTAGCACACTGGAGCAATTTGGCAGCCGGTTACCCCATTCAGCACAATGTTGCACTGATCCAGTTTAGAAATAATTAGCTACAGGCTAGCGGGCCTGTGAAATGCCTTTCTCTGGTTGTAAATGTTCCTGTAACAGCCTCTGTTCTCTACAGCTGAAAGTAGGCGTTGCCTGAAAGGAGAGTCATTTTTAGCTACAAAAGCTCGGATGTTTTATTCTTCGTGTGAAACGCAGTATATTTATGAAAAAAAAAAAAAAACAATAGTTGTGACCCACAAAGAGGGTCTCCATGAGTCTCATTCACTGATTCTTCTCCCTCAGCTCCCAACCTAAAGGGCCGGCCTCGGAAGAAGAAGAACTCCATCTCTCAGAGGAGGGACTCCCAGGGTCAGGCGCAGGGTCAGGGCTCGTCGGGGTCAAGCCAGAGTTCAGCAGCTGTGGCAGCGCAGGACCCCTCCAGCCCAGAGAGCAAAGCCACGAACAAGGTGAGAAAACCTTCCTGATCCGCAAAGGTGATTCCACATTACGTGCCGGTTTGTTGTAATAAAAGCGGTAGAGCGTATAAGTACACAGTGTTCACCATGTGAGGAGTGCGACACAGTAAACGCTGTTGCTAACCAACAGCTTTCCAGGTCATCGTTGCATCTTCACTTGCAGAAGGCGGCTACTGTGTGTCAGCTTTCCAAACAATACACTGTGACCTGAGCAGCATAACAAGCAGCGCACGCAGGAAAACATGTGACTTTGACTTTCAGATGTTACGCAAAAGGGATGACATAATCTGGCAAAGGTATACTACAAGTGACAAGCTGCGCCTTGGGAATGTTTGGCATTTTTTGACTGCTGAAATGGTTGATTGATGATTATCAAGATACTTTCTGTTTTTTTCGTCTTCATTTTTGTGCAGAGGAGAATCTCTGAAACAGCCATGGATCTAATTTGTTTTTCATCTGACTTATTTAATCAGTGTTTGATTAGTCTCGATAGCATCTGTTATATAGCAGCACTCTGTCTTTGTGTGTTTTTATCTTCCAACAAACACATGATAGTCTTTTAAACAAGCACGACATGATCCCATGGAAAAACAGCATGTTTATCTTCTTTTCACCAGCGTTTCCATCAACATGAAGCACCATTATGAATACAGAAGAATAACTCAGCTGCTTCACAAATCATAATAGTTGAAAGAGAAAACCGAGGACCAACTTGTGCTACGCGATATTTCAATTTGCCAGATTTATTATGTTTTATTTACAAAATCAATCATCTTCTGTAATATTTTTTTTATCACTTTCCAAGCCTTTCAGTTATTATAGTTGTATCTTTCTGTATATATGTGAAGTGAAGAAAATATCTCTCTGAATGGCCTTCTGCAGCTGTTATTCCTATGACATTGCAGAGTTAAATCAATATTAGCAATTCGCTCTCAAAGCTTGAGTCAGACTTGTCTGTGTCTAATCTGTGATGACAAGGAAGAGCTGCTCCATTGATAATCAATGGCAGGATTCCTCTGTGGCCACTAGGAATATTTGTTTGCGCTTAAACCCAAACACATCTCATCCAAACTGTCCGACCTGGTTTGGATGACGCTCTCATTAAGGTTTCAGTTTTCCCCCCAAACGCATCTGCTGACTGCGTGTGCTCCGTCTTTCCAGGTCAGACCCAACTGTAAAACGGTACCCAACGGAAAAATAACCACGCCAGCCAAGCAAAAGGCCGCCGGCCTCGGCAAGAAATCCTCGGCTGAAGAAAAGGAGAGAGCAAAGGAGAAGGAAAAGGAGGAGAGGAGCGAGAAAAAGGAGGAGAAGAAAGAGGAAGAAACATCAGAGGAGAGCCGAGCGGAGGAGCAGGCTTTCTTAGTAGCGCTCTACAAGTACATGAAAGAAAGAGACACGCCCATCGAGAGGATCCCCTTCCTTGGCTTCAAACAAAGTGAGTGGCACAACTTATTCTTATTCCCTTACAAAGGAGTACTCTACTGTAGAGTAAACTTCATGTGGGAAGATTTTACTGGGGTTACTTTGATAATTCAGGTCATAACATTGCCAGTGGGGGAGTTTAGCAAGCTGAGAGAGGATAAAAAAGGGCAATAAAAAATTATAAAAAAAAAAAAAACACCTGTAGAAAGACACATAAATGTATAAAAACCTATATATCAAACATAATATTTGAGCATAGCTTGAAGAAAAGAAACATAAATGATAGTTTTGAAATCCTAGTTTGGAGTGAAACTGCTCTGTCTAAGCAGTACATCACGGTAAACAAGCAGGGAAAAACCCTTTGTGGATTATAATCAGTACCTCTAACCGCACGCTAACTATACTGCCCTCCTGTTGTGATCAAATAAGAAGCAAGTATCTGCTGGGTCCCAACTACACAGAGCGCTGGCTGTCAGTTACTGCAGGCAATAAGGTAAACATTTCACAGCTGTTAAAGAGTAAAAAAGAAAAAAAAAACATAACAAAAAAACACAATCACTTTGTGCTAATAATAAACTAAAGGAAAAACAGTTTAGGTGGAGAAGCATTGCATCCAGCAGCTAGTAAAAAGTCTCAGGAGGCTTCCTGTCAGAGCACATTTTTCCTGGCTTTCATACAAGGAGAGAATATCTTCTCACACTTGTCAAAGGCATTTTTTTGTGAAGGCCAAGAACGTCCTTTAACAGTGTTAAAAGAACATCACATTTATGGGAGACACGTCTACCCAAGATGAAAGATCTCTAATATAGGTCAGAGGCTTAGCTTGCACTCTGAGGCATGGGGCAGAGAGGGGAAACATGCACATAAACACCATAAAGGGCACGCTCGGAAACTGAGAAAAAGTGTGTTTGTTTAAGGTGTTTGATCTTGAGACGAGGCGCCTGAGAACACAAGTGCTTGTCTTGAATTGTGGTTTTCAAATTAACTGCTTTGCTCAGTCTTTATTTGTAAAAAAAAAAAAAAAAAAAAAGAGCTCATATTTGCAATCATGTCGAAGGACGCAGCCACTGAGATCAGAACACATTGTGACAACTCCAGCAAATTAACAAGAGGCGGTGGAGGTGAGGGAGATGCCTTCTGAATGTACCAGTGACAGTTTATAGCATGGAAAAACTCATTACTCTAAACTATTACATGAAGGTAAGCTGTGGTCGCCGCGACTCTGCTAACCCCACCACAGTATTTTGACAGTCCTGTCATCTTGACTGCAGACATGTTGTAGCTTAAATAGGTCGTTGTGGTTGTGGGAGATCTAGAGGGAGAGAGAAGGACACAGAGAAACAGCAGGAGAATTATATACCCAATACACTTTACTTTTAGTTGGCATTTCTCTGTTTGAGCTCAGAATAAAGTCCAAGTCCGCGCGCCAACTGTTTTACATACAGTGCATGCTTTGAATCTCAAAACCAGACACATCATAAGCAAGGCCCTCATTAAATGGTGAAATCATGCTGTTTAAACTTCGTCCTTGGCAGCGAGCGCACATCAGCACATGTAAAGAGAAGAAAAAAAGAAAACACGTTATAATTAATACAAGTCCTCAGATGTAATCAGCAGCCGTTTTCATATTCATCCCTTTAAGCTCAGTACAAATGCATTAAAGGATCAAAGAAGTCACTTTACTTTAATGGAAGTTAAAATTGTGTTATTTTAGTTGTATTTTAGTATTAGTGTTTTGTTTTTTTTAATGAAGTTCTCTGGAGTTCGACAAAGCAACAGATGGTTGAGTGATTTACCAGACTTGCTCATACTTTGTTGGCTGAGCCAATAAAATATCCATTTGGTTTACCTCCAGAAAAGCTCTATCAGAGTCTGAACATGGAGCGTGTCTGTATATACTCCCAGCTGCAACTGCAACTGTACGTCTTTACATCCCAGCAGAACGATGGTGTATTAAACATGATGGTTTGATCTACTTCTGCTTAGAATCACTCATGATATATTGCAAAACCCCGTGTTAGTGTTTTTTTTTAACAGAGTTCACTTCTGTCTGCCTCTCATACTCAATTTATATTTCACTTCAAGATTTGTAAGCATTGGACCTGTTAGAGCACAGAGGCTGATCTGAAACCAGTTTGAAAAAGAAATAAAAATGGAATAACTGCTCCAATGAAAGAGAGCAAATCTTTTTAAGTTTGGATGTTAAAAAGTCTTAAAGACATTTAAATGCAGCATCCTTCGCCCCAAGTTGTCATGTGTTAATTTAAAAGATGAGAAATGTCTTGAAAACATTTAAAGATTTTGACTTTAATGAACAATGCAGGACTGGAAATAGAGAAATATAAATGTCACTATTCGTCTTTCTCAACTGTGCTAAAACAATAATTTAAAAAAAATAGTTGCAAATAATTTTTCAATGAAGAAAAAAATGACAGTTCTTTGGTCGTCTTTTCTTAATATCTGCCTTGCGAGATGTGTGCATTTCATACTCCTCAACAATCAGTTGAAGATGACTTATAACTGGCAGCAATTTATTCTCACAACTCACCGGCTTTCTGCTTTTTTATCACTCGGTTATTATTGACTTTGCTGAACAGCTGCTGCCTTTTCAGTTGTGCGGGTTCAGAAGAAGCATCCAAAGTAAAAATAGATTCTGATTGTGAATTTAAAAGGAGCGGTGCATGAGTGTTGCTGGTTACTTTGTGCATCCTGAAAGCACTCGATCTGCAAGATTAACCGGCGAGTAAGTGTGCGTATGTCTGAGTGAGTCAGTTTCAGATACGTGTGCTGCAGCCCTTGGACATCAGCATATGATTGTGAACATCAGTTCCAATTTGTCTCCCTCTTACAGTGTTGTTGTCTAATTGCCGTGCCATTGGTGTGTCACTGAGGCTGCATTGTGTTCCTGTTTTGTCATCCTTATCTCAGTGATAATTGCCCCTGCCAAACAGAAGGGAATTAAGAAAAGAAATTACAAATGACAAGACATCTAAGAAAAGGCATGTTCTCTCATTTCCTTTATATGTTCTGTCCCCTCCCAGTCCCGTGTGCGATTGTGGTAATTACAGTCGATGCATAACAAGCTAGTTAAATAGACCGTCTTTCTGTTTCCACAGTCAGACAGCACAATGTGCCAGCATGCTCAGTTCAAACAGAACAACCTACCCAGCTCCCTTTGTTATTCCACCCGTGCATTGACAACGGTCACAGAGAGGAGGGAAGGAAAAAAATCAATGCTGTCAAATGCGGAGATAGGAAAATGTCATTTTGACAAATGCAAGGCTTTGTGTACGCACAGATTGAATTTTGATGGATTTCTCCCCAGGCGAGGCCTCCTTTTCTTATTTATAGGCCTTCATATAAAAATGTTAAACAATGATGTTACAGAAAGCAAATACAAATGTCGTTGGCACAAAAAGTCCCCCAATGAACTTGCGGTCCTTTGTTTGTGGGAAATATATTCTTTCAAAGAGAGGCAGGCATTTGAAGCCCTTCTAAAAGCTTACATGGCTATTTTTAGAAAAATGTTACACAAGACTCATATTTTGATATGGCCTGTCATGGGGTATTTGCATGTGGAAATCAATGCAAATGAATTTGCATTAGTTCAAACAGAAGTTTGAGCATATTGCCAAGCGTTTGAAGCTTGTAATGGTTTTCATTCATACCTGCAGGCTGCAGCTGAGGGTTAACAAATGTCTTTTTCAGGACGAGGCAAATTCTGTATTTTATCACATTAAAGTGTTTGTACAGCTCCACAGTTTTCATTTGAAGCTGAAATTCAGCATTGCTTTGTTTGTCTGTCTGGCTGTCTGTCTGTCTATCTATCTATCTATCTATCTATCTATCTATCTATATCTGTCTGTCAGTCTGTCTTGTAGAAGGGTAATGGACCATATATCAGTATAATAATTATGGATTCTGTGTAATGACCATATAACTACTGGTAATACTTACAGACTTTAACTTGTAATGGTGTGTTTTTACTCTCTTATATTTCTTCTTTGTCTTCATGAAAGGATCAAAATATTCATTTCCTTCCCTCTGGTGAAATGACTGTATATGACGTAACTTATTGCAGCTCAGGTCCTTTCCCAGAGTTCCTAACTTGTTTGTCTTCTGTCTCCCACAGTCAACCTTTGGACTATGTTTCAAGCTGCTCAGAAACTTGGAGGATATGAGTTGGTAAGTATTCACATATGTGGCAATATATTCCCTCTCTTTTGTTACCACCCTCCCCCCCTTTCTTCAGTTTCCCTGGCTTTCTGTTTCTCTCCTTCAGTCATCCGCCCTCTTCTGTCCTTTGTTTCTAACGCGTCCCTCCCTCCGCTGCTGTCCACTACCTGCCTCCTCCCTTTAATCCCACTTTTTCTTTTCCTGCCCTCCTTTTGCCCCTTGAGGTCAGTCACTATTTTCCCAAGTAGAAAGTATTGCTCAGAGCCACTTTGAGTAGAAATGGCGTTGTTGTTTTGAAAACCCCTTGGTGTGGAAAACACATGTTCCTCTGTTCTGCACTGGGTAGAAGGAAATTGGATAAACCACTCATTTTTTCCCACGATGGAGATGAATTGAAATGCATATACATATCCACAAGTGGTCACAAGCACAGAGCTGCATGGAAGTGTATACACAACCAAAGTGAGGCAGAAATGAGGGCTTTAGCTTGGCAGCCTCACCTGCCATGTTTTCATTCACTGTTCATGTGCAACGTTTTTCCAAAGTGCAGTCACTGTTTCATGTTAAGTCATCAAGTGTATTGCTCATGCTTATTTCTTGATTAGCTCGCTATGTAATGTCATCCAAACAGACAGCCAGATCAGGCAAACAGGATACAGCTCATATAATTGAGGCTCGTATCCTTTTAAAACCCCCATATCTGCAGCTGATTATCTCACGTTTCATGTTGAGGCTTTGTTAGCTCAGTGGCAGCTGGGATTTTTGCGTTTTGCCTTGGAATCTATCCGTTATTCCCATCTGTTATGGGCTAAGGAGTTATAGCAGGAACAAGTGACTGCATGATGGTAACTGAGCTTATTGTGTTAGTGGATTCAATAACTGGAACATTATGACTCAGTAACTCCCCAAGACCCTGAAATGAAGCTGACCACTCTGTATTTTTCTCATAGTCTTTTTAATCCTGTCTTTGTCTCATCTCTTCGCTGTCTCATCATTCCTGCAGATCACAGTTCGCCGACAGTGGAAACATGTGTATGATGAATTGGGCGGAAACCCCAGCAGCACAAGTGCCGCTACGTGTACAAGGAGACACTACGAGAGGTGAGTTATCTTGTTCAGTTTTAAGTTTTAAACATGACACGATATTGTTAGGCATGCACACGAGGGGCAGCTCACATCAGCTGAAGTGAGCAAACTTCCTCACAGCTCCATCCAAAATGATTTCACAATGCTTTATTCAACACCACAAGACAAATATTGATCTCATTCAAGGGAAGTCAATGCTCTTAAAACATGAAGAACAGTGCTTCAAATCACTCACCAGGCTACTAATGCATTTAGTTGTAATTGCATTGAGAAATATGTTCCTCATTAACTTAAATCAATTCATACTAAGATGAGATGCAGTTATTTTCTTGGGATTAATTGATTAGTTGTTTGCCATGAACCAGTTCTTTCATTTCTCCCCAATTCTGTTCTACAATCAAAGCAAAGAGGATTAAAGTTATACATTATTAATTAACTGACCTACTTGGATATATGTGTGTGGTGTGTGTATATATATATATATATATATATATATATATATATATATATATATATATATATATATATATATATATATATATATATATATATATATATATATATATATATATATATATATATATATATATATATATAGATATATATATATATATATATATATATATAGTGTGTGTGGATATTTGTGTGTGTATTATGTTTTCTACTATATATGCATTACGAGCACACAAAGCTGCAAGCTAAAATGAAAACACCAGTTTAATGTATTCATTTAATCATTCAGTCAGATACTGCAGCATTTTGAACCTCCACACTATAATCACTCAGATGGTATTACCAAACCAAAGCAAGCATATGGATATGATCCTGAGGGAGCTGTAAGGGTATTATGCAGTGCTGTTTGCACACACACAAACATACACACAAGGCAGTCACTTTCCCAAGGTTAAACAAATGCCAAACACGATCTTCCCAGCAAGAGATAACCAGTTGCTCTTCAAGCAGGTCGTTCCTCCAGGCTAGCGACCCCTCTTCACATCCCTCTGGCTGCTGCAGGGTTATGCATCAGCACAGCTCAAGCACACACACACACACACACACCTGTCAGTAATACAGCGAAGATGCCAGCAGTGCCATATGAGGGAGCCAGGTTGTTTCAGATTGTGTCAAGATTGCATGCTGTAAGCAAATTCACAAGCCCCAGCAGCAGTGGCCGGAGCAGCTTTTCCAGGAAATTTGCAAAACCATAGGTATCTGAGTTTTCACTGTTTTTTTTTTGTTTTTTTGTTTTTTTTTTGTAGACAGACTGATAGTGTGAGTCTGCTGCTGTACTGGAGTCCACTTTTTATGTTAATCATAAACAGGACCATCAATACCTGGGCTGAAGAAAGTTCTATTGTTGCAAAAGATTTATCCTCGTCCTGAAGAGTTTATAAATTACTGCACGGTCAGATGTGAATAGCTGCATTGTTCATTAGCCTGTGAGGTGTAAATAGGGTCGTAGGAAGGCAGGCACAGTTGGACAAATTCACATGGGACGTGCTGAGGTGTGACTGCTGCTGTGCTGGCCTTTCCCTCTCCAGCCACCGTGAAGCAGCTGAGAGAAAATAATGCTGAATCAATACAAAGCAATAATATCCACACACTGCAGTGAACACCAGGCTGACAGAGAGAAGGTGTACGAGTGCAGGCTGGTGGTGGGGCGATGCGATATGTGTTTGAGGGAGAAATCAGCTGAAGCCGAGAAAGTTTCCATTCAGGGAAATAATTTTAGCTGAGCCTTGGTGTTTGGACTGCTTGGAGGGCAATTAGCTTCAATGTATTAACTCAGCAAACACGGCCATTCTCTCTGCATGATGAATGAGGCTGTTTGGAGGCTCGCTGAAGTGTGTGTTTGTTCCCCAGAGGCGTCTTTGTTTCCACCTTTAATCATTAGTCAGTGTGCTACAGAAATATTATTCACAAGCAAGAATGTACAGAGTACAAACTGGAACAACACCTATGTTTTGCTCCTCTCAGTGAAGGATCAAGTCTGATTTGACTCAGCAGGGAAAAGTAGAGCAGGAAATAAAATTCTCTAGCTACTAGGAAAAAAGGAAACAATATTTCAGGACATAATTGCTTTCAATTAAGTGGATATTCTTGGTCTTGGTGTTATTTGGGTTAAAGACTGCAAATATCCACAAGCATTCAGCTCTCATTTTAAATTATACACATTATCCCTTTACAGCCCTAATGGTAAAATCACATGAAATGGTTTCCTAGGAGATGTTTTTGTGAAAGATGGAGCCAAGGGCATAATCACTATATTTATGCTGTCCAGGAGCAGGCGGTAATCACTAGTAGAAATGGAGTTGCATAGCTGGAATGGAACAAGAGATAACCCCAGCTAATTGTCATTTTCAAAGTTACTGTTGTTTAGTCACAGAGCGCTGTTCATTAGTGCGCAGAGAAAAATCAATGTAGAAATGTCCATGCCAAGGTCTGCCGCTGCAGCTACAGGGAAGCTTTAATGATATTTATTTAAACCGTTTCCCGAGATTAGCTGTCAGGGCCCAGCGCTCTGAATTAAAAATGAGGTCATGAAAAAGATGGCATCAATAACCTTGAAATAGACTGCCTTTTGCTTCTGTGCCATTTTCTCTCCTTGCCCCCCTCCACCCCCCCCCCCACCCCCCAACACACACTCTCTCTCTCCCTCCCTGCCTTGCACTTCATGCTGTTTCTTTCATTATACAGGTCAGCGCCTTTTAACAGCTTCTACATATTTAATCTTCCTGGTTTCCTACGTGATCTCTTGTTACAGAAACATGCCATTCCTCCATGTCTCTGTTCTTTCCTGCCTGCTACAGATTTTTAATACCTCAACATGCCTTGGCACTCAAATGTAATTGCACAACAGGGTTGGCATTGAGGTGGGAGGGGGTTTCGGAGTGAAGGGGGGGGGTCTCCATGGCAACAGAGAAGCAATTTAGAATAATTTGCTATTTAAAAACTGTACAGCACGTTTTGGGCAAGAGCAGAGGGTTGCAGACGAGTGGTTTTGGATGAAATTATTTCATCTTAAAAGTATTAGATGTTTGCCAGATGTACTGTACATAGAGTGAGAGGCTCGTAAAAAATATTCTCTGGCTCAGATCATGCAGATATGTGCTCCATTTAAGACACAAGCATGCCTGTTCCAATTTTAGTCGACTAGATGTTTTATTGATTCAGCCTTTATTCATTCCTCTTAGTATCAATATTTCTCTGCATTCACTAAAGCTGCTCTCTAGATTTAAAAATGCACTTTAAGGAAGCCTGGAGTCAGTCTTTACACTTAGAATGATAATAGAACAGAGCTCCAATTTGGGTAAGAGAAAAGAGACATTTTCTTCTGCTACACCCTCAGAATCGTGCACTCGTCAGCATGTCTCTGCTTTGTCCTTGCTGTTTTGCAGATACATCAAATATGCTGCATTACATTTTAGCTTTGCCTCTTCTTTTTTTTTTTTTTTTTTTTTTAGTGCAGTGGTCCAGATTTCAAGTTATTGTGTTCTCTCATCCTAAAGGGATCATTGAACTGCAGTGTGGAATAAGTATCATTTACATGTCCTCTTTGTTAGAAACAAAAGGAGACAGACGGCAACAATGACAGATCTCAAACAAATGTGTATTTATTAAGGAATAATGCACAAAGGAGGGAGAGAAAGGAGTTGCAAGATGAGAGCGCTGTTGTCTGTTGCATTTAAGCGTTCCATAAGTCTATAAACAATGTCTCAACATGCTGTCTGGATCAAAAGTCTGGCCAGTTTCTTTGTATCTCTGTGACTCTTCCACCAAATCTGGACTTCAGCTACAGTGGGAATGCAGCCAAAGAGCTGCATGTTCTTTACTCCAAAATAGCAGGCAGCTATTTTAACCTCTGAGAGCCAGATAGTAGCTCCATGACAAATGCTTCATTTAGCATGCAGTGATAAGAAAGTCTTTTTTTAGCCGCAATCTGACAAATCACAATATTGTGTGATTCTTTATGTGTGGAATTTAATCAAAAGGTCTGATTGTTTCTTTCCCTAGTGGCAATGAGAATTCACACATTATATCACTGATGTGTGACAGGCAATCGACTGTACGAGAATCTATTCAAGTCTGCTGAGAATAATAACTAGTTCAGTGTAGCAAATTATATTAAGAGCGCTGATGCTCTAGTCCACTTTAGGACAGCAAAAAGAAACAAGTTATGTATATTATTGACCATTTATATTTCGAACGACTGAAAGACCTGAGTGTTCCTTCATGCACAATAGTACACATTTATTTTACACAGTTCATACTCTTGGCTCACACTTGCCATGGCAAACATTTAGCAGCAGCCGCAGCCAATGAGAGCAAGCCCTGGGGGAACAGTAGAGGTCATTTTAAATCTGGTATTTTCAGGCTTGACAAAGGACTTAAGTTTTCATACATTCCTGCGCTGCCCTCCTGTTTTAACTGCATGAATGAGGGTCACCTCAAGTGGTTTGGCTTTGAGACAAAAGAGGGGCTTTGGGGCATGAATCCAAGGCAGAGGAACCAGATATAATGCCTGTTTATTCCTCTGCTGGCATCTTGTCTCTTTCTTTAGATAAAGTTTTGTTTTCTTGACCCCGTGTTCGTGCTTAATAATTGCTTTTAGATTTGATAAAAAACATTTCTTTTCCTTTTTTTTATTAAATCGCTTTTATTTAATCTCTTTTCCTTGTAGACTTGTAAAAGTAAGTTATTTTCTTTCCTCCACATCTTTACAGCCCTGGGGGCTTGTCCACTAGCCCTTTAAATAGTTTCTTTTCCTTTTTTCTATGCATGAAGGAGCTCTTGTGATCTTAACACAACACCAGCTAAAATTAATTTCAGCACGGGCGGGGAAACTGTTGAAATGGAACAGCCCGCAGCCTTTTTCCACTTATTTGGTTATTTAGGTATTTCTTGGATTCTTGCACTCTACTTGTTTCTGTAAGACAAAACTCAGATGAAAGCAGCACATTGCTGGTAAAGTCACCTTGTTTTGCCAAGTTGTCTTTTTTTTTTTTTTTTTCCTGGAGGGAGGAGGTGCCGTGTATATAATCCATTATTTCAACGACAGTTGTGCTTTGATGAATTACCCTGTTAGTGATCACTGAGATGCTGCGCATTACATATATATGAAGAAACATTTTTTAGCTTAATTATATGAGACAGCTTCTATATCTGACTTTTCAATTTTTAATCTCCTCGCTGCATATTTTACTTGCTTGTTATCAACATGGAAAACGGCTGCTTAAACAAAAGCCAGGTGATAAATTGGCATGAGGCGAAGTTAAGTATTTATTGACCTCATAAAAATGTTGCCTCTCATGCCCTAAAGAAACACTTTCCTGGAATCTGCCAGTGCAACATACGCCCCCAAGTGGCTCGAGTAATTAACTACGCCTGGCTGTCTCTCTGCTAATGCACTGGTTGCCAAGTTCAACCCTTTCTCTGTGGGGCAAATTGCTACTTACAGTAGTGTTGTATCACAGGCACTTATTATATACTATTGCACAATCATGACTTAGTTATATGTGAGCTTAAAAATTACTCCAGCCTTTCATATTGAGGTCTTTATTATGACTTTCCTTTTTTTCTTTTTTTTTTTTTTTAAATCAGGTAAAAGCACTGTAGCTTGAACAATCATTTATTGTTAGATGAACCACAAAACGGAAAAAGCAGATGATACATTCTCACGACACATTTTATTTTTGTTCAAATACATAAATAAATAAAAGAAAATAAGAAAGAGAAAAATGATTCTGACCATGACAGGAAATTCCTGATTTTTTTTTTTTTTTTTCCTGGCTAATAAAACATCTTAAAACTATTTAAAGCCTCAGTAATTTCCCGGGATCAGCTCTTACATTATCCTGGCTGACCAGAGACCCCCCCACCCCCACCCCACCCCCTCACCCATTATTGACATTCCATGAAGTTGACCCAGGCCAAGTTAGACATCTATTTCCCATAGACTGTGCAGGGAGTCAACAGTGTGTGCTGGTACATGGCTTGTATCACCCTTAAAAAGCACTTTGACTTGATATATATATATATATATATATATATATATATATATATATATATATATATATATATATATATATAGATATATATATATATATATATATATATATATATATGATTGCCTTCTTTGTGCAATAGTCCTTAATTATACTGAGTCTGAGAAGCTCTTCACTTTTTATCTTAAATAAATGCCACTTAAACTTTAAAGAAATCCCATCTTTTGATCTTTGTTTTCTGGGATTTTGACATTATTTTTGCTCCTCATTAACAAGCCGTTATCCTCTCATTCACTCCTTTTTAGCCTCTTTTTCTTTCTTCCGTTGCTCTCCTTCCCTCCTCTTTTCTTTTTCACAGCCTCTTTGCTCTGTGTCTCTCCAATAAGTCACATTTAATAGTACATTTCCTTTCTTGGCCTGAGGCCTGGTGCCAGACCAGCTGTATGAAATGTAGTTTCACCGCTTTCCCTGCCAGCACTTTTGTTCAGAGGAAGAATAACAAAAAAATCCCACAGAGCCTCTTGAACTCTCTGAGGTTTTTTTTTTCTCTCTCTCTCTTTTGAAGAGAAGGAGAAACAGCTCTTGATTCATTGTTTGTTTTAGCGCCATGCCCCTTAAAAGGAATAGTACAACCATCTCTTGTTGTTACATGAGAAGACCTTATTTTTTTCTCATGACTGAAAAAGTCATGTTTCTGTTTGGCTTTCATGGATTGTTTTACTCTACAAAACCTGACAGAGGATCTGGAAAGATTTTCAGAAGAACTTATTGAAGTTTTTAGTGTTGTAGTTTTTCAGTTGTCTTGGTTTCCTCCTCCACAGTGTTTCTTATTTCTGGTCTTGTGCCAATTTCCATTTTCTTTCCCGAGCAATAAAAATCTAAGTTTCCCTTACTGGTTTCTTGATGTCATTATTTTACACATGGGTATTGTTATATTATTCAGATATTAATGTTCCCATTAGTTACAACATCATATATGGAAAATTGACTTGTGATATATTTAGAGAAGAAATAGCAAAAGCCTGAATTCATTGGATGTTTATTTTACCATAATATTCTTTGTCATTAAGTATGGAATTAATTAGGCTTGAAAAATATGCAGCTATCACATGCGTTATAATACCCGAGCATATTGTCTCCATCTGAGGATACTTCATCACTGAAACTATTTTAAGGGCGTCTGTCATTAATCATATTAGTATGTTGAAGTAGATATTACATGCAGCAGTTTCTTTAAGGCATTTGATTTCATTCCTTCCAGATATTTTCATCTTTTTTATTTCCAACCACAGTCATTTTACACACCCACACACGCATTCAACTCTGTCAAGGTTAAAGTAATACCAAATGTGATCTGCCTCAGCAGGGGATAACTCATTATTCACACAGACACGCACACACGCACGCACACGCACACATGCACTGGCACCAAATGGAGCCTGGATTTCCCCTAGCCTCGCTTAATTACAATAGAACTGTTAATGCTTTCCAGGTATTAAAACAAGGAGCTTTTTTTAAAGCAACGTACATAAAACACCACATGCTCATGACAAAGCTGCCGCTCATTCTGGTACTGGCATTACCAAATAAAACACTTAAGTAGTTTATCTTTTGTCTCTCTCTCTCTCTCTCTCTTACACACACACACACACACATATACATACAAGACAACTACACAACTTCATTTTATTTACTTTTTGTTAATTGTTATTATTATTAATCTTTTGCTTTTTAAAAAAAGTGAGCAAGACAACAATCATTGATGTTCGTGTGATGATGCAAATGACAAGTAATCACTAACTGCACCTTATAAACCCAGCATGACATAACTTGATTATCCTTTTCTTCTCTGCATTCTTTCCCAGGCTCCTCCTTCCTTATGAGAGGCATATAAAAGGCGAGCAAGACAAGCCCCTCCCCTTGGCCAAACCCAGGAAGCAGGACGCTGGCCAAGAAAAGGCCTCAGCGGCCGGCGCAAAAGCCAAAGGAGTGGGGGCCAAAAAACTGAAAAGCCCTAACAATTCAAAGCCGGGGAGTAGAAAGGAGAGAGGGGAGACAGTGAAAGGCCAAGAACAATCACAGGTCCGTCACAGCTGCTCCACTCTGAATTTAGTTCAAAGTTTATGAACTTTCTCTTCATATACTCTGTCTTGAATTTGAATTGTTTTTGAATTTGTTAAATGTGGCGATACAGAAGAGTCTTATTTGTCTAAACCTACGATTTTCCTACACACAGGACTCAAAGGGGACCGAAGAGAATCGGGAGCTTTCCTCAGCCATAAACAAGGAGGTGTCCTTACAAGATGAGCCAATTGTAATAGAGGAGGAAGAGTTACATCTTACCCTGAAGAAGGAGGAAACGTTGGCGGTGGAGCAGCCACCTTCGCTCTGCACAAAAGAACCAGACTGCCGAGCCCCCCACGCCGGTGTCCATCCCCACACAGGGCCTGGCCCCCAACCTGAATGGAGGCAAATCAGTGAGGTCGTCCAAGCAAAACTCACGGGTGAACAGCAAACTGAAGGGCATTTCATTCCTAAAACTCCTTATCTGCTTCATCGTTGGGACCAGAATAAATCTGCTGGACATGTTGCCCTGCCAGAGCCCTTCTCCAAGGTCAAAGACTGCATTGAAAATCACGGTGGGAGAGTGGGGAAGGTGCTGCCGATGTGTAAACAGGCAGATGGACAGGGCATGAATTTGAGCACAGATTCCTTCCCTGATAAAGAGGACTATGGAGTCATTAAGAAGGAGGCTGCCCAGGGCCTCGGACAGGCAGCTGCCTACTGCAAAGCCAGTCAGGGAGTCATGTCTCCTTTGGCCAAAAAGAAGCTTCTCTCCCAAGTATGCGAGTCCAACTCTTTCTCCTTTAGTCTCCAGCCTCCACCTCCCACGGCTGCGTCTTCTCTGCCTGTCATATCAGTTGCTGAACAGGAGAAAGATAAGAGAAAGAGCGAGGAGGAGTTGGTGGGACAGAAGCGCGGGTGTGCGTCAGACGGCATTCACGAGGTTGCACCTATATTCAGGCCATCGGTCATCCAGCATGCCCAGAGCAGCAAGGCTCACCAACAAGCCACCGGAGGCCAGTCAGAGAGGAATACTTCTGGGGAGCTTTCAGACACTTACAGCTGCCGGACGAGCCATCACCTTCAGCCTCAAGTTAGTGCGCCGTGGCAGCCCTACCTCCCCAGATCACAAGATGGTGTAGAAAATGGTGGAGAAAAGCTACTTCAAGTCCCATCTTCTCAGCCCAGGACCTACACAGGTGACTGCTACTCCTCCCCTCATCTCCACAGCCTGTACAGACAAACTGAAAGTTGCCTGAGCCAAGAGAGGATGGGTGGCTTTTCCAGTGGAGAGCAAAGAGAGCACTACACCAGGGACCATGAGGGCAGCCAGGGATTTGTTTGTGGCAGCCTGGAGCAAGAGGGCTTGGCCTACAGGTCTCACTACAGTGACAGGACTCAAACACATGGGGAGAGCAGAGAGGCTGAAGATGAGCCCAGAGACTTCACTATTTCTAAACCCCTCTCTCAGAGGGTTTCCTCCTTCTCAAAGCCCCCCTTCTGTAGTCTCTCTTATCCCATCATGCAGCAGGGTTTAGATTCCCATCCTAAAGCGTGCAGAGTTCCACCTATGACAATCTCTCCCCCGAAACAGAGCCCAGCAGAGTCATCACAGCCATTTCCCAGTCCCAAAGCTTCAGGTGAATCATCGCTCACCAGCCCCATTCGACCCAGTAAGCGGAGCCTAGTGGAGCCCGAGAGCGAAGATGCCCCAGAAAGGAAAGTACGTGTGGTGACACCAATCCATCCTGCCGCCACAATTCGCCGCAGTGACCCGGAGGAGCTGAAACCAGCTGAGCCGGCCCATGCCATCCACCTCAACAATCATCTACCTGAGGGTCACCCAACAACCACCTTCCCCCCGCCCCATGCCGCACCCCTCTACGCTGGCATGTACCCACATGGCAGCCTGGTCTCGCCAGGCACCCAAGATGGACTCCAGCAGCATCCGAGTCTGCAGTACCTGAAAAGCCAGTCAGCTGTGTCTCCTCTCGTGCCCCCTTTAGCCTTCCACTCCATGATGCTCCACAGGCAGCTAATGGCCTCCAGCCCCAGCCCGCACCACTTCTACAGGCACCCCGGTGGGGCTGCACTGTATGGAGACCTGTTGCACCATCTCTACCCCATCTCGACCCTCCCGCCACCTCAGCTGTCATCGGTACACCCCAGCACCAGACTGTAAAGGAGAAAAAAAAGCTTTTTTTTTTCACTCTCCTTCCTTATCCTCTGAAACTGTGTCAGCTTCTTTCTGTCTCTCTTGCTCTGGGACTGTGACTCAGTGGAGACAAAACACTGATTATAACTTTGGCTGGTAACAGGCTGATAAATGCATCAGTCAGTTGGACAGAAAGTTCCATTTTCTTTTTTTTTTTTAATTTGTGTATGTATTCCTTTGTTTATATACTTTGCACTGTTGTTTTTTTTATTTGTATCACCACTTACTGTATCTTTTTGTTGTTGTTTTGTCACCATTTGCACAATGTTCATGCGTTTGTGCTCACAGGTAAGTTTGCCGCTCTCAGCAGCCATGAGTCAAGTTGTTACTCTGGATGTATGAAAAGTAAAAGGCAACAGAGAGAAGCCATTTGTTTACTGAGTCTGAGGGCTAAACTCTTTGTTGTTAAAAAACACTATAAGCAACATAACAATGAAAAAAAAATTAGATTCTTTATATAGCTAAACATGTGTTCATCGTTGCAAACAATGTTCGACAGCTGTTTGGCGCATTATTACTCTTATGCAGCCGGTGGTGTTGTATCTGTTTACATGTCCACACGCTGAACTCTGTTGCCCGTTTGTGCCACAGTTAATCCACCTGGACTGCTTGGAATAGACGTTAACACTCACTTCGGTGCTGCTTAATACAAATAGTTTCATCATAACATTCAGAGGTGCTGTGTATGACAGATGTACTGTAGACTCTTTTTTTTTTTTTTTTTTTTTTTTTTAAATTACTCAGTTCAGGTCTTTATTCATTATGTATTTCAGTTCAAATGCAACATAAGCAGCAGGCATTTTCAGTCTGCTGACAAACCATGAATGTTTATTTGCTCTGAGTTAATGAAAAGCTGGTTTAATTTTTCCCTTCTAAATTGAAAGTAATTTGACCCCCAAACCCTTTGTGATGAGTAGACTGTTGAGGGTTGTATTAGTCTGTATGACCAGCATAATGAAGCAGCTGCCTGCTGTGGAATGCTAACCACAAAAAAGAAAAGAAAAGAAAAGAAGAGAAAATCAGCATTTCATCTTTTTGTTCTTGACTTGAAAAGCTCTTTTTTTATGAATAGATTCTTTTATGCTACACCCTGAAAAGACTCACTGTATGATTTAATAGGAATGTTGTCACTTAGGATATTACTGCTTTGCGAATATCTGTGCCTTTTGCACTCTTGGATTAGAGTTAGCACTACACTTGTTAAGGTTTAACTTCTTTCTGCTGTCACACTTGTCTCAAATGCAGTGCAGACACTCATACAAAGAGTTTAAAAAAAAACAGTATGGCACACTTGGCTGTTAGACACCAGACTTAAAGGGTAAGGCACAAAGTTTTATGTTACAGAATGTAAACAGTTAAACTGTAAACTAATGTATTTGTGCTTAAATTAATCAACTATCGCACCAAGCCCATATTCAAGAACCTGAAAGATTTATTGACAGTTGATATTGACACAAGTCTGGTGTCTTTTGTCTGCAGGGCATGTGTGCTCTATGTGTTTTTTAGCAGTGATGAAAAGGTACCAGACTCCATAAAGTATGCCTACTGTGCTCCATAGCCTGAGGTGGAAACACAACACCTGGGCTGGCTTTTACAACCACTATAATTGCAATCCAGAATAGTCGAAATACACAGTGAACATGTCTGGTGTTCCAAAAATAATAAAAAGGAAAAAAAAAAAAAGCTGTTAAAGTAAAATAAAAGTTTTCCTGAGTACTTAAAGACCTTTATTTCTGTTTAAGTACTGTGCATTGCTGTGTGTAGGCAAGACTGGCATACAGTGCCGGTTCCAGTGCAGAAACGTTCATACGGGATCAAATCATAGCAGCCCTTCTTTCGTCTTATTTTCTGTGTAAATAGCACTGTAGATAGTACTGCGTGATTGTTATCATATAAACTGTTATAATCTGTAAATATTAAAAAATGAAAAGAAAAAAACAACAGTATAAAAGTCGGTTACACAATCTGTGTCCTTATTTGCTCTGTCTCATGTTAGGCTCAGAAAAACACTACAATTTAAAAATAAGGAAACTCTTTTTATTTGTTTCACTTTATTTTTTTCCATGTTGTTTCCATTAATGTGCATCCTAAAAGTGTTTTTGATACTGTAGCCATCTGTTTACCAATCACCCAGCTGGCGAGCAAGATTTAAAAAAAAGAAATAAAGACATTTTGTATGATATGACCTCCTGTATATTTAATTAAAATATTTTACTATCTATACATGTTTCCTCAGTGGTGTTTTTAACTGCATATATTTAACACCAGGTGTGCTAATTCTTGTGTAATTTACTTCTTTTTTTCCCCCATCCCTGAGTAAATGTAGTGTGAATAGACTTTTATTACTGTAATACCATTATCTGGCTATGAGATTTCATCCACCTTAATCTTCACAACAGGCCACTTCTGGGCTCAGAGCCAGAGAAACCTCTCCAGTATTTGCTGCAGAGGAGAAATGTGCCGGCGCATGTATCTCTCTAGGATGTGAACTGAGCTGCAATAAAAGCTATGCTCTGACTTATTGCCATCCCCTGGTAAGCCTTTAACATGAAAAATATTCAGTAATACTTCCAAGCTCAGCGAAAATAAAGCAGCCTCACCAGGGCAGAATGTAGGTTGTTTTATTGCAGATCAGCAATATTAAAAAATACAGTTCGATTTCAAGCCAACAGACTAAGAAGAAATTGCACTTTGAGAAACAAAAGCCAAAGCATAATTTTTTTTTTTATTATCATTTGTATTATTATAATTTCACATTGCTCGAAACAAAAATAATGCTGCACTAAGACAAGGTTAAGGTGTCGCTACCTACTGGTACACAGACACGATGCCAATGAATGACAAATATATATATCACACATAAAGATATATCAGTAAAAAGAAATGCATTACATTTTAGTCCATACAAAAACTACAAATTGCTACTGGTATTGCAGTCATTTAAAAAAAAAATGAACAAAAGAAAAAGGTATTCAAAAGGCATTTTTACCCATTAGATACCCCATATTCTTGATAGAAGCCCCCTTCTCCTGTGTGCTTGTTAAAATCAGATTAATTAGAGCCACACACCTCATTGTTTAAAATAATACAGAAATATTTGTCTTACATCATCCAGTTAAGATGACAAGTCTACCTAAAAAAAATACAAAAGATGGTCATGAGGAATAAGGAAATAAAATATAATTGATACATCATTTCGGCCTGAAATGTAACCGTATCAGCAAACATTTGGCACAGTGCTAATGTTTAGTTGCATCCCCTTTTGTACAGCTTTTTTTCTCTCTCCCTTTTTTTATCTTTTACGGCTCAGACTCAATCCTCCCTTAATCCACATCTCTCCTTCCTAATTCAACTGTATTTGGAGGGTGGGATATGAAAAGTGGTTGCTGTCGGTTTCACCATATTGCTTCATCTGGGCAAGCAATTTCAGGGAAAGTAGTGAAACCTAATGTTTTGCACAGTATGAGTAATTATGCCGACCATTCTTCAACACAATGTCATTAAGTGGCTGGAATATTTAATGGTTGGCAGCACTGAGTAAGTTCAAAATACATACACAAGGGCGTTCATTATTTAAACCACTCAAAAGAGCCATTCATTCAATTACATTCACAGCATTTATTGGCTGGAGTGTTAAGATTATGTTAGGCATATTGTGTAGCTACTAAAAACCAAGGTCACTCTATTATTGAGACCTCTGGGGGAATTGAGAAGTCAAGTTAGCATTCATAATAGCTCCTAAAAGTGTGTTCCTTTTACACTCAGTTATAGTGGTCATAAAGTCGTCACAGTAAGTAGAATATATCAATAGTTCCAAAAGGAATGATTTGTCCAGTTTGCCAATAGATCAATTCCAATTTGAGTGTTTGTGCAAAAGCTCTTTCAGTTCATGTTTCAGCAGCTGAGCAAAGAAAAAAAGTCTTTAGATTTCTGTAAGACAGATGATGGTGACGCTCAAGCCAGCATAAAGCTTTCGATTCATCCACGGGTTAGCTGCACATGAAAAACTGTACCCAGAT
Organism: Hirundichthys speculiger; assembly: GCA_018398805.1. NCBI lineage: Eukaryota > Metazoa > Chordata > Actinopteri > Beloniformes > Exocoetidae > Hirundichthys > Hirundichthys speculiger. The sequence continues at coordinate 1,581,115 of JAGFBZ010000926.1, read as the reverse complement.
GTATCAGAACAGTATTCATGCTGTGGTGTGAGCTGTCACAAGAAATCTGGGTTGCTCTGATGAAGATTTTGAGAATCCTTCTTTTTTTTTTTTTAAAAAAAAATGACTTATTACCGACCCACACAATGGGATAGAACAATTGTTTGACATTTTGGAGAAACATGCTTTCATGCTGTCTTGTTGAGAGATATATGAGGGGATTTGTGCTCTCAATACAAAGCTGGATTCAAAAGAAAGCTAACCTAGCTTAGCACAGAGCTTGAAAGAAGTGGAAACACATGTCTGGTTCTGTTTAAATGCAAAAGAAAAACAAATCTACAGATCATTGTCTTTGGAATCTCACTAAAAGAGAGGTGTAAAAACAACTACATGAATTTTATGGAGTGTTCTGCACTAAAATGATGATTACGTGGAGCACCCATTCCATGGAACGGCTACGTATAACCAAGTGCGTACTGTATCTGTACCTAAGTTTAATAGGAACCTCCTTCCTCCAAGCTCCAACTCTCTAAGTGTCATGAAAACTTAAATAGTAGTTCCTGCTCTGACATACAACTGCAATGAAACAGAAGTAAAGAGCTTTAAATGTGCAGGTATGCAGATTTAAAGAGCTTTAAATGTGCAGGTATGCAGATTTTTGTTACCATTATATGGACATACTGGTCATTTTCAAACTTTCATCCTGACCCAAGCAAACCAGCCCCAGCTTTATAGCCAGTGTACATATATGAGACGAGTGTAAACATTTTACATTCAACTCTCAGTAAGAATTGAGGGAAGAATATATTCAAAAATGGCAAAATCCTCCTTTATCAACTAAAGAAGCACACCAACAGTCAAGCTCAACGACCACAGCTGAAGTACAGTGACTTAAATGCTCTTACATCATGTAATTTAATCAATGTTACTAGCTCAATTGTAAAATTCAGTAATGTTTTTCTGTTAGTGAATAGGTAACCCTAGTTAGCCAGATATCTGTTTATACATCATAAAGATTGAAGTTACACTGCTTTGAAGTTCATTCTCTCTCTAAAAGACTTCCTCAGTTTGCTACGTGGAGAACAGGACAAGGACCATTACAGCTCCTGACAAAACCATGATCAGCTGTAGCCTCGGGTGTCTGGTGGTTCTGGTCTTCCAGTGGCTGCGAAGGAGGCGGAGCCTGACCTTGTGGGTGTACATCGAGGACGCCCAGTGGAGCATTTTTTCGGCTGAAGGCCGCGGTGCCTCCAGCGTTGTTCCGCTGGAGTTGCTGGATGATAGCAGAAAACTTGGCATCTAGAGATGGTCTGCCTGTTTTGGACCTTGTGGCTGGACGTGAAATGCAAGCACCGCTGTTCTCCTTCTCCTGGTTTGGGGGCAGAGGGTGATGAACAGAAGCAGGAAGGGGGGGTCTGGCTGGGCGAGGAGGAGGAGCATAGGGGTTTTTGTCAGATGGAGGGGGTGGAGCACGTCGCTTCTTGTTGCTGAGGGGTGTAGAGCTGGTATTGGGCTTTGGGTTTGGGCTTGAACGAGGAGTGGAGGTTTTACTCTGGGACAGGATACTCTTCTCCACCACCACTGAATGGGACCCATCGAACAGAGAGGACCAATTAGGTGCCTCCTTCTTGTCTTGATGCCCAAGAAGGAAGTGACCGTCTGTCTCCTCAATCTTGCTGTGAATGATATCCGTAATGCTCTCAAACTTGTTAGGTGAATTTATACCTGCAAGAAAAATAAAACAAACAAAGATTTAAACTGAATTAGATAGATGAAGCAAAAAATAAATGTGCTTCTTTTCAAAAGTTCAGTGTACTTTAAACTACAAACCAAAAAAAATCTCAGAGGACACAGTTGCATACATTCCCCTTTTCCGATTTGCATGGAAAAGGATTTAATTTACATTCATCTCCACTGGATTGAAAAGCGTTATGCATAGTTAACTAAATATATTACATTCCATTTGCTGTGAGCACTTGCATCTGCCAGCATCTTCTTAATATAAATACAAACCCTGTGAAACCTTCAACATCAGCGAATCACCAACTTTCATCTAACTCACTTCGACCACAACTTCCATTTACTCTACTCACTGAGGTCGTTGTAAACAGAGTCAGCCTGCTTGGTCAGGAAGAGTGATGGTTTCTGCGGTGACGCGACCTCAATCTTCATTAACCGGTCACAACAGTGCTGCCACTGGCCTGGTTGTAAACAAGACATGAGAGACATTAATAAAAGGTAATGCTATCTGCTCCTCCCAAACTTCATGAACACACCTCGGAGCATTTGTACACACACACACGCGCTCGCACGCTCACTCACTCTGATCGTAAAGGTGCTGTTGGAGGGCATCTAGCCAGTCCTCCAGCTCATCCTTGGTATCTGCGGTGAAGACGGTGGTTTGAGATCCCTCCGGTGCAGGGTTGATGATAGACAAACTCCTGGATTTGTGGCCTGCTGACTCTTTCTCCATCACATGGATCCGGGTTTCCTTCAGAAACAACACAAATAACTCAAACTGGAAAAAAAAATAAATGTTTGACATTATGCAAATTAATACTCTAAATAAGTGATGCACTAGAAAGCACACTGCTGATATTGCAGAAAAAGATGAATTCAGCAGAAAAATGCCAAAGATCCAAGCAGTGTCTCAGTGAATTAATGTGGCATTTAGATTTTGTTTGCTGCAAATGTGAAGGAAAAGGCTGAACTGAGTTGTAAATCAACAAGAATGAATCTGCTGTTTTCATAAGTTTGAAATTCCTCTGATCAGGAAGTGCAATTAAAAGAGATAACAATACATAAGTAGTGACAGAGGCAAGGATTGTTTTTCTGCCGACATGTTCATATTTCTAATTTATACATTCTTACCTCATTAATGAGCACTTTGAAAGTGGGCTGCACTTTGGCATCAATTTCTTCTGGAGTGAAATAACAGGACAAAAATCCAGCACTCAGAACACAGTAAAGATTGCAGCAGCGACTGAGCCCCTCCACACTTTGCTGAAAATCAGGGGAAAAAAAACCATTAGTAAATGCAAAATTCAAACCAATAACAAGAGCTCATGATAATAACAGCAGTCTACAAACAACACACCTTCTGACTCAAGTAGCCGGCCATCATGCTCTGTGTCATACAGACAGGCTGTGCCACTAACTGGCAAGCAGAGGTTGCCATAAAGTGGAAGCCAAGATGAACACTCAGCTGTAAGGATGAAGATCAGCAAGTGGGAATGAAAATCTGAGAAACATGGAAGTCTAGTTTCTTACTAAACTCCTGTGAGCTCTCGTTCTCAAAAAAGACTCTCATTAAGACAAATACCAATCTTGGCTTTGTATTACATTATCTCTTCCAGTATTATAGTTTTCTGTTGCAACAATAATTTAAAGGCTCATAATATGCAAGTTGGACCTGAACAATTTGTGTGCCATATTGTAAACCAAAAGTTTGACTCTGAGATTAGAGCTATATTTAAAAAGAAATGCCTGAACAAAAACTTTTCTTTTCTCCATTTAAATTACTCAAGCGAAATGAATAAAAGTAATCCAAGCTAAGCCTTAATTATGTGCTATTTTGTTTAATTTTAGCTTTCAATTCAACTGGTGTAAAAATATTTTATCATTACCATGGCAGCGATTAAATTCATGAGCTGAAAGCATAATCCCTTTACATCCTTAGATATTAAATTTCTGTGACTCTGTTTCTTACCGCCTTGGAGAACAATGAGAGAATGAGACTGAAAGCTGCCTTCAGCCTCAGGCAGGCCCAGTGTGGTGTAGGCCAGCAGGCTGTATTTGGCTCCACTGGTATGGGGAGACAGACACATATAGATTTTAGCCGTCTTCAGGCATACCACATTGACTTCTTTTCTTGAAAATATATCCTCAACTTTACCCCTGTAACCCCATAATGAGCTCATAACCCAAGTTTTTTTTGGAAATTATCTCCTCCTTTTCAAAGGCCAAATGATCCCAGTGAACATGTGGTACATATCACTCACAGATGTTCAGTTGAGAGTCTAAACTTTATGCTCTAAATAGCTTTAAGTATGCTTTTCCTCTCAGACCAAAATAATTTTCATGTGGGAACATTACATGTACAATCTTTTGGCTATATTTATTAGGGAGAGGGGAAAAAGTCCCTCAAAATCTGAGATCTAAACATAAGAAATATTCAGCACTACAAATGTCCTGATCTCAACACACTTTCCAACTGCAAAAATTCATGGTCAAGAGCCTAAGTGGGATTTAATAAGATAACAAAACATACGAGGGTATTGGGTTGTTCTGCAGGAAGGTGTCGGGGTCTGGACTGTCCAGCAGAGAGCAGAGCTTCTTTCCAGAGGTCTTTCCAAAGGAGTTACGGAATTTCTTTGCCAATTTCTTTGGTGTGTTTGCCAAAGTGAGCTCTTCCTCCAGGGCACAGCTCCACAGCTCCACCCTCAGTTCAAACTGAGGAACTACATCTTTACTGAGGACAAGAATTTCAATTCAGATCATAAAAACATTTCACTTTACTTAAACTATGGTGGCTAGAAATTCACTAAAAAAAGAAAAAAAAAAAACATCACTCTTGTAGTCATGCACAACATTGGTAGCACTGCTAACATTAGATGTGTTGGTGTTTATAGGGAAGACAAAAAATAAAAAACTGCTTTTTCCACTACTGTACAGAAGCACCTAAAGGGCTTCCAAAAAAAAAAAAAAAAAGTATAGTTTCTCTAAGGGTGCAATTTTGCACATTAGACACAAAGAAAAATATTTACAATAGGGTGACTCCCTCAAAGCAGATGTCAGTGACAGATCTATCCACCACAACCATCTCGGTGTCAAACACCTCTGAGCCAATCTGGATCAGACAAAACACCGCCACCTGACGAGAGCCTACCAAAGGGATGTACAGCAAATGTTAGTGCAGCAAATATTCCCAAATTATCATGAGGCAAAGCTCAAGGGTTGGCATGAATTTAAGCAATACAAACATGCAAACAGGGCAAACATACTTCCTCTGTTATTAAAGTGATCTGAATCCCTCCATAGCAAAGGAATGCGCAGGCCTACAATAGAGAAGAGGCAAAAAAGACCATTAATGGTAAGCAGGACTCTATGACATCCATGTTATTTTTTTTTATCCAAATGCATCAACTTTAACTCTATTAAGATCTGAGTTCACTTTATGTTAGGTATTATACATCTCTCCAGTGCTACAGTACTCTATATGGTTTCAAACAAAAGCTGAGTGATCTTACCAGACATTGCAATTAGTCCCATGACAGGGCAAGCGGCCACCTGAAGGAGGATCTGCAAGTCTTCAACAGAATTTATATTACTACAACTGAATGTATGCAACACTATATTTAATTTAAAACAAAAGATCACCATATTTTTTCAACCCATTCAGTTCCTCATTAGTAAACTTAGAACCATTATATATATTCCTCGCCTAAAATAAAACAAAACAAAATGAAAAAAGACTTTAAAGCACCAAACTCTTTACCTTCTGACAGCCATCACGTTCTCCTCCTGTTCTTCCCTCAGCAGCTGTGCGTGATAAGCCTTGATCCTGGCATTGCAGATCAAGAGGTTCTTGGAGGCATTGAGAATCTGTTCTCTCTTACTGCAAGCGAGCAGCAGCTTATAGGCTCCCTCTCGCATTCGCATCTCAAAGTCAAGCTTCTCTCGTATGTTGGTGCTCTTTGTGGACAGGACAAAAGTAGAAACTTGTCAATGAGCAAATCGGTCAGTTTTAAAACACTGAGTGGGAGGCTTTATGCACAGTCTTTCTAACAAAACTAAGGACTTTCAGTTAGTTTACTCTAAATGACATCACAGGACATAATATTAAAAGTCTGTCCCCCTCCTCATATTTAACTTCCTTTGGACATGATGAGCAGAAAACAGATGGTACTTATGAAGAAGAACATTATAAAAAGAGTAACATTCCACATTTTACACATCTTTTTTTTTTTAATTATTGGCAATTACACATTATTACAACTGTAGCCTGTTAAAAAATATTTCTAACAGGCTACAGTTGTAGTTACTGAGGTTACAGTTACATGCATCAAAATATTAAGCAACTGAATTTATTTAAAAAAATAATAAGCCCTGGGAATAAAAGTATATCATCTGTACTCAGAGCTAGATTGGTATAAATCAGAGTAATAGAGTAATTTGGACTCCAACAGCACGGATAAAGAGATAGTCCAGCACACTGAAAATGTGCAGACGATAAAGATACGCTTGATCATTTGTTGGAATGTGCTAAAGTTCAAAATTTATGATGGGCCATTCATGAAAATTCAAGACCACTGGTCAAGATTTTCCCGGCAAAGCCTAGTCTTTATGCTTGAGGCAAAGTATGTCCCCTTTAACAGACAGGAGTCCTCCACTAAGAGATGTAATCTGTTGATTCACTCCCTGCACATGCATGGCTCTGTCATCTAAAAGTTATAAACTGTCTTTGTACATGAACAGTCAGGTGGATTGATACTTGCTGAAACTTTTGTCATAATTAGCTCATAGGCAAGAGCTCCTTGGTTTGCATTACACTTGCTCTTATTTTAATGTTATAATGTGAGCATTCTTCTTTGTTTCCTCCATTGGTTTAAGTTTTTTTTTTTAAACAAAACAATTGTTGGTCACTCAAGAATAAAATGTGGCAGAAAAAAAAACATCTTCCCTCACTCAAAGGCAACATGGACTGGAGACATGTAATAAAACCCCAGGTGAACAGCTAAGCACAGAAACGTATAAGAGTATGATGATGTCTGATATTGGTATCCATTTTTCTTTTTGTTTGTTTGGTTTTTTTTTTTTAGTTTGAATTACAAAACAAAAGAAGTATGGTCAAGGTGAATGAAAAGTTATAAATTAGCATTCGGAGACACGCATTTGTTACATGGATACAAACGTCACCATCCATAATACAAATTAAAATAAGCACCTTCCGCTTCCTGGACAACAAATTCATGTCCTCTGATACCTGATGGGTGTCATTCAGAATACTCGTGCATTGTTTCATACGTTTGGGCTGAAAAAACGTGAGTATGAGCGTTGTTTGGAGCCAAGAGAGCATGAGTCGTTACGTTCAACAATGCAGATAGTACACGGCTGTGATTTCAAGGAAATGAAATGTGTTCAAGGAGGCAACTCCCCTCTCAAATAAATTGGTCTGTTTTTACACAGGTAAATAGAAGCCAGCTTGTTTCTAAACTGGAAAATTGAGTAAGAAAAAAGTGTGGTTTGAACACAAAATTATAATGCTTATTTAAACAAACCCCCAAAACAAGCGAATTTAAGCTTGTTCAGGGCCGTTGCACTTTGTACCCCCTCCTGCACTAACTGACCTGTCATTGTGATTCAATACTGACGGTAACACGTTCAAAGCAGCGCTCTTTTCTTCAACCATACCTCTGTATGCTGGAATAAAGTACTCTGTCGTATTTTCTTCCGTTTAATCTCCATAGCCACAGCAGAGCCAGCTGATAATAACGAGCTGGAGCTGCCGTTTCGTTTGGAAGTTTGAACATCCCGCGGGTCATCCATTTTGCCCGTCCATTCGCTATCAACAACAGGAGCCGCACACCCTGCTCCAATACTCAACGCCCCTCCAACGGAAAAGGGTGGCTTGATTTGTGTTACCCTGTTTGCCGCCAGATAATAATATTGCTTGAAAGACAAAACGACAAAAAATAAAATATCGAAAGATTGTTCTCCTCCTTGTCCATTTGTAACATTTAAAGCCCCCCCTCCTCTCAAAAGAAAGAAAAAAATATTTACTTAGTCATGTTTACGGAACTACAACGACAATTTGAAAGTCACAGCAAGTCTCACGGATAAAATACGAGTTTAACACAACCGTACAAAATGGACAAAATAAAGGATCAAACGATTTCGAAATATATTTGCCTATGCAAGAGTTACTGATTGAATATCCACTGCTTAGGAAACTGAAGAAAACCTATAATGGGAGGAGTCACCTGCCCCGGCGGCTCCTCCACATACAAAATCCAGCGGAATTACGCCAGCAGAGAGGAAGCGTCATTACGTCATGTATAAGGAGTGTGAATTTGAATATATATATATATATATATATATATATATATATATATATATATATATATATATATAGATATATATATATTATATATATATATATCCCCCTTGGCCACTGTAGCCTCTCATTTTGCCTTTTTTTTTTTTTTTTTTTGTTAAATTCTCTTCTGACAAATCAAACTGCATGTTTTGCAACCCAGTAACAAATATCCTAATTGTGTTATCTCCCTTCAAATTAGGTTATTGTAAAACTTCTGTATCCTCATTTACTTACTACTGGAATTTTGCAATTTTAATTTTTTCAAGGATTTTTAATGTAGATTTACAAGGATTTATTTTATTTTATTTTATTTTATTTTTTTGTAAAAACAAAACAAAAAAAAGATCAATCGTGGCTGTTTTCCTGTTTGGCATTCTCATTCATATGAAGTGCACATCATGCTGCAGCTCGGTTTTTGGCATCAAGTCCAACATTGCCAGCTGCGAAGCCCAGGTGGTGCTACAGTAACAAAAGACCTCGGAACGTGGTCAGTGAGTCCAGGAAACCCGCCCTCCCGGTTCTGGCGGACATTGCTTCTGGTTGAGTTGGAAGCATCCACGGCTGGAAGTGTAGACGCAGGAGGCGCTGCCAAAGATGAACTGTATGAAGCTGACACAGACGAACCCCGAGATACCGGAAATGACCGCATACACTTTCAAAATTAAAAGGCGGGTTTTTGAAAATTGAATGGGATTTAAGCAGCGTAATCCCATGAGTCAATCTTTGCTCAGTAATGTCAGCAATATCACCATCTGTTAGACATTTTGTGTGTAACTGTTGAATCCTAATCCGTGTTTTGCTGTAGCTTTATTTCATAATATTGGAGAGCAGGCAAACACTGAACATGGAGATTATTTCTGGCAGTTGTGTCACACAACCATGTAGGCAAAAAAAATTCTGAATTTATTTGAGTCTTTACAACCTGCTTCAGGTTAAATTCACATTGCTCACACCCTATCCCTTGTTATTTCCCAGATTCACACTTACCACAGTTTTGCCTTTGTGGCAACTAAGTAAAACACAATTTTTTATACAAATAAAACAAGTGAAATTGTGCCTCGGAGTACATGTGGAGGTGTCATTAAATAACATGTCATTCAAACAAACATAGATGCATACTCTTTGCTTTCAGTTTGATTTAAGAATCATAGCCGATTCTAAAAGTAAATTACTTATGAATATGTCCAAAGTGCAGGATCTATTTACCCTTTATATTTATACTATTTGTTTATGACATTAGCATAAATATATAGTCCACACAATAAAGCCTGAAATTATTTACTTCTCAAGGACAAAGCGATTTTAATTTTTAAGCGGAAAAAAACCTCAGTGTCCTTTTTACACAGACATGTAGACATATAGATCTTATATATAGATATAGATTTATCTTATTTCCACTGTGTTTGCAGATCAGTTTTGTGACAAACATTTTGTGACATACATAACATACAAGTGACATACTGCTATGTCATATTCACCCCTTTTTTTCATTTTCTTTTTTTTAAACAACAGACCATATGCGTCTGAGAACTGAAGATTTGCTGGAGTTTCAGGAGAGGAATGTTGTACCTATTCCTGTCTGATATACAGTAGGATTTAAGTTGTTCAACAATCCTGGTTCTTCTTTGTTGTTTTTTTGTTCATGATACAGCAAATGTGTTTAATTGGTGAGGTGTCTCAACTGCCATCAGGTCAGTCCAGCACCTGGACTCGTACAACAAAGCCAGAGTTTTGAAATGGATGCAGTATAGTTTACAACTGTCTTACTGAAAGATGCAAAGCTTTCCCTAAAAAACAGTGTCTGGGTGGGAGCACATGTTGTTCTAAAACCTGTTGATGTCCTTCAGCACAGATGTTTATTTTCCACATGTGAAAGCTGTTTCATAGACGCCCCCTATCATGAGAGAAACGGGCTTTAGAACTTAGAGCACAGTTCAGAAGGAGATAATTAGCTTGATAGTCTCTTTTTTCTCTAGTTTGGAGGAGGTGGCGTCTATAGTTTCCAAAAAAAAAAAGTATTTACTTTCTCCCAGTCCATATTAAAGGATCTTTGGCCCAGAGAGAATGACATCTTTTCTGGATCATGTTCATATAGAGCTTCCTCTTTCTAATACAGAACTTTCATTTGTATTTTTTCAATGACACAGTGAACTGTGTTCCTCGACACTGATTTTCAGAAGTGTCCTTGAGCCCATGCAATAATTTCCATTTGAGGGTCATACCTGTTTTAAATGCCTGAGGGCCTGAAGATGAACAACACAGGCATCTAGTATTGATTTTTTTTTTCCCAAGTGGAGTGTGATCTCTCCAGATTTTCTGAATGTTATGATGATATTGTGTACTGGCTCCTGGGTTGAATCCTGGCAGGGGCCTTTCCTGTTTGTATACTGTTTGCTTCCTTCCCAAACATGCTCTAAAACATATATGTCAGGTTTACTAGTGATTCTAAATGGCTCATAGAAGTGATTGTGTGGTTGTTTGTCTACATGTGGTCCTGTGATGGACTGATGCCCTGTCCAGGGTGTACTCCTTTCCTTTTGTTCAAAGAGACCTAAGATAAGCTCTAACAGATCCTTGTAACCCTAAATAGTTAAATGCAGGTATTGATAATGGATGGATATTAAAATATATCACGTTTAACATCTGATATGGTTTCCATGTTCTCTTGTGAATATAATATGGGTTTATAAAATCATTCAATCATGGTATTTTATTTTTATTTACATTTTACACAGAAACCCAACATTTTGGAAGTGGTGTTGTAACATCACTATCAACATTACTTCCGCTTTTAATTTAAATTCAAGTAATAAATACTTATAAATTATAATAAATACTTATATTTATTATAGTTCCCAAATAAAGATGAAAAAAATCTGTGATTAGGAGTTGATCTAGAGTGATGCAGGACATGTATTTTGGTCTGTAAGACAGTGGTGGGGAGTGTGCTGCAGGTTTGACAGAGGAGTTCAAGGTGAAAGTGGGACTGCACCAAGGATCAGAAGCTGATCCTTGGTGCAGTCCTTGAGCCCCTTCTCGTTTGCTATGGTGATGGACAGGCTGACAGATGAGGTTAGACAGGAAACTCCATGAACTACGATGCTTGCAGGTGACACTGTGACCTGCAGAGAGAGCAGGCGGAGGAAAATTTACATAGGTGGAGGTATGCCCCTGGAAAGCGGAGTAATGAGGCAGCAAAAATGGAGACTGTGGAAAAGAACTGAAGAAGAATGTGGGAGCAGGTTGGAAATGGTGGAGAAAACTGTCCAGTGTGATCTGTGATTTAAAAATAAAGCATCAGCAAGAATGAAAGAAGAGGTGTACAAGATGGTGATGAGACCCACGATGTACGGTTTAGAAACCAAGGTACTAAGGGAACGACAGGAGGCAGAGTTGGAGGTAGCAGAGGTTAAAATGTTGAGGTTCTCTTTGAGAGTAATGAGGATGAATATGATCAGGAAGGAATACATCAGAGGGGCAGTGCATGTTAAATGTTTTAGAGAGAAAGTCAAAGAGGCCAAATTGAGGCGGTTTGGACATGTACAGAAGAGGGATAGTGAATATATCGGTAGAAGGGTGATGATGTTGGAACTGCCAAGAGGGAGGCTTAGAGGAAGACCAAAGAGGAGATTTATGGATGTAGTGAAAGAGGACATGAAGTTAGTTGCTGTGAGAGAAGAGGATGCAGCAGATAGAGTTAGAGAAGAACAGCTGAAATGAAAACAATAATAATACAATTTCTGCAGTTATAACAATGTATTTAATGTACCTGAAGACATATAATGACATGGTTTGTCGTGCCAGGATATAAAGCCTGTCATTTCAGCTCAAGGCTTTGCAAACCCCTGCGCCCTGTTTTTATCTCTGCTTTTATTTTGAAGGTTCGGAGCGGAAACGCCATCCCCGCTGAGTCGCAGACGCTCGTGCTCAGGGAGTAGCTATTGCTGAGCAACGGAGGGAGAGAAGGCCACCGCACTGAGCTGCAGCGACTGCACGGCTGGGCAGGGCTCTACCTTCAACAGCGACTCACGCCTAAAAGAAAAGGGTAAGTGAAGTAAACATGACTTTTATTTAGACAATACATTATATAGTAGCCTAGCTGCGTTTTAGCCAGACAGACGACTCCGGCTCACGTGAAGTTTGTGGCACAGAAATAATAGAGTAGGGGGGTTTTCAGTTTTTCTGCTGCACATCCCCTGATGTCAGGGGGGAGGTGGGGGGGTTCATGTGGATTCAGAATCTCCTGAGGTGATCGGGTGCGACGCCTCTTACTTTAAAACAACAAAGACTGGCTTCAAATTCGTGTCTAAAGTTTAATGTTGTGAAAATACCCTGGCTCGTCTCTGACGGCTGAGCATGCTGGTCCGCATCCCTGTCGGCTAACTGGATGGCTGCTATTGTGAGCAGCAGCAGGAACAATCCTGCCCTGCTCCACCTCTCTAAAGCGACACAGGCTCGCCACTTTGCTGCCTCTGTGAAAGCGCCGGACACGTTTGTCCTTTTCATGTGCGCGTATTCAGGTCAGCGCTGTGCTACTCACCTACTCGTTTCTATCAGCCGCATCCTCGCGTGGCCTTAAACGGAGGCGACCGAGACAAGATGCTCATCAATGAAGGTCGCTCACACTGAGCGCTTTGTTTATCGTAACAGAAACACGCCAACCCCAGGGCGTATTGTCTGATTGGTAGATTTTATAAGTAGGTGTTTCTCAATCTAATGCAGGTGTAGTGTTTTTCTCCACGTTGGACACCCCCCCCCCCATCACCACCACCACCACCTCTCCTCCTGGGTCCAGGCTTTGTTTTTGTGGGGCAGATGTAGTTGGCCTCCAAGCATCCGCTCTCTTTGTGTGGACTTTGATTTTTGCTGCCATCATCACGTCAAAAGATGTAAAACTCTGGGGTGGGAGGGGTCAGCTTTACATATGGAAAGATAATATCAAGTTCCAATGCTGTGTTTATAATAAAAAGTGGACAATATTATCTATCCAAAGTGTAAATCTGTGTGATTATTATTTAACTTATTGGTCTAAAACTACTCTGAATTCACTCCAGGTGCTGAAGGCTGATGTGTAACAAGTATTAAAGTGACTAAGTTGAAAGGCTCTGGTGAAAGTTAGCTGATCAGATACTGGACTGGTGTGTTCTTGGAGAGCTAGAGTTTTATAGTGCACGGTGCATCTGGTTAGTCTCCTCCCTCAGCTGTAAGGATTCAAATTTTTTTGGGCTCGAGCCATAGAATGTGCAGATAATACCATCCAGTCTGGCTTTGCTCCTCTCCTTTCCCTCTTTTCCTCCACTCTGCCCCCCCTCTTGCTGTCCTCCCTGCAAATGTGCTTGCTGGCACGCTGGCTCGCTCCACAGGCAGTTGCATTTTTAAAAATTGTGCCCATGTCACAGGGCGTTTGCTGCACGTCCTATTGAGAGGAAGCAGCAGCAATGTCCTGGCAGATCTGCAGCGCGGCCTGTCCATGTACATGTTCATTACACAGTTACACTTACGTTGCAACCTTCCAAAAGTTTTCTGCCCTGTGGCTACTTTTATAACCCTTGATATCTAAACTGAATATAAAATTTGAATAGACACAATCAATATCCTAATTCTTCCAACATTGGTTGGCCAAACAGAGACGTGCTCTTGTATAAGAACAGCGTCCTTTCTGCTTCATTCTTTCTTTCAGACTTTAGTTGGGATTGGGGACGTCTTTGGGGACTACTGTCTGGCCTGCTCATGGCCATTGTGTGTGGTAGGAAGTCTAGGAAGTGAGTTCACTTTACTTCAGTGGTCAGGCAGTATTATTTGCGACTGAAAACAACTCAGCATGGAACATGATATCCGAGTCTGTTCTGTTTTTATTGAAGATGGTCTTAAGAGCGTTGTGGTGACACAGAGTGTATGGCTAAATATAAAAGTGAATGTCACTTCTTTAATCCCACAGCAGCAACATTAAAAGGGTTAACGGTCAGATAGTTTTGCCTGGTGACACCTCTGTTTGTGTTCATGGAATCAAGTGAGGTGAATAGACTGGTTTGTGGTTAAAAAATAAAAAGTAAGACAGAGAGTTAACCAAAGCAGAAAACAAGAGAAGAAGCCTGGAGCAATTTATATACATAATAATCTGCCTCTCCCTTGTTGTGGAACATCAAGGGTGTGCCTGGATTTTTTTTTTCTCTTCCTTTTTTGTATTTAACTTCTCAAAATGAAAAATAAAGCAGAGCAACCTCCACATCTGTTTTGGGGTGTAACGTGCCCCCTTCTGAGCTTCCTTTATTCAGTGCTTCTTTCCACTGCAGATATTGATCTTGATTTGTGCAGTTTCTGTTCTGTTCTGTCCCTCTGCCAGCCTCTGATTGTCCTGTTATGCTAACATTTATGTTTGGTTTTTTTGTTTTTTTTTTCCCCTCCCAAGTGCCAGTGTGGATTTCAGCGTGAGAGGGTTCACTATTTTTATCTGCTGCTGAGGGTATTGCTTTAGGCAGCATAAATATTAGTTTCATAATCAACATGGCAGAGTTGGTGAGATAGTAATGTTCCTGTTAAAGGGCCACGGGTCAGTCATTATCAGCCCAGCAGGAGCCACGCTGGGCCATAAGAGCACCCAGCAGAGCACCATTTACGCCTAAATTACTGAGTATGTGCGAGAGAATGTATTAAAATAGTCTAAATGAATGCATAGATACTTTACCATTTGACCTTTATGAATTATACGTTAAAAATACGTATGAATTCAAGTCTTCATCAATAGCTCTAAGTCTTAGATTTTGCAGATAACTTGTTGTGGATTAAAATGTGTTTGTGTATTATGTTCATGTTATGATAAAATGTTTAATTGACTAATCGTTAAATTAACTGCCGTTCTCACTCAGTTATAGCATTCTCTTTCCAGTGTAATATTTTGATAATTAAGTTTTGCATATTAATTTTACTACCGATATCCTTCAGTCTTTGTGCCTCATTAAGAAAGCTGCCTCCAGAAATGGATATATTTCAGAGGAACGTTGTGAACACATCCTTCAGAGAGCGAATCACATGCACTGAGGGAGTCTGGAGGGCATGTGCCTCGTTATTTCTCTTGGATTATTAATCATCTATTTTTCATGATCTCGTGATCATTATGAGGGCTTCTTCACAGTGCTGGTTTTCCCCCTCAGAGCCTTCAAGAATGTTAAGTTTATTTTTCAGTGTGTTGAATTTTTGTCTTCTCTTGACATCTTTTGAATTCTCAGCGTGAACTGGAAATTTCCATATATAGGGCTGTAGGGCGTGCTGAACACAGCGGGGTCACCGAGCATGTGGTGGGTTTATGCCTTAAGTCCAGGGGGTGTGGGTTGTGTTTTGTAATAACAATGAAGCAGGCAGTACGGATGCTGGCTAAATGGAGGTGTTTGCTTGTTTTTTCCCCTCTCGCCAACTGCTCATGTGATGCGTGTGGCTGCTCCTCTGCACCATATGGTCCTTTATGCTGCATGACACAGTTTTTTTTTTACCCTCATGCAGCATTTAATACCCACATCATTAATACACGTAAAGCTGTGCAACCAAGTTTCTGCATGACCCGTGGTATTATACCGACAACATGATGATTTATTATCCTCCTTCATGAGGCTGCGATGCTGTCGCTGTAGATTAATGCTGGTCTGTAGTCTCACTCTTGCTGGATAAATTAGAAACTGTTCTGAAAGTTCGGTGGCATAAATGGTTTGTTTTATTTTGTATCTTTTTGTCTTATTTTTTCCATTCAATGTTTTACTCTCTCCCGGATCCAGATTTGCTAAATCATTATGACTGCAACATGACCTACTTCAGAGGGTCATGTTACCTTTTGTTTCCACTGTTTTTCATCTTCCACACCTCCGTGGACGGAAACAGTGTCTCTCTTTCTCGTCTGACACCTCCTGCCATTTCATTGTTCTAAGACACTAATTGAAATCAAGAAGTGATGTACTGAATGTTTTGGTTGTGCTATACCAGAATTAGAGCCCTATCCAAGTAAATCCTTCTTTGGCTCCCCTTCCAACGCGGCGTTTTGCATCTGGACGAGCATTGTTGGCCCAGATTTACACTGTCAAACATCTTTTCAGCCTGCAGGATAGCTAGCGAGTCCTTAAGATGACAAATCCAAAATACAGACATGATTATCGTGGATGTCAAAATATTATATGGACTTCAGGATTGGATCACGGGAAGGGGTTTAAACGAGGATGGATCCATCTTAGTCTTACTCAGATTAGATCAGTTTTGAGAGAATAAGACTGAAGAGTGTTTTACTCTTCGTCAGTGTTCTTAATTCATGGGGAGGAGGTAAAATAGGCCAATTTTATTCAAATGTCAAGTGGAATAAATCAGACCCATTCACTCTGATATCCCTGAAACAGCTGAGCAAGTTCTTAATTTTATTCTAAAGAACATTTTTCATGTACTGTATGGTTACTGGCAAGTCAAACTTTTAACATGTTAACATATTTCATGATAGAGTTGAATTGCTGAAGTTCATTAGTGTTACTTTGACACTGATACAGTTATGGTTACTGAATGACTTCTGTCTGGAAGTCATGCAGTTAATAACATACATTTTTATTTCCATAATGGTACATTTAAAGTATTGTTATATACTAAGTAAGACAATGTTTGTGCAACTGTATAACTTGTGAGCTTGATAAAACATTAGTGCTTGTCATTAAAGGAGTGATTGATTCATTCAGAAGATGTTAAAGCCCAAAGAGCAACAAATTATAGCACATAGACATCTGTCTGGTATGTTACTTCAGGAAAAAAATGCTGGGTAGGCTTTTTTTTGTCTCATTTAAAGAGGAACAATAGATCCTAAACACTTTCATCCTCAGACACAGAGGACCAGAGGAGCCTCTGTCTGCCGGTCCAGACGATACTGGCTTGCATTATATTGGGTTTCTTGTTTGTTCTTTCCACCCCTCGAGTTTTCAGGACTTCTCCGCACGTCGGGTATCTCTAAGCTCATGAGACTGATTCAGTATCCCCCCCGTCTGTATTTTATTGATTTCAGTCTGAAAACCTGAAACCATCTTCCATCAGTGTTATTTTTACCCCTTCTTGTCTTACTTGTGATTTTCTTTTACTGGTTTGCTTGTATCTTCAAGGTGCACCCTTTTTCTTTTTTTTTTTTTTAACTATTCACTGTTGCAAAACAGCCCTTTTTTTTCAATGATTCACAGTAACTGGTATCATGAAAGTCTCCTCAAAATATTAGAAATGGAGAGCAGGGTTGAACATCATGGCGTTGCTGTCCTTTTCTCCCTTTGTTTAGGCAGATGAGTTATCAACGCTGAGCCTGCAGCAACGACTGAGTGCAATTATATTAGAATAATAAGCTTTTGCTGCTGATGTAAACATTAAATTCATGCCCTCCTGTCAGCTAGAGGTTTTGTCTTTGGAGAGACCAACCAGACGTAGAATTAATTCAGTGCAGTAATCACCGGGCTGCAGAATGGGGCAGATGACAAAATCCATCATTGCACATAGCGCATTCAAATTTCCTTTACTCTAAATTTGTAAAGCTGGCATTTTCTATAGCTGCTGGTAGGTTTTTGTCTCTGCAATGAGATTTTTCAATGTGGGCAGACAACCACTCCCTTACTGGGGCTATGTATGGCTCTCATCATGAGACTGTGTGGAAATGAGTGTGACCAGAGAATGAGCTGTCTCTCTGTGTCCCTGCTTATAGCTCTCCCCCTTGTCTCTCTGACTTTGGTTTGGTTAGCAGCTGTGTGTCAGCTGTCAAGGTGTGTGATGTGGTGTGACTCAGATGCCGGTGTTACGGCAGCGATGTGACGCCTGGGAGGTTAGCGATAAAGAGCACATGAGCGTCCCCGATGGTTACCCAGCTGTTGCATCATCCTGGGATACACACTCCGGCCAGATGCTACGTGGAAAGCAGCGGGCCTGCAGACCACTGACACATATTAGTTGATGAATGCTGCATCGCTTCCGCTTCTTCAGCAAGTGTTTGTGATTGGCTGATTCAGAGTGGAGGGAGGAAATTGGAAGTGTTTGAATAAAAACACGAGGCTGGCTGCGAGGGGAATCAGTTGTGACTGATGAATCTGATTTCCCTGCTCTGCTTGATATCACCCCTGCTTTTTCATGAATTCTGAGCCACTTATTATATAAAGAATAATCACACCCTTTCTCTGGCTCATTCATTTCTAATCTGCCCCTTTAAGATGATTTTCCATGCGATACTTCGATGTAGTTCTCGAGGTTTGCTATTGAGCAGCCTTTCTCCAGATCACATATTCTCAAAGATCCGTCAAGCTGTACAAAAAAAATTAGGATAAGCTACTGCAAACATGCTGTGGATGCAAAGATAAATGACTACAACAAGAAGCGTTTTCTATGCTTCCTGTCTCCCTGCTGCCGTCTCCTCCATACAAAGAATTCACAGTGATCTTGGAATAATCCTGCTCTTTCATTCTTCATTTTGTGTGTGTGTGTGTGTGTGTTTCAGTGTACGGAGAGATAGTATTTGTGCAGCTCTGGGGGTTGGGAGATTCCTGCCAAAAACATGAGGTCACTATTTCTTCTTATTAGCCCCAGGAAAAATGTTCCTGAAAGAGCGAGATGGAAATGAAAATCTTAGCTCTTAACTCATTTTTTTACAAATATCTGAACTCTGTAATTTGTTGTGCCAGTTTGTAACCTCTTGTTGTTAACATTCAGCCTTGAACTTTGCTTTACATTTCAGATGATCACACACGAAATAAGCAGTTCTGGTGATTACATATGTACATATTTACAGTTGGAATTGAATCTAGCAAATTTTAAACATCCATGAAAGTTGTTATGACGTCAATAAACTGTGTAAGATGTATCATTTTTATACGTAATAGTAGGTTAGGACAGGGCTGGGAGACATGAGCTCAAATCAATATCATAATTAATTGAACATGTTACCTCGATTATGATCAGTGAGTAATTATTTTAGTTTAGTTGTATTTTTTTGCTCTCATAACTGATTGACAAGTTTTTAAGGAGATAAAGAAAGAGAGGCTAGATTGAGATTATTATGACACAAGAAGAGGAGGGATAGTGAAGACATTGGTGGAAAAATGATGGAGATGGAGCTAACAGGCAGGAGAAAAAGGAATAGACCTAAAAGAGGAATATCTGGATGTGATGAAAGAAGATATGGAGTTGGTTGGTGTGACAGAAGACGATGACACATTAAGACACATTTCCTCAAAGGGAAAAGCTGAAGGAAGAATAAGAGTTTAAAACAAGATTAATTCAAATTTTTTTGTCTTGTCTTGTGTTTTTTTTTAACATATTTCTTTTGATGAGTTAATGCACCATATGCACAACACTTAAAAATTCAGTTTTTGAGGGGAGATCAGTAAATGCATCACTGCAGAGAAATCAAAGTCATTCATTCATTCATTTCCAGTGGGGAAGAGAGATAAAAGCCTATGACCTGTTGCATTTGGAGATATTTTGAATGTCAATATTAGACATTAAGCATTTTTATTTTGAATGCTTTTACATTGTTCCTGTGATATTTTTGTTATTTGAATTAAGTACCCTGTAAGACTGTAAGAGGAAAATGTAAAGCAGATCGTGCCTCCTTCACAACTGTGTATCGTGCATCGGACCACATCTTTCATCTGTGATAATCAGGGATTGCGTTTTTTTTGTAATAAAGAGTGGTATGCATTGCACCCATGCCGCTGAACCGCAGTCTTGTTAATGCTGCGTTCTGCATCTGAGTGTGCAGTGGTAATTGAAACACTGAGCACTTGGGAGGGAAACCGCCCTTAATTGTTGTGTAGCTGTGTTTGGTAAGCCTAACAAGCTGTTCTAGCATCACATCTGAGCTCAATATGTCCATCTTCTCTTTCTTTTATCTTGAATTAAGCAAATAAAATCATGCTTTTTTTAAATTTCCCATCTGTAGGGTTCTTGTCATATTTAGATACATTATTATAATGCATATTCTGGCAATGGAGGCGACAATTGATTTTGATTAAAAGAGACATACAGTGGCCTCTTTTTTTTCTGTGACATGTTCTGATCAAAATATCACAGGAATAATTTGCATAAGCACACTTTTCAACCTCATCTTTTCATTTCTGCTCCCAGCAGCTGGTTTCAGGGGATCTCGACTCCACCTCCCTCTTCCAAAGGGTGTTTTCTCTTTTGACAACCGTGTTTCAGCCTTGTGTTACGCATATCATAAGTACAGCCGGTGCAGCAAAATGTGAACCTCGGTTGAGTTACAGATGGGGAAGCTGGAATACTTCTGCTTCTACTCATCTGGGTCGGCGAGGTCTCGAAAGCCTGCAGATCTGTACAGCTCACTGAAATGTGCATGTTCAGACTAACGTGGCCCCAAACGAGGACGGGGTTCTGTTATCTTTAAGTTTGTTTCATACTGTATATATATTTTTTCATTATATGCCTTCTTTAATCTCATGACAATACCTTACCCACTCTCTCACATTAAACAAAAATGTGCATGACAATTATAAAGTTAGTTTGGTGAGTTTTGAACAAAACCTATGATTGTTCATGAGGCATGCTCTCAGCATCACTCTGCTTTTATTTAAGTGCTCCTGGTTTCATCTTTTGGACAATAACATAAATAATAATAGTAATAACATAAAATTGTCAGTTACTCTGAGCGGTGCCTGGGGTGAAAAGCTGATTTACGTTACATTGGAGACAGCTGTTGATACAGTCATGTTCCTTGCCGTGTCATGTGAGGAGCTGAGGTGTGCAGCTGATTAAAACTTTACTCAAGGGATTATTGAGTTGATATACTAAGTGCTCATGAGGTCAAGTGAGAAGGAGCTTAGCTGAATAATCTTTAATTCCCACTCTGATGGGCTTTTTCTCGGCACTTTTTGCACTAGACAGAGCTACTGTTATTTTCCTGCCACTAGAAATTACCATTAAAAGCTTTAACACCCGTGTTTTTTTAAAGAATATTAATAACCATGCAGAGTGTAAGGTGTCTAAACCTCTTATGAACTCAAACATTTAGGTGTTACCAAATCCAGCGGGTTTTATAACAGAGACAACAGCTTCCACGCTGTGCTCTGAGAACGTTTTCTTGATATCTTGTGACACTTACGGAAAATTAAATTATGAGAAGTTACCCGAGCTGCTTTATTTTACACCCAGACGGCAGCGGTCACACTCATCACCTAACCAGTGATTACGCAGAGTTTCTTAAATGTTGTATAGCTAATCGGTTAGAAAAATGGCCATCCATGTCACCTCTGCAGTTCAGTTAGGACTGCTTAATGTTTCTCTTCAAAGGGCCGGACAGTTAAAAAGTCAGCCAGAGTCAGGCGTTGACCTCCTTTCCAGCTCATCTGAAGGAGAGCGAGGGGGAGGAGGAAAGGAGGAGGGAAAATAAACGTCCTGATGAGTAGGCCAGCCAACATTCCCACGTCACTTCCTCCTCTAACATCTGGCAATCATCAGGGCCAGCAGACAGAAAAAGAGGATGTCTCCTACTGGCTGTGGGTTAGTCTTCATATTCTGACGTAGACGGAGGCATCAGATTGCCACCCTTTTAAACTCTTTCCTCCTAACAGCAAACCAAGAGAGGGGTGCTCTGATTTAGTGAGCCTCGACCAGTGTTTTCACGCATGATTCTAGCGTGTTCCTTACATGTTTGTTCTCATTATTGCTTATCCTGATGCAAAGAAGCAAGCGTTGTGTGTTTGGGTCTGTGATGTTGATGATAAATAGAAATTCTTTCTTCATTTTTCTTTTTCAGGATGGCTTAGCCGTGCTGTGCTGTCAGTGGTCTATCAGCTGTGAGCTACCTGGACCAGAGGTAGAGTAGAATTCACCCCCCCACCCCCCCAAAAAAAAAAATCATTTAATTTATCTGTGAATGTTTAACTCAATTTATTCAGGATGTCTTTTAAATATATCCATATTTCCTGATGGTTTATGGTACTATGAGACATGTTTTCCTTCAAAAAACATGAATATTTAACAGACTTTTAACATACCATGGCTCACGTACAATAAATCCTTAATCACTTATTTTAAGTGCCAGAATGCAGACTTACAAACTAAAACTACAAATGGAAAATCAAATATTTATTGTAAGTTTATTTTAAAGAGCGTGGTGATTGTTAAGAAAACAAGCGAAACTGCCCGTTTTATACTGTGAACTGTTCTCGTCACAGTAATTCTCTATAATTGATTTAAATTAGAATAATGTACTAATTTAAAAAGGGTTAATGCATCAGAATTAAATCAGACAAAATTCTGGATGGATCTGAGAACCCAATTTGCTGGTTCATTATTTAAAGAATATCTGCTGGTTTTTATTGCATAATCTGGGGGAATAAGGCCTGAATTATGATTTACTTATCATGATTATGATCTGGAAATGTCTCTGCTGCTGTGGTAGTTTTACAACAGTGGGACTGATCACAGTTAAAGAGCACTTGTCTGCACTAATCTAAAGATTGTATTCACTCTTGTCAGGAGGTTTGTGCAAAAGGCAGCAGCAGGGTGCAGAGATGAGTGTGACCTCCTGGTTCCTGGTCAGCAGCGGGGGAACTCGTCACCGGCTCCCCCGGGAAATGATCTTTGTCGGCCGGGATGACTGTGAGCTCATGCTACAGGTAAGAATGTTTTACATACAACTTCTCCACTCACATCAACCTCTGTAGAGCAGAACAGACTAAATATATGTCCATTTAGATTTTCACTTTGTCTCAGTTGTCGATTTACTGTCTCCTTTATGGTTAAAAGAAACCATTTCATTGTAGCATTTAGGTGTGAAGAGTTAAACATGGCCGATAAGAACCGGCACTTGTTTAGTAGTAATAATAAGTCCCTGACTTTTTAGAAGTCAGTATGATAACTGTGCAGAAGAAACTACAGGACGGCTCTCGTGTGCTCATGCTGCTGCTGCAGTTGCGGTAGCTCAGCATGCCTCCATGTCAGCATGTGTGTCTGTGTGTGCTGCTGTGCATGTGTCCCAGGGACCACGTGTACACTTGTATACCTCTGGTCACTGCCCTATTAATAGAAAGTGGGGCAGATACCTCTTGAGTAAGATCTTGATGACTGGGTCAGTTGTGGACGGAGCATGCAAACAGCGGCCTTGTTGAAACAGTATTAATGACTGTATGAAAATCTTGTCGAAGACACATTTCACCTTTATGCACTTGTAGCAAATGAGTCTTCTCATTGTTTACTATGTAGTCCATATTATTGATATTGGGATTCCCATGATCTTTCATAGCTCTTTGTTTACAACAATATTTCACACTGACAAAAAGCACCGTTTACAGATTTATTATCTCTTTAGTTCATTTTTGTTGTTGTTTTTATTAGTTTATGGACTGGTTTATACCTCTTACAGTCCTGCTCCTTGAAGACTTGAGACTAATGAGGGTCATTAGTGTTGTAGTCTGCCTCTATTTTCAAACACTTTCTCTAATATGTGTCTGATGACCCGAGGGTTTGCTGACCTTGTTTCCCTGTGTGTGTGGTGTTGTATTTCTACCCTTGTGATATCTTTGGAATGGTTTGGAAAATCACTACAAATGAAGAACGTATTTTTGGCTTTGTGTGTTTCTGTGTTTGCCAAGCAGTTGTCCCCCTTGTGACCGCATCAGCGGGCTAGGGCTTCATCACATGGCCAAACATTGAAGGCCGCTGGGTTATGCACCAAATAAAAGCCCAAACATTTCACTGACAGAAGTCGCTGGGCAAATTTTGAATTACAGATGAATAATTAATTATCAGATGGCTACCATAGTGAGGCCGTCACTTTCTGTCTCTCAAGAGTTGTATTCTTGTCTCGTAGTTTAAGTCATGTGTCTGGTTTTTTTTTTGTCTATTCAAATGTACTAACTCACAGAAGCTTAAACTGTGAATTTGGGCTTCTCCGTGCATCCCTGTTCTACCTTCTTTCTGCACACTGCTGTTAGTCAGCAGTATGTCTGGGTAACAGCATGAAACCTGCTTCCTGTAGTGTGTGTTGTACAACATCCAGCTCTGCTGGTTTCTATCCTGTTTGATCTAAACTAATCTCACTAATGTAATCTGTTACACTGTTGGCTCCGTGGAGCCCCATCCTTCGCCTCAGCCTTATCTTCACATTTTTACTTCAGCAGGATTGTGCTCCTTCCAAACAAAGAGGGATTGAGTTGTTGGAAAGAGTCATGTGAGAACTGAATATGAGATTCAGTTCCCAGAACAGGCATTGAGCAATTTCAGTCTAATAAAGTGACAAACCCAGCGAGCTGACTGCAGCATATTTGCTAATCAGTTAGTGTCATTGCATTCCCCCCTTGATGTTTTAAAAGTCTGTGGCATTGATGCACGGGAGAGACATTTGCCGAATTCTTCAAACATTTCAATTCGATGCTCATACCATACATGCGGAAGGTCGTAGTGTTTGTTCTGAAAACTGCTCACCTCCAAAGTAGCTGATGGGCTCACATCTTTGAAAATCAATATTTCACCTCCAATCTTTCATTCTTCCACCTCCTTTGTCTTTGAGATGTTTTTGGTGCACATTTTACAGCTGTGCATGAAAGGGAAGCTGAGGGTCTGAAGTGAGAACCTCCGGAGATACTGAAGCACCCTCTGATATGTTTCCCTTTGATATGATAGTAGATAACTTGCTGTAACATTGAAATTTACCTTGGGTGCTGCATTCCTGACATTGGATGCTAATGCCTTCACAAAAGTTAAATAAAACACAGTTTCCTCGTGTAGTGTGCTTTGTGCAAGAAACAGTTACTGTTCTTCAGTCTATGGCCCTTCTTGCTTTGTCTATTGCTTTGTGGAATCGGGATATGCACGTTCTTAAAATAGCCTAAAATATGATCACAATACGGTCATGACTGCAACATCTGGGTTAATTTTTCATTGCTGTGTATGCTTTTGTTTGAAGTCCCGAAGCGTGGATAAGCAGCATGCAGTCATCAACTATGAGGCTGGGACTGATGAACACAAGGTCAAGGACCTGGGCAGCCTGAATGGGGTGAGTGCACACGCAGAAAAAAAGCGAACAAGAGTGAGGTGAGAAAAAAGTGGAGAACAACGAGAGGACAGAAAAGAGAGAGAAGGAGTAAACGTGAGTTATAACTTATGGAAATCAATAAGAGAATGAGATTAAATAAAGCAAATAAGGTGTGTATTAAAAGCAAATATAGAACAATACTGACATTGAGGAGCGAGTACATGCAAAACCATCAAGATGTACGTAGAAGTAGGTGAGATTCTGAAGGTTAAAGGTTAAGTGATTTTTTTAGGAGTCGATGAAACCCTCTGTTTTCATTCTGCTAATCAATCTGCCAATGAAGATTTATATCAAGGCTCAGGTCGATTTCTATGCAAACCTAATTATGCAAAACACTCCCTAAAGGGAACCTACAATCTGAATTTGAATCAAAGAGTCACTCTGCCACTAAAAATCAGCCATGGGACTGCTGTCCATTTATTTTTGACTTATTGATAGCTATACCTGAATACTTTTAGATAAGACAACAACATAAAACAACACAGATACTAGACAGGAAGAAAGCCGTTGTAAAAACACAGATGGGGTCATGATGAACCTGAAGTCAAAATGTTGCAAAAATGCAACATTTCTTATTAGAGT
This sequence comes from Hirundichthys speculiger, assembly GCA_018398805.1. Lineage (NCBI taxonomy): Eukaryota > Metazoa > Chordata > Actinopteri > Beloniformes > Exocoetidae > Hirundichthys > Hirundichthys speculiger. Next base: position 1,555,415 of record JAGFBZ010000926.1, on the reverse strand, counting down.
AATAAATGTGAAGAAAATATGTGAAGTTTTTACACTACAGTGTCAAAAAAGACTTTCTTTTATTTTTAGACATGATAAGTGTGGAGAAAAAAACCTTAATATGTAATTTCTGAATGTCGAGGAGGTTTTACAACCCAAACTACAGACCAAGCTAACATCTCCCACAGAAGACACTTCTCTTAAACTTGGAGGGCCTTGTTTGTGGTCAAAGTGTTTCCTTTACTCAAATTGAACTCTGGATAAAGACACATAATGACAACACAACACAATTGTCTGTGTCGCTGGTGTAGATCAGCCACCCAAGCAAGCTAACTGGATCTTTTGAGAGGTAAAGAGACAGTAGCTTAAATGGAGCGTTTCAGGCAAACATGTCAGTGTAACACTGTAATTCATGTAATTTTGAAGGGCAAATTTAAGTTCCTAAGTGCTCATTCCTCTTTTTCGCTTGGTTCAGGAAAAAATAGCTGCCACATGGCATGAGTCATGTGCAGTGATTTTTACTCAGTCAGAGCCCACCAGATTAGACACATATGCACAACGTCCTTCACATCCTCTGCAGTTTACAGACAGGAAGCCAGAGTCACTTCCTGCTGTGTCATTAACCATTCAGCTCCTTTGGCTGGATTCAAAGGAAGTTTTCTCCTGCTGACTCAGTGTTTGCCACAGTAGTGAGTAAAAAGTTTGGAGTGTCACCATTTTCTCCCTTGCCGAGGCCATTTCACTGCTGTTTTGTTTAAAATGTTGGGATTTGATCTCACTCCAGAAGACAGGAATGTTTTTTTTTGCCACAGCCCTGCAAGTGTGATAGAATTTCATTTGCAGTTGAGCGAAACCTGATCGTTCTCAGAGCTGCGCAGTATAAAGACGGCTGAATGGGGTGAGAGGGTGAGAAGGAAGAAGAAAGAACCAAACCTGCGTAGAAACGGAGAGGTGCACACGTTTTGTTGTGCTTTCTCTTTTGCCCCGACAAAACTGGTTCCTGCTCATGAGCGCCTAGTTAACAATGTAAAAGTTTAGTTTTATTTTTTACAGTTCTAACTCCAGGCTCTAACTCCAGAACCACTAAAAATACAAACTTATGCCGGAGCTACAATCTTAATGTTTTTGCTTATGTACATTGCAACATGCTTAAGATGCTTTTCTTTTCCATGTTTGTTTTCCTTTAACCAAATGTAATTTTTTATTGTAATTACAGTTCTTGTTTCTTGTGTTTTTTCTTTGTATGTGTGTTTTTTTTTTTTTTTTTAACTTTCTTATTCCTGTTGCAGACTTTTGTAAATGATGTTCGCATCCAGGAGCAGATGTATATCACTCTGAAGTTGGAGGACAAGCTTAGATTTGGATATGATATCCTTTCACTTTCCCTATCTTGTAATCTCAAACCCCCAGACAACCACCGGACTCATCAGTCTACTAATTTGATGAGGAGCCAAGTGGATTCCTACCAGGATAGCATTATCTTATTATGTACCATGTAGACATGGCAGAATATACTGTCTGGAGTAGTAAATTATCTCATGTATCTTTGATATTTAAATCTATTGGTGCGTGCAGATGCAATATATCACGGTTCTGAGACTGTGGGCAGCATTTCCTTAATTTCTTTGTCCACATACCAATCTATTCACGGTGGTGAGAGGAGAGCTCACTGTGCCTGAGGAGGCTCTGAAGGTGAGAGGAACCAACCTGTGCCCTTTCATGTGTCCCCATATGTCATAAAATACAGAAGCATTATGCTATTTACATTTCTCATCAGTTTATTCTTTTCATTTTATACATCACCCCTTAGCATGAAAAGTTCACGAGTGGCCTTCAGCTCAGTAAGAAGCCCTCCAATGGTGAAACCACAGCAAACACAACCACAAGCAAGTCTCCCGCTAAGACCCCTACGAAGACAGCAAAGTCCCCCGGCAGCACCTCGAAGTCAGCGGAGAGCAGGGTAACGGATGCGGTGACTTCCTCCAGAGAGCCGTCAGCTAAACCTACGGACTCTCACAAAGCAGAGGAGAAGATGGGAGGTGAGATTAAGAATGAACAGGAAATGTGACTGTGATTATTATGAGTGTTTCCTCTGGTTCCCTGAAATGATATTTTACTGTCTGCTCTCACAAGATACCATTTACTCTTTTCATCTCAAATTGCATCTCATACCAGCAGGGGGTGGAAATGGTTACTAGGAGAGGGCTGTCCGACCAGATTGTTTTATCATGAAGGCAGTTTAGGTCTGAGGATGCATCTAATAACATGTAGGCCTTGATTTATTTTTTTTAATTTATATATTTTAATGGGGTCAGAGTGTCTGCAACAAGCAACAATCTTTAGTTTTTTTTTAAATACACAATTCACAGGCACACATTACAGTTACACATTTGAACCTGAACAAAAATCAATGCACCCATCTGCCACTGACTGTTGAAACCCTACAGTGTTATAGATTTAATAACAGGCCTCAACTAGATATCACACCTCATGGGACGCATACTGTACATTCAGTAGCTTTTACACAGAAAGCCACACTTGGTGCATGTAATTTGGCGCAGAGGATCTGTAATTATCTTGATATAGAGTGTTTAAACATACACAACTTTGGATAAGGCATACTTTAAAGAAAAGAAGTAAAAAGAAGAAAACACAGAAATAACTCTGGATGAGGCGTGATGTTTCGCAGAGGTCTACGGTGCCACATGCTGATTAAAACCATATAAAGACCTCTCCTGTGTGTCATTTCCCTTTCTCAGGGTTGTTTCCTTTTACTTCTTTACTTGGTTCAGAAAATAGAGCAGGATGGTTTCACAGTGAAAAGGAGAGTAAGGCTAACCGAGTCCCTGTTTTATATACACCGCTTGTGTCTGAGACAGCATAAAAGAGAGGATGACAAATCTGAAAATAATTCAGCGGTCCAGGAGTCGGCCAGAAGATTAATGTACAAACACTCACACACAACCATCAGTTGAGTTTATTTTGTGGCATCATGATTCAGTGAACTGTTCATCTTGACAGACCTGAGCTACAAAGAAATGTGCACCCTCTGCTGTTAAAGATTCATTGGTTGTGTGCATCTGTCACAGGGGATGTAGCAGCGCTGCCCCGTGGGACCCCACTGTACGGCCAGCCGTCTTGGTGGGGAGATGGAGATGCGGACGATGAGAACTCTTTCAAACAAGAAACCAAACCATCTTCGTCAAAGAAACAGGAAGGCTCTATTTCAGGTAAAAAGGCTGCAAAATTTCCAGGCTTTCAACTTCCATCACACATGCGGACATCACTTGTTTTCCATTAATGAAATTTAAATACACAGTACAGGCATGAAGAGATAGATGAAACATTGAACTCATGCAATGACAGTATTATACTGCTGCAACTTTGTAGAAAATGATTTAATACAGAACATCTATTTGCTGCATTGTGGTGAGGTTAGTGCTGTTGCCTCAGAGCAAGAGGGTTCCTGGTTCGAACCCCGGCTTTCTGTGTGGAGTTTCCATGTTCTCCATTTGCTTGCATGGATTTTCTCCGGATACTCCAGCTTCCTCCGATGGTCCATAGACATACATGTCAGGTTAAATGGTGATTCTGAATTTCCTGTAGGAATGAGAGTGAGTGTGCGTGGTTGTTCGTGTGCATGCGGTCCTGCGATAGACTGGCAACCTGTCCAGGGTGAACCCCTGCCTTTCACCCAAAGACAGCTGCACAGGACAAAGCAGGTATGGATGGAGGGATGGATGGAGGGATGGTGTGAGATCTGCACATTTGACAGTCTGATCATTTTTGTAAAATTTATTGAAAGGTTCTCGATTGGGAAAGGAAAAAATATATTTCTAATGTTGTAGAAAAAATCATATTGCTCAGTTCTTGTGTTTTATCTTCCAACAGAAGTAAATAAGAATATTGTTCAGCTTGTATATAATTTTACGTAGTTTCACAGTACACACTGATTACTGAGAGAGCAAGTGACCAATATATAAAATGTAGAATAAATATATAACAAAATATATAACTTGTAATGGACAGATTTCTAAATAATTTTTTCTTTGACCAGCATCATAAAATAATTGTCCACCTTATTCGGTGAAATAAATTACTGATGCTAATTAAATAGCAGATCAGTTGGCCAGATTGATTAGTCTTTTACTGCTTGTGATGTGATTACGCTGTAATACTGTAAACCAACAGCATGCTATTTTATAACCCAAAGATAAATTAGTCTATGTTAAGTTGAATCGGTGACCAAATAATTTAATGAAATAATAATTATATAAAGTTCCTGTTGATTTCCTTTGTTGTCCAGGCAGTGATGGCAGCACAGCAACACTGTCTGCACTTGCAACAGTGGACCTCCAAGTGCACACAAAGGCTTTTTTCTCAGTCTGTATGTATGTCTGTTTGCCTACAATATGTCTGTGTGTATAGTGACCCAGAGACTGGGGGGTGGGGGTCCTGTTAACTCATACTGGGTAGTCAGAGTAACAGGATTAGCGGCTACACCAATGGTGAAACAGCTCAGTGATGCAAGATCTGTCTGTGCCAGGCTGGTTTGGTGGATCAGTGTTGTCAGAAGGAGTTGGGGGAGGTTAATCTAGACAAACACCCAAACAGACTGAAGGATCCTCAAATCTCTCACCACATCTGGATGGATAGTCAGGCAGCATCTTTGCCAGCTGGTAACAGTAGACTTTGTTTTTCAGCTGTGTTGGAACCAGTGAGAGGTTACGCCTGTGTTTTGACATGCACACAGCTTTGCTGGTTTTTGCAAAGTTTTATTCTTTTAGAGTGAGATTGGAAAAGACTGTTGTTTCGGTGTGAATCTGTGTGAGCATACAAAAGTGCCTTGAAGCTCTAAGAAACCTTTGCAAAGATTCAGGCAAATGGGACTGACTACTTCAGTCATGGACGTGGGTGAGTGGAAATCATTTTTTCCCCTCTTTTCACTCTTTAACTGTTTCGAAAATTTAATTTTTGGTGGATGTTGTAATGTTGGATTGGTTTTTGTGAAGAAATACGCACAAGGAGTGTTGTCTTTGTGGTGTTTTTTTTTTTTTTTTGAAGTGGCATAGACCTCAACAGTGAGGCAAGAAGCTATTTTTTTACATTTTTACTAAACAGTGACCTTTGTCTCTTAACTCCTTCAGCTCCCATCAGATAAACTCAGTTAAGGGGAAGCGAAAGAGAAAAACGAAAGGTTCTGGATAGGAAGTGGTTCTGTTCCAAAGTACGTTTTGCTTCTCATATGCATATATCAGTTTAGTTTAGTGTGTGTTTTTCTCTTTCACAGTGAATAGGCAGTGCCCCCCTCTCCACCCCCCATGTATTGTCACTAAAGCTGATTGGGTTACGCCGCTGCACCAGCTCCCTGTTTCCTCTCAGCACATTGACAAACACACAAAAACACAGCACAGAGCGTCCAAACAAACCACTCTCCACACTACAGCCCTCATTTGCTAACCAACCTCTAATGTATTGGTATGTATTGCTCTTAAAGGGTAGTTGTTAAAAGGCTTCGAATTGAAGCAACTTTCTATTAATTTGACATTCACTTACTTTGCACTTGCTTTTCTGCTTGCAGTTTTTTTTTAAAAGAACTATTCAATCACTAAAATTGCTTTAGCTATTTAGCTCCTACAATTTGAAAGACATCTCTGCAGGTTATTGATGACTTGTTTGTTGGGTTAATTTTCCACTGTTGTTCAAAGTCAACCGCAGCATGATAGCCGGTGCTTTGTTTTGGTTTGATAAAGGCACAGGGTATCATAAATCTGCAATACTGGCCTTATTGCTGTTATTAAGACAAATGGAAAAACAATAAAGTTGATTCTATAGAAGGCCGGTTTTTTATGAGCTGGTGAAAAGCCAACAAGAAGCCCCGGGGCGTATTTACTTTTAGTTTGAGCTGTATAGTCTTTATATAAATGACAGTAAACTAACCTATGAATCTCTACTTTACAGAATTGAAAACTATAGGTACTTCCTGTGATCTACCATGTGATCTGTGGGGATATTTTCACGTAAATACACTTAATATACACATGAGGAGAGGTTAGTTTGATCAGGTTATCTTTATTTCAAAGAAGAAGCTAAAACGGAAACTGTAGCTTTATTTTTGCTGAACTTTTTCTCTAAATGAATAAGGAGTATTCAGAGAAATGTGAAAACAATAATCATGATTATCTTGATTAATACTAAAACCATGGCTATTCACACGTTTACTAATGTCTGAAAACATTTAAATTTGGATTTTGGGGAGACCTGAAGGTGCTTCAGTTGAAAATAAAAGGGATGTTAAATGGAATGTAACATAACAGGTTTCATTTCAGTCATGTTTTTTAGAAACCAAAAGCAGCCAAAAAAAACCTGCTCTATAACAGTTGAATCTTTGATTTTGTTAGTTTGTGTCGTATCACTTTCTCTTTAAAACCACTGCATACCTAAGTCCCATTCAAGTGTCTCATATTTTTTCTAACCGATTAAACCATGTTGTAAATCTTCCCAAAACTACTGAGCAGCTTATGTTGGTAACCACTGATCATGTCAAACAGATTATCTTTTCAATCAACTAAACCAAGCTGAAGGCAGGAAAATTAGGTCGTCAGATCAGGGATTGTTTTTTGGGAAGTGCTGCTTTGTGTCTTAAAACCTTAAGAAGGACTTCTAAAGAGGGCTTAAGAAGTCATGGTGTAAGTATATACTACATGATTTATAAAAAAAATAAAATAAAATCAAAAACGCTTTACGCACGGTTATATTTTGTCTCTGTTTCTTGTTTCTTCTCATTGATTAACATGTTCCTACATCTGCTCCCCAACATGAAGCAGATGGCCCCTCTAGTTCCTGAAAATACCATTTATCATGTTCAGATCTCACAGAAGCTCTGTTTGTTAATATAAAGAGATGAGAAAATAAGTGCTGCATGTTGTCAGGGCCCTATAGCGTTCTTTTAAAAGCTTGTCATGAGTGACAGAGACAAACTTCATTCGTGCATCACTGAGATTCACTTGCTAAAGAACCCATATGGGAAGGGTTGTGGCTTGACCTTTCACGATCTCTGTTTTTATATAATAAGTCCTGGTATTCATCTTTGAAAGCTGCAGTTTGAGCGTTCAGTTATTCGCCAAATAAATGTGCTTTCTCACTGAAGATTTTTGTCAGAAGCATCAACGAGATGAGCTCAACAAAATGTTCTCTTGACAGCAACTCAATCACTGAAATATCATTACATTATAATTTCAATTAGACAGTTTTGTTTTCCTCATTATGCACATCTTTAATTTATTATTTATTCGGACTCAAAACGCCCAAGCAAGTTTCTTTGAGCTCGAAAGGTAAATCATTAACCACTTGTAATGTGTTTTTGTGTTTTCAGAAAGCAAAGAGGCCCATCGAGGAGATAAATGTAAAGAGGACGGCCTTCATGCATCCACCGCCCACGATTCGAGTTATTTTCAGATCCCAACCAAGGAAGGTCACATGACCAATAATGGCATCCATGAGATTCCCACTAAAGACACAGAGGGTGGGCCCACTCACAGCCACGTCACTACAGGTGAGAGGAAGTTTCATTCATTCAGATTTCTTTCAAAAAAAATACTCCTCTATGTATGTATTCAAAAGTTGATGTGTAAGAATTTTATAACCAAGCGGCAACGTTTATACATCTACTTTTTTTTAAATTGCTATAGTTTGCAAGCCTCACATTTAGCACTGACTGACAGAAATAAAACTGCACCGTGTGCTCCACAGCTCAAGGTCACGCCTCCTTCACCATAGAGTTTGACAACACTTCTCCAGGGAAAGTCACCATTAAAGACCACGTGTCAAAGTTCACACCCGACCACCACAGATCTCGCTCCAAGAAGAGCGGAGCAGGAAGTGGAGGCACAGGAGGCAGGGACCTGAGCACACTGCAGGCTGCCATGATGGCATCTGAGAGTAAGGTAGCTGACTGGCTGGCTCATAACGACCCCACACTGGTGCGCAGCGAGTCAACGGAGGATGACAGCAAGAGCATCAAGAGCGATGTGCCGGTCCATCTTAAAAGACTCAAAGGTTAATGTTTTCCTGTTTTCTGTGTCTGTGGATTCTGTTCTCCTGCCGATACCCCGCTGTGATAGCTATCCCAGTTCTTTTCTTATTCGATAGAAAGAATTAGTGAAGTTCCTCTGGATTCATCTTTGATTTCCAGGAGGCAGTACCAGGGGGCAGGAAACTGCCAGTGAAAGACTTCAGTTGGTTGTGCAGTCAGTTTTGTGTAAAGGCTGTCAGAATGCTCCTGCATGAGTCATTGTTTAAAGTTAAACCCCGCCCGGTTGTGATTGGTATGGTATGCTCTGTACCGGTGGAAACGGCTGTGAATAGAAATGAAAAGAAAAGTTTTCATGAACTGAATAGGTATGGCTGGCCAGGCAACCATTCTGGCTCTCGTACAAAATAATCTAATTTACTGTCTTTAATGATGCTCCTTTTAGAATGATCATTTATTATGCCACAGTATTTGTCATACTGCTTGCTAGAGCTTACCTTGTTTGACTCTAAATTTGTCAAAGTTTTCTATATTTCTCCTCGTATCTTACATGAGAACTGGATTATTGCTTTGTTTTTAAATCTTAAGTTGTTAAAGGTGATAGCCAAAGAGGGGGATTTGCAGTAGTCAGAAACATTTGAAGGCCTTCTACTTTGCTCTGAACAGCCGTTGACAAGGCTTAACTTCCAGGCTTTAATTTCACTTTTCACCATTGATATATTTGTTATTAAATGTGAAATCGACACATATGCTTCTTCATGGCAATTAACGTCTAATTACAGCAGCTTCTTGCTCATTCCCCCCCCCTTTTCGTTCTTTGTCATGGACCTCCCCAGTAAATCTTCCCTATCAATTTTTAAGGCCTTTTTTTTTTCTTTTGACAATGTGTCAGACTGCTCGGTTGCTGGTGAGGTGAGTTTTGCTTTGATGCCATGCCAAGGTTTTGTGGACACCATGCTGGTCACGAGTCAATGAAATGGATTTGAGAAGCTGATGAAGGAAAGGGGCGTGTGTCGGCTGATGAAAATGGAAATCTGTGAGGCAGAAGGGTAAGGCAGGGAAGCCAATCTTTTAGATGGAGTTTGTAGAACCAACGTGCATGTCAACTGGTTGAGAGATTGAATCACAAAATGGATGATTTTGTTATTCACCTGATTGATTGATTGACTGACTGACTGACCTTTTGACTGCAAGACAATAATAAGACATATAAATAAAAAAAAGAAAATAGAGAAAAGAGGGTTAAAGCAAGGGGTGGAGCATGGAGGAGAAGAGGAACAAAGAGCAAAAAGAGGGATGAAAAGAAGATAGGTGGACAGCTGGATGGAATGGTTCCTGCTAAGTGTGTGTATTTTTTCTTTTTAAAAAAATGTTATATGTTTGATATAGCTACATGGTGCACAATACAATTCAGGGGTGGTACATTTTTAACAGAACAATTCAGTAGTTTGTAGAAATGTTACATTGATCAGCTGATATTTAGCAACCAATCAGGCAATAGATGCTCCATTTATTTTTCCAAAGTATTGTGACTAAGTAGGGGTTGGTAGTAGTTTTATCAGGCGCTTGCATCCAGGTATTCTTTGTGATGTCCTGCCAGGTGAACGGTCAGATCTGATGTGACATTACTGTCCAGTTGTTATGCAGATGTTGCATTGGAAACCATGCCAGCATCGATTGTCGTTATGGCTGAGGCAAAAAGAAGCAAGTTCAGCAAACACGTACACTGCTTCTGCTGTTCTGAGCGAGGCGTCTCATGGGGAAGCCAGCCGATTATCTGCAGACTGTTCACTCGGTACGCCGGTGCACAGGAATGGTGCAGACCCACTCTTCCGTTACATTGACCTTGACATTGAAAATCTCACATTCATTAGGTCTATAATTTTCAGTAGAACAATAGTCAACTGACTTCAATGCAGAATGGAGCTATTTTCTAGTTCATGGTGCAGTTTCTAAAATACAGGCATCTGCATACAGATTAAATCACATCTTTAACATTGATAATTGATTGCTAATCTTTGCACTCTTACTTTCAACTGATGCTGGCTGTGGCTATGTGAAATGTGGATTAAATAGACTGGATAAGTCAGGAACTATAGGTGAGAGGGTGAAAAAGCTAGAAAACAGCTCCTGAGCACAATATGGACAGCAACAGCAGCAACGGTGAGTGGTCAAAGAGAAGCTGATAGGAGAGAGATAGAGGCTTGTTGTGTGGACTGCAGCAAACGCAGAAAGGGAGGTGGTGAAGGAAGAGTGCGCAGCCTTTGGTTGATAGTTGTTATAGTAACAGTGATGCAAATGATGGCGCTGAAGCAGAGGATTCAGAGGTTTATTTACAGAGAGCAGAATCGAGCTGGGAACATCTGCCTGTGTGCGGAGGCTGCAGTAGCATGTGTGAGAAATGATTGTTAGCGCCGACTGAGGGCATGTGTGAAGCATGTGCTGCTCAAATGTGAATTTCTACGTTGTGCGTGCATGTTTAAAGGGCGATCAGCACTGATTTTCAGACGAGCAGTGCGGCATGTGCGAGAGGAGGCATGTTAGATGTGCTTAGGGTGTGTCGTAGAGGTGCTTGGCAGAGACAGCAGCAGAGGAAATTGGAAGGAGGCAAATGAGCCAAAGCGTCTAGGTGAGTCTTCCATTCTTGCTGTAAAAAAAGCATATGCAAGTCCCAGTTTTATTCTCCTGGTAATTTGAAAAAAAACCTGCAGTGAGTGCATGACTGGAACATATGCATATGTTTTTCATTACCACATTATATTCCTGTATTAGGTAACACATTTGAAATATAATTGTGTGATTGGACGGTTGATTTTTATTTTCTTAACTTACGAGGGCATTAGCAGTAAAGTCTATGCAGATTCAATGATCAGGATTCAGCCATGTATGTGTTGTACTGAATTATAACATTATAGCAATTATAACACTGCAGTTCTAATTATGGTTGTGGCTGATATGTTTGCTTGTGTTTTTGTGCAACTGTGTGATCATGTAAAGTAAGCGCATCCTTGTTTTGGGCATTCAGCTGTGTTTATGTGAGCAGCCAGCAGCAAAGGCAGAGGACAGCTCCGCTATGAGTCATGGTGGGGCTAAGCGGGACAGAGCACCGGACTCTCACAGGCACCTCTGTTCTAGTTTGGCCCTGCCAAGAGCTTCTTTGTCTGGGGAACACAGAGTGAAAGACCTGCCTCTCTCTGCTGTATCTGCTGATTTGTTCAACCTGCAGGGTAGTCCGCTGCTGTTTTATTTATTTATTTTGTTAGCTTTTATGCCCTTTATTGCTTTATTATGTTTAAAACTGTGATGAAAGATGGAATAGGTGGAGGAGTGGAATGTGGCAGATTAGCTGTTGACTAAGAAATGTGAACACACTTAGCCACTTTGTTCTTTTCTTGTAGAGCATAGAGCGCTGGGTTTACCAACTTTTTCATTTAAATCTGTTTTTTTTTTTTTTTTTTTTTAAACCGGATCAAAAATACCAGTTATTCTGTCACAAGCCCTCTTCTCTTCAGCTCTCAACTTAGTTTAAAAAAAAAAAAATTAAACAGTGTTGAATGTATCAATATATTGGATTCAGTTCCACAATCCTGAGCACCTTCACCTTTTCCCCATTTGTGTCTGTCTGCCCAGCAGAGCACCTGCAGCCTTGCTGTGAGCTGCATGTGTGTGCTGACATTCTCAGAATCATTACATGTAAATACAACCATTTCAAAATTCAGATGATGTCAAGGGGATTTTTATCCATCAATATTGCACTTGTACACTCAGTGACCACTGGTCATTTAAAATACATTTTATGACAGAGATTGTAAGAGTAGCAAACTGCTAAGAACACACTAATTAGGCAAATTGGTAATACTCAATCCTGCTAGGATTCACATACATCAACTACAATGTAATTTAGTTTATAGGGACAATTTTTGGAGTAATAGGAGCAATTATAGGAATAATTTGGTCTAATATATAAATCAAACTAATAAGAGTGTGTGTCTGTGTGTGGGTGCGTGCATGCGTGTGAGACTGTGTGTGTGGCAGTGAGAGAAAGCTGCTTTTTTGTAAAAGTGCCTTGAATGATTCGCAGACAAGAAACCCTATGCTGTTGTTGTTGTAATGTAAATCTTTGTTCTATAGCATTTTTGTGAATATAACAATTGAAAAAAAAGATGACAAAAGAATAGTAAAGACCATAGAGCAGTGGATTAGTTCATGAAATGGACACAGGCTCGGCCCCTTAAATTCTACAGTATTCTACTAGACTGACTGTTGGACAGCTAACAAGTTGGAACTGATTATTAATGGAAAGGTTTCTATTTAAATGGAAATATGCTATATCTCTAGCCCTTTTCTGTTTCTGTTTTATTTATTCACTTAGATCGAGATTTTATTTTTTTCACCCACTTGATGAAGTCTTTCTTTGCCATCCAGCCTCATCCTTCTTCACATCCCCCAGCCTCCTTCCATGTTCAGCCTCCCCTTTTCTTTCTCTTTTCCCCTTTCACCTCCTCTTCTTTTCCGCTGCTAATCCCCCTCACCCACCACTCCCACAAACAGAACACACACAAACGCACACACACACACACCCTCACACACTCAGCCCTCTACTCTGATTCCCCCTCCACGTCCTCCTCCCCTCCCCCTCTCCTAACCCTCTACCACAGAAGTAGGCAGGGCCAGTGGTTGTGTGGGTGGCATGTCTGGATTAGTGTGGCACACGGTCCAGTGTCTACAATCGCGTAGTACTGAGAGGACTTGCCGATTCCAGACAGATCAGAACATGAGACTGCAGTGATGTGGTAGGTAGATTGCTTGTTTTGAATTTAGGGTCTGTTTTGATGGTTGGATGATTTGAATAAGGCCACAGCTGAAAGTTCATCATTGATTTTGGTTGCGGCGTTTTGCAAACATGTGTTTCTTGTTGCAGCATCCGCAGTGGATGTGCATCCAGGTGGATTTGGTGCTGGGCTGTGGTTTATGTGGGTCTAATTTTCCTTCTGTTTTGTGAGACTAAATGAAGGGAAAGAGCCACACGTTGTTGAACTGATGCATTGAGCCTCTCTAGGGATGCTATGGAATTGTGTAAATGCATTATGGGATGGATTTAAGAGTGTTAGCTGATCAACTTTCTTACAGGCTAACTGTAGTGTAAGAAGCCTGAGGATGGGAAAAGACCTATTTTATTGTAAAACTGCAGTGTGTGGAATACTGTCAAATACTACTTTTCATTTCCAATAGATATTTGTTATTGTTCAAAAATGATCATGGTGATCAGCCATGTTTGCTCTCTTTTGTGTCCCAGTAGGCAGCAAACATGAGGATGGCACCCAGAGTGACTCTGAGAACGGACTGGGCCTGCGTTTCGCCAACCGCCGCCATGCCCTTGAGGAGCGCTTGAAAGCAGCTCATAGCCATGCAGGAGGGGTGGCAGAAGGGGGAAACACAAGTGTGAGCGGGACCAGAACAACTGGCACCCGTACGGCCTTCATGATAGAGTTCTATGACGAGGAGAATCCTCGCAAGCGGCGGTCATATTCGTTTTCCCAGACCGCTCCCTTGCTGGGGGGAGGAGCTGGCGGTGAAGGACTGTGCCCTCAACCTCCCTCTCACCCCAAAGTGTTTAGTATTTCCACCTCAGCATCTACAACCTCAGACTCAGGTAATTGTAATTGAATGTCTTGACACGACGATCTTTCCATGGAAAGCTTTGTGTATTCCAATGTTAAAGCATTTGTGTGTATATCAAATTTCTTTTTATTATTATTTTTTTTAAGTTTTGTTTCTGCACTGTGTATTTTCCAGGCAAGGTCCCAGCTCCAATACCAGCTACAGTGACTGTAGGCGCCCCAACAGCTGCCCGTGTGCTCCTCAAACAGAGGTCAGAGGACCCGAGTATCGGTCGGAGCTCAGCCAGTACTGGACTGGCCACAGGCAGCCCCACCAGTCCCAGCGAGGACGCCTCAGTCGTGGGTAGAGGTGGAGGGACAGCTGGGGGGGAGGCAGAAGATGACCAGAGTGACAAGGGGACTTACACTATTGAACTAGAAAAGAGAAACCCAGAGGAAGAGGAGGCCAGACGCATGATAGACAAGGTAATGGCTGTAAAAAGGAATCCACATTTGATTGAGAACATTTGTTCTTTGTTCCCTTACTTTCACAATATTTAACAGCTTTGATTACAGTGTTATGAGATGGATTAGGCATACTACCAACTATTTTATTTATTTTGAATCAGTAAATATAGATTAGAAACAAAAACAAGTACCAGAAATGGAAAGATTACCCCCCCCCCCCTCCATTTTATGTTCAGCAATAAAGAGGATATTGAATTTCCAAACTTATGCCATGAACACCAGCAGCAGTTTTTATTTTAACATTTTGCTGAGCCTGCTAAACTCTGTTTTGCATGACAAAGCAGAGTTTAGCTTTGAATCTAATTACCAGAGAAGTAAAGAACATCAATTTTTTCTGCTCTCGATTTTTACTGTTTTCGATTACTTTATTAGTGGGACTGGAGGCATAGGACTGCTTTTTTTGTTTGTTGACTGTAAACTATTTGATTTAAATTTATCACAGGCAAGAGAGTTTGTTTGGTTATCCATGAACACATGTTCAGCATAATGAATTCCTGTGAAGCTTCATTCCTGGGGAAGTTCATATTTGAAGAACTGTTGTTGTTGATTAACATATTAGTTGTTGTCTGTTCTGATCAAAACGGTCGCTTCAGAGGACACGTGAAAACAAGAAATAATCGTTCTGTAAATCTTTTTTTTTTTTTTACCATAAAAGTAGTCGGTAAAATGACAAGTGCTTAATGACACAAACAAACCACAGCAAGGTTAACAGTGTCCTAATTACCTGCTTTGTTGGCACTTTTATGGGTTAGTGAGTCCTGTGAGACCACCTGGTCCCACAGGACCAAGTGGTCTGCCACTAAAACAGCGCTATTGTCTCTCGCTGTAACCTTGCCAGACCACCACTCATCCTCTCTGTCCCATCGGTACCCCTAATGCATCTGTAACAGCCGGGAGTGAACTGCTCCATCAAGCACTGTCCGGTTTTATTAAACAATGCTCCAGGGATGCTGGAAAAGCCCCATCAGTTTCCTACTGCTGCCTCTGTCTTATAGCACAGCGCTATTTCACAGTCACAAAAAACGTCTGAAACAGACGAAGTGTTCCACTTCAGTCAGATAGTTACAGCCTGATGCAAAACAAAGCAGAACACCTTTGATTTCTTTTCAACGTCATATCTTGTAAAATATGTAAAAATTATTTTAAAGTAACTGAGATTACAGATAAGCTCGCACTAGACATTTAATTGTTAACAATCAGACTCAGATGTTGGGACCAACAGCACTTAAATGTATTTTTAGCAGGTTAAGTTGCTGCCAGTGGGCTATTCCAGTTTACAGCCTTGCAGATATAAAGTAGGATTTACAAAATGACATCTTACAGTAGCGCATGTCCCTTCAAGGGTGGTATGCAGGTGCTGTCTTGCGTTGAACAGTGATATTATTAGTGGGGTGTAATTTCTAGTCCGACTTGAGTTCATTACATTCTAAACTGGAAGTGTTGTCATGTTAATTCCTGTAATTAGCTGACACACTGATTGGTGCACTGCTCACAGCTGCCCTCTCGCTCCCTTTCCCATTTTTGTAAATTGTGTGTGTGATTTCTGTTTGTTCTGATGTTGCTTAACCAGTGCAACTGGGAAGTGCAGATCAGCACTTAAATTTAGAAACAATTGTTCCTTTAGCTGAGTTCACTTCTTTTTTTTTTTATCAAAAGAACTGTGTGTTTGAGAGAATTGGATTTTTCTAAATGTTCATTAAAGCATACATAAGCATTGTCAGAAGACCCGCATTCTTTAGTATTTTCAGTTTTCCTTCTCTCTTGCTTTTGCACACATTTGTAGGTGTTTGGTGTGCAGGAAAACACGGACGCCTCCGCTCTGTCAGACCTGAAAGGAGAAGGGAAAGGAAAGGAGACAGGAAAGATTGGAAATGAGGTAGAGAACCTTTTATTTTCATTTAAATGTTGCAATCCACTGATACAGACTGATACAAGGCTCATGATTCACTCTTCTTCAGCTTCATTTTTTTTTTTACCAGAAAATTCCCCTTGTGTGGAATGAACTACAGTATTTCATTAGACATTTTCTAACATGAATCACAGACGCTCCTGTGACTTGACCACTTCGTTCCACTAGACTGTTCATGGGAGGAGGCCGGTCCTCCCAGAGAGTGACCTAGATCATACTGAGATGAGGAAAGACTCGTTCAGCCCTCCAGGCCATTTCTTAAGAGGGATGCATCTGCAGTGACAGCTCAACTGTCTGTCTTTTACGCCATGAGGAGCAATCTTTTAGGTTTTCTTACCATTTTCTTTAAGGAGACGGTAGCGTGGCCCCTCTAATCTGGAACTATTTATGTACTAACTCAGAGAAGGATGCACACAGCTACAGAATACTGCTAATATTCCCTGATAAGCCAAATAAATATGGAGGGATTTTTTTGTCATATAACTCTTCATCCCATATGATCATTTTTACAGAAACTTTATTTTCTTTTGGATGTGAAAATGTTCATCCTCTGTGATTCCCCATGACTGACTTCCCTTTATTACAACTATTTCAGTCTTGTTTCCTTCTTTTTTTCTTCATCCCCACTCTTGGTGTCGTCTTAGGCTCTTCCTGGTGATTCGAGCTGGGTCTCTCAGTGGGCCAGTTTAGCTGCCAATCACACCAGAACAGATCCGGAGGGTTCTGGACCAGAGGCCACAACCTTCTTGCACAAAGAGAGAGGTATATATACTTACTTAAATCTCAGAGAAGTATGGGCCATTTTGAAAGTTAAGAAATTAGAAGTTTTTAAATAGGTTTAAAAAAAATATATATATCATAACACCACAAAGTAGCTCTTGAAATCTCTTAAATCTAAATTTAATTCAGGCACAACATAGCAAATCCTCTGTTAAATGAATTGTCTTTGTGCCTAGGAGCTGATGCCTTTGAGCCTGGTGGAACACCCGGCAAAGGTGAATCCTCTCCCAGTCTGACTGACCGTAAACGCAGGACCCTCCCCCAGCTTCCCGTGGATGACCCCAAGGCTAAATCCAGTTCCAAAGCTCTGAGGTCTGAGATAGGGGAGAAACAGGACACTGAGCCCCAGGAGAAAGAGAACAAGGGAGACGGGGAGTCCCCACCTCCCATGGAGGACGGTGAGATGACTAGTAAACGGAAACAAAGCTCCACCTCTTCTCCATCTAAAGGTCCTCTCCGGACGTCTGGCAGCACTGAACGAAGGAAGAGGTCACAGGAGAGGAAAGGAGGAGGGGCAGGGGATGCAGGGGAGAAGTCCGGGAAGCCACTAGTCCGCCAGGGAAGCTTTACTATTGAGAAACCTAGCGCTAATGTCCCTGCAGAGCTCATCCCTCGTATCAACAGAGGCAGCAGTGGGCGTGAACGCAGCGACTCAGTCGGCAGCATGGATACTGCCACACTGCTAAAGGACACTGAAGCTGTCATGGCATTCCTAGAGGCTAAACTAAGAGACGAGAACAAACTAGACCAGAAAAGTAGCAAAACTGGCGTCAGTACACAGGGTTTAGGTTCTGGTCTCCCCCCTCAGACTGACTCCATATCTCCGGAATCTGATGTGGACACGACCAGCACAGCAAGTCATGTGACTGGAGAAGCCGATGGGAGGGCGGCAGCTGGTGGCGTGCAGAAGCGGCGTTCTCTTAGCAGCATGCACCGGGAGAAGAGCAACATGAGTACAGCCTCCAAGACTGGAACCATGAGTGCCAGTGCTCGTGAGCGCTTGGAGAGGAAGACCAAAAGTAAAACAGTTGAAGCATCAAGCAGGAGTGAAGCACGCCGCTCTGCTCAGCCATCCTCAGCCTCCTCCAGAGCGCGCCAACCTTCTCTGGATCTCACTGATGATGACCAGACTTCTTCCTTCCCCATCTCAGATATCCTCTCTTCAGACCAAGAGACCTACTCCGGACCTTTGGGGCACTCATTACGTAAACGCGGTTCAGAAGATGTCCTCCAGTCCAAACTCGATAGCAGGTCTGCTAAAACCTCCGTCAGTGGCTCATCCAAATCCAGCCGAACTCTTCAGGCAGCTACAACTTCCTCTGCAAACAAGCAGGCCTCGCTGCCTCAGCCAAGGCCCACGAGAGCCTCCCTTCTCCGTCGTGCCCGACTAGGGGACACATCTGATACAGATCTAGCTGATGCTGACAGGGTTTCCGTGGCATCTGAGGTGTCCACCACCAGCTCCACTTCTAAGCCACCATCTGGACGGAAGGGACTGTCCAGGCTGGACATGCTGGCTCAGCCACGAAGGACCCGCCTCGGCTCTATTTCAGCTCGCAGTGATTCTGAATGTACCATGACCCGGAGCTCCACCTCTTCATCCCGGTTGTCAGCAGAGACTGCTCTGCGTCTCGGCTTGCGCTCATCAACACCCACGGAGAACAGACTGACTCCCAGGATGAGAGCCAACAGTGTGTCCAAACTGAATGAGACCAAGTCTAAGACCACTACGTCTGGATACTGCTCACCCACAGGTGAGAAAATCACTGCGTGTCGGATTTCAGGTTTTCTTTTTCATAAACAAAAACAGACAAAGCAAAGCAATATTTTACAAAAACAGAAAAACATGGTGCAATCATCTCGTCAGAACAAACCTATGCCATCCCATGCTAAGTTATATGTTAGTGTGTAAACATTTGTCTTGAAACATTTTCATGACATCGTGATGAACTTGTTCATTGGTTTCCATCGTCCAGAGGGCTCTCAGCCCGAACCTGCAGGTGATGATGCAGAGGAAGAGCTGATGGGTACCGGTACTGTACCAGAAGCATAGAGTCTAACTGGACTGCTTGTGTGGAATGTTTGTGTGTGTGTGTACGCGTCTGACCTGGGTCACAACAATAGAAGCTGTGCTTCTTAGCAAAGACTATGTGTCTTAAATAATTTGAAAATTTCAAAGGTTTCTCCAATTTAATTGAAATACTTAGGGTTACATTTTGAAATCTGGAAAAAAAAAAAAAAAAAAAAACACCTTTTCTTTTTAGAGGTTTAGTCGTTTCTCATGTTAATGGATCATAGAAAAGTTCCAGTGGCTAAAAGTGAACTTTGATGACCCAGGTCTAGCATATATTTCAATATTAACTCTTTGTCTCTCCCCTTTAATCCATTGAGTAACACTATTAAAATGTTAATGTTAAATGTTAATGCTGCACTCACAATATAACAGTTTATCCCATTTTTGTCTTAACAAGACTGATAGAGCCGTGTGTTGTTTCGTCGTGGTGCGGCTACTCTAACGGAGCTAATGTGTGACCATTTTGAAGCACCTTAACATGCAGCATTTGTGTTTTTGATGTTTTTGTTGGCTGGCCGGTGGAGAGCTTTTGTACAAACTCAAGCAGAGTGTGGTTTTGCTGCTGCCGTTGTTTTGTTTAATGCAGTGTTATCGTTGCTAAACATTCTTTCCATCGACATCAACTTAACAAACTAAGATAAAAGAAAATCAAATGCTTTACATCACCAATATGATTCACATTTTTGCATATTGGTTCAAGAAGAGAGTTCAAGTAGTGTGTAGTCTATACTCTGTAGAGAACATGTTATTCATCATCATTGCTATTATAAACCAACTAAAGTGATCACTTTTACTCTCTGTTAAGTTAACTAGAAATACAAACTTGCCTCATCTTTTTGCAGCCTTTTGAGTTTGTGTGATCATATCAGGAATGGCTTGAGGCTGCTTCTTCTGTCCACAAGTTAATTTACTTCCTCAATAAAATGTGTTTTCACAAAAAAACGTGCAGTAATGTTTGGTAAAAGGCTTTGCTCTCCTTGCGTTACCCTGACAGTGTCCAGCAGCAGCCGGTGGAGGCGTCTGCCACCAGAGTATGGCTCCACCTCAGAGGAAGAGTTTGGCTCCAGCCGCAATTCTCCGAAGCACGGCACTCGCGCTCACATGCGGCCTCATCATCTCGTCCAGCACCGCAGCTCAAGACTCACCGCCACCACGACCTCCGGCTCAGGTGTGGTAACAGGTGGAGTGGGAATCAAACATCGCATGAAAGAACAAGAGGAGTACATCAGGGACTGGACAGCACACAGCGAGGAGATAGCCAGGTATTGAGCTACACAGATCAGACAAAGCCTGATCCTTTATTTGATATTAATATGTAATCTGTATAATATTTCATATCTCATTGTGATGCAATCTTTGATGTTCATTGCATGTAATCTATACATGTCTGTCTGATGGTTAACAGGTTATTCCCCTGTGTGCGCAGGATCAGCCAGGACTTGGCTAAGGACTTGGCCATCTTGGCTCGCGAGATCCACGACGTAGCTGGTGAGATAGACTCAGTCAGCTCATCTGGCACAGCACCGAGCACCACCGTCAGCACAGCTGCCACGACCCCGGGATCAGCCATCGACACCCGGGAAGAGGTAGGCCCTGCACGTCCCATGCAGCCGGACATACAGGAGAGCATGAAAAAGGTGCCTGATTTTCTTCTTCTACTCTTGCCTTACTGTGTGTGCTTCCTTGCAACGTTGCCATTCCTCTTGTGTTGCTTAATAAACAATGACTGCTGCTTTATGGTTTTCACTTCCTGTGACAGGTATTCATCTACTCCCACTCGATCCACTTCCACTCCTTATTTCGTTCATTGTTACAGTTGCCATAAAGAAATTCACTTTTAATTTAGCTCCATTTAAATTAAAAACCTAATTTTTTGTACACAGTGGAGAATTCTTTCATTTTTCATTAATTAGCATATCCCAACTTAAATCTTTTAACAAAACTTGAGTCATACTGAAAACAGATGATTGATACTTATTTCCCTCCTTTCTCCCTTGCTCTTCTTCATCCAGTTGGTGGATCGGGTGTTTGATGAAAGCCTCAACTTCAGGAAGATCCCCCCTGTTATCTCAACCAACAAGCCACCAGAGATTAACGGTAAACCGGTGGAGCACCGACCCCGAGCTCCTGACAGTTTGGAGCCCCGAGCCTTGAGGAGACGCACCTGGAACCGGGAGGAGGTGAGGCGCAAACCAGACCTTGTGTTGCAAAACTACTGGGACATGGAGGCTTTTGCAAGAAAATCTGCAGGAACTTCAGGTTGTCATTTGCCACAGTTAACGTCTTTCTCTGGTTGTATTCAGGCGGTGCTGGACAGCTTGCTCCTCCATTCAGTCTCTCAGCTGTCAACGAAGATCAGACACTCCGTCGACAAAACCGCAGGAAAGATCAGGTGATTATACTTTGCGGGACTATAATCTTCTCTTTGTTCACTTGTAGCAATGTTTTTACTGTCCATCTTTTGTTGCTTTGAGTGGAAGAATGGCCTTTGAATACATATGTGCTCTGTGTTGTGCCTTTTCAGGATTTTGTTCAAGGATAAGGACAGGAACTGGGACGAAATTGAGAGTAAACTTCGAGCAGAGAGTGAAATGCCGCTCCTCAAAACCTCCAACAAGGTACAGAAACTGATCAGTCGCACTGACATTTCATAAGAAAATTCCAGTTTCACTGTAGGTTAACAGTTTTTGCTGGGATTTTCCTTCTCTCTGCAGGAAATCTCTTCAATTTTGCTTGAACTGAAGAGAGTTGAGAAGCAGCTTCAAGGTAAAGCTGGAGGCACAAGCACGTTTGCTAACCGACATTTTGACATTTGTAGAAACCACTGTTTTATTTATTTACATTTAGAAGTTTAGGAATGTGTAAACATTCAGTAGAAACACGGTTCAACACTCAAATTAACAATTCATTTTTTTTACAAACCAAAATCTGAAGTTAGAAACTTTCCAGACTGATTTTCTCCCTGTTTCTGTCTCAGTGATCAATGTGATGGTGGACCCCTGACGGGACTTTGGATGCCTTGGCCAGCCTCGGCCTGACCAGCCCTACCACCCCAACAAAGCCACAAACCGCCAAAAAAATCTCCCCTTCTGTCACTAGCCCGAGCTCCGCACCACCAGCCAAAGATTCCTTGCCGGAGATCCTTCCTGGGCCTGGTGGGACGACAGCCTCCTCCAGAGTTCAGACTTCCTGCACTGAGGAGAATGCACGCGAGCCCAGTGTGGGCCTGGGGTTGACAGGAGTCGGAGGGCTGCCCTTTAGCCGCATGCGGCCAAGCGGAGAGGAGGCCATTGCACAGAAATAAACAGGACATTTTCCAGAGACAAGATCTAAGTGAATGAACATGAGTCTGGATTGGAGTGCAGGTGGCTGGTGATAAGAGTGATATGTTTTTTGACTGTACAGTTGCCATTCACCAGAATATACCATTCAAGGATTATGGCAGGGTAAAAACGTGATTTAGCAAATGGAACCTTGGCTGCAAATGACTCCTTCAGCTTATCTTTAGATGCTATTCTTTAATATCTCAATTATACAAAATGAACATGCCCTTAAAGACATACTGACCCATGATGATTCAAGTGGACTGACAATAACATCTCACCTTCCAACTATCATGCTTACTGGCCAACCTGACTTCCTGGTGCGCTGAAGGCTACCAGTGGACAGATCTCTGTGGCTGCTCAGCCTCCTCCACTCCTTTTGCCTTCTTCATGTGTCTGGACCCTTCCTATCCTAAGGACATGCCTTAAAACACACCCTCAGCCGTAGCAGCATTGTCCCCTTCCCCCTCAGAGATTGTTAAGGCATCTTTTAAGAGTTTAATACAATACAATACCAGAGACAAAATGAATGCATTATGAAAAAAACAAAAAAAAGCATTTTCTTATGTTTTATTTACACTTTAATGAAGTACAACACTCTGCAATAATTTCTAAGCTCCAGCTCAGTGAAAAGAATATTACAGCAGCCTTAAGTATCCACCCTGACAAACAGCAGTCATAGGTACACGTGCTTCTTACCTGGAACTATTAACAGTATTTCAGAAATTAAGTTGAATTCCTTTTCTTTCTTTTTTTTTAATTGATGCATTTCAGCATTTTAACCGTCCATTGAGCCATCTCAGTCAGATTTGTAATGCCTCCCCACCTTTGGGTTCACCTATTTCCTCCTTCAGCTATTGTGTCTGGCTTTCCTTCCCTTCCTCTTCTCTCCTAGTTGCTGGAAACAGTTTGTCCCCATAGTAGCATGTACAGGACACGAATGCAAGTTGGTCTGTGTTGACCCTACTCACGGTGGTTTTACTCAACAGTAGCAACCTTGGGAAAACCAGTGATAATGATCATAAAACCAAAGTTTACCATATTGATATAGTCATTTTCTAACTTAAAAGGATCTTGTGCTAAAGCTTGATGCCATCTTCTTCTGCAGTTCAGTTATTTCTCTGAATGTCAAAACCCCTTTCCTGTCAAAAATCAAAGCTTTGAGAAGCTTAATCTCCATAATCAAACACTATTTTGATTGTTACTGACATTAAGAATATTCAAAATTATCCCCTTGATTTTTTACTATTCTTCATCCACTTAAGTGTCTTTTTTTTTTATTCTGATTGGCTTTTTCTACTTTTCCCCAGTCACAAGAAATGTGACCTCTGTGTCATTGTGTCAAACAATTTAAACAACGCATTTTATAATATTTTATTGCTGTTTTATTTTCTAATGATCTCATAATTGTTTTTGTCACTTAAGTACACACAACCTGAACATGAAAAAGCTGCTGGAATGAGTTTTAATTAATGTGCCATTGAAAAGAGAAGAACTCACAAAAAGGCCTTTTAGTAATTAAAAATGGGAGTCAGTGACTTTTTTTCTATTTTAATTAGCTCCCCTCCCATTTTATGAATTTGACTTGTCACGTGGCATCATATCAGTGTAAATACTGGAAGCAGAATGTTGTTTCTGCTCAGGGGGAAGCGCCATTGTACTCATACTTGAGAATTGCAGACTGTATAACTAACCTCTTTTTCATTGACTTTGCTGCTTTTGTTGTTACTTTATGGAGACTAACCATTTTCAGAATCTCTTCAGCTTGTAGTCTGTGTCTAGACTAGAGTAAGATGACTAAAAGGCAGTGTATTAGTACTTAGATACTCTGACAATAGTGAATTTAGGTACCAGAATAAGTGTCCATTTCTCTTATTTCTACTGTACTGTACTCTCATTTTTCATTGACTTAAAGTGCCCGTTGTGTGGACAGAAGGGCATTGATTAAAGAAGAATAAGGTTAATTGTCTACAAAATATCTTATTTTGCACATCTGGTGGCTGGTTTCTGTCTGCAGATGCAATGATGGCCTGCATGAAATGAGCGATATCACACCGGCTGATATCAGATCAGAAGCGACTGCCTTGGCTCTCTAAAACTCTTCTGTTGAAGCAAAGCCTCTAATTCTTTTACCCATATTCTGCCCTGCCCCCGTTTTATCAAAAAAAAAAAAATTAGAGGACTGTGAATGCTAGGTACATGTTTATTTTTTAAATGCTAAATGTGTCATAAGATCAGTGTTCTTTTGTCTTTTTTTTCCTATTTTTGTAAAGAAAACCATTTTATTTATTTTATTTTTTTTTTTTTTTGTTTTAATATTTTGTGGATGTTTCATGTGTTTTATATTCGACTATCTGCATTGGTTCTTACTGTTAATAAAAAAAGCCATTCACTTGTTTACGTCAGTTTACTGAGCACCGTCAGTCATCTACGTGGATACAGAAATAAAAAATACAGGATGTGCTTTATTTTGTCTACGGCATCATAAAAAAATGTTCATCCCCTCCCAAATACTGATTTCAGACTGTCCAGAGGATTGCCTTTCAAAATAAACCATACAAATAGACTTGTGTTAGTACCACTGTCCAAAAGCCTGCTTTTCTTTCTCTAAACCACATTTATTAGAAAGATAAACAAAGGAGTTTGTTTATTCAAAGCTACATTTCCATAGTTCTTGCTGAATAGATGCAGACCCTGACCCAAGAAGTAACTAATCATGTGTCAACTCAAGATGCAAATGACTCAGCAACTCCTTTGTGTTGCCTGAAGTCTCTTAAACATTTGGATTCTCAACTGTTTGAATCTTTTTGCAAGGGGCCTCACCAACAGACCTCTTAAAACAAAGTTTTGTTTCATCTAGGAGAACATTCAAACTACAGTCAATTTAACTCTGCACCCAGAGCCATGGACTGAATGCTCAAGTGAGTTCAATGACAATTTGAATAGCGTAGCAACTTTAATAGTGTAATGTCAGCCAGTCTCTTACTGCAGTGTGCTGTTGACACACCCATATACTGAGATTTTTCTCCTGCAGTCTCCTTCAGTTCATAAATTTACAGAAGACATCGTCTTAAAATCTGTAGCCTAATATAAGAAAGAAAACAAAGAGTTTCTGTTGTTGTGAACTTTATTAACAGAAATTAATTGGGACGTTTTGTTGGATTTGTTTCACACAATGTAACTGATAGTCTGGATGACGACAAACAACAGACATTAACGTAGCATAGTAGTCTGTGCAGGGGCATGGACGTTAACCAGGCGGCCACCTCATAGTGCGTCCACCCAGGACGTGGATGTGGATGTGGTACACCGACTGGCCGCCATCCGGCCCATCGTTGACGACAATCCTGTAGCCTTTAGTCAGACCTGCCTCCGCAGCGCACTTCTTGGCAACTATCATCATGTGGCCCAACAACTAAGAAGCAGAAAGAGAACTTATCAGTGACATTGTGGTGAAAACATATGAGCATCCAACCCTTGCATTGAAGCAGTGCTGAGATAAAGTGCTTGGAAATGCTTCCCTCTAGTGGTCACTCAAGAGAAGACGTTAAAGCAGTTGTTAAAAAAAAAAAAAGACAGTCATTCAATCACACTTACAGCAGCATCACTTTCTTCGGCTTGTGACAGCTGAACAATTGGCTTTTTCGGGACTACTAGGATATGAGTGGGAGCTTGAGGAGAAATATCCGGGAAGGCGACACACTGAAATACAAAGGAACATATAGGAACATATAAGACGTGTAAAGAAGAAGCACCTGCATGACATACTGTATTTATTATCTAAAGTGACTTGCTTTTTAGCTGTGTACTCCATGTTACAAGTACAAATGTGAAGATAACAGTTACATGGTTGAGTTTAGGACATATGAAAAACTGCACCAGTCTGTACCAACTTTTAATGATCTCTGCAAACATTTTAACACTATGTTTCACTGTTAGATCTAGATCACTGGTTTAGTGCCTTACTGTGCCATATCTCTCTCACAATACACAAACTGCACTGCAGCTCTGCTGGCTGCAAGAAGACCTCGCCACAGGCTGGTTTCAAGCCAAAAGTGTCTTCACACACCAAGTGACCTCAAATGGGACTCAGTGAGTTTGCAGCACGTTCTTATTTTCTGTATCAGCTCTGGGGAGCCTACATAGACTGTTTCCTCCCTGATTTTCCAGATCTATTGAAATAACGACAGTATATACATGTCACACTTGTTTAACTTACTGCCGATACCGTTTCTGCAGAGCTGGCGCGGACTGTTAGCTGCAGCTAAAGATATCCTGCAGGGGAGCAGCTGCACGGTGCCGCGCACGGGCGCGGTCCCCGAAATGCGCGTATGAGTGAGCATTTTGACTGCGTACCTGGTCATCCTCGTATATTAATTTGGCAGGAATCTCTTTGCGTGCGATTTTTCCAAATATTGTGTCTCCGCCCGGCTGGGCAGTCTGCGCTTTCGCCGTCTCATCAGCCATGTTGACGCAGGAAAGCCGCAGACGACGGAAGCTGTCTGTGTGGGCGCAGAGTCTGGCTTGTGAAACGACGCTGAACGCTCATTGGCTACGACAGTGCGTCATTCAGAAGGCTTCGCTGATTGGCCGACGCTGTTTACGTCCACTTACGCCGGATGTGAGCGCATGAAGTCAAGATGGGGACCCGTTTGAAGGTGAGAACGGTGGATGTGCATGCTTTATAACAAAAATGTTAATGTTAAACATCATCTCCCATGAGCCAGTTTATGTAGCAGCTGTCTAGCTCAATGTGTGTGTATAAATGCAGGTTCTACGAGTGTTTAAAACGCTGCACAGAACAAGACTGGCTGTATTTAAAGATGATGAGAGAGCGCTGGCAGGTGAGTGGCTCCCCGCAGTAGGAAATATCTGCCAATACGTCTGATTTTTATATAAAATAACCAAACAGTCATATAAAGGAGCTGTTCTCTTCGTCAAAGCTGCGAGATTAAAAATCAACGAAGAGTTCCGGAAAAACAAAGATGAAACGTCAGAAGAAAACATTCAGAAGGTACAGTTGTTGTCTCTTATCAGCAACTAGTATTTAAACTAGTATGTTAATATTTCCATTGTATTCTGTCGATGATTTTGGAGACATGGATGCTAAATACATCTGTATCAACACTCTTTTAAGACAGATTACTCTTCCTAAAAAGACAGTGGCAAGAAAAAAAAAGTGTGAATCCCGCAGTTAAATGTTTCAATTTGGCATAAAATGTACAACCGCAATTTCAAAAGAGCTGGGGTGCTGTGTAAAGTATAAATAAAAACAGAATGCAATGATTTTCAAACCTCATAAACTCACATTTTATTCCCTGTTGCTGTTTTTTTTTTTTTAGGAGAAGTTGTTGTCCGATTCTTGCCTGTTGCAGGATTGTAGCTGCACAACAGTCCTGCACCTTCCAGCACGTTGCTGAATTTTTTTTTTGTTTTATTATGCTCCTAGTTTTTATTATGTTTTCTAGTCGTGAAAGGTCTGGACGCAGACATGGTTCAGCACGTGGGCTCTTCTTCTGCAAAGCCATGCTGTTGTTATGGACGCAGTATGTGGTTTACACTGTCTTGTTGAAATATGCAAGGCCTTCCCTGATGGAGATGTTGTCTGGAATGGGAGCAGATGTTGCTCTAAAAACTCTATGTACTCTTCAGCATTGATGGGGCCTTTCCAGATGTGTAAGCCTCCCAACTGCATTCTGTTTTTATTTACGTTTTACACAGCATCCCAACTTTTTTTGGATTGGGGTTGTATCTGATGTTTAAGTTGCAATAATAGACAAACACGATGTGTTTAAGTTAAATTACTTACTCTAGAGTGGGCCCACACTAGTAGCAGCCTGTTGCAGTGATTGTGTCTAATGTAATTTCCTTTTGGATATAAAAGTAATAATGACTTGATTGCTAACACACAACTAATATTCCCCGTTTTTATTAAACACAACCATTTAACATTTACAGTGGAGTAAAAAGTCATCAAATCCCTACATCTGGTAAATGCTCCTTAAGCTGTTATTACTTCAAGCAGGACTTTCATTAGCTCTGGATGAGGACTTGCAGAGCATTAATGATAATTTTTTTTTTTTTTTTTTTTTTTTTACCATTTTTGACCTCTTTAAGGAACTGTTTCAGCTCAGGCACATCTGTTTCTGTTGTGAGCAGCTCTATCTAGGGTTTTTTTTCCCCCTCACACCGTCTCTGTGCTCTAGAATGACATCTAAGCAGGTCTAGACTCTGAATGGGCTGCACTAAAAGGTGGATTTTCTTTTTCTGAAGCCATTCTGTGGTGCTTCAGTGCTGAGGGTCGCTGGGTGGCTGCATCACCCAACTTCAGCCACCCTTATTTTTCCGTCAGTGTCAGCAGGTGGTCGTGGCCCCAAGGCAGCAAAGCACACCTAAAGCATAATGATGCCCTGCACCATGTTTTACTGTTGGCACAATATTTTCATTTTTGCAACCTGTAACCTTTTTTCATCATGTATTGTACTGATTATTATTCTTGGAACAGTTCAACTTTTTTGTTTCATCAGTCCACGACTACTCTTTCCCAGAAGCATTCTAGATCGCCAAAGTACTAATTTGCAAACTTCAGGCACACCTGTAGTTTTTTTTTTAACCCCTTTTTTGGGGGGAGCAGTTGTTTCCTCTATGGTGCGCATGGATGCAGAAAAACCAGTTAGTTGATAGGGGTTGGCACATTTTTTCTCGCCACTGTACAGTACATTGTGTACAGTACATTGTGTACAGTCATTTTGTAAAAACCTTGTGGAGAGGAATGGTTTTTATCGACAGCTGAAAGAATCTTCAGTGTAACCAGATACGATGGTTTCTGGGTGCTGTGGCAGCAACACTTCTAGTAAATAGACCAAGAAGTCCAAAAACCAAGAAGTTAGTCGGGATCTTTACTTCATATGAATCTATTTTCATCTTAATAACACCAAAATACAGATTAAAACAAAAGGAAACAAACACAAAGCTAATTACATTTGAATGATGGTAGGTGTTTTATGTGTGCATCCAGAACTTACATATTTAAATTGCTTTTTGTCTCCTCCACAACCTGAAAATGTCGCTATCTTTGTTTATTTTACAGATGATTAAAATGGGCTCAGATGTGGAAGGTGTTCTTCGACAAAATGTTATTCAAGTGGAACATGTTGAAGAACATAAGCTCTGTATGAAATACATTTAATCTCCTGTTTTAAAAGTATCTTGTTCATGTAAAGAATACAGATGAATATATCAGAAATCAAAATGTTGCTGTTTTAATGATGTCTCTGATGATGTAAGTGCATTTTTTTCACCCTTTCTTTCTCTGACAGTGCTTCGACCCAGAGAGAGCCTCATGCTGGAAAACGTGCCCTATTGTGATGAACCCAGGAAAAAGTCATGACACAATATCTTATTGCACCTTCATCAGCAAAGACTGTCATCTATTCCTTTCATATACACCTTAATGGATTTACCTAACAGCATTTCAAGTTCTTCCTCAACAAATACATTTTAAAGATCATCAAGGATTCAAGGATACTTTTTTTTGTTACGTTCAACAGAGCTACAGTGAAATTAAATGTGCGTCATTGTACTAAATGTGCTTTAAAAGAGTTTGAATACATATGCTGTAACATTAAAGAAGGTAATAAAAAAAATGTGGATACAAGTTCAAATAGCTGCCAGTGTTTGTACAAAAAAAAAATGCCAGAAACAATTACCGTAACTTGATATATAGGAGTTTATGAGTAATATGGGATGAAACTTTTTCTCAGTCGCTCAGTTCTTGTTCTGAGGCAGTGGGTGTCAGCCAAAAATCAACCACTGGAACAGAATCTGATCAGACCAGTCCAACTCTTTAATGGTGCTTTCGACCTACACTGCCTGGTGAAATGCCCTTTATGTGGAGTGGGGCAGAATAGTCTCTGTGAGGCACTTTGGACTCTCCTTTGCGTCTTTGCAGGACTTTTGTGTCCTGTGAAGTGCATGCCTTGTATCTATGGCTGCTCACAGACTTCACCCTGGTACCATTTAAGTCAAGTGGAGCATGCTGTTCCCTCTGCCCCAGAGGGGTCATGAAAATCAGAGCAAATAGTCATTATTATGAAGTCAAGCTATAAACACTCTGTAAAAGGTTATAGATGTGGGTTATAGCTCTGTATCAGTCCTTATTGTAACAAACATGAAGAAACTTCTGACTGAAGACACACCATTGTTGAAGCACTGTCAGGCAGAAGATATGTAGCGTTGTACATGTTTTGCAGTTTATGCAACGTTCTGTTTTTTTGCATCATTTCCAGGGGGTTCAGACCAGCTCAGTAGGAGTATCTGATTTGAATTCATGAGGATTATTTTTAGACTGGGAAAAATCTTTCCACAAATTTGACAACCAAGAGTAAAAAAAAAAAAAAAAAAAGCCTTTTTATTAGAATGTCTTTATCATCGCAGATGAAATGTAGGTGAGGAGAAAGGGTGTGTGTGTGTGTATGTGGCGGGGGGGGGGGGGGGGGGGTTAGATTCTGTTTTTATTTACGTTTTACACACCGTCTTAACCTTTCGATAAATTGGCGTTGTGGTATGCCATCACCAACCCATTTCTTTAAAAACAACTATTTGCGTTTAAAACATATATCCTGGTTATTCCATATATAATATTTTGGGAGGGGGAAATTGTGCTTGAAATCCAAAGATCAGTGTAAGAGTAATTATTTATGCAAGTGGGATAGTTTTACAGGCAGTTGATAAGTCAGTACAGGCGCGCGGACAAAGCAGACATACCCCGAAAACGTCATCAACAAGCGCGGTTACTCTGGCAACGCTTGTAGCTGGAGCGGTTCACCTCTCGAGCCGTTCAGCTGTCCCGTCGGCACAAATAAAACATCAAGTTTCATGACAAAATTAAGGTGAGAATCGACCTGTAAGTGGTTTTTACAAACATATAACGCTATTTTTTGCAACTGGAGAATGTTTCTTTCGAACAGCGCTTTCGTCTTGTCCTGTTACCAGATCAGACTCGCTGTGGGAGCTGGCTGCGGCGGAGGTCCGCAGTCAGGAGAGCGAAGGTGGAGAAGCAGTCAGCGAGAGAACCGTGTTTCTCATAGGAAGCAAAGCTGGGGTTTGTTGAGCATGGTGTCATGACAAATACAGCATATTCAGCGCCTCTTTTTTTCAGTTAAAACTAATAATAATATTATTATTTAAAGAAAATACAGCGAGTTAAGCTCACCTTGTCTTTTCCAGGGTAAAACGTCTATACTCCACAGATGTCTTGACAGGTTGGTGTGTGTGTGGTCTGAGTATTTAACTCTCATGTTAAATTAGCGTATTCTATTTAGAAACTTGACACGATTAAATTAATCAGTTATAAACAAAAATAGTTAAAGTGATAGAGCTATGAATAGCTCCTGACATTTTAGAAACACATTTAGCTTGCAGATCTTTCAGCTGCTTCTCCCTAGATTTCCATTATAACATTATCGATGACATGACATAGAATCCCACCTTAGCTGACTCCATTAACTATATATATATATATAAAAAACAGACTAACTACCCTAAGTTATTGAGTTTATGTTTCCCCCCTCAGATTTTATTGAAATACTGAAATAATGCCTTTTAACCCCCCAGGGATGAACCACCTAAACCAACTCTGGCCTTGGAGTACACTTTTGGCAGACGGGTTCGAGGATATAACACCGTAAGACAGCACTTTAGTCTTGGGAAACTTTCAGATTTTTCAATATTAGTCTTAAAATTTTAATCCACAAAACTAATAATGCTGTGGTTGCAAAAAAAAAGTCAATGAATTAACTGTAACTTCTGTTATTTCAACACATTGAGCACAATGCATCAGAATCTGTGTATTTGTAGTTGTAAGTTTGAATATTTCTGTAACTACAGCAGACCAAGCAGGAATGGTTCACTATTAGAGTCACAGTGACTGTTAGTTAGAACCCAGATGCCAACACTGAGGTGTAACAGGTAGTTTATTACCAGAAATAAAGGAAGAAAGTAAAACCTCTTAAACAAAACACAAGGTCCAGGATCACAAAATTCAGAACACTTTTGAACAGCAGCCAGGGGGTGGAGTAAGTCCAATAAGGCAAAAACAAGTAATGGATGTAAGATGGTCCAGTAATCACAATGAATTTTTAAGAGAGTAGTGAAAAAAAAATTCTCCACATGCAATATTTGAGTATGGTGATACTGGTCTAAGGGGGTTTAAACAAACATTACTATGCAATGTAAACTACACAAGGTAAGTATAAATCAGAAAACAGGTCATCTTCTACCTGGTGTATCAAAGAAACAGCAATTTTGACCAGAAGTGTCCAAATGTCCACATTACTGTGTTGTATTTTGCATGATATACTATTATTGAAAGCCTATGTTTTGTTTAACTTTAATACATGTATAGTTTGTTATTAGTAAATGAAATGAAAAGATGTGCACAGCTATGGATAATATCTCACCTGCACGACATATCTGACAGACTGGTGCTTTCCCCTTTCAGCCTAAAGACATAGCTCACATATGGGAGCTGGGAGGAGGGACTTCTTTGTCAGACCTGGTCCAGATACCCATAACACCTGTAAGCATCAGGTGAGCCACTTACACACATTACAGAGGAGACTTGTTGGATCATTCACAGATGCATTTTGAAATAAGAGGCAATGTGTGATACGTTTACATTGTGGATATCAAATCCCTTTTCTTCAGACTTTTACATATTTCTTTAACAGAAGTGTGTTTTGAACAATAGTGTAATGCTAGTAAAGGTGCAACATTGTCCTTTATGTATCCTGCCACAGCACAGTGTCCTTCCTGTCTTTCCTTAGGTCTCTTTCTGTCATCCTCATTCTGGACCTGTCTAAACCCAATGTTCTCTGGGAAACTATGGAGAAGCTGCTGCAGGCTACAAATGCTCAGTTGGACAAAGTCTCATCCCAGGGTCAGAAGTCTAAACCTGGAGCCAAACACCTGACATCTGTTCACTCAGCAGCACGTGTCTTACCGAAAGACTACCCTGTAAGACCTTAGCCTATTGTGGTCACATTTTTAATCTCTTTATTTATTATTGTTAGTGTTATCATTATTTTTTTACATTCAAAGGGAAAAAAATTAATTTCACCACATTGTGCTGTAATTGAACAAGGAGCTTTTCTTATTGAAGAAGAAGGTTTTCGCCCTTCACATCATTTAACTGTGATTCTTTTACAGGACAGAGAGCTGGTTAGTCCGTTTCCAGTTCCTCTGCTCATCATTGGCAGCAAATACGACCTTTTTCAGGTAAAACAACTTAGTATTAGGATACATAGTTTTTCTAATTCCAGTCCAGGTTTCATTTAAGATATGAGAGTTTTTCCAATTGTCTTGCAGGAATTTGACTCTGACAAGAAGAAAGTGGTTTGTAAAACATTGCGTTTTATTGCCCGCTACTATGCAGCCTCGCTTATTGTAAGTTTCTTCTACAATACATGCAGCATATTTACATTCATCATAGACTTTGAATATAAAAAATGTATAATTTTTCAAACCTATTCTTATCAGCTGTTAGCTACCATTGGTTTGATTTCTTTTCCTTTTTCTTTTTGTGTCTAATCTTTTACTAGTTCACAAGTATCAAATCAGAGAGCCTTATGTCAAAAACCAAGAGCTTCTTCTGTCATCTGGCATTTGGTCTGGAGAGAGGGTAAGGAGAATAACATATTTAGTGAATTAATTAATTGAAGGCGGGTTAAGAAGGTAAGTTTGTCATAAAAAAAAAAACTCAAGGGCTTCAAATTAATCATTACTCACATAGATTTATTAGTTGCACAGTCTTGATTTCTGTCTTCATGATGGATATAATTGTTAGTTTTTGGTAAAACAGTTTTAGAGAGGTTTTAATTCAGTTGAATGATCATTTTAAATACTGCAGGTTGCAATGCTATCAAGGTATAACAACTTACAGAGAGTATTTACTTTTGCTTTGTCTGCTCTTGTTAATGCTGTATACATGGATAGGGAATATGTAATAAAGTCAGTGACTTTGTTTCTTTAATGCTCTAGTTTTAGCTTCATTTTCTTTTTTGTCTTTAACTTTGCAATCAGGAAAACAGTTTCCTGTGACTCCACCAAGCCTCTCATCATTCCAGCAGGCTCGGACTCTTTCAGCCAAATAGGTGAGCACAGCACACTTCAGTGGCCAAAAACAGTACTGTTTTATGAATGCAATGCCTTTGTGATCCAAGGATGACCTGTTTTTTGTTTCTCAATTTTCTTTAGGGGACAGTTTTTATCATCAAGTTTTTAAAATATTATTATAAATTCTTCATATGCAGCATCAATGTCGTTCTTATTATATATGTTATCCCAGTTATGTATTATGTAATCATTTTTAGATAATTTTTATTGATTCTGTTGTTCTCAATTTTCTGTATTAAAATTTTTTTGTTGTCCTGATGGGTAGATGGTTCGACAGATACAGTGATCCCTTGCCAATTCACGCTTTAAGTTTAGTTTAGTTTAGTTAGTAAAATAAAATATCAAGAAAAAAATCGCGGAAATTCTGCAGAAATCCACCCCACAGCAGACGAGAGGCCGCAGCTGCCAGCGAAACGTCAAAACGATGACTGTAGGCAACACGAGAAACGCAGACGGCCCAGAACTCTAGAATCTGTGCGCTGATTGGCCGAGACGCATCACAGCGTTCTCTCACAGCGAAGAAATGTTGTGACAGAAAAACCACAGTTGAGCCTTTGTCTTGTGTCGCTGCAGTGCCTCGCTACTTTTTTTGCGGTTTTTAAACATATTTTAAACACATTATTTAGTCTCCGGCTCCAGTTCGTGGATTTTGATTTTCGCGGGGGGGCGCCGGTCCCCATTATCCACGAAAAATAAGGGATCACTGTACTGTCAAACACTTAATACTTGTAAATGGTCACTCATTGTATTATAGTCCACTTATAGTCCACCTATGGCATTATTCAAGATGTCATTTGTGAGAATATTCTCGATTAATGTGGCGCTGTGAGGGTTATTCTCGTGGGTTGGGTGATTTTAGGGAACAAGTTCATACTAAATATTGTATTAATAAAGTCTTCAGTCAGTATATAAGTT
Source organism: Hirundichthys speculiger (assembly GCA_018398805.1). Taxonomy (NCBI): domain Eukaryota; kingdom Metazoa; phylum Chordata; class Actinopteri; order Beloniformes; family Exocoetidae; genus Hirundichthys; species Hirundichthys speculiger. Next base: position 1,520,101 of record JAGFBZ010000926.1, on the reverse strand, counting down.
TCAGTAAGTTACAAGACCAGTTATTATAGTGGTGTGGTGGCTAAATCTGTCACCTCGCAGTGAGAAGGTTACCAGTTAGAATCTTGGTTGTTGCCTGTTTGTGTGGCGTTTGCATGTTTTGTCCAATTTTGTGTGAGTCTTTCCAGCTTTTTCCCACGTTCCAAAACCCTGCGTGTCAGGTTGATTGATGTTTCTGCATTGACTACAGGATTGTATGTGGTTGTTTGTCTTTGTGTGGCCCTACAACGGTCTGGTGAACCGTCCAGGGTGAACCTTGCCTTTTAGTCAGTGACAGTGAAAGGGCTCTCAACCTTCCCACAAGCCGTCTTACATTTTGAAATTTTTTATTATGAACAGGACTCTGTGATTTTGTCTATAAAATATTTCTAATTCTACTCTATTAATTTAGGTTCACCTCCTACCAAAGATGTGGACATAACTTCTCTGCATGCTAAAAATCCAAAGGACCTCTGGAAGAAAGTGTACGAGCATGTCTTTCCCCATGAGGTAGTTGAGTGTTTTCTTTGTCTTTGTCTTTATCACCATAAGAGAATATAGCTAATCTAGTCTTGAAAATCTCAGATAAGAGTCTTTGTTCCATCTTTTTTTATATATATGTATCAAGTTTCTTTGTTTTTGCAGAGGACCAGTGAGCAGAAAGAGCTTAAAGATCCAAGCAAAGACCCACAGTACAGTGAGTCTCAGATTGATGTCATGAGAGCCCAGAAAGACCAGGTAACATCTTCACCAATATTATGCTTTTTTTTGGTACACTTTTAAATTATATAAGCAACCACCTTGCAAAAAATGATTTTAGACTGACTTTATTGCTATTATCTGTGTGATGACTCATAAATCGCCAGTGTGGTGCCAATCAGTGCTCCACAAAAATTCCTGTTCACTTATCTCTGCTTTGTGTCCCTGACCTTTGTCCCCCGTGTGAAGGAACGCTTGTACTGACATATGATAAATTATTAGAGCATTTAGTACAAAAAGAGGGAGTTGAATTTAATGACACATCAAACATGGGGATCCTTTTGGCAGCCTATTGGCTTCTTTGTGTTTTTCTTTAAATGACCGGCCCCTTCATGTATGCTTCGGCGTGACCACGATTTTTAAAGATCTTTTTCCAAGGCATTTCACTTTAGACATATTATGCTGTCAAATATTATTTCCATGGTTTTAGGAAGATCACATAACCAAAAAGATGGGTTATGTAAAGAGTTTCAGCAGGTTACAATGAGAGACAAAAAGTACTTGGAAAGGAAAATAGAGACAATGTTTCTATGTATTTTTCACCGAATGTGTGTGTGTTTCCTCTTAGAATAGAATAGGATATTTCTCAAAATATGATTAAACAGAGAAATAAAATAATTTTTGATTTACAAACAGTGCATTTAAAGAAAACCCTCCATCTTAGTTCTGTGTGCTGGCACTAGGGGGGGATATGCTGCCAATTTCCTCAGTACCTCCTCCATGTCAGAACATGCTAATATTATCTAAATTTGGAAGCTTACAACTGAGCAAACAAATATAAGTTTTGGGACATTCTGTCATTCTCCCATATTGGACACAGATGCTGTACCAGTAGAAGTAGTTAGATTAAAGTGATTTAAAAAAGAATGCTTTTTAGATAATGTCTCTCCACAGCCCTTCACATTTATTAAGGACACTGTCCTAGAGTAACCTGTCCTGCAGTAACGTCTATGCTGTAGTGTTTCTGTGCTTGCCTCATTATAAGACTAATAAATCCTGTGATCATAAACTCAGATGGACGTGAACTGCAGTAACCTGTTGGAGTCATAAACACAAATTACATACTGTTATCGCTGACCGACCCACACCTGATGGTGGCCACTCTTTGCTCTGCCATTGCAACATAGATGATGTGATTGATCTGAGATAAATCCTTGCTAAACAAATTTTGTAGATTCTTTTGTAGATTAGATAAATGGAAAGAGGTAATATACCTCCTTCACTGAAAAAGTTTCAGTGAAACTTGATATTTGTATTGTTCTAGTAATCAAAATGTTTTGAGCAAGTAAAGTACAGATATATGTATAAAATCTGCTGAAATTACAAACATCTAAAACACTTGGTGATTAAATTGACCTGCACTAAGTCATAAGAAACTGTGTTTAGAATCAAAGTGAAGAATGGGCTTCAGTGTTGTTACACACCGGAACAAACAACATTAGGACTGGCTACTCTTCTGGAGTCATACATTTGTAAATGCAGGATATGTATAACATTGATACATGTAAATCCATTTAAAGTCCATACAGTTTCTGTATTTGCATTTTTGTTTTTGGAGGAGAACAAATCCTTGACTACCTGCTTGTGTATTAAAGTATTTTTGTATTTTCCTGTTCTGCTAGCCCTCATAAAATGTCATTACTATAGAAAAGTGTTAATGCATTTTCTTTCTGTTGGTCTTTGTCTGATTTCAGGAGCTGGAGCAGTATAAGAGAAATGCATCTAAGTCATGGAAAGGACTGGAGCTGGAGACATGAGAGATAACTTTGTTACACACAACGCTTGATAATATACATATAATATACATTTTCTATTATTTGTTTACTTTTGTGTTTACTTTTTTCTTCATGATCTTTATAAGTCATGCAGTCCATAGTTAACTCCAATGGATGTAAGCCGTTTTTTTTTTTTTTACTTTATTGTATTAATAAAATGTCTTTTTTTTAGAAAAATAAGCAGTTTGATATCATTATAGCAAACTTCACTTCATAACCCTTTATGATCACAATGTTTAAACAAAAACTAATATTTCATGAAAAGCCAAGAGAATACAAACAGGTAATTCACAAGTGACATTTAATATAAGATGAATGTTACATGCAGTTTAGAGTCTCTTGTGTGTGAAAAAAAAATGTTTGAAATTCTCAAGAAGAGACCACCTTCACACCAGCTGTAATTTTTGATCCATGAGCACTCAGATGTTCTTTCCACGTAAATACATTTTTAGACAAGTACTCAATACTCATTTATTGACTGAGGACATCTACAGACCAATATTCTTCAGTTACACACTTGACATAATATGTCCACAAACAGATATATCAACATCTGCTAAAATACTCAAGACTACCTTCATGCTACAAATGGATGCTTCCAGACTGTGTTTTTCCATGATGACACACACTCGCCACCACACAGACAGACACAGCAACAAAAGCACATTGCTACAGCAAAAGCATTAACTGCATATTATACATTTCACATACAGTCAATGAGGAAAAAAACAAAACAAAAACTAAAGTGTAAGGAAAAAAAATCCAAGTTGTTGCCACTGAAATGTTGATGACAGAAAGAACGTATGTGAACATTTTCATAAGGTTTTATGTAATAACTTGTAAAGAAAAGGTTTGTTTCAAATAAATATTAACATTTGAAGTCGAAAATATCACAAAATTTAAAACGAAAAATAAAAGCAGGCGTTTACACCTTACACATCTGGATGTTTGAAGGAATTTTAGGAAAATAAATGAGGAAGCAGGAGCTGAAGACATCGTTTTCCACAGGTTATTACCGTTATGAAGTCTTTTTATGTCTTAATGTCTTATATTTTTGGGGGTTTTTTTTTTTACATTAACAAGTGACTAAGATGACTGAATACTGAGCTGATTTTGTTTTCTGCATCCCTCTCCTTCAGTTCAGTTTTTTTTTTTACACTGTTTTATTATTCAGTGCTCTGGAAAAAAAATTATTGTGATATTTTTTGAAAAAAAAGTATCTCTTGATTTATCTACTTTGGTTTCAGAGAATAGAACAGTTAAACTGATAAGTCGCTGAAAGGTTTGAGCAAGCAGGAACTAAAATTCATGACTCCTTTCATATTAAATCCTTTAAGTGCTTAACACAAAACCATTCTTTGAATGTTGGTAATATTAGATAAGTAATGGCATGCCACATTACACAGCAAATCTGTCTTGTTTCGTTAAAACTAAATTTCACCTTACTGTCCAAACAGAGCATCCTTTTACTAATGTGTTTGCTGTTTTAGTGACGCACAAGCTTGTCCCTGATTTTGAAGCTGATTACACCCAGCAGAACCAACACAGGGATGAACAGGTAGAGGAGAGCAAAGTCGAGGGTGTATCGCTGCAAAGCTCCAGGATATCCTTCATCAATGATCTGATCTCCAGTGGTGATCAAACACGCAGTTGGTAAGGGTCTAGAAGCATCTGTAAAAACACACAACAGAGGAAAGGAGTTAAAACATATCTTGCTTTATAAACTTGGACTCAGTATGTCAAACCTCCCAATAAGAATTAAGGTTTTTCAGTTACTACTTGACCTGTGAAGTTTTTCCTGAGCACTGAAGTTATACTTCAAAATCAATTTTAATGGATGACAATGTAAATACACGTATATCTCCTTTAAATATTTACAGCACACTGCACAGATGAAAGTATTAATAAAAGAAATGAAAAGTAAGTGAATAACATTGTCTGGAAAAAAGATTAATAGTATTAACATTAAATATTACCAGTGTTCCTGAAATGGAAAGTAGACAGTCATAACATTATTTGAATATAAAGTCATTATGCTTTTAAATATTAAAACAGAGATTTAGTTTGTGACCATTAAAACCTGTAAAGGGTCTCTTTTGGTTTGTAGGACGGTGCCGTAGCAGAAACAACTTACTGCATGTGAATTTAAGATCGTGGAACTCGGTGACAATGAGCAGCTCACAGCTGTATTTCTGGAAGGTCAGGTAACTGAGCCACTGAAATACTAAGGGCATCTGCTGAGTGCCTCTGTTGACAGGAGGAGAAGGAGCTCAATAAGTTACACAGGGCTTAGCATCACGTCACTTAAACTTGTAAACCAACGTGGTTTGTCTAACCTAAGGAACCCAGATCCCACCAAGATCCCTGCAATATTGAGTAAAGCCACACCACTGTTGACCATGTTCGGGTCTTGGACCACTCCTAACAGCACCACAGTCAGCAGCTCTCCTGAGGAGAAAAATAGATATGAATACACCAAACTAAGAACTAGAAAACAGTGTAAACATGACAATGAGTGGTCAAATGCCCATTTATCGCTATCCCGATCAAAGTTATAGGAACAATGTTGTAACAGAGGAAAATCTTAAAGCTTGTGAATGAGATCATATTTCTGGCTTTGAAGAAAAACAGAGTCGCCTTGAATACTTGTTTGAAAGTCAGCTCACCTATAATATGTGGCACGAGAATAACACCAGTGAAACACAAGAAGCGCAGAGTGTCTGGATGCATCCCCACTGTCCTGGGGGGAGAGAAAACAGGGATAGAGTAAAAAAAGAGTAAGTGCTTGGTACAAGACCTGTTGAACCCTTGGAGAGGTTGAATATGTTCCTACGCATTTACTACCCACCAGTAAAGGAAGGTGGAGAAGATGAAGACACTCAAGATGCTGAAAGGTAGAATGTGAAAGATGTAGGCCAAGAAGATTTGCCATTTACTGTACAGACCATCCTGACTCTCCTGATCACTGATGGCTCTCAGGGCTGGGACTGTTGATATAAAGACACAGAAACGGAGGGGAAATATGAATGCAGGATTTAGGTAGATTAGATTTTGTTAAAAAAAAAAAAAAAAAAGCAAGTTAAGTAAATGGACTAGTTGTATTTAGAAACATGCATAATTAATTACAAGCCTGAGTGTCACTAAAGGCACTTTAGTAAAGTTCCAACATGGAAGTCCGGTGAACCTATATGAGACCTTTTTTATATATATAAAATGCATCTCAATTTATCTTGTCAGGTGTTATCTGTGAGATTCAAGGTCAGAAAGATAAACTGTGGCTGTTTGGGTGCTTGAAAATGTGACTTCTGCTCACTCCATTGTTTTATTACATCTCTTATCCTCAGTAATTATGATGCCGAGAGCCCTAAAGCTTAGATTTTAGACTTAGCTGATAGCTGTGGAAGATCATTATTGATCAAAATCATTCATACATTCCTTTCATACTTTATTTCTTGTATGTGACATTAATCCTAACATAATTATTTTAAAAATCTTTTTAAACTTCAGTTTAAAGAAGCCTCCATGAAGAAATTCCTAGACCATGAGAGTCAAAAGAAGTAGTAATAAAATTATTCAAAACATTCACAGAATCACAAAAAGCTCCAACCTTTAAAGCAACCGATGAAGTCTCCATGCAGTATGTAAATTTAGCACTTTAATCCAAAGTAGTTCAATAAGTAGAGTCTTAGATTGTCAGAGATCAGATGCCGAGATTCACCTGTGTTTAACCCTTTCTTTATGCTCTGTCTGTAGTAAATATGTCAAAGATGTGTTACAAAGTATATGTTGATCACAGAGAGACTCAAATACCCGTGTTTACGAATGATAGATCGACATTGACGCTTGACATTTGGGTTCATTTGAACTCTTTATGGAGTAAAGTTCACCTTCAATGCGGTCCAAAAATAGTTTCTGTGGGATCTCTAAAAAAACAAACGTCACTTAAATGTATCCACACTCACAAATCAGTCACGATATTAAACTCATCTGCTTTTTATTGTTCAGGTCAGAATAACTCTGATACACTCAAGCAAGGGCTTTTTTCATTCATCCCTAGAAAACTAAGCACAGATGCTCAATCTGCCAGAGATTTGAGTGATTCTTGAACTCTCTTCCATGTCGCTCAGACTTATCTTGAACTTCTGTAGTGACCAGACAGGAGCTCACGCAGCATTTATGGTCAAAGTCCCTCAACTGTGGAACAGGCTGGGTGGAGAAATCAGGTCAGCTTTCAGTGACCTCTTCTCCACTTCTTCTTAAAACACACTTTTATTGGAAAGCCTTTTCTAAAATTCTACATTACTTTTCACTATGACTTATTGGTTGTCAGGAACACTGGCCTACTACGTAATCTATCTTATTTTGTTGTTGCACTGTAGTATTGTTTTGTTTTAATTAAGTTTTCCCACCAGATTTTATAGGATAATCTTCTGTCCCTTCAGTGGAGGACATTGGAACACAGGTTTAGAAAAATGCTAATAAAATAATTAATGTTCCCAGTGGAAATGCTTTGCTTTTATGTATATATTAAATCCCCTAAATTACACGTGTTCTCCTAGTTAGACTTACAGTTGATAACTTAATCTTTTACTCTGATCTTAGGGAGACAATGAAAGTTCCTGAACGTGACCCTGGGAAGGATGATGTGGCTTTTGAAAGTGGATGGAACAAAATTACTGTGAACAGCAAACCTCTTTCACCTACTGTACAAGAGATAAGCAAGCTCACACAGCTGAGATAAAGATGTTTGAAGCACCTGGTTTAACAGAGATAATGCATCGCTTTAATTCAGGGTATCACACACACGTGCGCACGCACACACCTCACAATTCCCATTAAGTCGTTCTATCGGCCACATTCTCATGTTTATTAGGTGATGTTATCAGATATACCGCGAACCCAAACATTTCATGACTAATGAAAATATGATAAATTGCTACCAAAAAAAAAAACATTGTATTTTTTTTAGGGCTGGGCAGGATAACGCGTTATTATTGCGTTAACTCATTAGTTTATTAACGCGACAATTATTTTAACGCGCTTTAACGCGTGTTGCTCACATGCTTTTGTTTTGAAAAGTCTACTACTGGCTGCTGCGGAACCGGAAAATAATTGGCAGGTAAACATGCAGAAGAGCTAAAACAGACATGGAGAATGGTAAAAATCCGTGAACTTTACAGTTCAGGTAGCAATTCAGGTAAAAATATTAACAATTCTGTCTGATAAAAAAAAATTCTGGACTGCAACAAAATCTTTTGCGTCATTCCTCCATTTTCCATCAGATCTGCTCCATGTGTTCACTGTCCTGCTGTTCTCTAGCTGGTTACTTCAGTGCGGCTCCACCTAGTGGCACAGAGGTGTAACGACAACAGAAAGTCCAGTCCTCCATTATAAAACAAATTCCCGTTTGTTTTATGTGCCCATTTTTTAATTTCGTATTTTTGATCCAAGTCTAAAATTGAAATATAAAAAAAGGCTTTTTTTTTTTCATTTTTTTGTGTTAGATTAAAAAACTAAAAACGTAATAAAATGTCACTTTTTAATTTTTTTTAAATTTTTGTTTGACAATTGAAAATGGAAAGAATGAATGATACACGGATTGTTAAAGTTACTGAACTTCAACATGGACATTTTCATTTTAAAGTTCTCCCAGACGGAGGATTCAACAGAAACAAGCTTATTTGTAACAACTGCCAAGTTGTTACTAATATAAACAAATATAACAGCCAAAGCTTTTAACTCCCCGTTAAAAGTTTCTGCTGTTACCTCAGAAATTACCTGTTTTAATGTTCTGATTGTGCTGAGCCACAATCATTTTGTTGGATTTTGTTTGTAAACTTTTTTAAATTTTTTTTTATAAAAACAGGATGACATTAATGCCCTGGCAGTGGCAATAAGCTTTATTTTATTTTACATTTTTTAAGATGAGATTTACACTAAATATGTGTTACTGACAAGTGCTGATGTGAAAAGTGTTTGAACAACAAATGTTATGACACTTTAGTTCATATGGCAGCAGAACATTTCAATAAAAGTGCATTTTACACTACTTTTGAATTCATTATTTGATTTTGCGTATACAGTGCGATTAATCGTGATTAATCAGGGAAATAATGCGATTAATCGTGATTAAAAATTTTAATCGTTGCCCAGCCCTAATTTTTCTCCCCTTCAGGCCACATATGGTGGGTGTTGTTGGAACTCACAGAGAGCGACGGCGTTGAGCATCCCAGTGTAGGGCGAAGCAGCAACAGACTGATAGATGATGCCAATGCGGTCTTGTATAGCGCCCTTGGTGACATCTTTGTCTATACGCATGACGAAGAAAGCCACAAACAGACCATATATCAGGTTCTGGGACAGACGCATCAAGACACCCATCCTGTCTCTGGAAAGGTTTCTTACTGTTCGCCTGAAGAAAAAAAAAAAAAAAAACCCACAAGAGGACAGATTGAGGAAGAAATAAAGAAGTATTGTTATTTCAAAGCAAAACGTGCTTTATTTTCTGTCAGTTAAACACCTGACAAGACAGTGTGTTAATTAACTTTAAAGTGTAAGGTTTTTATTTGTAATTTCTATGGTGTTTACAAGCAGATTTGACACTTTCCCAGCACTGACCTGAAAAGCACTTCCAGTTTGGCAGCACCGTTGGGTGACTGTTTGCTCTTAAAGGGGATGGCCGGCTTGTCTGCCTGCTGCAGGCTCTGGTCTATTTTACCCAGCATGCTCTGGTAGATGGCAGACCTCTGATAGGATGAAGTGATCTCTTGCATGCGACTGAAGGTGGCAGCCTCTCTCTCACTGCTGCGCGTGTCCACTGAGGTGTAGTCAACTGTTTGACATCACAACAGTTTAGATGTTTTTGCAACAAAGACATGATTGTCTCTATCTTACATTATGCAAATTCTTTTTTGTGTGTGTGTGTTCAAACATAGGTGTGTGACTGTAATACCATAGATATCAAAAGGGTTGCAGTAATCTGGGCACTCATATCCACATTGGCTGAAGAAGTTCACCATTTCATCTGGTTGGCCGCAGAAGACCAGCTCCCCCCGACTCATGATTGCTATCCTGTTGAACACCTGAGAAGTGGACGCACAGGTCAACACATAACATCAGTTACCTGTCAGGCGTTCGACAACACACACACCTTCATGAGTATTTAGTAAAAGAACAGTTTCAGAACACAGCCCACTGGCCCATTTTACACGGGAATGGTTTCTCCAGTTTATAACGAGTCAAGATTTCATTCAGACTTTCATTCTGTTTGAAGTTAATTTTAGGACATCAGTGGTCTGGTTAGTGAAAAATGACATCAAACTAAAAACCGCAGCGTACATGGGAGCACAGTGACTTGAAAAATATAAATAAAACATCCTTCAAAGGAAGTTTAGGACACTCTTTCCTTTTTTTCTCCAGTTCCTGTCCAAAACTTACCCTGAAGAGCTCGGAGCGCGGTTGATGGATGGTTACTATGACGATACGGTTCCTCCTGGCAAGCTCTGCCAGCAGCACGACGATCTGATTGGCAGTCATGCTGTCCAGGCCGGTGGTCGGCTCATCCAATAGGATCACCCCTGAAACGGCACCATTCCCATGACCTCATTGCCATCATTGCAGGTTTATCACACTGTGAGACACTGAGCACGAGTGAAAGGCAGGACAGTAACTTTTATCCATGTCAGTTGAAAACTTTTAAATGTACTTCTTATTAAGGGGCACATGGAGGACTCTCTGCGGGGCCAACTTAACTTGTGAAGATAAGTGAGTTCTCTTTTTTTAGTTGATTACTCTAATTAGGACAATTAAAAGATTGCCTCTTTGCATTATGAAAGCAGAGTGGATTTAGCAGATGCTTTAATTGTGAGATTAATTCATTTCCTGGTTGATTGGAGAGGCAGCGAAAGGGAACTCCTTATTACTCCGTATGTGACTGTGTGTGTATGTGTGAGAGTATGAGTGTGTGTGTTCATGGCCATTTAATCCTGAATGAGGACGAAGACCCTCCGTCCTCCCCAGAGGACTGTTGGTGTGATAAACTACACCTGGGATGAGCACATACACACACTGAGGTGGGTCTCTGCTCATTACTTTCATGGTATGATAACCCAGTCTGTTAATACTCTTCTCCATCTCTCCCTCTGTCCCTTTCTCTGTCCTTTCTGTATTTTCCTCCTTCTTAGATTCTTTTTTTTTTTCTTAGTGCCGACTTTAAAACTCTCGAGGTGAGAGACAGGTTATGTGGTGAACTTTCCACTTTTCACAGTAAAGGGAAAGAGAGAAGACTGGTGCCCATATAATCGGTTTAACAGCTGTATTTACTCCACACCCTCCACATTATCAATTAAAAGATCTTTTCCTTGTGCACTTCCATTAGATGAGATGGGGTGCTCAAAGTGCTCAAAATTTGCAGTTTTAGTTTGCCCTCCTGATTTGGGGTTTGGTTGCGTGTTACGTTTGAGGGGAAAAAAAAATATCAGAATGGTTTTTATGGTGTCACACCCCCTACATTCAATATTAAAACTCTAACCTCCCTTAGTCTGCTAAATCAAATCTCTAAAGTTAACCTCAGTTACATTTTGTTGTATTTTCTTTTGTAGAGTGGTGGTATAGTTTGTCCCCATCTTTGATTTGAGACAGTCTTTCAGTGGTATCTATTTTATATTGTGTCACAACTCATTTCCTCTAATCCTTGTCCCGGGTGGTTCAAAGCTTTACTAATCTTTAAGGCACTTCTTATCTACTGCATATCCTTTCTTTATCCTTAAATTCTTAAGTCTTTAATGTCTTTTACCTTTTTTTCACCAAATCAGCATGATTTAAATTTGCAACAACAGCAGGCTTTTTGAAGCTGTGACGCAGGTCAGGCCCGTGTGACTGTAACCGTGTGTCCCAGCAGAAGTGGAACTTACTTGGGTCCTGAAGTAGCTGGCTGGCTATGGAGACCCTTCTTCTCTCGCCACCAGAGATCCCTGGGAAAATACGACCTCCAATGACACTGTGCGCCACATGACTCAGACTCAGCTCTGCCATCACTGCTAACACCTACACATGAGCCAGAAGTTCAGGGCCAGGTGACAAGAGAACGATTACTTTTTGTCTTGCCATTGTGGATCACTGCGTTCAACATACTGATTTAGCATAGGGATGCTAATTACTACTATAAACAAGGGAAGAGAAACATATATATTTAAAAAATCTACCCCGTGGTTAAGTAGCTGATAGATCCACCTTTAGTAGCAATAACTTGAAGTAATTGTTTGTTGTGTAGCGTTATGACACTTCTGTCTCTCACAATGTTGTGAAGGACTTGTGTCCCCTTATTATTTGCAGCGTTCTGATGCAGATTTGCTGGTGTGCTTCAGATCATTGTCCTGGTGCATGACCAGATTTTGACCAGCCTTTAGCTGTCGGGCAGGTGGCCTCATTGTTTGTCTCAATGACCAGATCCTTTTACTGTAAAACATCCACCACTGCATCCACCACCACGTGTCACAGTGGGTATGAGGTGTCTGCTTTTTTTTGGCTTTCGGCTCACGTGGACGCTGGATTTTAAGGCCAAACAGGTCCAATTTGGGTCTCATCTGAGGGTTAGGTTAGGATTAGCCTCATCTGAGGTTGTATTTGCCTGCTAGTAAGCACCCACTGTACATAAAAAAGTACCCACAGAATACTTTTTTATGTTTTTACGCACAACAAAGAAATAAACATAGGGGTGAAAAAGAGGTTAAAAGAGGGGTGGTTAGTTTTGCACATAACTGTATGTCTGTGAAATACTTAGTTTTCCCATTGATCAAATTCATAAGAAGTAGAAAAACAAAGATAAAAAATATAATTTCTCAAAAATTTAGGTTGGTTAGGTCATCCTAAAGCATTGAAACACCTTAAACATCTTAATGTGCCGACTAACTGGTGAATATAAATGCTGCTTCGAGAGTGAGAACCACATCTCTTATTCTCCTTTTATGCTCCTCGGGGAGGAAGAAATGTCAAGTTTAAGCTGAAGAAAACTAATAAAGTGAAAAGGCCAGAGGAGGATCTTAAAAGTCACCTTTTTCTTGATAGCTTCAGCTGATTGTTTCCTCAGGGCCAGCTGAGCTGTGTAGGTCAAAGTCTCCTCCACTGTCAAATAACTCAGCAAGTTATCACTCTGGAAAACAGAGGCAATGGAAAAACTGAAAAAATGGAAAGAAATGGCAAAAAAAAAAAAATCATTGAAACAGTCTAGTAACATCTTTTATGAATTGCCTTTTTTTGGAATATTTCTCATTTCTTTCCATCCATCCAACGTGTCCATCCATCCATCCATGTCTGTCCATCCATCCATCCATCCATCTGTCCATCCATCCATCCATCCGCCATCCATCCATCCATCCATCCATCCATCCATCCATCCATCCATCCATCCATCCATCCATCCATCCATCCATCCTTCATCTGTCCATCCATCCATCCATCCATCCATCCATCCATCCATCCATCCATCCATCCATCCATCCATCCATCCATCCATCCATCCATCCATCCATCCATCCATCCATCCATCCATCCATCCATCCATCCATCCATCCATCCATCCATCCATCCATAATATCAACTTGGTTCATGAACAGAACGCTGAATGTTAGGACAGTTTAACACAATATTACTAGTGAGATAATACTAGTGAGTATATCTGTTTAAGGATTATGTTTAACAGTGATCACACTGCCATATGTTTTCGTGTTTGCTGTGAGGTGATTTCTGGGTACTTTTCCATCCTGCTTTTGCAGCGCATCTCTGAACATTATGTATACATTCAAAAAGATAAATGGTCCATGCTTCTATTGTGCTTTTTAACCTTGTCGGAGTTCTGCAATGTACTTGATCATGTGTGTTTTTTTTTTTTTTGTTATTGTTTTTTTTTTTATATTCAACCACTGACCCAAACACTCATGAAGCACTTCTTATTCTACACATGCAATTATTTCTTTTTCTCTCTATTCACACACCAATGAAGTTATCGGGAAATGTGAGGGTTCAGTGTCATGCCTAAGGACATGCTGAAATGTGACAAAACTGAGGATCAAACCACTGATTTTCCCATTTATTTTAAGAAAACCCCACTTCCACCTGAGTCGCAGCTGCCCCTATATACAGTCATGGAAAAAATTATGAGACCACCATTTTCTCTTCACTTTCTTGTTCATTTTAATACCTGGTACCACTAAACGTCATCATGTGACTAAAACAGACAGAAAAGAAAACACTGAATGCATAAAAGCAGTGTTTTTGGCAGTACAACGCCATAGCTATTGATGTAAAAACTTAAGTGATTTAGGTTATAATCAAGAAAACCATGGAAAATGGTAAGATATTAGCTCTTAAATAAAACTCTTATGAGCAATCTTTGTGGTTATCATTATGTTTGTCCAAACAAATGTACCTTTAGTTGTACCAGGCATTAAAATGAACAAGAAACTGAAGAAAACAAGGGTGGTCTAATCATTTTTTCCATGACTGTATATATATATGTATATATATATATATATATATATATATATATATATATATATATATATATATATATATATATATATATGACACATCAGGTGGTGGATTTCATATTTGTTTGTTCATTTATGACTGTGTAAGCACCAAAGATGCTTAGAGCACACAGAGACACTTCAACCAGCTGTATCTGCTGCCTGCTTCAATTAACACATGGTTCACCTCCCAACCCCACTCCTCCTCACTGTCTCATCTGAATAACTTTAATATCACAAGTTCATATCATCCTCATCTGTGTCTTTGCAGTAGAAGTTAATGACAAGTCTTAAAGTGCAGGGAGGGGTTGTTGCTATCAGTGAGAAGAGAGATTATTATTTAAAAAAAAAGCAAGGCCACTTTAAGCCAGTGTTTTTAATTCAAGCTTTGGATACACATGAGCACCTTTCGTTGAAAGATTAAGTGTGTGAGGAGGCTATCAAGGGTCTCCAGTTAATTTCACACTGAGGCTAAAGCAGCCTGCCTGATCCTTTTGCAAAATGTGTTCATTAAGTTTGTTATCTAGTATTGGATGTAGTGAGTATAACTAAATGACAACTTAAATGCATAAGAACCATCTGGTATTTGCCCACTATCGTGTTAATGAAATTGAAGTGTGCATGCAATCAGCTGCTATCAACTTTCAAACTGCCGTTTATTAACATGTAGACAATAATTTCCAGCTGCGATCAGTGTTTCAGATGATGAGGAAGCAGTCAGGAGTTGTGTGCTGCAGTTTGATTTTTTGTTCCAGTGATACTGTTGAGTCCAGTTTGAGACCTTTATGGAAAGGATTTGAATTCTGTGGTCATAAATAATGATTATTACAGTGTGTTTTTTTAAATTTGTGTTACCTGCAGGACGTAGGAGAAACAGTCCTGATACTCTTCCCTCTTCAGTTTCCTGCCATTGATGAAGACTTCCCCCAGCAGAGAACCACGACTTCCGATCCTCCCTGAGATGGCATCCAACAAAGTCGTCTTTCCTGATCCTTTACATTTGCAACACAAAGTAGACACACACACATTTATACATACCGTGCATCGTGTTTATTAAGTGCAGTATCAGTGGAAATATATGCTGGACTTTTCTAAGAGTGTTGCTTTATTGTTTGTAATATTTCTTTCCTGGAGTTCATACTGGACCATGAGCTTCCTTGTGCTTTATATTTTTTATTTAATTGTAGATATTTTTCCACAATAAAAAAACAAACCAACAACAAATGTCACAATCTCTTTGGAAATATTAGTTTTTGCTCCTATTAAACATTTTTTCTTTAGACAATCAGCTGAGTGCAGACCTGAATTTCCCAGAATGCCCATTATCTGCCCACTGTCTACATGAAAGGAGACATTATTGAGAATCTGACGAGTCCATTGCTTTCTGCAGGAGGGTAAGTCCCACCATGGTCCCACACGCTCACTAAAACAAACACACACACACAAACAGGCGGTATTTCAACATAATGTGCTAACTGCCATTTAGTTGAGTCTGTTTTCGCAGCGGCACGAGAGCACAGTTTGTTTTCAGCGTTTACCTGACAGTGTAGGAGATGTCACTGACACTGAGGCAACAGGACGGCTCTGATCGCTCCTCTCTGCCTTCTCTCCCAACATTCCTCTTCTCCTCCGACACAAACTTGAAAGATTCCCGACCATCTTTCTCTGGCTCCAGCGTTTGAACCCAATAAGACCTGTTCATGTCTCCAGTCGATCCTTCGCTCCAAACAGCAGTTTGAATCAAGTCCGCCTCACATTAGGCTGCAAACATTCTGTATCTCCCAGACTTTGTTTTAGTGTACTTGGTCTCTGGACAGAGCAGCAGTGCAAGGTCAGCGCTGTCTCTCAGAGCCATAAAACACAGCAAATGTTATGTCACCTCAGAGGACTTTGGTCACAGAAGTTGCGTAAAGACAAAAAAGCACTCACTTTGACTGGACTCATAGGCCATCAGTCTATCCAGTCTTCATATTCTGGGCTGCAGTCTAGAAAAGCTATGACTGGCAGGATGATGCAGGCGAAGAACTGACACAACATGAACTTGGATCTCTTCAGGAAGGAAGGTTGGCAAGCTTAAAGAAGATATCTTCCAGATGGACTAGAGTTTGACCACATGACAAAGAAATAAACTGAGAGCTGGAACATCAGGAGGCAAAAACAGCAGATACCTGCAGAGAGAAAAGCAGAGGAATCCGACAGAAAGAAAAGAGCTGGCCTCTTGACACCACAAACTTAAACCGGCAACTTGCATCATCATGGACACAGAAACCAGCCTAAATCATAATATCAGCAATTCACAGGTAGGTGAGAAAAATCTTCTCTCTCAGAGGAATTAGTTTGAGCTCCTCTCCTAATGTACTGATATGTTTTTTTATCTAATCAAATTTGTGTCTTGAATTTTTTTTTTTAATTCAGTAAATTTCAGATGCCAACCTTCTCTTTCGCACTGCTGTATGAACAAACACCAGAACACTTGCTTGAAAATTTACTCCTTATATTTTACTGCCCCATTTCATTCAAAATCTAAAGACATTTAACTCCCTTGCATGCAGTGTTATCAACAGTCCAGTAATAATTGATTATAACGGCCAAAGTACTGAACACATTGCTGAAAATAATACTCAGCTAAATTAAAGTGCCTCATATCATGCTACACTTAGTAACATGCAAGAAGATGATGAGGAATACATAAAAATGTTTTCCAGTGGACCGCTTGATTTTTTTTAAATTGGACATTTAGTTTATGTGATGGTTGTATTAAGGTAGTTTATAAGCTGTCTGCATGAGAAAAAAAAAAAAAGCACAAGCAGATTCATGCCAATACACCACTGTGCACAAAAGAGTTGCACACCAGGCCGCCCCGGCCGACACTGGTTGATCCAGAACACTCATACACAGAGACTACAGTCATCCTGCAGCTGGTCGCAGGTTCAACTCCCAGCCTGCAACTGTTTGCTCCATGTCATGCTGCCATGTAAAAAGAAAAATGAAGCATACCAGCCTGAATATTTCACAAATTACAGGAGGCTTTAAAGATATTTTGTTCTAGTCAAACCTCCATAAATGTATTTAATGCAAATGACCTGACATTTAGTTTTTTTCTTACTAAAGCCAGCAAGTTGTAATAGGAGAAATACGTTTTTTTAAATGTGTATACAAATACATTTGTAATATTGTAAATAGGGCTGTGCCGATACACTTTTGTGCCGATTCGATTCTCCTACGATTTTTGGGTCCCGATTCGATTTATATTGCGATTCTGATTAAACAAGTATTGCATTTCGATTTTACCAAGTATTGCGATTTTTATATTTCAATTATTGAAATATAAAAATCATATAATAATATTAAATATTATATTTATTATATGTAATTATTGATTATTATATATAATATTATAATAATATATTATTATTATTATTATTATTATTATTATTATTATTATTATTATTATTATTATTTTAAGTATGAAATCATAATAAAAATATAAAGATTAAATAAGTTTTAATATTTTTTTTTAAATGCGCAATTTCAGTATTTTAGAGCAGAGGTCTTCAACCCTGGTCCTCCAGGCACCCTATCCAGCAGGTTTTAGATGTTTCCCCTTCTTCTTCACACCGTGATACAAGTGGCTGTGTCATCAACAGACTTGTGCAGACTTTGAGGACAACCTGATAACGACCATTAATTAAAATCAGGTGTGTTGAAGCTGGGAAACCTCTAAAACCTGCTGGATAGGTGCCTCGAGGACCAGGATTGAAGACCTCTGGTTTAGAGGTCTTCACGGGTCCACTTTCATGGACCCAACCCCGAATGGAGCCGTGAAAATTCGACCCGAAACCGACCCGACCCGAGCTATTATCATAAGTTCGGGAGTCCAAACCTGAATGGACCCGCAAACGACCCGCGTCTTTAGTTTCCGACCACGAACTGAACCGAGTTACCCGAATAGAACCGAGACAATACAGCCTATAGTTGCTAATTTTAAAAGTTATCTAGCGTTGAATAAAACTTGATTTTCTTACCTAAAGTTGTCTTCCTCTACCCGGCTCAGTTGCTGCATAGGCTACGTGATGTAAACAACAATAAATCCACGTCGTTATTCTCTTTGCGGATACAGGTGCTAATGGTAGCATCTGCTAACACTAATAGCCTACACCGGTCAGGACCTGTCGTGAATATGTTCTCATGCAGTGTTGTCATGTTGGCGATCCGTTGTGCTTTACAGCTACCGGTAAACAAACCGGCAATAACACGCTACGGCAACACGATTGTTTCATGACAAACACGCCACGTTAATGAATAATCATTTAACTGCCCGAGCCCTGACATTAGCTGCCACCGCCAGTATCTTTAACTCTCGAGTAAACGCGGACTCAGTCTGTCAGAGAGCTCAGACCTCTGGGTGGTAGCGAAGGATGTGCGCCGTCATGTTCGTGGTGTTACCACAGTAAGAGATTTGACTGCGACAACGCTTACATATGGCTTTCCTCATATCGAGCTCTCCTGCCTCGTGCTTTTTATAAAAACCAAATAAAGTCCATACGTTTGATTTGAAGTGGGGCGGTGGGGGAAAGAGTTCAGACTCTGAAAGTACTCCGCTCGCTGCACTCCGCCATTTTGTCGCGTGAATTTGCCGGCATTCTGGTTACTATGGTGACACACGTGCTTCTATTTCCGGAAGTGTAGATGACAAAAGAGACGGTGAGCGGAGTATTTCCACGGAGCCAAAAATCGATTCGTGTATGTGAATCGATTTTTTAAAATCCCAAGAAAAAAATCGCGATTAATATAAAAATCGATTTTTTGGCCCAGCCCTAATTGTAAATATGGAAAGAAACTACAGCTAAAACTAAAGCTAAATCATAGAAAGAGTCTGCATTCTTACAGGATTTAACCATCATTGCTGTTTTTAAATAATGAAATCAATACAGATAAAAAAGCTCATGATAAACCTGAGTCTTTATGTAAAACTAAGAGACTTGTCTTTTATTTAACAGCACAGAGACACAGAGTTGTTCTCCTCTGAAGAGGACAGCAGTCTCTACTTCACCTACAGTGGAGGGTGCAATGAACTGGAGGTCAACAACCTGCACTATGAGGTATCTTACCATTTCTGTTTTTATTTCTACATGTACCATATGTAATTATTGTGTGTGCTTACTGAGTGAATATGCCTGTGTGTTTCTAGGTGAACCCGGCAGCTCAGATCCCTTGGTATGAGAGACTGTCGGAGTTAAAGCTGCCGTGGGAGATAGAGCGAAGCAAGCAGACAGTCATCAACAACCTCAGTCTCAGAGTACGCAGCGGACAGATGTTGGCCATCATTGGCAGTTCAGGTGATATAGAAACACTGGGATTTAAAATACAGCTGTTTCTAATCCAGGAAGAGCTTGTTAGACCTGCTTAAGAACGTCATTCGTCCCACCTGTCTTTGGTCAAGGTCTCAAAGTCTACAATAAAGCCATTTCAGCAGACCTTCTAGTTTGAAGGAAGCACATTTATAACTAGAGCTCAATTCTGTTTAGGTGATTTACTCCCAGAAAAATGTACAGAATGATTTACTTTGTTATTGGAGCACTTGATGGAATGAACCTGTGTTCAAGAAATTTGCCCCAACTGGGATTTTTATGCTGGAACAAATTAAAATATCTGCTTTGAAGGAATGGTAGAAAGCAAATTACAAAGTTGTGCCCTATTTCATTTTCTACTCTTAAATTCTACTTTAAATATGCCCCTGTCTTAATGCAAGGTTGTGGCAAAACGTCCCTGCTGGATGTTATAACCTGTCGGGATGAGGGCGGCTCAATGGCATCGGGCCAGATTCTAATCAACGGGAAGCCCAACACGCCGCAGCTCGTGAAGAAAAGTATCGCTCACGTCCGCCAAGACGACCGTCTTCTTCCTCACCTCACTGTCCGTGAGACTCTCAGCTTTGTTGCCAAGCTGAGGCTCCCCACTCACTTCACACAAGCTCAAAGGGACCAGAGGGTACGATTAAGATACCTCCAGATCCATATCTGAGCACACAGATGTGCATCATATTCTTTATAACTAATAAAAAAGGAACTTGTCTTCAATTGGCGTCTTCCACAGGTGGATGATGTCATTGCGGAGCTGCGGCTGCGGCAGTGCGCACACACCAGGGTGGGCAACGACTACGTGAGGGGTATCTCTGGAGGAGAGAGGAGGAGAGTCAGCATCGCTGTGCAGCTTCTCTGGAACCCGGGTGAGAGCCATGAAAAGAGAGAAACAACCTGTTCATCTGTTGGTTTTTCCTCTGTTCTGTTGCAGCACCACACTTCTTTTTTCTTTTGTGCTGTTGTGGAGACATTATGTTTGGAAACATCATCCTGCTACATTTCAGCCAAGCTTCAGCTGATGCACTGATAGTCTTACATTTGACTCTAAAAAAACGTTGGTATACGGACATCAACAACTGATGGAAGTCATGATTCAATGATTGCCAAGATGGTCAAAAACGGCCATTCAGGGATCGTCTGTCCAAAAACATTATTCCAGAAGGCTTGTGATTTATGCAGACGCAACTTTTCAAACCTAAGCCAAAGCTGCTCTTTTTAGAGGGAAGAAGCTTTCTCCTGGCAGCCATCATTCACTTTAACATTTCCCAAGCTATCTGACGCCTGGAGAGTGTGAGATTTACTTGTTGGATTTTTTTTTTCTAGTTTGTCTAAGCATTGCATGATTTGTCCTTGGGGTAAACCTGTTGAGACATGCACTCCTGGAAGATTGGCAAGTGTCTTGTAAATGTTTTACTCATGAATAATCTTTCTCACCGTGTGCACCCCAGATTGTTTTGAAGTGGCTTTGTAAAGTTTCCCAGATTGATGCTTAGCAGCAGTTGCTTCTCTAAGGTCACTGCTGATGTCTTTCTTGACATTGTGTTTGCACACACCTGAATGCTTCAGACCAAAACTTAGACTTTTTAGAGGTCGTCAAGTTTATCATGTGCATTTGATGATCCACGCAAGCATTAAAGTTGTTCATAGTTTTTCTGACGGTTGTTCACCGGGTCTTTTCACCACCAGGTATTTTAATCCTGGATGAGCCCACCTCAGGTCTGGACAGCTTCACAGCCCACAACCTGGTCATCACGCTGTCCCGCCTGGCCCGGGGAAACCGTCTGATCCTGCTGTCAGTCCACCAGCCTCGATCGGACATCTTCCAGCTCTTCGAACTCGTGGTGCTGCTGTCTTCAGGTTCACCCGTTTACTGTGGTCCAGCGCGGGACATGGTGCCCTACTTCACAGCCCTGGGGTACCCCTGCCCACGATACTGCAATCCCTCTGATTTTTATGGTTAGTGCAGGATGAGAGTATTTACCGTTTAGACTTTTATTGTTAATACTGTGTGTACATGCAGGATTTTAATAATGTCAAAATGTTTTTGGCTTTCCAGCCTTTAACCTTGTGATTGCTTTTAATGATGACTCTTGAACGATCGGTGGTGTCAGATATCTCCTGTCTTTGTTTCTGTCTACGCTTTCCAACCTCACTGTGTTGCTCTTGCTCGCGCCCAGTTGACCTGATCAGCATCGACCGGCGCAGTCCAGAGCGAGAGGCTGAATGTTTGGGGCGATCCAGACTCCTGGCTGAGCGGTTCATGGAAAACGTCCGAGACACCGATGACCACATGTGGAAAACAGATGAAACCAATGCAACGCAAACTGACAGGTAATTGTGTTTTTGTTTTTTGTTTGTTGTCTCCTTCGCAATGTCTGGTTTGCATCTCAGCAGCCTGAAAATATTTGGACATTGGTTTGTTACGGAAGCAAAATACTGAAGCTTTTTAAGCACGGTGCATGAAAGGAGAAAACGTTCATAACTTCCTGACTTGTTATGGAGAGAATATTAAGCAGTTAATCAAGATAGTAAGTGGCAGGTTTGTCAAAGAAGATTGAAACTTGCCATACTAATCACTCATATGCTCTACTCCTCGCTTGCCTTCCTGTCATCATAGAGCTGAGCGATTTTATCGATTCTGCGATATATATCGATATTTTATTTCCCAGAGAGTATCGATTTTTCAATCTCAGGTATCGATATTCTAGGCTTCTTTCAAAACCCCCGTGTCCCACCTTTAAAAGCTTGCAAGCAGCAATTTGCACTGTTTAAATAAATGAAACTATTTTTCTCAACAAATCTTTTATTCATTTTGTCCAGCATTTGGATGCTGCCTGTCAGCCATATAATGTGTAATTGATGCTTTCAGGTCAATTAATTCAAACAAAGTCATTGGAACACTCACAAGATGTCACCAAAATCACTTTGTCCCTTTAAAATCTTTTGGAAAATGATGTAAATGTATTGTAAGATGAATATCGATATATATATAGTATCAGGAGCTGAATATCGTGTATCGCATTGTATCGTGAGATTAGTGTATCGCTACAGCCCTATGTCATCAGATAACTTTTTTTCAGTGTCATGTCCTCACTTCATTATTACAAATGAAAATGACCTGCAAAAGCATTTCCTTAACATTATTCCTCACTCTTGTGGTCCTGTATGGGTGCCTGTGGAGCATTTTTGATCAGGATGAACCTGTAATCATGTGGTTGTTTGTGATTTAGGGCTTCCTGCCAAATGAACTTCTTTCCAACTCAGCTGTGTTTCGAGAAACTGAGACTTTGTCACAGACTTTAATAATCCCTTAGATACATTTTTAATTTACCCATGGGAGTAAATTATTAAATGAACTTTCTTGCCTTTACCCACTGCAGCCCTGCAGGAATGAAAGAAGGAGAGGAAGTAGTCACTATTTCCAGTGAAAGAAACAGACTCCCTGGCAGACTACACCAGTTCAACGTCCTCATCAGGTAAGAACAAACGTGGCTCTGGTGCTGCTCTGGTGCTGCTCTCTAAAGGGGAAACATGAAGAATTACTCATTGTCATATTCTACACGTTGTCTTCCTCAGGCGCCACATGTACAATGACTTCAGAGACCTGGTAACTTTAGTGGTCCATGGCTTCGAGGCTCTCCTAATGTCGCTGCTGGTCGGCTTTTTGTACTACGGGGCAGGAGAGACACGTCTGAATGTTCAGGACACTGTGGCCCTCCTCTACATGATTGGAGCGCTCACACCGTTTGCTGTGGTGCTGGACGTCATAGCTAAATGTAAGCAAGCCAATCATTGCAGTTTTGTTACTGTTTTTGAGCAAAGTTTTGAGAACGGTTTACACAAACAGTCTCATTCTCAAAACATGAAACGGTAAAATTACCACATGTTTTAATGCACAGTATCAACATATAAACCAGTGTTCAAACATGAAAGTCAGAGGTTTGACTTATATTTGTCCAAGAAATCTTTTTACTACTCTAATCCTGTTTGTAATTTTCTCCTTAAAAAATATAAAAGATGAAAATAAAATAACGTCACCAAACCAAAACTAATTAAAAGGTATTGGAACACATTTTTGTCGAGGTTCATCAGATCTAAAGGTTTAAAAAAAAGGGAAGATGTAAGATTGTTCTGAACAGTAAAGCAACGTTATCGAAGTTATAAAGTTATCAGACAAGATATGTGGGAGTTAGTTACTGCAGCAACGACTGGACTCAACAACTGCAGAGACAGCAAGGCACAGTCCAACCAGCATTAAAGCATTAAAGAGAGTTCAAGACAGGTCAAGGTCAGGTAATATCAAAGGCTATAAAACTGATTTGATTCCAAGTCATCATACGATTCAAAATCAAATACCCAACACAGACTCAACAACTGGACTCAACAACTGCAGTGACAACAAGGCACAGTCCAACACAGTCCAACCAGCAGCCATTAAAGAGAGTTCAAGACCGGTCAAGGTCAGGTAATATCAAAGGCAATAAAACTGATTTGATTCCAAATCATCATATGACTCAGAATCAAATACCTGACACAGACTCTCCAAAGAATACAGAAAAGGTCTCATACTTTGATTTAGGTGTGAGACATTGAACATACAGGCCCCGATCGTACACCTCCCGCTACCCGCTAACCGCAAATTGCGGGTTTAGGAACCTCCACTAACCGCTAATGCAATCTTCCACTTCCCTAAAGCCGCTGCCCGCGTTGCCGACTCCCTTACTCACATTGTAGGCACAGCAATGGGCGTGTCTTTTGAGCTTTCCGCAATCGCGGGTTTAGGATAGTGGGTAGCGGGTGGTCTGACCACCCTCTACCCGCTACCTGCGATCGCAAGAAAGCGCAACCCGTATGTCGGCGCGTAAAAGATCGTGTCCAAATGGCATCAATGTGTGTCCACCTGGTCACATGTGGACGTGCACAAACGGCTCTACCTCTGGATTACGCATCAGTGCATTACTTCCTTACGTTTTTATTCTCTTGAGGTCAGCAGTCGTGGTGGATGTGGGAATAGTCACGGCCAGACATGCCAGTCTGTACAGCTGTGGCATGATCTCATCCAGATGTTTGCTGTGGAGGAAACGAGATCACAGAACTCTGTTGTGGAGTTTCTTGTACTGTGCTCGTATCCCTCTGATCCTCTCCTTGCGCTCGGAGCACCTGAGATGCGCTCACTGGTAGAAGGTAGATGTCATCATACGTGTTCCTCTGGCTCAATGCTCATCCAATGATCCGTTCTGCAGTATTTTAAAAAGCACATCAGCTGCGCCAAGACGCACAGCCGCTCCCGGCACCCACTGTTGAGAATATGTTTTGGCGGCTCTGCCTGAGCATGTTTACCGGGAACGCACCAACTATCAGGAACTTCCAGGTAGCCAGTAGGAATTGTCTGTGTAAAAATATTTTTACCTCCGCCAAGGAGGTTATGTTTTTGCCGGCGTTTATCTGTCTGTCTGTCTGTCTGTTTTCAAGGTAACTCAAAAAGTTATGGATGGATTTTAATAAAAATTTTCAGGAGTTGTAAGAAATGTGAAAAGGAAGAACTGATTTCATTTTGGCTGTGATCCGAAGAAATCCTGGATTCTGGATCACTTTCAAATTTTCAATAACATTGCGGTCAATGGGGCCGGAAATTCTGTTTCTCAATATCTCCGTTAATTATTCCCCAGAACTCATGAAATTTGACTGAGGGATTGACAATGGGAACCTCCATCAAATTTCAAAGGCTTATCCGGATCTGATCCACAACGCGGATTTTATCACAATCTGTAAATTGCTATATGGGAGAACTGTTGTGCTTGGCGGAGGTCTGCGCTCTCTGAGTGCTTTTCTAGTTAAGAAATGCTTTCCTGGAAGTTCACTGGCTCTTTTTTGTTTGAGCAGTTTGTTGAAACTTCTTGGAGTACAAAAAAAATAATTAAATCATTTGCTCCACATTAGTTAGAGCTAGTTATGTATATATCAGTGCAGAGGAGGAGGAGGAAAGAAGAGGAGGAAGCTCTACAGCAGAGTCCCAGGCGAGCTGCGAGAGCTGCTCTGATCTGGATGAAAAGACGCTCCATAGTGGGTTGCAGGTAGCGGGTAGCTCAACCTTAAAGGCAATGGCTACTGACGCACTGATTGGTTTAACAAGTGGAACGCCCTAACCACTCCCATGCACAATATAGTGGTTAGCGCAGGTAAGATCGCAGGTTTAGGGAGGTGGAAGATCGCATTCTTTGTGGGGGAACACCTCTCTCGCTACCCGCTATCGCTTAATAGCGGCTTTAGGAGGTTTGGTGGAAGATTGGGCCCATACACTCTTTCAGAGCAGCAGTACTTCCAATGTCCTTATAGGTTAAAAAATATATACCCACTTTAAGATACCAAACAGGGAATTTAAAGGACAATACCTCAAACCAAACAGCACATAAACAGCTAATAAAAACATGCACAGATCCATCATTTGACTGATGTTCTCTGCAGGTCACACAGAAAGAGCCATGCTCTACCACGAGCTGGAGGACGGCATGTACTCTGTCACATCCTACTTCTTTGCCAAGGTAACCACCAATGATAAAACTGGTAAAATAAAAGATCTCCAGTAGGGGTCAGTCTTGCTCCACGCTGGGGTCTCACATGAATTGAACTGAACAGCCCCCACATGTATTGTGTGACAGCATATGTGGCAGGAACAATAGTTCTACATGTGTTTTTCTACACGCCACCCTGTTCTGTCTTTTTTTAAACAAATGATCTCTCTTTCTTCAGGTCCTTGGAGAGCTGCCAGAGCACTGTGCCTTCACTTTGGTCTATGGTCTGCCCATCTATTGGCTGGCAGGGCTGAACGAGGCTCCAGACCGTTTCCTGCTCAACTTCATGCTGGTGTGGCTGATGGTTTACTGCAGCCGAGCCATGGCTCTGTTTGTGGCTGCCTCGCTGCCCACCCTGCAAACCTCCGCCTTCATGGGCAACGCTTTGTTCACGGTCTTCTATTTGACTGGAGGGTTTTGTAATCAGTCTGGAGAATATGTGGCTGGGTGAGGAGACAGATTCATCATCTCAACGCAATAGATGTGACGCATCCCTGAGGAGAATATGGAACAATGTAGAGCAGATTTATTAACGTGTCTGCGTTTTTCCTCTCTAGTGGCCTCGTGGTTCTCTTATGCCTCATTCATGCGCTGGGGGTTTGAGGGCATGCTGCAAGTGCAGTTCAGGGGCAATAAGTACACCTTCACCGTAGGAAACATCACCATCCAACTTGATGGGATACATGTGAGTAAAAACACTGCAAGGTCCATTCAAAGTCAGAATCTCACAAGTCCTGGTTTCACAGTTTTAGAGCACACAGGCAACATTTAACAAGTGATGAATTTATCGCAAAAGATAAAAGATGATAAAGAGCAGTTGGAGGTAGCTGTGATCATTTCAGGAAATTACTATTATTCATTTAAAATTCCAAGTGTATTTTACTAACTTTAACTGATAGCAAACATTTGAGATTTTTCGATCAGCTCGTACAATAACAGTTGAACCCACTCTTTCATCTTGCAGGTGGTGGAGGCCTTGCAAATGAATCAGTATCCTCTGTACTCGTGCTACCTGGTCCTGCTGGCAGTCTGTCTGGGCTTCATGCTGCTCTATTTCCTTTCACTGAAATTCATCAAACAGAAGTCCAGTCAAGACTGGTGAAAACCTCCAGCTCCAACAATTAGGAGCTCACATAATCCAAGGCTTTATTCTGTAAATTGTTATTTGCTCAAGTGGAAAGAAGTTTTTCGGACTCTCGTGCGACTGGTTCGACACCATTGTTTTACACCATTGATTTTAATATTCTTTATTGCAATGTTTTGTGGTTTAAAAAGTACTTAATTCAGAGGATACAAGTTTGTATTTTTGGAATATTTACACATGCTGAAATGAGCGTGTGCTTTCTCAGTAGTTCTGGGAATTTTGTCAGTAATGGGAGTTGATAGTTTTTAGTTGCAGTACTGCTGTTTGCTGCTGGATGGCAGCAGAGCACTGCAGTGTAATCCAGATTATTATTATTTTTTTATTCTCTGTTCTCTCTGCTGTCACTGCAAATGATTAGAGTGCTACTTTGGCAGATATCCATCTGCAGCTTTTGCTTGTTTGCTTTTTTTCTTCAAAGTCTTTTTTTTCCCCACAGCATTATCTTTTTTGCATATGTAAGATTTTTTTAAGCTTACTGTAACAATGTGTGTCACTGTGTGGAGTGCTAAACAGAAAAGCCCAGTAGATTTGGTCACACTCAGAGAAGGAAAAAACAGACCTTGTGATTCCCATGTCTTCAAAGATTGAAGGTTATGTAAACTGGGTTTTTCTTTTTTTTTTTTTCCTCTCCTTTTGCACTAAAGCACAGACCGCTTGTTAATTTTACCAATGTTGCTCAAGTCTTTAGTAAAGAACCATCAAATTGCTCCACTCAAGTGTATTTATTTTGGTCTTTTTGCAGCTCTCTGTCTGGACTTGCTATTTTCCTGGTTTATTTGCATGTAGCTGGATGTTAATAATGTGATTATCCATCACAATTATGTGTTGTAGAATAAACCCGAACCATTAAAAATGGATCAGTATGGAATGAATCCAAGTATGAATTATCAGTAGCACCATAAGTTTGAAACGTTTTGACATTAAATTATTTGTTGGTCCAAAAAAAAAAAAAAAAAAGCATGTGGACCAACAAGTTGCACTGATATTTCCACGCTGATCTGCAGACAGACAGAAGCAGATTCCTCAAAGTCACTGCTCAAAAGGTACCAAAATCCAAATTGGGGAACTAGTTGTCTCAGTGGAGTCGTGATCATTTGTTATGTTTAAACTCCATAACATTTCATTGGAAAAAAGTACTTTTAACTTTAATACATTTGTGAATAGCTATAATTAGCTTTTAAATGTACCAAGTATATAATGAACTTGTTACAGATCAAGTTTTACTGATGTGGATTGAACACTTCTTTAAAAACAGCGAATTCACTAATTTTCCTTCATTAAATTTAAAAGTTTTAATTTTCCGCTGTTAGTTGGATGAACAGACAAATAATTTTTCCATAATCTTAACTGACCTAAAATAGGAAAGGTTAGTTTGATTGAATGTCTGACAATTAGAGAAAAATAAAAGGTTGTGTGTCTTTTTATATTGTGTGTAAACATCTGGTTTAAACTGCATCTGTGAAACTCGTGTAACAGTTCTATAATGATGTGAAATCTAAGTTTATAGCATATTTAAAGGTAAAAATGAACTGATTACAGAAACCTTTTAAAAGACAAAAAGACCCAAGAACACAATCTGATTTATTTATCATCTATTAGCATAAATACTTCTGTACAATCTCAACATCTTCATTCACATTGCAGTCGACAGAATCTCAACATCCAAAAGTTACAACACAATACTCAACATTTCAGCCTGAAAGCTATTATTTATATATAAAAAGGAGAACAGTGGGATCTGCATGGAGGTATGAAGAAAAGATGAGGGGTCTTTACTCCTCTGCTGTCGTCTGGGCTTTGGCAGCTTTCTCTCTCAGTTTATCTGCATAAAACCTAAAGGACTCCTGAAAAGAGAGAAAAGAGAGACGCTTTAGCAAAAAGGTGTTCCAAACAAAATCTACACGCTCACGTGTGCGCTTGTAAGGTATGCGTTTCTATCTTTCATCTTTCCAGAGCTAAGCATCATGGGAGCCCTCCTGGGTCGGTGGAAATAGTCTCCGGTCTCCAGTCAGGTTGTCTCGTTTCATCTTCAAATCTCTAATAATACACAAATAAGGGATTTGCAGCAACACTCCCCAAACACACACTTCTCCTCTCTGCTTCTGCTCCTGGCTAATTAATCAATGTTTTGATCCAGTGTTGTGGTGGGTGTTTTTACAGGGGGGGGAGAAGGTAAGGGGGGATTACTCCAGCCCTTTACAACGCCCCTTTGCTTATTAACGCTGTAATTAATGCCGATTAATGGCTGCACTCACTGCAGAAAGCGAGAGCTGTCCTGGCACAGTTTCACACGGCCAGTTCACGCTAATTACAAAAACTTACTTTCTCAGGAGATTTGCCCGGTTGTGTTTTCACACAAAAGCTCAGTGAAACTAGAAATCCCACTTAAAAGAGAAACATTTTTTTTCCTCAAGAAACGGTCGCGGCAATGTTTACTTGAACAGAATGGCAAAGTAGCGCAAAGAGAGGTGAGTTTTTTAGCATTTGTAGAAACTTCTGACCCCATGAATATTCACCTTTCACTCGTCTCTCCCCCGCCGGTTAAATCCAGAAATCACTTAGCTACTCTGACACTTGGTGAATAATGCAGGAGCTTCTCTACCTTCATCCGTCTTTCCCCCTATCTTTGTCCTGCAGGTGAGTGATGGGAAGGTAAGAGTTGTGCAGCGGTCTACATCCGCCTCGAAGGGACAGTGCATCAACTGCTGAGAGGTCTGTGTGTGTGCGTGTTTTTGTGTGTGTCCTCAGTCAAAAATAGAGCTACATCAGCTTACAAAATGTTCAATGTGCTGGAATGTTCAAAAACACAACAGGCTATTAAACGAGAGGCTACTGCAGCGGCTCCATCTCACTTACACGGCCACCGTGCGTCCTGGGGGTGTGATTTCTGACACACGAACAGCAGGAGGCTCGCTGCAGGCCTGCTGCTCTGCATTACAACGTGATGGCCCAGATTAGGACGCTGGTCAGACAAGCGCCAGCACTGGTCAGGTGCTTTGGGCCGTGTGAACTTATGCACGGTTGCTCTCTCAACTTCTAATCAGATGTAGACGTACGTGCTCGAGTATAATGATGCGGATGACTGAGGTCAACTTTCAGTCTCCTGCGTAACAAGATGCACAGCTCCTGAGTTTGCGCTTTAATCGAAGGTTGAATATTTAACTTTTAGAATGTTATATTCAGCAACGAGGACGTACAAGACTTCAAAACTCTCTTGTTATTATATAAACTGATTTCAGTCAGACAAGTCTCACGTCATACAGTGCATTTTCATGGAAACTGCAATCCTCAATCTAATTAAACAGCTTATATTTTGTGTTCACATTGATGGAATCAAAGTGGAAGACGGGTCCCACATCAACAAATCCTTATTTTAAAATGTTTTCAACAACCAAGTTAGTCAGTTTGATCATCGATGGCTGGTCAGTTACGCCAAACATCATCCATCATCTTGGTCATCTCTAACTGTGCCGTCAGGTTTTATATTTAGTCTTAACACCAATCAGTGATTTGATTGGTTGAGGCTTCAGGATTCAGGAACATATTTCATTGTTTTGCAATTTTAATTAGAACCGACTTTTTACAAGACTAAAAAAAAGTCATAAAAGAAACTTTGTATGTTGATCCAGCTCTGACTTTCACAGTTGCACATCAGTGCCTTTTTCCAGCTAGTTTATAAAGTTTAGAAAGCAGAGATTTTCCATGACAACAGGCTGTCTGACTCACAATGAACACAAAATAAATATGGATCTGGTACTGAAGCAGTTACTTCTCCCCGTTTTTTCCAGCGACATCATCTCCAAAGACAAAACAAACAAAACAATGCCTACAGCTTCAGTTCAGATTAAAACTGGTATCTGGTTTTGCTTTAATACATCAAGTTGTGAGGTGACTAATAAAAAAGGGCATTTTACAACCTGTCCGTGGTTTAAAGGCAACATCCTTCAAAAAATCAGTTTTCAGTAAAGCCACAGACAGAATCATGAGGAGATAAAGCTTTTATCGCTTAATGTTCATCAACATTATGTAGAAATAAATAAATAAAGCGCAGCTCAGATCATGTAAAATGTACTCAAGTCGCAGGGAGAAGCATAAATGGCATCCGATCTGACAGGATTATACTTTTATGTGATGAATCTGATCTCAGCCTTCAGCTGGCAGCCATCAACGGAGATGAGAAGTGAGCTGCAGAGGTCCGCTGCCCTCGCTGACCCCCTCAGACTTCAGACCTCCACGTTGGTTTTTTTTTTCTTTCCATTTTTAAATTTGAAATGACATCACACAAGTGATGTTCATCAGCTTTTCTGCAGATCCCTCTGGAGGTACGAAAACTTTTTTCTCCCCCCACAACATTTTTGTGTGACATGAGGGTCAAACTGGCAGGATTACAGTCACAACTTGCTTACATAAGTTACAGAACGATCAGTTTCGGGGTACTCTTCCAGTTGAAGGGCCGTTATTGTACGGCTCTCCTCCTCGTGTGCGGTTTTGAATGCGAGTGACTCACGGGGGGTTCGGGGAAGGGCACCGGCTCTCCAGCTTCCCGGTACAGCCCAGCCAAGCGTTTGAGTGACAGCTCGTCCACAACGATCCCCTCTGTCTCCATCTGCTTGTGTAAAGCCTTGGCTGACGTCAAGTCCTTATCCAGAGCTGCCAGATGAGAGGGTGAGAAAGACGGAAAGCTGACAAATGAACCATAAAACATGACAAAGTTCTCATCTGAACGTCTGCATTTAGAGGAAAACAGCAACTGAAAATGATAACCGCGCCATTTTAGATCTCCTTTTTAAATACGGACGCTAGCTCTCCAATCTTTGTATTATTTACACTCATCCTTCTGTCAGATTAATGTTTATTTCTGGGGTGATGCTGGCTGAGTTTCAACAAGCGGCTGGAGGAGAAACATTTTTGTGAATTTGAGACCTGAATTCTCTAATTTCAGATGAACAATGGTGAAGGAGGGAGAAAATGTTCCCTTCTCAGGAGGCAAAGTGTCATGCTGAGTGAAGTGGTCATTTGTAAACCCGAGACACGTGCGTGTGGTTGTTTGTATCATAAAAAGGACAGTTAGGTCACTTCAGAAAGAGGAAAAGAAGAGAGGTATAAAGACGGGGCCTGAGCATCGCTCATTTCTTCCCCCGTGGCTGCTTGACCGACCAAGCAGCTAATGGTGATTAAATAGTTATGTGTTCTTATCTGTGGTGTGATAAGGTACGAAAGAGGAAGCGGGGCAGGGGGGAAAAAACATGGGCAAGAAAATGTAGACAGGAGTTAAAAGGTGGAGAGAACACGGAGTGATGAAATAGGAAGGCAGAAATGTGTGAAGTAAAAAGCTGAGTGGTGGAACGTGTTGAGATTAGAACGGCGGGCCGACCCGGACAGCTAACTCATTAGAGGACATGTGTTCTTCTAACGGCTGAATGTTAGCACACAAACACGCACGCTCAGTCCTTGACCTGATGCATTGTTAATGCCTCCGTTAATGCTGACTTAGTAACAGGCCAGTGAGCTGCCCGCTCCACAACACTGCACAAGACAAGACCCATTCAGGACTGGAGTGAGCTCATGTGTATTACCGTGACACTTCATCAGGTACGCGTACACCACCGCCTTCTCGGAAAAGTCAGGAATTAGGCTCAGGAGGTTCTTGATCTTGCCAGCCTGTGCACAAAAAAAAAAAACAAAAAAAAAACAAGTGATTGCTAAAGTGTTTTAAACGTGACAAATACTCACAACTAAACTGAAGCCTAAATAAGCATTTCCTATAAGTGTTGTATAAATATATATAGAACACTGATAAAGTTGTTCCTGGGTTTTCTTTTTTTCATTTAATTTGGAAAGTACACAGTTGGGAAGGAACCAATTTTCCATTTTCCACATGAATTCCTTTCTCACCTTAGAATTTCCCTTCCAAAGAAAAAGTCCTTCACTGAGTCACAGCCAACTTTTTACAGAAAGGGGATCAGATTTTTTTTTTTAGAGGAGATGTTTATCACTTCTGATGAACTATATGTGATTTGGATGGAAAACTGACGGCACCTCTGGGTGAAGAGTTTTGGGAGCTTTGTTCCCGGCGTGTGACTTTACCTGTCCAGGACTCTGAGCCTGCTGGGACACGAAGGACAGCAGCACTTCGCTCTGCTCAGCCACGGCGTTACAGCGCTGCATCCAGGAAAAAGACAAGAGATGAGACACAAATGTGAGCGATGACTCCGATTCCTCTTAACTTTTTTTTTTTTTTTACTTTTGAGGTCAAGAAGACACTCCAACCTGCGTCTTCACTTCAATGTAGTAGATAAACTTAGATGCAGCCAAGCACGCCCCCGCATTCATACAAATACTCGTACAATCAGGGTTACACTCAGGTTAAAGGATAATTATGGATCTAATAACTACTCATTTCTTTGTGAATTTAAATGTGCAGCACTTTTCCCATCAGAAAGCATAATTATCATCACTTAACCACACTAAAGGCCATCTCTACCACTCTGGTGGAAACGCAAGTGCAAGCTTAAGCCCAAGCTGTTCACGCTCATCGAGACCGTCTCCTGTACCGACTTAAGACTTAAACTAAACGACAGGAAGCATAAAAGACTTAAAGCCTTTAAATACTCAAGAGAAGGAGAACTAATGCCAAGTCTGAATGTAATTATTCCACCTGAAATGGCACATCATTATTATTTATTTGTTTTTTTTTTTTTTTTTCAATTTTCTGAAAAAAAGCACCTCTGTATTCACTGACCACTGACCAGCGTGAATATGGGTGTTTGACATGTATTTCTGTCAGGCAGAAGTGAGTCATCTCTACACCGACTGTGGGATGCAACAGCTTTTTTTCCCCCCAAAAAATAAAGTCTGATTCTGAATCCTGATTGGTGGCGACGTGAGGGGGGAAAAAAAAAAAGTTTGTGCGTCACATTTTGACATTGCGTTCATGTGTCACAGGAGTGTAGAAGCACAAGCTTGCAGTGAAAACTCCCATTCCATATGTATGACTTACTGCGTGTGTGTGTTCGGTGCATTATCACTGCTATATTCTGAGCGTCTGTGTGCTCTGAGCAGCAGTGAGGTCCAATTACAAGCCAGTCGTAAACTAATGTGTTATTTCTTCCCCGCTTTGCACAGAGTTAAAATCAAGTGGCCGATAAGGCTTTTAACAGTGCCACACACACACACACACAATCACACACACACACAGAGAGCCGCAGTCTCTCAGAGTCACTCAGTGGCAGAATTGCTTCAGTACAATCAGGCAATTAGACCGACACCACGCCACTTCACTCTTCGAAGCAACTTTGCTCCATGCTCTCACTCCCTGCCTCCTGTATTTTTCCCTCCCCTGCCTCATCCCCAGTTCCCAAAGGCGGCACCACATCCGAGCGGGCCCACCGCCTCCCCTGCTCCTCGCACACGCCGCCTAAAAGCTCTGTGTGACCAGGGAATGCCTCCTCCTGCTCCTCCTCCTCAAAGACCCATCCCGTCAGCAGCTGTGTCTGTGCCCGTTAGGCGCCCACCTCGCTGCTTCCTCCTGCCACCGATTTCCCTTCTTAATGACTGACTTCATCCCTCTCGCTCCCTGCCGACCTCGCTTCCTTCTCTCTCGACGGCCTCGTCACCATTACAGTCTGCTTGCCTACTTAAAAGCTTTTCAGAGTTTTGGTCCTGTTCTGATGGGACGGAGGGGTTGGGCTGCTGCCCTGCGGTGCCCATGGAGGAGCAGCTTGGAGGGGGAAGTCAGGAAGACAAAAAGATGAGGGGCAAAGCACAGCCAGTCTGAAGCTTGAACTCAAACTTTAACTACAAATGTGAAAAACATGCTTTTGTCTTAGAATAGTCTTTGGAGTAAGACTTCCTCGTAGCTTCAGCTCATAACAGAAGGGTTTGACTTTGGGGTTTGTTTTCTTGTGGTTCAAGCTTTGACCCGATATTTCCTTTTTGACCTGCAGAAGCAGAGCTCTGCAGGTTTCCTGGGGAAACCGTCTTCCCTCTAAGAAGGACGTGACAGACAGCAACTGCATCTGAACAAACCCCAAGACTAATGAGCCTAATGTCCCGTGGACAGATAGGACAGAGGTGCGGTTGTTTGTTAGTTGCAAAATTTGGGTCATGCAGCAGGACCATGATGCCAAGCACAGCAGCTAATCTACCTCACTATGGTTTAAAAACTAACTAGCTCAAGTCCAGAGTTCAACCCAACTGAAGTGTTGCAGCAGGACCTTAAGTGAGCTTTGCATAAGCAAATGACGGCAAACTTCAATGAACTGAAGCACCGCTGTAAAGAGAAGTGGGTCAAAATGAATTCAGGTTGGTGTTGAAGGTGGTTCAACAAACTACTGAGTCGTGAGGTGTACTTAGTTTTAAAAGCACCGCTTCTGAATTTTATCTCGGTTTTGTTGAATAAATAATAATATGATGTAATAATTCATGTGTTGTTGTTCAGATTTTTTTTTTTTCGTCATGACATACACATAAAATTTGAAAATTTGCTTTAATTAAAAGGTACGTGGTTCCATCATCGGTGAATTGTGGGATACGCGGTACAAACATGGAGGGTAAAACCAAAATCAAATCAGCTGATGATGGATTATCGGTTTTAAAAGTGCATTTTCCCTCTCTCCGTCTCGACTTCTAACATGAAACCTTAAAATAGGACATCAGGAAAACTGTGCTTCCATCTTTTTCTTCTTCTTTTAGAGAGGGCGGGACTAAGTGCATATAATAGCTTTGAAATCGTGTAACCTTAGTTGATGTTTAAATAATAATAAAGGCGGGAGTAGTAAGTAATGTATCTCCTCATTAACATGCATGTTAGTCAGACATCCCTGTTTAAAGATTGAGAGGGATAATCAGTCAGGATGTCAGAGAGAGATGAGGGCCACGTCAGCTGTCCCTGCGTCCTCTCTGGGCAGAGGACACCAGTTAATTATTAGCAGGGGTTCCAGTCACTGACATAGATGTTTGAATGAAGAGGGGCGAAGCAGCACATTCAGTGCTGAGCCACAAAACATGCATGCAAACTATCCAAAATTACTCCAATCTGGAATGCATCACTTGTTTTGCAGCACAGTTACATTACAACAATATGTTGTTAACATTCTCCTCCGTGGCTGCAGTTACAGTTACACTAACCCACATTTGGTACCAGCTGCAGTCCTTTTGACTTTTTCATGATTTAAAAAAAAAAAAAAAAACTAAAATTATTGGGTTTGCATCCAATATCGCTAAAACCCTAAATGTAGTTAAATGTTGTTCAGGGTAAAAGGCCAGTGGCACACACAGCAGGATGAAGACCAGGCAATGACCTACAAAGCACAGATTTCTACCGCTCATGTTTAAAAACTTATGAATTTTAGTCAGTCAAGATGTAAGTAATATTCAGTGTCTGTGTAAGTGAGCGTCCTAGTGACATCCAACTGAATGACTGAGATGGGGATTCACCCAGAGAGTTGGGGGGGGGGGGGGGGGGGGGGGGGGGGTCACTGCGAGAGAGCGGGAAATAAACAGAGCGACATCTTTATCTCAGTGTTTGTGCCTTTCTCTCAGAATGCTGTCATCTTTTATGCAGCCTCGTCCTCGTCGCCATCCCTCTCTCACCCATCTGATTGCTACATATTTATGTCCCCAGGCTCAATGCAAAGTCATTGAGCTGTAATGTATGAACTGTGTTAAATAAGTGAAGTAGTAGGTGGCCAATTTCAGACCACCAGACTCAGCGGGCGGAGTGTGGGCGACCGTTTCCTGACATAAATGTGGAGCTGGATGAATAAGTCAGAGACTGCGGCGCAAGAACGTCTCCATCAACTACTGAGGTCTGACAACTGGACAAATGCAAGTGGGAGCTGTGATGGACTAAACTCTTCATCAGGTCCCATGTCGATTTTTCTTTTAGGAACATTTCAATTACTTTAGTATTATAATTTAAAATGTGGCCACATGCACAGCAATCAAGTGGAGGAGAGTGCACTGGATAATATTCTCCATCTTGTGTGTGTGTGCGTGTGTGCGTGTGTGTGTGTGTGTGGGGGGGTGTACTTGCACACTCAAACTCAGCAGGGTACGAGTTCACTTAGCTGTCTTAAAACCCAGAATTACATAGGAAATTAAAAAGGAGATTGTTTTACTTCTTTTAATTTTTTTGCACGTTCTTTGGTAAACATCACAAAATAAGATTCATTCAGAGGCAACCCGTGGTTTTCCTCCAGTAAGATATCAGTTTTCCGTCGTAGCATCCCTATCTCCTCTTTACACAAAGACAAAATGAAGATTAATGACTGGATGTTTGATGGGAAACACAATCTAAGCAGAAGGCCATGGATTCCTTTACTCCGTGTTTAAATAGTGATGAGGGGACGAGATAAACTGCGGCAAGTAATGTATCTGCCTCCATCTGCATGAACGCCAGTTAATTTCCGTCTAATATCATGTCTCATCTCACCCTTAATGGACGGCAACCAAACCGGCCTGAAAGTCTCGCACACAAACGCACGCGTGTGTGTGTGCTGTACATGAGACAGATCTACCTTTGGACAGAAATTCAGCTCAGGGATGTCACCGACACTTCACACACACACGAATGTCTTTGGACTCGCGCGCAGATACTCACCGCCAGCATGAATTTGGCATCCTCGACTTTGCCCATCTCCAGCAGCTGGAGGAAGAGATCTGAAGCTGGTCTGTAGCAGGCAAAGTGGTTGGCCAGTCGCTCTGCCATGGCACTCACTGCAACACATCACCCCACACTGGTCAGTCTAGTGCTCCTGCATCCGTTAGTTCAGATAGCACGTGGCTGTGTTTTTCATGTGCATCAGAGCGTCTTACGCTTGTCTAACGCCTCGTCGTTGCCAGATTCCATGACTTTTCTGAAGACGAAGGACATACTGGAGTTTGTGCTGTTTGGACTCGTGAAGACTCCATCCAGCAACTCGACGGCTGATTCCACATCGCCACTGAGCGAGAGAAAGCGACAAGAATTTACATGCACGTTAGTTTCATGTTCAAAGCTATGTACTTTTACCTGTAAAATGTGCAGTGTTATGACCACTTAAACAACAATAAGAGTGGCCCCAAGCACTTTTTTAGACTTCGGGAACATGTTTAGAAATTGATATTAATGTCATTTTACATCATTTCCAACCTTCTCGTGGCTTCAGACCTGCTCACCCTCCCACTCATTCTTTGAAATGCTTTTAAGCTGAGGTTTTGCCAAACAAAAGTCTGCAAATCTTAAACCAACTCAATCTGGCAACCCAAACTCATGAGTAACACTAAGCCCTTCCCACCGTCACTCGTGGTGATAAATTTTTAACAAACGGGGTGCGTGCGCCTCACTCTGCATGCTTATGTGTGAGCGTTCAGAGGTGGGGGGAACATATCTGCAGTGATTGTTGCGACTGGGACCGTCTGAATAATTCAGCGAGGGGCCCCTCTAAATGTGGCGCTCTGCTTCCCGGACCGGCTTGCTTTTCCGCCGCAGCTCTTAAACAGTCAGCTTGACTCAGATACAGCGGGGAGGCACGTGTCAGAGAGGCTCAGAGCACGGCTCGCAGAGGTCAGGGTTCAAACTGACAGGCCCGCGCTACGATGGCCAATCGGGCGTGAGGCCGCCTTGCTATTTCTCACTTCCTGCTGTCCCTCCAAAGTGGCGTGGGGATGCTGCTGTTCGGGCTGGGAGACCGCGCTAATGCTCCAAGTGGCACAATGAAATTTTGATGCACGATGCGTCTTATTAGTTTGTTCTCTGTTGTTTGAGGAGCGGCAGCGGAGGATGGGTGTTTTCATGACATTAACAGGAGTCCATGAATAATCCTATTATGGCCTGTGTTTTCTGTTTGTTCTCGACGCCCCACTCACCCCGTAAGCTTTTACTTTAAAAGTGTGTCAGCCTGGCTCTTGTCACGCTGCTGGTATTGCATTAAATTGCTATGTCTGTCTAAGAGTGTTTGCACAATACAATAAAAGATTCACGCAGGGCTGCGCTGAAACAGTATTTTGAACACGTAGCCTGCAGCGCTGCTCGTATCTCAGCCAGTATGGTGGGGGTTAGCCTTAAAGGAACAACTGTAATTAAAGATCGCATTTCAGGGAAATAAATATTTGAACACTTCTAAATGCTCGAGTGTCACTTGTGCCCGATCAGAATCCCGCTGGTAAAATGACTCGATACCACCTGCATGTTTTAAATTTCTGTGCATGGAAAAAAGAAACGATCCGTTTCAATTCACACCTCTGAGAAATCTGGAAAAAACTGGGCCAAACTCCTTGACACATATAGACTCGGTGTCCTTACTTTTTGATGTGCGCCAGGGCTGTGTTGTTGACAAACAGCATGCTGGACAGGTTGAGGGTTGTGCCGAGGCTGTTAATTGAAGTCTGCACTTCCTGGATCCCTGCCACATCGCCATGGTTACCCAGACCCTGAACCAGTCTGGTGATGGCGAGTTTTGAGGGCACGTGATCCAGCTGAAGCATGGACCTCAGTTTCTCCAGAGCATCTGTGAAGAAGTACAAGAAGTGAGCTCATTCTTTTATTTTTTTTTTTCTATCACGTGACTTCAGCTGTGCAGTTCATG
Organism: Hirundichthys speculiger; assembly: GCA_018398805.1. Taxonomy (NCBI): domain Eukaryota; kingdom Metazoa; phylum Chordata; class Actinopteri; order Beloniformes; family Exocoetidae; genus Hirundichthys; species Hirundichthys speculiger. The sequence continues at coordinate 1,480,397 of JAGFBZ010000926.1, read as the reverse complement.
CACACCTGTCTCTGATTCTCACCTTTGACCTGCCCTCTCTTGCTGTATGAGACGATCAGCAAACTGTCGGCGATGTCGCTCAGCTTGAAGCCCGGACACCCGAGACTCAGCACTGAGGGAAAGAGGAAACATTCTTGGTTATTTTAGCCTCATTTGTTGAAAAAAAAATCTGCTGCTAAATGAAAAAGCACAGAGCAACATTGTGAAATTATGACTAGGGTTTAAGACGGGTCAATTTGACAAAATATACAAAATATACTCATAATCAGGGCAGAGCTCCAAACATGGAGAGATTTTTGCATCAATACCCTGCTCTACAACTATTTTCCAGGGATTTAATTCACTAAATCAAGTGGAAAAACAGACAATGTCGTGTAGTTATTTTTTAATCAGAATGTTTTTCCACTGGGTTTCCAGAAAACACACATTTTCACCATCAGATAATCTGTGCATCTAATGGAAAATAACAAAGGCTTGTCTGTATTTTGGTTTTTGCACGTGTAGCGTGGCTGTGATGGGAGTGTTTTTTATTTGTATATCGTGTAATCCAGTGTGGGGCGAGCCGTTTCTGTGAAAATGAAAAAGAAGTCTTAATTTATATAAAGATATCTTGATATTAGATCATGTACACTTGTTAGATTTTATCCATGTGTGAGTGACGCGACATGAAGATCCATTATTTCTAACTTGAGAACTGATGCAGCGGTGTGCCATTAGGAGCAAATCTCTTTAATCTGCAATGACTGAACTATCTATGTGGCATCTTAGGCTTTCAATTCTGTGTCATTGTGAGGCATCACATTTAGCAAAGCATTAGAATCCAGAGAGACAGAGCGGATAAACACATGAGCTGAAAGATATAAGACAGACAAGACAATAGGACCAAATCTGATCGGCAGCAAGTCTGAGCCTCTGGTAAAACGCCTGCTGTGACCTGAAAATAATACAGACATCAAGCAGTTGATTGATGTTTCCGTATACGTGATGTTCCTTCCTGCTGAGCTCCCTCCTGTGTGTGTTTTTTTTTTCTGCATCTGTGTGGTATTATGTGGGATGCTGAGGCTTGGACTGAGGCCTGTGGGAGCTGCTCCTTCTCCTCCTCACCTCCTCCTTCCATCACTCCGTATGTTTGCTGTCCCTTTCACCATTCCTCCTTTTCATTTATTTGCCACTAAAACCTCAATCAAACTTGCCTCATGTCTTTTTTTTTTTGATTCATTATTATAGCCCTGAAACCAGATTAATCCTTCCGCTCAATTGAGCATCAGGCTGGCAATCCTTATCGCCACGGCGACACCAGGCCAAGTGGCATCCAGCAGCTGCTGTGACAGGGTCACGCCGGAGATTGGAGTGGTAACAGGGTCGCCGACTGATTGCCGTGGAGGCTGAGCAGCGGGGGTGTGGGGGGTCAGAATTATTCTTATCAAGTGAGGGAAAATCTTTAGAGGCTGTCGCTCGCTCTTTCTTCCCAACACACGCCCCGCGGCTCTCACCTTCTCCTTCTAGGGGTACCGCATTTTAGCCAATGAATACATCTTCTACCTCTTCCTCTTTCTCATCATCACTCTCGCTCAATCCCTTAATCTCGCCATAAGCACCCCGCTGCTCAATTCTGTACAGATTACCCGAAAACAAACGTACACATCCACGAGCACTGAGAATTAATGCCTATAGCGTCTTCATTATCCCCATACATGATTAAATCTAGCCCTCCTCCTCTCGTTCACTCCTTTTCCCCCCATTTAGCCTCTTTTATCTCTGTCCTTTCCTTCCCTTTTCCATCTTTACACTGACTCTTCTCTCAGCTCATTTCACTTTTCATTAAGAGCGCAGATAAACTAAGCTTTTATCCAGGCAGGGATGCTATACATCAATTCAAGCAGAGGCTGGAGATGGGTTATCACCCGCACTGGCTTGTGCTTGTTCAAACACACGTCTCAAATTGATATGATTATTCTCATAATAAAAGAGAGTGGACCAAGTAGAGAGCTGAAAACAGGAAATAGACTGATAGTGTAATGGATGTTTTTGCATGTTTTTATTTTCTTCTTGAACAATTTAGTCACTGCAGCTTTTCTCTCAGTGCGTGTCATTATGTTATTATCTCTTCGCTTCAGTGTTTTCCTCTGCTGTAAGAAAGTGATATAAAGAAAGGGACAAAAGGAGATAAAGGAAAAGTAGATTACCTAAAAAGGACAAACAGCAGAGGAGATCCGCTCTATGCTAAGCTCGAATCTGTAATAGCTCCGTCTATCCATCCATTTGTCTCCAAGCTCCAGTCCTGATATGGGCCCGGTAACACAACAACACATGATACATCGCTAATTGGAAGAAGACTGATGCTTCCTGCACAAAGTCACCCGCTTCCCAGAAAACCAAAATTAATCTGGACATCCGAGCCTGCGTGTATCTTGGGGCTTAGTATGAACCATTGTCCATATCCAGCAGGGTTGGATATGTTAACACACAATCATTTTATAATCCCCATGTCTACTGAGGAGCTGCAGTTTAACCTGATGTGACCCCCTGCAACCAACCAAGAATGACAGGGAAAGCAGCAAAGCATTAACTGCATTACATGTTGACTTGGGCTTTTTTCATGTTCAGGACCGATACACAGAGTTGACCCTCCTGTCCGTCCCGAGCTTGAACATTTCTCATTCATCAACTGCTCTAAATCAGGGTGATGTGGACCTACAAAAGCACGGAAAATAGATGGATGGAAGGCGTTCAGTTGCTGCTAAATATGAGCAGGAAAGACTGATACGGTGAGAGATTACCAGAGGACGCAAAAAAATACACGGCATGGAATCAAAACACCAACAGCAGCCAAACTGAACGGTCGGGGCTTGGAAACCTCCAATGCAACATCGGATTCATTCTTATTTTTTTGACATGTTTAATGTCAACTTTGTGAATGCAGCCTGTTAACTCCATCCACATGTTGACAGCTGGCTTCTCCCTCAGCGTTTGACAGCAGCTAACCCCTAAAAATATTCATATTTGTTGAAGGTGGCTTTGTTGAGATACCTACATTCCCTTGACTACCATAGCATCCTCTATGGAGCCTTCTGCCAGCAGTGCACGGATCATCTGGTCGTAAGGGGTGGGGTTTAAGGCCACGCCCTTTTTATCGGCTTCCTTCAAGATCCTGTACGCTTCTGCAAAACAAAAAAGAAAAATAAAAACAAAACAGAATAGAAAAATGAGCGAAAGATCAAACTGGACAAGGAAGAGAATTTCAAATCATCTATATTTTATTATGCTAATAACATACCATCACACTATATAATAAGAACGTAATTTATTTAACAAGTTCTGAGCCAAAATTCAGAAGCAATGTGAAAAAAGTAAGTACATCCTTAATGTTTCTACTGGAATTAAAATGGTCAGTAGCAGCCAAGTGCTGCAGATGCTTTGGCAATTTGCTGGTCTCGAACATTCAGCTGTGTGCTAACAAAATGCTAAAGAGGAAGGATATCAGCAATAATCTTAAAGGACATAAAAGTCAATTTCTCAACAAATTTGGAGTCAATCATTCTACCAATAGTAAGCTTCATAAGCAGAAATCATTCAAGGCAACTGCCAACCTTTCATGGAGCAAATTTACAGCTAGTTCACACCATCTGAGAGAAAATGCAAAAAAAAAAAAAAAAATGTTTAAATAAAAATAGGAGAGAGCTACAGTATATCTCAGATTCTCCAGGCCTCGAGGTCAGCAGATTAAATGCTAAAGTTCATGTCAGTATGATTAGAAAAAGACCAAACAAGTATGGCTTGTTTAGAAGAACTCTTGTCCAAAGAAAAAGAAAGTGGTATCTAAACACACCACAAGGCTTATGTTGTGTAGCATCCACGGGACGCCTTTCTGTCACAGAGTCATCCATGAACTGCTCTGCATGGCACATGACAAATGTGAGGGCAACTGCCAAACATCTAAAGCTTCGCTGAAATTGGGTCATGCTACATGACAATGAACCCAGAGAAACCTGCCGATCTACAGTGGAACAAACACCTGCAAACCTCAGTGAGTGACTGACTGTAGATGTACAGTGGCGTCGCCGACCAACCTGAGTTTCTTTGGCAACAATGCAAGATACATTTTATGAGGTTCAGTCGGCCTTTTCAATTCGCTAATTAACACAAATGGCTAATCGGCCAACCACACGGCAGCAACTCAATGCATTTAGGCATGACATGGTCAAGATGACCTGCTGACGTTAAAAGTGAGCATCAGAATGGGGAAGAAGGGTGATTTGAGTGACGTGGCATGGTTGTTGGTGCCAGAGGGGTTGATCTGAGTATTAACAGATGGGCTACAGCAGCAGAAGATCACACCAGGTGCCACTCCTGTCAGCTAAGAACAGGGAACTGAGGCTACAATTCATTCAGACTCACCAGAACTGGACATTAGAAGACTGGAAAAACACACCATGGTCTGATGAGTCTCGATTTCAGCTGCAACATTCAGATCCTAGGGTCAGGCTTTGAAAGCGTGGACCCATCCTGCCCTGTATTAACAGTTGAGGCTCCTGGTGGTGGTTTAATGGTCTGGGAGATATTTCCATGGCACTCTTTGGGCCCCTTATACCAGTTTAAACATCGCAGCCTACACGTGGGTGTTGTTGCTGACCATGTGCAGTTTACCCATCTTCCGACGGCCGACAACTCTGCAGCAACTGCGTGATCCCATCAATGTCAATATGGACTAAAACATGAAGAATGTTTCCAACACCTCGTCAAACCTGTGCCACGAAGAATTAAGGCTGTTCTGGGCTGCAGGCACAGCGACCACACGAAGCAGAAAAGCTGACACAGTAGTTACTGTATGAAAGCTGTTTGGAGGAGATTCATAGTATTCATACATTTCCTTTAAAAAAAAATAAAAAAAATAAAAAAATAAACAGTTTTCTTCCGTCAGAACTGGAGCTCTTTGTCTCCGTCTTTCTTTACATATTTCCATATTTGGAATATGCAGAAATCTCAGATGGCTCGTCCCTTCATTGGGGTATGAAAGGAAATACAATACAATGGCTGGGGGGGGGGGGGGGGGGGGGGGGGGTGTGACACAACAGCCTGCAGTTAATCTGTGGACAAAGATGTAGAAAACAAGGGCTGACCTTATAACACACCCCTGTAAAAGACTTAAACTTAAGCATTGTGCCTTTGTGTTTTTGTGGAGAGTGGTTTGCTGAGCAGCTTTTTGTCCTCTAAACAACTGGGTTCTGTTGGATCCAACCAAGCCACGACTGCTGTAGATGACTGCAGCCACAAAAAAGAAAGCTTGTGGCAATATGTAATGTGCAACAGTGCATTTCAGTAGAACCGCAGAAAGGTCTCAGCGCCGTGCTGAGAGAGGCTTTACTAAGCTGCACGGAGCAGATGAGCAAGACAAAGTAAAACCTGGCAAAGGCACAGGGAATCTGGTCCACTCTTGAAATAAAACCCGTCATTATATTATCGCCGCTGGCAGAAATCTTTCAACAGGTGAAAACACAACAACGCACGACCTTTTATAACGACCGCGCGAGACGGGGCAAAGAATGGAAGTTGATTCCTTTTGAGAGGCTGGTGATTTAGTGATTAAACAACACAGAATAATGCACCCATTTGTATGTGACTTGTGCAATCAGACAGACGACATGCTTCTGGTACGATATCAAGCTGTGTGGAAAAAACTACATTGCTGATCAGATCTTGTAAGCACTTGCATGATGAAATTCTGGGGTCAAATTTTTTCTTCCCTAGCTTTAAAATCACATTTCATCAGACTGGAAATGGGAACTTGACACAACACAGATGGTTTTAAGTATTTAAAACCATCTCAATATGTGTTTAATCCAGCTCTATGTCATGTATGTCAGCGGCATTGGGACCCCCTGCTGCTTACCTTTGACTTTGCCCTTCTTACACAGAGCCAGCAGACGGCCCTGGTAATCAGCATCACGTTTTGCTCCTGGGGGGGTTGGTGGGGGCTGGACCTGCTCTGGGGTGGCAGCTTCTTCATACCAAGTCTGCAAACGGCACACAGAGAAAACAATACTAAAACTCGGTGTGATGTTTTCATTGAAACACAGCAACATCCAGCCTGAAAACGCATTCGGCTGGCGACAGGCTGGTGTGTGCATGTGTGTGTGACCATGCAATAACGCTGGCCAAGCAGGACAGGGTCCCCTCATGCTCGGTCACCCATGTAGCCATGAGGGGAGCGGGTTAAGCTGTATTGGCTAGGGGCAAATTAGGTCTGGCATCCCGGGGGCAAAAGAAAAGTGTATGTGTTGGAGCAGGGGTGTCAACTGAAGAGCCCCCTGGGGTCACCAAGTTCATTGCTTCAGGCAACAGCAATCCCTTCCTGTCTCGTCAGGCTTTGCGCTGGTGGAGCATGCACACCGAAGATGAGAAATGAAGCAGAGAGGAGGAATGGAGCAGCAGAAAACACACAACAAAAAAAAAATCAGAGCAAAAGTCCCCTTTGTTCTGGCTGTAATTAATTTCTTTAAAAAAATAAATAAAAAATCGGATTCTCATTATTTTAGTCCAGCTGAGCATCAAGCATCAGCCATATGGTGGCATTTAGCTGCTGGCTAAATTAGTTGGGCATTGCAGATTTACAGCCAGATCAAGCTGTAATTCCTTTCACCAGCCAGCCAGTCTGATTGACTACCCTTCAGATCAGAGCTTCAATCCTGTTTGCTCTGCATGTAATGAACAGGGGCTTAAAGTGCAGCAGACAGGGGGGGATTGTGTGGAGAGCAGCTGATAAGAGTTTTCAGAGGTTTTTTTTTTGGGGGGGGGGTGTCACTCTAACGATCAGAGGGCAGAGTCAACTTGCTCTTTTGGGTAATTTATTCAGTGAGAAACAGCTTCTATTTAGAAAAAAAAATCAAATTGTAGTATCATCAGAATGAAAATAAGTGGCTGTAAGTCCTCTTTATTATGAACGATGGAGAGCAGCTTCAGTTTTTATTTAGCTGCACTCAGCTTTCAACATTATATCAACTGAGGACAATACAGATTAATAAATCAATAGTCACACACCAACTCCGAACAGAATATTACTGGACACTTAGAGTGTGTGTGCATTATGTAGAGTTTCTTAGTATGATATTTAAGCATTTATAATCAGTTTTAAATCAGCAGCCTAAATGTTGCAGGCAGTTGTGTTTTCTCTGTTCCTTCTTGTCATTGCAAAATTAGCTAAAAGTGACAAAAACCATGCCTTCTGTTTACCAGTATGGTTTATTTATGCTGCAATAAATTATCACTGTCAGCTAAAATGAAGTGACAGAGATTAGGAATGAAATCATACATTCATTTATATTAATGTCCAATTCATTTTAGCGGCGTTTTAGTTATATATGACAGTTCCACTGAAAATGCTACGAAATATAAGATCCCAAAGACCAAGGTGATGACAGGAAAATGGTTTGTAGACTTTAAAAAGTCAGAAAAATATTACCTGAAGACAAACTGATCAACGACTTGACTTTAATCTGTCCTTCTACAGTATCACTGTCATTAAAGATACTTTCAGTTAAATTTATTGAAAATGTAAGGAGAGACATTTATGTAAATTGTGTTGGGCGTCATCATCTTTGCAGCGTGGCTTCAGAGATCCAGCTCTCCTGCAACTCTTGAGAGCCTCATGGCCTGGGCTTTTCAGATTTTCCTGCTCTGCTTTTTCCCACCTCAAAGAACCTCCTAGCAGTTATTCTTCTGAATAAGACTTCTTCATAACGTAAATCTCACGCAGCTGGGGTTTTACCTCGGGCACCTCGAAGGGCACCTTCTGCCCATTAATCTTCAGGATATCTGCCAGCAGACGTAGGGTCCTCTCCCTGGGAATGGTGTTCTCCTCCTGCATCTTTGTCCATGTGGCCTCTGCCTTCTGCCAGTCATTTGTCTCCTCTGAAAACAACCAGACGCAGATTAAAAACCCATGACACACGGACCTTTGTGGCCCAACACTCAGCTCACCACTCAGACTGCACCAGACAGCAATTTATGACAAAGCTCTCCACGCTGAGAAACGGCAATCAAAGCTCTAATCTGATCGATTGGCTGACCCTCAACTATGCCGCAAATTTATCAAACGCACTAACTAGTGTATGTGTGTGCAGGGAAGTGGGGGTAATGGGTTGACAATCAGCTTTAACACTCCAATCACAACTGTTATCAGCTCTGCCATCACCTGCAGCAAGCACACCGTGTCTTCTGCTTCCTTCTGACTGCCCTCACTCTGGCGCACGCTCAGAGACTGACCAAAAAAACAATGATCACTTGGAAGCACGGGCAGGAGATTGTAGGAACAAAGACGAAGTCCAAACTGTGAGAAACAAAATAAAACCTGTTTTCCATCAGCTGGGTGGCAACTCAGCACGTCTGAATGACCCCCGGTTCATTTTGTGGTGTCTAAGTCAGGCCTGTGTATGTATGTATATATGTATCACTTAACACGGTGCGAGTCTGCTGTAATCATGAGTGTTTTTTTTTTTTTTTTTTTTTTTTTACATCTTCAGGTTTGGCATCGTTACTTAGAGAGACACATATTTGAGCTGCAGTAACAGTCTGATGGTGATGCGCTAACACCCGTCTAGCTGTTCTCTGCCTCAGCACCGAGAACAAAGAGAGGTTGAATCAAAGTCATAATCTACCGGTGACACAGTCCATCTCTGCCTCCATCCTTTATTTACAGAGCTAAACAAAGTAAAAAGACTTACTGCAGAGCCTGAGAAGGAAGCTATACATCTCATCTCTGTCACACTCGAACAGCTTAGTTGTCATGTCCACCATCTGCTCCAAGGGCTCCATCTAAACGCAGGAAGATAATACGCACGTCAGATTTAAAACATTTGCATTGTACTTGCTCTTATTTTTGTTTAACTATCTGTAGAGAAGCTCACTCCTGAGTAATCATGTGCTCGTGTATGTTACCTGGTTAGACATTATGCATTTCTCTGCATACCACTGCAGGCGTCCAGGCTTTGCCCTCAGACCAGGGGTCTGCACAGAAGAAAAACAGAGGACAGAGCTCTGTTACAAACCAGAACATAAGTAAATAACACCTGTGTCAAACAGCTCCTTTCATCAATGTATTTAACCTATGTACAATGTGTGTGTTAAGTTCTGCTCAAACATATCAGCTGTGTAAAGTTGTGTAAATATGACCTAAACCCTATAATGAAAATATTAAAACATCAGCCTCAATTACAGCACAGAGCACAAATCCAGTTTAATTAAATCAAAGCTAGAACCATCCCAGCATTATCCTTTAAGTAAATCCCTTCTGGCTCACACACACCCATCGTGCACAAAGACATTTTTAAATGTTGCTACTACTTCATGAACACCATTGAACGCCTAGAAGAAAGATGGTTACATCCCTTGATTTGGAAGTGTTTTTTTTTATCTTTATGAAAAGGAGCTTTTGCCTTTTAAGAAGATGCAGCCACAGATGGATTATAAAATGACGGACCCCTAGCCACAGATGTATAAAGGCACCGCCCTGTTTGTTGTACAAGACTGAAAAACAAACAAAAAAAAACTCCACAGAGCATTCAATTACCATTTGTGTTGGGTCTTAAACTGTATGTTACAGATACTTTGCATCACTCTGTGTTTGTCTCTTTTTTGTCATCTCAGACCCCAACCGGTCAAAGCAGATTGCTGCCCTCACTGAGTTTGGCTCTACTCGACTTTTTTTTTTTTCCCTAAATCCCTGTTAACCTGGTGTTGCTTTTCTTTTTGGTCATTTTACACAACCTTGTGATAACTGTATGCCCTGTTCTTATTGTTCTCTGTGATGTTTTTTTTCCCCCCATTTACAAGTGAATAAGTCCCAGTTCCTATTTGTTACTACATTTGCCACAACACTGGAATTGGCTACTACACAAACAAACTCAAAAGAAATACAAGAAACAGTTCATAACACCAACTCTTTAAAGCAGGCTTGTCCAAATCCAGTCGCAGTCCTGCATGTCTTAAATGCATCCTCTGCCACAACACTCCTGACCCAAATGAATGGATCATGATCAGCTTGTCATCAAGGTCTGTACAAGTCTGTTATCAACCCATTCACCTGAATCAGGTGTGCTGAAGCAGGGAAACATCTAAGACATGCAGGGCAGCGGTCCTCCAGGACAGAATTTGGACACCCCTGCTTTAAAGCATCAGGGGGAATGGATCAATGCTGGATCAATAGATTTATCAAGCTTGTAAACTACAGAAAAAGAAACATGCGACTCGAAGCAGCTGGGTGGCTGTTACATTACTTCAGTCTTTCCATCTGTGTTTTAATAACCGGAGCCGGGGTGCATAGACAGTGCTGTCCATGACCAAACTGCAGACCAGGGAAATACAAGTATCTGAATCAGTTTGCTGTGTGTGTTTTAGTGAGATCTCAGGCTTGGCACTTCACGTCTCCTCATATGACAATAATGTCCATCAGGAGTTATTGAGAGCAATGTGTGTCCACAATGTTGCGTAAATCTGCCCACCCATCTCAAATAAGACAGCTGGTGGAGCCGAGTATCACCAGTTGCTGTAGACGGAGCTCCAACCACTTGGTTGGAAACGGAGCTGCAGTATTATTTCTGTGATGTTTTGACCAAAGCATGTCATAGACATTTCATAAGACCTCAGAAAATTTGAGAAAAAAAACAAAAGCTATATTTCTATTTTAATAGGCTCGCCTGTCCTGTTCAAGTATTTTACTACTGTAAAACGGGATGTACGAGTCTTCCATTTTCCAGAGATTTGTTTTTACTTTTAGGACACCAATGATATGCAGATAAGCAGAGTATTTGTGCTGTCAATAAGGGCTGACATAGATTGATCTGAAGGCTCATGTAGCCGCGATTTAGCCTGATATGTGCACTGCCTGGATGATTATTATCACGGAATAACAGTGATCAGGATTTCATCTGTCTCCTGGGGGCTTTGATACAATCTGAATAAGACCAGGATTGAGAAATTTCACTCTCCCTCTCTTCCTCGTAATCTGGCTAAGAAAAAAAAAATAAAAATACAGAGGGCCACGGAGCGATCTGGCGGGAAGTTAATCTGAGCGAGGATCAACGGTGCTCAATCCCCGCTGGCCTCTTTGATGGGAGCCCATCATACAGTGAGAGGGAGGACAAAGTGAAGGAAATACAGGCTTCATCCCTCACTTCCGTCATCCTTTCATTTTTCAATCCCCACATCTCTCAATCCCTCCCTCTTCCTCCAAATCTCTCCTGCTCCTGCGCCGTCTTTTTCCCCTGCCTCCTCTAGCTATCCCAGGCAAAGGCATTATGTTCTTATTCCACCAGCCAAAGGGACAAATTAAAATGTGTAGCACTCACCCTCTCTGTCTGCCTAATCTTCTTAGAGACTAAGGCCCGGTGCAAGTGCTCCATCTTTTTTGCCTCCGATTCGCTTTACTTGGAAAAGTCTTGAGGGCTCAAAGCAACACAACGACTCGCAAACACACATGCGAACGTGTTTGGGATTTTGATTCGGGACAAATCTCCCTAATCTGGGATGAAAACAAATCCTCAGAAATAAGAAGGGACATAACTGACACATGCACACGTAGATAGAGAAAAAAAAAAAAAGCACAACAGTCACTTTCAGAGAAAGAAAATGGAAAAATGTTAAGCAGGTCAATAATATCAGGACAAAAAAACAAAAAAACAGTGTTACTATCAAGGCAACCACGTTGCCTCTTTAAGAGTCCTGTGTGACCTTTAGGTCCAAGAACATCTTTACAGGTTTCTCTCTGATCCTTACATACATGCACAGAAAAAAAGATGAAAACTAAAGCCGGCCCCGTCTCACCTCCACTTAACAAACCCTCTCCATCTCTATTCCTAATGTTCCAATTCCATTAATCATCTGACCACTCATCCCACACACACACACACACACACACACACACCCAAACCTCTCTCCCCAACACAAAAACACATAATGGCTCACCACTCTCTAGCAATACTACCTAACCTTGACCATCACACACGCACACACACGTGCTGCAGTAATAAGCCTGGCCACCTGACAATCCCCTACCTAACCATGACCATTTAGCACAAAATTGGCCACCTTTCTCTATCATTACATTTAATTAGCTGTGATTAATCAGCTGCCAATTATACCAAACAGAGCCTAAAGAGAGACACCACTCTGGACTGCCACTTGACGCTCTCACAAGGAGGAAAAAAAAAAAAAAAAAAAAAAGTATTGAGTGTATGCATATTTGGGCAATAAGAGATATGATTCTGCTGTAGTCACCTGAGAATGACACGCTCTGTGATGTGTAAGAAAGGACAGCTGAGGAGCAGACTTTCACCTCAGAGACTTCGCTCTGAAATTAAACTTTTGAAATACTTTACTATTAATTATGTCCAAAAAAAAGGTCAAATGTGTAAACTGATAATGAACAGGGAACTGTTCACATCTCTCTGCCGTTAATGCTTCAAATATTCATCAAGGAATAATGGAATCGATCACGCCTCATTGTTAAGTTACGATTCTTTCAAAGAACCCAGAAACAAATAAATCCAACTTTTCACTTCTCTTCAGTTATGTGAAGAGTTTTAGTGTCTTTTTTTCGGTTGTATATGTCAACACTCAGTGAGAAAGTCTATAAAGCCATAAACCAGCATGCAGATAATAACCTTTTAGCAGCTCAAGAGCCAGATATTTCTTTTCAAAATAATTGAGGTAAGAACAATATGAACACCAAATCATGGAAAAGGTGCTATAAATACAACATTAGAGGACAGTAATGCCTCCTTTGGTGGGAATAAATTTACTTTTCAAAATATTTTGCATGAATGTTCACAAGTTACTGCCATTTTCTTGCTACAATATCAAGTTGTTTTTTTTTTAATACACTGAATCCCCCAAAGAAACTCAGAGGGACTTTAATAGTCTTTTTTTTCTTGACAGGACCACTTGTAGATCTAGTTTATTTACGAGCTATCAATAATCTGACATCGCTGGCATGTAGTTGACCGTTATAAATAGGATAGGAGCCATACAATCTAGGAAGGAGGGGGCACAATAACAACAGGCCGATGACGTTTAAGAGGGTTTGAATCCTCAAGAGGGACAAATCCCCCTTTTAGTGCACACCAGGACAGGAGATAGAGAACAATATCAGAGAGATGGAGTACAGACATTCCTTCCTCTGTTTTGTTCTCATCCAGATCAGACAACATAATGGCCTCGTTTCTCCTCCTCCGTCCGGCTCGTCCCCCTTTTCATCTGTTCATCATTCTCTCGGTGCTGCTGTCCAGTGCCAGACCTTTGGTTTATCCATGTGAAAATCGCTTCTTATCTGCCCGCTTTGCCTCTCTCTTTTTCTCACGTTAATCTACAGGGCTTATAGCAGGACTTAAGATGACAAAGATATAAATATTCATGAAATATTTGGGTCAGATGATTTACAACAACAAAAGAGAGGATGGTAATTCCATTCTGCATGTCCTTCACTGCCCTTAGGATTGGGCTCATGCAGAAGGTACAGCTAGTTTTTGTTTCTTCTTTCAGGCACACTAAAAATAAATAACATTTTTTCTGATATGGGATGATCCAAGTTAGGTTTAAAGAAGCAACAAGCTTCAAAAAAAATCATGAAGTGAAGTGTTCCACTCATTCATTAAGGTCACACATTCACATATTGGTGGCATAAAAGTGCTCTTAATATTACATTATTTAACTACATTACTTAAGTTACATTTCATTGACATTATCCAAGTTTAACGTGCGGTCATGTTCAGCTCATCACGAGCTTCTGATCTGGTGCCTTTAACAGCTCCCGTGGGAGGACGTGAGCACGTGCGCCTACCTCAATGATCTTTCGGGCTTCACGGTAACGACCTGTCTGGAGGAATGCGAAGAACAGATCGTACAGCATGGTCATCTCCCCCCGCTCCTGACTGATGAAGTCCATGACTGCAGAAAAACAGGCAAAGATGATCAGTGATTGGTTTGTCTTTTTAATCCAGATTCCATTATTTCATATCAAGTCTGTTCCCAAACAAATAAGTGAAAATAGGTCAAATCAAGGCGTTTAATCTTGGTGAGGTGAGGTGCTTTTTGTTCTATGATTTCCTCAGAAATAATCAAATCAGAAATAATTCTTGGTCTGGATTTAACATCGACTAACTTGCAGACAAGTTTCTGAAAACTGGGACTACGTTTAGTTCTAATCTGAAAATCGAATATTCCCATTTAAAGTTGAGCACATTTCCATACTAAAACCTTCCTTTAAATCCCCATCTTATTGGAAAATAGCTTGATAACTGCTGTGGAAAACCCGTCATGTTTTTCTGTTGATGAACTCCAACCAAAACGTAAATGAAGATCTTTCGACAACTTCTGTCCATTTTGTGTAACGTGAGCACCGAGCTGGTCTGCTCGAAGTCGGGAACATTTTTTTAATTCTTTAAAAAGGTGAGCTTTTGGTCTAAAAAGAGAAGGGGTTGCTTGTTCTCACTTTAAACGACGGAGTGGAAAACAGAACAATCTGGTGAATTTTGTGAGTCAGAGGTGGCGCTGGTCAACATGCTGCCCTCACTATCGCTAAAGTTACTTCTTTTTTTTTTTTTTTTTGATAAGGATGCAAAGCTGACTCTGGGGTTTATTACCTTTTAGGACATTAGGGTATAAAAGCGGGAAAGGAGGAGCTGGAGAGGTGCTCCACCACACAACTTTAACCCTCGCTCACTCAGAGCCACTTGCTCCTGGAGCAACGCTGAACTTGACCTTCTCACCGCCTCGCTGTCAAGTTACGTGGCGGTTGCTCCAAGTGGGATTAGCTACCATGCTTCACTGCAAACCTGGACTCGACCCCTCTGACCTTCTGGTCCTCTTATCCACTCTTGGAACGGATGCACTTGTTATCAGTGCGTTTAATGCAAACACTGAAAGGGTACTTTTGGGCACGCGTGCACAAAAGAATGATAAAAGGTTGGAGTCAATCAGGAGAAACAAAGTTTGATGGAGCTTAATGAGAGAATGGAGTGTAGCTGGGAGAAACGGTGACACGGGGCGCTGCTATTCTGAACTCTGAAGACATTAGGACATTTCAAGCCTGTAAAGGATTGTGATATTTTTACATTAAGGGAAGAAAAAGTTTGCGGCTTAAGGTGTTGATCACGAAGCGCAAATATCCCAGTTTACATCAACATTTACATCAGGCTGCACTGTTTTTTTTTTTACTGTTTATGCATTCCTATTTTTTGTGTTCTCATTGTCTTATTGATTTCAAATTATAACATTTTATTTTATTGTACTTTGGTCAGCTTAGTTGCTTTTGAATATGCTACATAAACATAAGTCACCTCGTGTCTCCATTTCAACTTTCTCATTAAAAATAAAAGTGCTAAATGCTATAAAGATCATTCTGAAAATAAATCTCTTTCGCTATCTGGACATGTCATGCTCATTATTTTACTGTGTGGGTCTACAAGAATATGTTCATAAGCTTTAAAAAAATGAATAAAAAAATAAACTTAGATCATTGCAGCTTTTAACGCCAAAGAAGAAGAATAAAATCTTTACATTTTACAAGCAGCAACTTTAAAACTGGGAAACTCTTGGCTTTGATGAAGCTGTAACTGTTGGTAATGAAACTCAACTCATGTTCTGTTGATGTTCAAGTGAAAGATCAGAAAACTGAGTAGTGAGACAAATCTGCAACCTTTCTGCAGCGAATCGGTGTCTCCATTCTCCACCAGACCAACAACGATGTCATGGATGCGCGGCATCAGGTTGTAGCGTTTCTGACACTCCAGCGTTGATTCGAGAGCTCCAGTAAGGTTCTTGCTGTAGACAAACACACACAGAGGAGGAGGAGGGGGAGGGGAGAGATCAGAAAGTGAGCTCAAAGCCAGGTCCATCCATTCAGTCTTGTACAGGACCGCGCTGGTGGAGAATAAAGAGTGTATGTTGGAGTGTTAACCCTTGTGGCCTCCAATTCAAGCACCTTGACCTGCCTCAACAGTAAGGGCCTTTGAATTCATGACAGCATGACTATAGGTGCTGAAGCCTTTTGGCCCCAATACATCATTCTCACACAACCAGGCGCGCTCACAAGCACCTATCTGTAAGGGGCTAATGACGCTCTGGACAGGCTTTTAGAGGCGAAGCAATGCGGCAGATAAAAGGACTTCAGTGATCTTTACCCTCTCTGCTCAGCCTCCAACTTCTCTTGTGCTCCGTCTCTTTTATCCACCCCAAACCCCTTTAATCTTGACTCGTTTCCTTTTCCTTCCAATCTTCATACTTCCTCTATCACTTCTTCTTCTCTATGCACCACGCTCTTTAAGATTTCGTGCTGCCAGCTCTCAGTCTCCTACAATGACCTCATTCTTCTTCAGCTGAACAAATTGGCACAAATAAGGTAAGAACATGAGAGACCCCGCTCACCCCCCCTGCCACACACAGCTCACCCCTTTCTTCTCATGTCATCCTTTTCTCCCTCAATCTATCCTCCTCTCCTCCCTCACAACAAACAAAGGAGCGTGCCGAGGAAGAATTTGTGCGCCTGACGGGGTGATAACGAGAGAAGAGAGACGGAGATGGGAAAGGAAGGCAAGAGAGACCACTTCAAGCGCCGCTATTGTGACAGCGCCGCCATCAATCTGCTGATTGGGTAATTACCATGTCAATCACACAGAGGTCAAAGCAGATAGGGCATTCACGGGGAGGCAGAGGGGAGAGTGAGTACAAGATAGATGGACAGATTGAGAGCGAACAGCTATAATTTGGTAAGTGTTTTCTCCTCTAATCAATTAGAAAAGAGGAGAAGCAAAATACGCGCAGAGTGGCCAGCAACTTGGGCAGCTAGAAAATATTTGACCTTGGGTTTGGCTTCAACGAGACAGGAGCAAAGGAAAGCGATGTAAGGACGAGGAACGGAGTGATTAGAGCTGGAAGGCAGAGAGGTCTGCAAATTGAAATGAAGAGGGACAACGTTATTCGGGAGCGCCAGTCAAGAGGCTGTTCAAGCACACGACGGTCTGATTGAACAACACAGAAGAGAGACTAAGAGATGTTTGAAAACGATAGAAAGAGTGCTGAAACAAAACAAGACCAGCGAGGCCGACATTCGGTTTTACTCCAAATGAGAAAAATGGGTTGAAAAAAAAAAAAAAAGATGCATTAAGTTAATTCCTGCAGCGTGGTACACAGGGAGTCATTTCATGTTGGGAGATAATTCATTTCTGATATTGGTCCATCTTATTCTTTACTCCTATCACATGCTTACTTATAATCTCTCCTTCCTAATGTGGTCTCTTTGAGGAGGAAAGGGAAAAAAAAAAAAGCTCTTTGCAAAACGAGGCCTGGCGTTGCAATTACATACCATCTCTCCACCCGCTGATCCACCCCCTAAAAAGAGCTAAAGATGTCGAAAGATGGATAATTTCCCCTTGGTACAATTTAACTGTCACTTCGCATTGCCATTTACTGCAGCCCACGGCCTTGTTAATGTCCCCAACTTTGCATGTCAGCCACTTTCCAGCCAATTAAGCCCTGAAAAAATAACGAGCGCTCTGCTCGGTGGAAACCTGAAGGATTAGACAAGGAAGCTCATTTCTACTCATCTCACTCCCCCTTCAATATTTTTTTTTTCCCCCATCTGTGTCCCTTTTTTTTCGCTCGGCATGAGATGGACAGACCTGTTATCAAGTCACTGTCCTAATGTGAAAGAGAACAGGGTGTCTGTGTCTACAAATGCAAGTGAGACTGTGATCATGACAACACCAGGCCGATGTCAGAAATGTGCTAGAATGACACTTATTTAATGCTGATATTATTCATGCTACTAAACAGTGATAGTCTATGAAAAGGTCTTACATTTTTGAATCATTAGGAATACTTTGGCCATGCAAAGATTGGTAAATATTTTATAGTTAACAAGGCAACACACTCCTGATTTAACTGTCAGTATTGCAGGTAGCAGACACACACAAAAAAAAGAATCAATCAGAATACTGCAAGACTGAAATGTTGAAATCAAATAAAGAAAAACGTAAAAATGTGTTTAAACCATAAACGTCATGAGATGAGCGAGGGTGCTGATTCAGAATGGACCCTGGTTAATACACGTCCTCAGCTCTAAAGGCAACTGCTGGGTAAAATATACAAGATTTTCTAAAACTGTTCAAATGCTTCGGGAGGTTGACTGCTACTTTTCAGCTAAAGAAGGACACAAAACTAAAACAAAGAGACAATGAACAATACTTTTTTTTGTTGGTTTCTAATGAGGAGTAAATTCTCAAATATTATCCTTTAAGAAAAAGCTGAAAACCGTGAGAATTAAATGCATCTCCAACAGATTTCCTGCGTTGTCCATCTTTGCATCTGAGTCTGTTTTCCAGCTCACAGTGCTTTCATTTATCTACTCATGAATCTATTTCTTAGGCCTCAGGAGTGGAGCTGAATGACACTTTTTTTCCCCCCTCTTCCTCAACGCCACTCATCTCTATTCAACTCTGTGCCCGCCTCCTTATATTCCATCGTCACGCTGCTGCCTTATCATACATTTCCTGCCAGCTCTTCATTTTGTTGGACTCATTAGCATTTACTGTCGCTAATCACTTCCTCGAGGATGGCAATCTGAGCTAGCTGCCACCAAGTATAGTGGCAGGTTAGCGCACACAATACTGAGTGGACGGGCTTGAAGGCTAACAGGGCGGTGCATATGATGGGCTGTCAAGGGCTAATCTGGCAGAGAAGTGTTCATTAAGTCATTAGCGCTGACGCAGCGACGAGATGGGTGCAGGCGGAGTGATGCCTGCTTTTGTCCTCCTCCACTCCTCCTCCTCTTTCTGACTGTGCGTTTGCCCACTGACTGACGGAATGAAGACGTGGAGATGAATGGATGAAGATAAAAAAAAAAAAAGATTAGTGTTGGGAGGAAGATTTAGCTGGAGTGCCAAAGTCAAGTGTTGTGCTACTTCGACCTGCCCAGAACTTGACCTGAAGTGAACCGCTGATTCGTTACCTCACTCCTGCAGGACAACATTTTATAAAATAAGTCTTTAAGAAATAGAAAAGAACCTTTGGAAATATGGTCCGTGTCTGCTGTCTATATTTAAAAAAAGGTCAAGTAACTCCGCCAAAGTTTTATCCTGCCCATTAGGTTTGCTGACAAAACACTGCCAGCGAAAAGCACACAAATACACCACCAGTTAACAGGAGACAGATACGCTGGGATACCGGCAGCCAACTTATTCTCACGTGTTCATCAGTACTTGCTCACTGCAGTTTCGTTTGGAGGAAGTACAACTGGCGCTTGATTTGTGAGCACGGCCGCGGTAAGCTGCTGTGTGCGTTCGAATGTTGGCTGCTGTTGATGACCCAGGAGTAAATTAGCCCGCTAATCTCACAGAGGCAGTGATTAACGGGTGAACCTGGAAACGCTGTCCGCGCCTGAGGCCAGACTTGCAGCAACGTAAACAGCGGCGGGGGAGCACCGATTCGTGTATAAGCATCATTTGCAGAGGTCTACCTCTTGTGCAGCATATACACAAGAGGTAAACTCTAAGAAAGCATGAGCAGGGTGTGTGTATGTGTGTGCGTGTGTGTGGCGGAGGGCCCCCAAGAGCACATTGCAGTCTATAGTGAATCCAGCAATTAGTGCTCTGTACATAATTAACATGCTAATGAGTTGTTCTAGTTAAAAGCTGCTCTGAAAAAAAAAAAAGAACACACACGTGGACTGAACAACATACACATGCTGAATAGGGTTTAAAGGTGGGGCAATAACAGTGAGCCCCCGCAGCAAATGGTTACTGATGTTTATTTGCTTGTTTGCATTATGGGAAGAAGAAGTCCTGGGCGGACATCTCTCAATGCGCACACACACTTAAACTTCAGAGGATAGTGGAGGCTGTTTCAGGAGATCAGGGATGGGGGCTCATGGGAGAGGTTGCAGCTGGCATGTCCTCAAAACAAACAAAACCTGGCTGTAACAAACGTACATATACTGACATAAATGAGCAATTTCCACATCCTCTCTCTTTCTGAGTCGCTGACCCAGAATATAACCTCAGCTATGATCACAGGGAGGGATGCGCGACTCATTGAGATGCACATACATACACACACCTGGCAACAGGCTTTGGCAGACGGGAGCACAGATCTGTAAACAAAAGTGAGCTTGTTGGCTGCTTAGTGGAGAATATGAGCCATAAAAATTGAACAAACTACAACAAAAATATATTTTAGTTTTGTTTCAGTTTATGACCCGTGTTTGGCGATTTTCTTTCACTTTCTGCGTTACCTTTCCAGGTAAGCAGTGACGACAGGCGAGCAGAGGTTGCTAGTGGGCTTGGCCAGTCCAAGGGTGAAGATGGTGTCCTGCAGCCGCTGCACGGCAGGGATGAGCCCCTTGGCTGCGACGGCGGTGAGCATGTGAAAGACAGCAGTGATGTTGGCGTCACTCAGCACCACCTCCTTCTCCTTCATCTCCTTCAGGATGTCCATGGCCTCTGTGAAGGAGGGAAAGCAGGAGTTAAGTGTCTGATGCTTGAGTGAAATGCACGGTTGAATTTCTTTAAGCGGTTGACTCAGACTGATTTAAAAAATACTGAGAAATAAAAGGACAAAAAAGACGAGGAGAAAGAGAGATAATGCAGAGAGATGAGGGGAGAGAAACTGAGAGGTGGGCAGAGCTTGGCTGAGAGAAGAGTAGGGTGTGTGGATATGATAAAAGGCCCCTTTAGCTAATTCCATGTGGGGAAAACAAACCCATATTAAAACAGCTTTTGCACCCAGCAGAGATGCAAATCCAACCCCGTATAATGCCAACTCTGTGCTAATTGCTACTTGCGGTTTTCTAAACGAGACTACAATTACCAGACCTCGACAATGGAGGCCAGCTTTTTGCCGTGGCCATGTGGAAAGCACTTGGGGGGCTAAATTATAGGTATGTGGCGACAAGGGCCCGCTGTGGCCCCAGTAAGACCCCGGTAAGCGCGTTGAGGGGTGGATCAGTTTGGTCAAGTCCAGGCGGTAATGGAGGGGTTTTTACTGGATCAAGCGCCCATCTGGCCAACAAGAGGGGCTAAATGATGAAAAGAGTCGGGTATGTGTGTGCATGTGTTGTATCAGCGAAAAGTAATTAAGATGTGTTTACTGTCTATTTAGACAGCTGCTAATGGGCTGTCAGCGATATAGCGGCTATCCACCACAGATACTAATCTATACAGCGTGACCAAGAGGAAGGGAGGAGATGAGCTGCAGAGACACTGAATACATTTAAATAATGTGCATTAAAGTCTCCAATTGCAGGGTAATATTTGGCATCGTGCTTAAAATTCACCAAACGGAAATCTTTCCTACATTTGTTTGTGTAGATTTAAACCAAAAGAAAAAAAAACACAAAGGCAAAAGCAAAAAAAAAAAGGAAAATCTTCCTTAAGTGATCAAATGTGCATGTGATGATCCCTACACCTACAAAGCTGTTAACTCAACAAAACCCTTCAAACAAGAGTGTCACTCGATGCTGAGAACCCACATTCATAAACACTTGGGGGATGAGAAACAGGGGCATTGGTGAGAGCTTTGGCATCCTAATTTTAGTCTGTCTTTCCATCAGTCCACCTCTCTGTGCCAGTTGTTATGGCAATGGAAACCCAAGGCTGTCAGAGACTTAATGGGGAAATAGAGAAAGGAAGGGTGGGGAAGGGGTGACCAGTACTGGAGGAGACATAGCAAAACAGGAAGGATGTTAAAGGCCAGACAATAAGAAAATGATGAAGCTGGTGAGATGGATGAGAGGCTGGTTACCTGAATTCATCAGCCATCAAGGGTAGAAAAGGGACAGTTTTGACATCACTATGTTTTCTGCAACTTCCCCCTGCACTCTGTTGTTGTTCTCTTTTTCCTCTGCCACAAGGATGCAGAAATTCACCTCCACAACTGTTCTTTCCAATTTATTTTCCAGCTAGTTCATTCAAAGTTAATACTTTTTCATGGCAATATTTTTTTAACAGCCATAAAAACACTACTCATAACTCAAGTGAATGCAGTTCCATCCTTGACCCACAGTTCTTTCCAACCAACGTTGGATATATGCACAACAGGATTTTTTTTACTTGCTTCTATTCAAAAATCAGAAAGAGGATTTTTGAATTTTGTCAGCTTTTTTTTTGAACAACTGTATTTAGTTTTCATCAGGGTACATAACAACCAATGATATTACAGGCAAGCCAAGCACAAAACTAACGGCGAGGCAGTGGCCACAAACAGCAGCTGCTCTGGCAGGACTGACCGTCAGTGGCACTGCGAGCTGACCCTGGCCACGACTGAGCCAAGCCATGCTGTGCCGTGCCATTAGAGACAACAATCGACACTGCACAGTCAAAAACAATATCAGATCAACCTCCTGTATAGAAACATCAGTGCTCAACTACTGTAATATTTTATATTTATATTTTAACTGATCATAGCTGACAACTTACTCAGCATACCCAACGAGTATGAACGATGACACAGTTTGTGTAACCGTCCCTGGCTTTTCATCTTCTGAAACACTGATCAGGGTGAAAAACATTTAGATATAAAATATTCTTAAACCTGGCAACATCTTAGTAAAATGAATGATGATGATTATTGCTGTTTAGTTCCATTCAAATAAGACCAGTGTAAAAGAGAACAAAACTAGGACTTTCCATATTCACACTAACTTAATTATCATTGAATGCTAATTGTTTGCTTCCTGCTAAGTTACAAACCAGGGCTGAAAGGGTATATCAGTAATTTTAAGATGCAGTATTTGGTCATTAAGGCACCAAAACGTGGCATGTGCAGGTTTTGGACTATCTAGTCGTTTTGTCACAAGGGATATAAAAGATAAAGATAAAAGATAAAGGGCTTTTTCCTTATAGCTTTGTTTCTACAAACTCAACAGTGAACTGAACAACCATGGCACAGGGGTGATGTTTGCCAACAACAGGAAGAAAATAAATCAAGTACAGAACATTCCTTCTACATTATACCATTTCATACTAGACTAATGAGCACACAGAAACTTCCCAACGGTGGAAGGGGAACAATTAGAAATACTGTTTTTTCTGCATTGATAACTTTTGTTGATGGGTGTAATTAAGAACTAATAAGCTTCTCACTCAAAGCTTTTATTTCACTCACAGGAATGAGTTCACAGTGGTTGTCGGTTCTAGAAAATCTTTTCTGTCTTCGTACCTGGTTCACCATTTCCACTTTCAGCTGTGTGCCGTCTGCTGTGAAAGGGGGAAACATGAACCGCAAACACAGCATCCCCTTTTTTATAAATGCACTCTGTTTTATTGCTCTGAGTTCTTAACGGCACCGCATGCATTTCATATTTGAGCCATGTCGCATGTGGGATTTTAAGTTCTGCCCTGTTCAACCCTGTGAAACTGGGCATTGCACCTTTTTTGATGAAGAAACTACAGGACACTTAGTCAGATATGAAGCCAGCATGTTCTGCAACGCATACTACGATATTAAATGGTAATTTATTCAATGGCTGAAGTGAATGAACCAAGAGATTCCATAAATGTAGCAACCCCACCTGTGTTGGGTATTAAAGACAGATACAGGTTTCTCATTCAATTTCAGTTATTTATACTTGAGTCAATACAATAACCAGAAAAGAGACCTAAAAACAGCTGAAGTGGAAATTACATGGATAAATGAAATCATGAACCAAAAATATTTATAGAAAAAAAAAAAACTTGTTACATAAAATCACTGCCTGAGCCAAACATTTCCCTAGAAAAAAAGACAGCCACAGACGCTGCCATCAGCATAAACAATATCACGGCAACGACCTGACCTGGTGTCAAGTCGGCACTATTTATCATACATATGATATATTCTTCCCCTCTGCCTCTCTCCATCTACCCGCACCTCACTCCATCATCGCTTGGCGGACCTGTTAATCACCGAGACCAATGGCTCGGAGCTGATCCTGCCCAAATGGAAGTTAGCTAACGTCTCTTCTTCCAACATCCAAGCCTCCCCCGTAGCGCTCTCCCTTCATTTCCCCCTTCATCCACCCATTGAGCCGGTGTGCATATCCATCAGCTCAGCCAGGCATCATGTCCGGCGCAGCGAGCCCGTCCCCTCAAACGCACATCAAGAGATGGGAGGTAGACGGGCCAGGTAAACAAACATCACACAGTCCAATGGTTCATCTAATGTTCCATGACTTGACTGCTCGCGATGTCTCTTTCCTGAAACGCACACAACACTAAAGACATGTCCAGGACCCTCTGAAGCCAGAACAAGCTGCATTTACTAAAAGTGGAAGGTCGGAAAGACTGAGGGAGAAGGGCAAGAGCAGGTCAAAAGGACACATGGTGATAGAGGAGAGATGTTGTTAATAAAACAAAAGGAGAGAATAAAGGCAGGAGGTGAAAGCTGTGTTTAGCCTCTTGAAGCCTTTTATTTGCGTGGCAGGTTCAGTGATTCACATGACTGACAGCCTAAAGTCATTTTGGTATGGACTATACAAAGACATGGTCTAATAGTAAGCAATTATATAGGTGCTGGCAGAGGAAAAACAATAAATTAATTAATATATACATAGGTGAACGTATGAGGCGATTTATAGCGTATCTACTTTAACACTGACATCTCTCTCTCTTCTAAGCGATTAACTTTGGGATGGATGACTGCAGTGCCTGACTGGAATTATGCAAGTTTAAGCAAGCATTTATACAGGTTAAAAGGCAGGCAATAGGGAAGCTGTGATTTTTCATCTAGAATAATGTTGTCTGCGAGGTGACAAAGTTAACATTAAGCCACACTGGGTACATTTAATGATTTTGAGGTGCTAATTTAATGTCGTAGAGAACCACAAACACTAAACAACCACTACATATGGAAACACCCATCTCATCGTGACTTGGTACTTCTCATGCTGCCATGAGAGCTGTGGCGAGCCAGGGACTGGATCAAGAACGTCCGAGGCTATCCTGCAGCTTCTTGTAGCGGGAGAATGGAAACAGATCCTTTGACTGTGTGGCTTGCTTCCTCCAGATGTTATCAAGATTTATATCTGGGGAGTTTGGAGACCTTCAGACTCTCTGAGCCCTTCCAAAGCAATTTTCACAAGGCCCACGGCTGTCCTTTTGAAGGGAGGCTGCTACTCTTGAGGAGCACTGTTGCCATGGGAGTGTGTGTGTGTGTACGTGTGAGTGACTGGTCAGCAAATGTTTATGTAGGTGGCAAATATCAAAGAGCCTGTCAAATGGATGTTCTTCTCATATACTATGTGTCATGGATTTAAGGGAACCTGCAACACAGTAACTTAATCCAGTTCATTTTTTTTTTTAATCTTTCATGTGACGTTTTATTTTTGTTAAAAAAAAAAAAAAGTGATCTTAATACATCTTAACATGCTTAACGAGCTGCATGAATGTGAAAATCACTTCACTGGACACTGGCTAACATGGAACAGTGAGCCAACACATTTGACACAAATTTAGAGCATAAAAGAACACAGTTGCCTTTGCATGCTAATCTTTCAGTGGAAATGAACACAGGTAAAAGACGGAGGGTTAGAAAGACGGGTGTAAGGACAAATGCTGGGGTTAAAAAGTCTGTGATGCAGATGAGGTGTGGGCGACAGAGGAAAATTAATTGGGTAGAAGAAGAGGAATAAATTATGAGGAACAGTCACAGAGCGGCGGTGGAAAGAGGATGATTAGAATAAGAGGTTAAAATTAGGCAAAAACAAAGTTGCTTGGTAAGATGAGACAGCAAGGGAAATAAGAATAAAGTCACTGAATCTGCTGAGAAATAAACCAAGGTGCCAGGAGACCCGATCTTCAGCTGGATCCGGTGAGCGCTGGAAGCAGATGGACAAACGTCTGGGTGGGGACAGGCCAACGTCAAGGTTAGCCATGTGTGCTAATGTGGCTGACAAGCGGTGCCTCCATGTGCACATTCTGGCTAATGGCAAACGCGTTAGCGCTGCTATACACACCCCAACAGACACACCAACCGGCATGCCACCAAATGCCTTTTGCTTGGATTCACATGCAAATTTGTGTGTCACCGCATGTGCGTCTGTATGAAATGCTCAAGCACTTTGGTGGACATGATCTGCCATTAGCATCAAGGCGGATTTCAATAATTCTGGAAAAATACACACAGTCCTGTAATTTTCCCCCTCTCTCATTTCGCACTGACATGTGTGTCTGGATATGTGGGTGTGTGGGGCGGGGGGGGGGGTGGGGGGGGGGGGGGGGGGGTGACACGCAGAAACAGAAACAGCAAAAGAGGGTCACAGAGAGACAGAGATGGGCGCGGAGAGCGAGCATGACGGGGAGGAGAGGAAAGATGAGGACAGACAGGAGGAACTGATGGTAATTGCGTCTTCAATGGGCTGAAGGAAACCCACCGTAGAATTCTGAAAATGGACGGTTAATAGGGTTCGAAAAAAGGAAAAAGATGACAGATGTGGTTGAAATGGTGATACAAACACACAATCTGATTCACACCCATTTACACCATGGCTATAGAGAAAGTAAAGACTTCTCATTAAAGCAATCAACACAGGATCTAAAACCAATTAACCAAGTAATCACACAAAAATGCAATCGCCATCTTCAAAACTGAACAAAACGAAACGTTTGAAGATGAGAACATGGCCTGAGAAGCTGTGGAGAGCAATTTTAGTATTTGCCAAACCCATCGGGAGAAGAAGGTGGAACAATTAATGACAGATTTCTCTACTTTACGAGAGTGTGTCTTGCTGCAACAGTCACGCTCAAAAAGTCAGAAAGCGTCTGATGAAATGCAAATTGGAAATGCTAATTTATGGAGGCTGAAGGTCCCTGTTGCTGCCGGCCCGGGTCAGAGTCCCTGCGGCCCTTCACTGCCTGTCAGCCCCTCTTTTCTCTTCCCACTTTCCCATCTTTTACGTGCTTGATTAAAGGCCACTAGTTCTCAAAAAAACATTAAAAGGAAAGTATGCAAATCGAGCTTATCAGCTTCCACATCAAGGCCAACAGAAGCCGATTTTACAACCTTCGTGCCATTAGGTGGCGGTTACGCAGCTCCAGTTTTTACTGAACTGAGCAGCAGCTCAGAGACGCATCTGTCACACTTCGTGTTTAGATTAGTTTGCAAATAAAAGATGGATGCGGACAAAAGCTACAGTTCTTTCAACAGCCACTTAGGGCTTGATCCAAAAGTAAGACGCCTCCCCATGGGCTGAAATTCCTCACCTTTACAGCAGAGAAAAACATTTACAGTCTGGTGCAATAATATGCATATATTTTTAAACAGATGACTCACCATCTTAAACAGATCCAGGATTTATAATAGACAAGGCTGCTCTGAGTGACAGCTGAGTCATACAATGACCGCGGTAAGTGTTCAAGGGTTTTCAGATCCAACCCATATGGTGACACTGTAAGTGCCGAACTGAAAGTTTCAGAAAATCATGAACTAGTGAGCGACATCACTATCTTCTGATTGCAGCTGAAACTTGTTGTTGGGGGATCAGGGGCTTTTGGAGGCAGAAGTGATGTGGGAGAAGTCAACTTGACCAAGAACCTGAGGACCTAATGCACACCCTTTGAGCTGCTCACAACAGCAATTATCTGTAATGCAAACATATTAGACACATGAACATCCATGTTTGAACACGAAGTCACCTCCATGCCGACCTGTGAGTATGTTCTTTTCTGCTGTATAATTGTACCTTTTAAACTCAGTGGGGATTGACTCAGTCTTGGAGTTCACCTCAAGTGGTCATTCACTTGATTCACTCGATTGTAATTGGTTATCCACCATCCCATCAAACAACACAACACATCCAACAACCACGAATCCTTCCTGCTGACTCACAACCCAACTTGTGTGAGTTCAAAAGTGAAGGTCACTGGATTCAGTTTGCCTTCATTTGCAATATATGAAAAAAAAAAAGAAAAAAAAAAACATCAGTCAAATAAAATCATTAGTTGCCTCTCACAGGGAACTTACCCTCCATTCTGTCATTTACGGCGAGGGTCTTTGACGAGTGCGACGTATTTACTGGAATCCAGCGCTGTTGCCTGAGTCTTTACGACTCCTAAAAGCAGAGACGCAGAGAGACGGGTTTGATTAATGTATTCAACCTGGAGTAATGCAGGCCATCTATTATGTTTCTGAAAGTTCAATATGATGCTGGAATCAGGTGGTGAGTCAGGAGGAGGAAACGGGGGGGGAAGAGGGGAGAGTTTCCTGTGTTTCAGGCAGTCAACAGAGCGGCTGGACCCTGCATTAACGTCTCCCCTAATACCACTCAAGTTAAACTTTAATGGCCTGCTACTGGTGAGCGTGTGCGCGTGCACGTGCGTGTCCCGCTCCACTTACATCTCTCTCTTCAGGTTGAGCGCCTCCTCTGCATTGTTGTGGCGACAGCACAGGTTGATGAGGATTGCGTAGCTGCCGGCTGTCATCTCCTCTTCGTGCTGTTGCTTGAGCTCAAGGGCACGCTGCAGGTTCTGATCAAACAACACAACTCTTAGAAGAAGAAGAGGAAAAAGTAGCACAGAGACAAAGCAACTTATCGCAGAACACAGAAAGAGAAGGTTTTCGTGAGGCCGCGTCGCCCAGAACAAATCCTACCTCGTCAGCGCTCAGGGCCTGGATGGTTTGTTTGAGAACGGAGCCTAATGGTTTGTTCTCTGCTTTCAGCTCAGCCAACCTGTTCTCAAGCACCGACACTTTCCCCTCAATTCCCTTAAGCAGACAGAAAAAGTCGGGACACACGCGTGACCAATGCACAATCTCACAAAATGATTAACGCAAAGGAAGTTAAATGAGTCAAACTGTAAAAGTTTAACCATTTTTGGACATTTTCTTGATTCTATCCAACTTACAGAGACATAAGGAGTAGCTGACACAGAACCAGCGGACCCTCGGACTTTAGGATCCACCAGAACGATCACATCCTAGCACACGGACAGTTATTATTAGATTTCTACATATCTACTTTGTGAGGTAACATCCACAGCTCAACAATAAAGAAGTCATAAACAGTATAAAGGCATTTTCCCTAAAATCATGTAGTTTTGACTGTTAAGGTCATCAACTCAACTAAAGCCTTTACGTTTATCTACGTTATTATAAACCATCACAAATGCTGCACTGCTAAACCGTGAATTATCTTTAACAGACTGCATTTATCTGCATTTCAAACCGAATCCAGGCTCTGTACCTTGATGAGTTCAGGGGTGTGGTGCAACTCCAGGAGATTCCTGATTCCTCTGTAGATATTTAGAGAAATGATGATATTCTACAGAGAAACAAGAGAAGGAAAGCCAACATCAACAACTGATGAACAGCAGAGCAGGAACTGAACCTGCTGCATCAAAATACCAAAAGGTGAGAGGTTGAACAGCGGCTGGACAATCTGGATCTAATCTTTAAAGATTAGATGCAGATTATTTCAGATATGCCCTAAAAGCATAACAGAACCAATTCGCCAGATTCCTTTTAACAATCTTTTTTTAAACTAAACCTGTTTTGCTCATTTCTAAATGGTACGTAACCAAATGTCAATATGATTTACCAGTAAAAAAATAATAATTTTACTCTTACGCTGGTTGAAGTTTTTTTTAATTGATATAACTGAACTTGTGTCTTTTGCATGTTGACGTGAAAACATCTGAAGATCTTAAGGTTTGGGACTCTGATTGGCCTCTGTCAATATTTTGTTTCACATTTATTAGAATGATTATCAAAAATACCAAACTAACTAATCATGATAAAAAGCACCTCATGATATTAACCTTCATCACTTCCTCTAAAATAAGACTGTGAAAGTCTCTTTGATCAAAGAGCCTTGCAGAGATCCTTACAGGTGCATCTGTACTAATCTCATACCATTAGAGGAAATTATTCCAGACGAGCATTAGTTGGCAAGAGCACTTCAGCCAGGACTGTGGCTGCAATGAGATTACATCAAAGACTGATGGACGAACTTCAACGAAGGAACTCAAACATCGTGGAAAAGCGTGAAGTCAGAACATCAGTTGTGTGCTCTTGCTAGGCTTTTGGTTCTCTTTCTCTGTGCATTCACAAGTCACTTGATTCTGGCCTGCCATTTATTTGCTGAACCTGCTTTTACTGCATTTAAAGTATATTCAAATGTTATAGACATCCCATGTTTCCCATCGCTCCTTAACATTTGCTATGAGGCATAATTTGATTTCAAAGCGTCTCCACAGACTGTGGAAGTTTGCTTGTGACAAGTCATGAATCAACGTAATATTCTGTAAAACTGTGTGTGAATGCGTTTGTGTTTTCAGTAACTTCCTGATCACCTGAGCACGTAGCTTATTGAAGAACTCCCGCAGCTTGTCTTCCTGCGCCTGCACCATCCCCTCCGGCATGCTGTCGATCAGACTGTACAGGAAGTAGGATGCAGTTTCTGGACGGAGACACACACACACACAGACAGTGAGCGGTCGCTGCGGGAATTAATTTCATTTGTCGCCATGTCAGTCAGGATGCCCATTTCTGCATTTATACTACATTTCTTTTTCTGTAACCTCTGCAGAGTGTGAGCTTCGCGTCTCTTTTCTGCTGACAGAGGCTGCTTTTGGGCTGCAGTTTGAGTGAATGTGCGGCGGCCGGCAGTGACAGCTTCCTCTTATTTCAGTGCTCACACACGTTTGCAGATGTCGTCTAACGTGATTTGACATGGATAACGGTCTCCATCGCTCCCACCAGCACACACGCACGCACGCCCACACACCGGTTTCAACACCTGGGACTCTGACACATACACTGACGCCCGACACGAGCACATGCAGACACATGCACTTTAACTACTCAGCGCTGTGTCAGCAGCCAGGCTCCATTTCCTCAGCGGGGTAGAGCAGGTGCTGAAACATGCGCACACACACACACACATACACACACACGTCTTGCACAGAAACATACATAAGAGTTCATGGAGAAAAATGGGTCGGGCAGCAATCTGTTGTGACTGAGACTCAAACATGCACGCTGCACGTTTTGTCATGTGAATTAAACTACCATGGTGACAGTGTGAAGACAACGCTAGTTTGAATACTGATACAAAATGGATGATACAAACACGTTACAATCAAGGACATGCAAACTTTACAACTACATGAACGTTCATGAGACATGAACGACAACAGAGTTTACAAATACGTTCTCACCAGCGCATTTAGAGGCGTCCTTGCTGAAACGCTCATCTTTGTACAGGAGCTCAGTAATCTGGAAAGAAGATCAGCGAATTAAATGCAAACGCACAAGGTCTTTTCATTATTTAAACACTGAGACAGGCAATAGCTTTTTTTTTTTTTTTTTTTTGCAGTTATAATCCCTTTTATATAAAGCTTTGTGTCTTTTCAGTCATTATTGCAGCAGTTACACTTCATTTCACATAAGTTGACTCTAAATTTGCAAACAATGTTGCCCGAAAACATTTCCTGAGCTGGTTATCAGCCCTAAACATAAATGTCTTTAAAGTATATCAAATGGCATTTCTCGTAAATGAAGACTGGACTTGTCGAGATCTTACCTTCACCATGTTCTCCACATCAGCTGAGCTGCAGGGGGCAGCAGAGGACAAGATATGAGCATTTATCAAGCCACATGAACAAGCAGATCAAACAAACAAACCTCCACTTGTCAGAGTTGATGTACAACTCAGCCGTTTTGCTTTAATCTTTTCTTGCATTTGTTTAAAGAGACGACAGCGAAAAGCATCATGTGAAAGAAAAAAAAACAGGATGCAAGTTGGGTTTTAAAGCTGAAAATATATATTATACATCATCACATTATCAAAATTAATTTCTCCATTTATTCCCCGTCACGTCACATAACACTGATCTCTGTGATGACTATGATGACTGAAAGAGTCATGTTGTCATAGCAACCGAGCTGACGGTGCAACAGCATAAAAAAAAGCAGATTTCTCAGTTTGAAAACCTTCATCCCACATTACAAGAGAGATGAGGTGGCGGTACAAAAGTCTGGGAAACCACAATAGACACAAAGTCACCCATGCACAGACGCGCACGCACACACACACGCACGGGCTAAACGATGACAGAGTGTGACATTTCTGGCGTTGTCAGCTAGTTGGTGAAAACGAGGAAAGAGGGGGAGATGAGAGGAGAGAAGAAGAGGTCTTTAATGATTAAATTATCCCCTGACCTTGTCTTTGACAGGGGCAGGTCCCGCATCGTGATGACATGGCGCTCGCACACACACACACACACACACGCACACACACGCTACCAAAGTGACAAGTCCAATTATGACCCTGTCAGGCAACCCAACCATCAGAACAGTGTGCAAGTGTCTGTGTGTGTGCTAATGCGACAAGAGAAAAGGAAATGGAGCAAAGGAAGCCAATTCAGAGGCATAAACAAAAAAAATTAGTTTTTTTTTAATAGCAATTAATGGATAATCTGACACACAATGTCTAGTAAGAAATACGTAAAGGACACGCAAATCAGATGGGGCAATTGTTTTTTTTTTTTTTTTTTTAAATAGAAAATCTAGTGTTAATCTACATTAATATAACACATTAAACTTTCGATGTTACCAACTGATCTCATTACTGAAAGATTAATAGGCAGCAGAGGACCACCAAATGCATTAAAAATAAAAAAATGAACTGTACACAACTTTCCATCATGCTACATGTCTGACTAAGATGTAGAAACGTGTGCTGTAAAGAATCACGTGAGAATAAAAAGAGATGATGCTGCATCAGTGGATGGAAATCTCATCATCTTTACTTCAGTCTTTAACTTTAAAGATCTTCAGAAATATTAATTACAAGCTGAGAAAAAAAACTGACTCACTGAAGTGAGTTCTCAAAGTTAAGCTAAGTCTGGTGTATTTTGTCTCAGTGAAAAAAAAAAAAAAAACCCAACAACTTTAGTCCCAGCAGGCTAGTTAGCACTTCACTCTTTGACTCACCTCCAGCGTCGCTCAGGGGCCCGGAGTGTTTTTGTGAAGCTGTGTGGTGCTAAAGTGTAGATATTCATAAACACTCCTTCAACAAAAGCCCAGGGGTCAGACCCTGGTCCTAAGGCTAACCCTGTGTGTGTGTGTGTGTGTGTGTGTGTGCGTGTGTGTGTGTGCGCGTCAGAGAGAGTACGAGAGACTGGGACCAGTACGGGGCTCTGGGCATCTGCTAATTTACATATATCCCACGGTGCTTTGGGGCGAAAACTGAGGGATGACGGCCTCCATATGCATGAGGTGCCCGTGTATATCTGTGTGTTTGTGTGATGTTTTTTTTCTCCCAGCAGTTGCCCACACGGACAGACGCTGGAGATGGTGTAATAGGCTGCACATGTCATTTTCACAGCATACGCCGCTGTGACCTCCGCACAGCTACAGGCCTCCCCAAAACACCGGGCAAGAGTTTTGTTTTTTTTTGAGAAAAAGTATGCAGAAATGTGGGATGAAAAAATCTAAATGCAGAACGGCAGACGACAGGCCAGCTGACTCACTTTTTGAAGCCTGTGACGAGGTTGTTACGGAAGGTACCGAGGTCCAGCGGAGGGAAGGAGGGATCCGACACTGAAATGTGTATGAAAAAAAAAGCAATCAAAAGTAAAGGAATGGCAAATATATGTGCAACTTAATCAGAGCGGACAGACATCTAAACTGTGAGACTAAAATGATTCAACAAGTATCAAGCTGGTTTCCACTTCAAGCAGAAGCCCAATTTAACTTCATCTGTCAGATTTTAGCTGCTGATCATCTGAACGTGAGCAGACAAGAGCTCATTGCTTTGCCAAATAAAAGAAAAATAACATTAAAATCTTTTCATTTGAGGATGAATGCAAAACATCTTTTATTTCTTCATTTCTGACTAACAAAAGACAGAAAGCGTGTTTTTTTTGGTGTTTTTGTGTGTGAAAGAGATATAAAGATATCAACAGCTACAATGCCTACTTAAATTACAGAGTCTATGTTTTCTATTTTCACAAATTATTTTCATTTTCCAAATGTTAGTTTAGTCAAATGACAAAAAACACTGAACACAATGAAAAAAAAAAACTCCCTTCAAGCAAAAGCTATTATCTTTAAATTGCATAACTATTAAGTGTCCTATTTAGATTTTTTAAAAAAGCAGATAAAGGAAGCTATTTTTTGGTAGTGATTGCTTGACATTTAAGAAAGAATACTTGAAATGTTCAAGATTAGTAATGTTGTTTTTTTAATGTAAGGCTGGAAAACATATTTTATTGGGAAATATATAAATAAATTTAAAAAAAAACTAAGCCGTGTACGTTCCAGTGAGTGGAGATGTTGAGTCTAAAAAGAAACGAAAGGCAGAAAACAGGAAAAGTTATCCATTATTTAACAGCCTTCTCCAGCCCGTTCCTCTGCAAGTTGAGGTCGCTTACATATGCACACGCACTAATCTCTTAAAAGGCCTGATGAGCACAGAGGAGTAAGAGGGCAAATGGATGTGTGCGCCAGTGTTGAGGCTGGGCCAATTAGCCCACCGGCGAAGCAGCGATTTTTACAACGACGGATGATCAAGATGCAGTAGATTCTTTAAGCTGTGTTCGTGTGTGTGTGCGTGTGGGCTCACATAGGGTGTACAGTTCGGCCAGGTCCCTTGCAGCTTTCAAGCGAACTTCTGAACATAAAAATTCCTCAGATTCCACGGAAATGCCTGCATCCTGAACACAGGAAAGTCACCTTTTCGGTCAGAAATGAGCAATGAGCCATGGCCCACAGGTACATACAAAATCACTTCTGCTTTACCTTCAGGACCTGTCGAGCCGTCTCCATGTTGGGGAAGATGGGGAGGATGTAGTTGGACAAAGTCTCAATATCAGGTGACACGCCAAACTCCTGCATGCCTTTCGTCACCTTCACCATACCTGCAACACATACAAGAAGTCATCAAAATAAATTGTATGCATGGTTGTTCGTCTGCATGTGGCCCTGTGATGGACTGGTGACCTGTCCAGGGTGGACCCCTGCCTTTCACCTGAAGAGAGCTGGGATAGACTCCAGCAGAACCCCGTGACCCTAAAAAGGACTAAATGGTATGGATGATGGATGGATGGAAAACACACTTGAATCAATCAATTCAATTTCTAAGCTTTAAATTGACCAAAGAAGCCTTTCATGGACTCAATTTATCCAAGTCTGTGCCTTCAGTGAATTTGCTCCATCAATTTTTTTCTAAAAAAAAATATTAAAATGTTCTCAAGAATGTAACTTCAATTAACGGGCTTTTGGCTGAGACAAGTATAACA
Source organism: Hirundichthys speculiger (assembly GCA_018398805.1). NCBI lineage: Eukaryota > Metazoa > Chordata > Actinopteri > Beloniformes > Exocoetidae > Hirundichthys > Hirundichthys speculiger. Next base: position 1,445,136 of record JAGFBZ010000926.1, on the reverse strand, counting down.
GAAAAAGAAATCATTTCTTGTAAATGCAGATCTCAAAAATTCAGCCTTGATTTTTTTTTTGTTTGTTTGTTTCATCCTGTCACTCTATCTCATTCTACACTTTTATGGATACACTTTCTTCCGCTGACTCTTCTGCACTGGCCTTGAGCAGTGTACGCACTCGGCACCACGCCAACGGCTGATTCCCCCTCAACCCAGAACTGGTGGATACGTGTAAACAGGCTCACACTTGGCCTGAAGTGGACTCTTGCACCCTGCTGAATCTGGAGGTCCTGCCTCGGGGAAGCGGGAACAGAAAACAGCTCCATGCATATGGAACAGCCACACAGATACACGGGGAGTTGCAGGCTCGCCGAGCGCGTGCGGGTATGCGAGCGCACGGCGCAGCAGAGCGGCATTTCTGCTGATGTCTGGAAGCGTGCCCGGAATGGAAAGTGACTTAAAAGAGCACAGGCACATGATGCCATGTGTGTTTGTTGGTAAACAGTGGTTCAGCTAAAATTTCTGTCCATGTGTGCCATATACAAGCACACATGGGCCGATACACCTTCATGTTATGCGGCAAACTACGCCTAAAGTTTTTCCTTGAGTTGACGCACTTTAAAATTCTGCGTACATTCATAGTTCACTCGGGTTCTTAAACACACACATAAATATCCGTGTTTGTGCATCCTCCTGGGACAAATGTGTTCACCTGGCAGTCTTGCTCTTTAGTTGAATAAAAGATGAGTCCTGGGCTTTTATATGCCATTAAAACCTGTGGCTGGGCTACATTATCCCAGGTAAGGCTACCTGAACCACTCCATCCATCCGGCCTTCCTCTCGCTCCATATAACTCATTCATCTACCCCTCTCACTATCCATCTACCCAGCTTTCAAGAAAACATAAACGGGCAATCTTCCCCTTTCTTCTCAATGGAGGATCCACACGCTCTGACGTCCGTCGGCTCATTCTTACTGTGTCATCCGGCCCTTTTTATGAAAGAAGGGATGGAGCTCTTGCTTTCGTCCTGAATAATCCATAATCAATTTCACGGTGAGCAAGACGGTTGGAAAACAAGTGAATGGAGAGCTGGAGGAATAAGTGCCTCAGCCAACCATCCCTCACGTGCTTTCCAGTTTCCAGACGTGCGTTTTCATGATCATCAGCACTTTTCCGTTGTGCTATAGTTTTTTACTCGCCATATCTGTGACCAAGATGCTTTTAACCTTTTGAACCTAAAGCTGTTCTTGCTCAGTTTTCACTCCGAAAAGTTACAGATCTACAGGAAAATTCATTGATTTGTTTTTTTTAAACCTGGTACCAATTTCTTATGTATTTGGCTGCAAAGTACCGACAGGCCGAATGTCTTTACCATCATAGCTGACTTTATGTTGACAAAGAGAGGACAAAACTGCCATGAACCATTCAAGTTCAGAGTGAATGAGGAGGTAAAAAAGTGGACAAAAAAACAGCTGAAGTTCTCAATTCTGACCTGAACAAGTTCTACTGTTTTCACTACAATAATGATCAATAATGATGATGAATGAATAACCTTTTTTATGCATTTCCGCCTATAGATGTAGCACACGAAAGAACTGAGGAGAGTATAGAACTCTCCAGGTCGGTCAGCACACAACCTGACATACCACCCGGGCTAGAAGTATCAAAGTGGTGAGTTAAGCATGGCAGTGGTCACAAGATATCACCATCAGATTCATATCTTCAGGTTAACTGTCACAGACGAGCGGGGAGGATGGAGAAAAGAGAGGAAGAGAGGAGTGGAGTGAACCGGTAGCTGTCATCTCCTCCCATCCTCGGACATGAGCACCTGTCACTTTCCCTTTTCTCTCTCCTCCACCGCCATCTGTCTCTCCATGTCTATAACTCTATGAAGGTGGACTTGGTTGCCGGAAGGCAAGAGCGGATAAAAAAAACAGGAAGAAAAAAAAAAAAGCACACAAAAATGTCCATTTTAAAAGGCAAGGCAAGCTGCAATTTCATCCGTGTTTGGTTATTTTATTATTCATCTTTTAGCTCTCCTCATCCAAAACACACAAGGCCGGAAACCTTCCCGCTGCCGTTTCCCCTTTTCTCACCCACCCTCTCTTCCTGGCTCTGTCATGTCAGAAGTGATAAGAGCACATTGTGTTGCAAGGACTGACAAGCACCGACTAGCTGGCGGCAGGTGGCAAGTACGACCGAGCATATGCTTTCGCTAAACCCGCCAAATCCACACCTCATCAAAATGTAAGAGGACCCCCCCCCTTCCTTATTCCTACCCATCCCTCCCCCACAGCTCCCCTCCAATTCCACAGCTCCGGTCTTTCTGCCCGCTAGTGACACCTGTGGACAAAAAGTGACACGGTGCTTAATATTTCATGGGCAGTGCACAGTGGGGCGCGTAATCCAAAGTGAATTCCCTCAGAGCGCTTGCATTTACATGAAATCAAGTCACTCTGCATCAGTCACATCACCTGCAACCCCCCCCCAACGCTCCTCACATACACCCAAAAACACATAACTGGAGACACACACACCTCCGATAGCCAATACATGTGAGATGAATGTGAGACAACTGGATGGAGAGAGTAGATTCGAAAAAAGAAGAAGAGGTTGCATCATTCATGAGGGTTAAGGCAAAAAAACCACTGGAAACAAGCAAGTGAAAGTGAGAGAGAGAAGTTTCTCCACTTTCCTTCCATCCGTCTTTCCTTCTTTCTGCATCGCGATATCTAAATGGATGCTGTCTGACGTGGCTTTCAGATTGTGCGGTTAGAGAAGTTAAGCTGGAATATGTGTGGCTGCACACGTTTAGTACTCTCCTTCAGGCTGCTGAAACATCTCAACCTTCAAACTCTCAATCTGTCTCAACCACACTGGAGAGTGAATCTGCAGTGCTGCTGCGCTGGTCTGACCAGTTTTCACCCCCCCTGCCAGCTCAAATGCTGTCAATTGGCTGACAGGAGAAGAAGACATGATTTATTAATTGCTCTAAAAAACCCCAAAGAGAGGCCCAGATCTCAGCGCAAATAAAGCACTTAAAAAGCAAGCCACTGCTGAACACTTCTGACGTTCACATACATTCACTAAATTAACTGAACTGTGAACTCTGACAAGTCACAAGGTACCAGCCGCCTGTGACTGAGAAGATATTCTGAACAAACTCAGTCAAGAAAAATGATTTCCTTCACCGGAGGCAAGATTAGAAGAAATATTAATCTAAGCTGCATCTTCTATCTGTTAAACTGAATTCCTCACAAAGAATCAAACACCTGTCAGGTGGAAGCGAAGAGCTCCGTGAAGGACTGTGTTGTGCTCCGCCGAACGGAGATTCAGAGATCGAATGAGTCCAAGGCTTCAACCTATTGATTAAGGATAGGTGGTGTAAATGACACTCAACAGAAAAAAGAAAAGTCATGTTGATTAATACTTTTGAAAAGAATTCTTTCTAATTTGTTACAAATATTCTGTTAAATTCTTGAAAAGAGAGCCGAGAACCATCCCTTCATCAAATCTAGCTTAGTTTTTTGTATTGAGTCAAATAGACAAAGGAAGCACATACCTCCTCTGTGGCTCTCAACTTTCTGAATCATCAAATTTTCCACCAAAGAACAATAGATGAGATATGTGTAGTAAAATATATACTAAACATCTTCAGGTCTATGTGCATCAATGCCTATTATTTTTAATGTTTCAAAGACCAGAAATTCCACGTTTTGATATAAATATCCAGCTTCTGTGACTTAATACCAAGAATTGCTTATGTATGTCGAAGTTGGAAGAAGAATGCCCCCCAAAGAAAAGAAAAGAAAAAAACAAAACAACACACAGCATTATTGAGTTCAAAATCCATCATAAGCAGGTCAACACAAGCTGGTCCAATGTTGGAACACAGACTGAACATAGCTGTTGTGGAAAAAACCCAACCACAGTGAGGGGCAGAGAAAGGCCCGGACAAAGAAATAAGTATGACAAAAGATTTTAAGGAAACCACTGAAGCAAAATGCCCTCTGATCCCTCCAGCTCCAGGCCCAGATCTGCATCCACGCAGCTTAAGGGCTCCTGCCATGGGACAAAGGTCACTAGGTCGCTCATCCATATAAAGTGAGCAAATTTCTTCTTTTTTTCTCCTTTCAGCAGCTTCTCAAGTCAGTGTCAGCTATTTGCTGTCTGACTGTAAAATATAACGTTACTGGTGCACTGTTGGATATATACGGTCTAGATTTTAAATACGGTCGAGGAAGGTCACCAGCAATAAATTTATTCTGAATGGATACCCTGCATCATCTGAAAACCTTATCAAAGCCTACAAAAAAAAAAAAACAACAACAACTGGGCATTCAATTAAAATAGAAAAACAGAACTGATCACTGCAGACTTGCACACTGAAGGCTGAAAGTGGAAAGTGTTGAAAGAGAGAGAAGTATAAAAAAATATGACATTCATGTCTGAGTGCACTTTCTGAAAGTCAAAGTGCCTTCTTGTTCTGTTGAAAAAAACTAAGTAGGGACATCTTTGGAATTTTGCAATCTATTCCAAGAGCTCTCCAGAGAGGCCTGAGTGTGCACACGTGAGGAAGTGTTTATGAGTGCGAGTTTGCTTCATCTCTTCCTGCTCCAACTCACGCAGGGATCAGACCTCTTTGGCCTTCACTGCCCCGGCGCAGTGAAATCTGTCCCAGTTGGACCACTCTGTGGGTCATTAATATTTGAGGAAAATGCTCCTTTAAAAGCTCTTTCTGGTACAGAAGATGTCATAATCCCCACTACACCAAACAAAAAGAAAAAAAAAGGCTCAAAAGCTGCTAATATCATGCTAACTAAAAACATGCTCCATTTCAGATTGGATGCACAAACAGCTAAAAGGTGTGTTTTATTCTCTCTTGGGACAACTATAGCGCCCATTAGGTTCTCAAGTCCATGCGAGACTGTTCACATGAGGCTGCAGTGGCTCTAGAATCCAGATAAAGGCTCAGTTTCAAAAGCTACATCCTCCCAAGAGGTAAGAAGCACCGAGAAGACTTATATAAGATGTGGGACATCCTCTGCACACATCGAGGGAAGTCACAAATATACAGGGTCAATCGAACAGGACGTCCTCTTTTTTGCTTCAGGCAAGGAAGGTGGAGAGCCATACTTGCATTTTGAATTTTGAAAGCCTCCAGACAATTAAAAAAAAAAAAAAAAAAAAGACTTCGATGTAAGGTTGCCTGTAAGTGGCTTAGCCCATGAGATAAACGGTGGTTTAACTTCCTAAAGCCCCGACTCCTGTCAGTGTAGATACACAGAGCACAAACCGGATGGAGCAAACAAAGCTTACTGCGAGTGCATCCCTACCAATAACCTGGCAAACGGGAACAGCTGTTTAGGATTTACCTGATCTAAGCTAAACTCAGATTACGCATCTACAGTCATGCATTGAAGTCCTCCTCTTTAAAGCATTGTTTTTTTTTCTTTGTAAAAACATAAATATCATCTAATCATAGCTGATGTTAGTATCAGGCAAATACGACCTCACACGAGAACGACACGTGCGCTTTTTCACTGTCATTATCTTTACAACAAAATGGAGCCAAAGCAAAGAAATAAAATGAAAAAAATAAAAAAATAAAAAAATAAATCACGCAAGTCCTGTGAGTAATACTAAAAACCCACATGATTTATTACAACTTGAAGTAGTCATTTCCTGTATGTGTTTTTTCTGTCACTGTTGTGGAGTAATTTTGACCCATTCTGCTTTAAAAAAAAAAAAAAAAAAATAGCTTCGGTGCATTTATGTTTACAAGCATTCACTAAGACATGGCTCTTCTGATGTCCCAGCACAGTATTTCAATTGAGGTCAAGTCCGGATTTTGACTAGGCCATTTAAAAACTGTGATAATTTTACTTGGATGTGGTAACTTTGTCAGGAAATTCCTCCTGTGAAGACTGACAACTTCCATTAATGAATAATCTTTCTCACTGTCGGATGTTACCTTCAAACTCTTTGGAAATGGTTTTGTAACCCTGTCCAGATTTATGTGCAACAACAATCGTTTCTCTAAGACAGTGCTTATTTTTTTTCCCTGTTGGCATTGTGTTTACAAACGCCTCAATGCTCTACACCAGTAAATTGTCAAAATTTGTGTTTATGTAGAGCTCTGCACATCTGCTGATGATGAGCAGCATCTGGCTGCAACTTAAATCCTATGAAAGCAGTAAGTTGGTGCTTAGTATTACCAACATGATTTTTTTCACCATTTTGGCTCAAGTTTTATAAAATAAAAAAAAGTAATAAAATAAAAGAAAATGTTGTTGTTCGTCTGAGGTTGTATTTGCCTAATACCAAGATCCACAACAAATCTGATTTTTTAAACATACCTCCCCCCACCAAAGAAACATTAAAAGTAGTGGTGATATTTTTGCACTTGACACTTGGAGAGATAACATATATCACAACTGAAAAATCTGTTTTCAATGCTGACTTTTATCGTCCGGCAGCTTTTCCAAATACAGCATTTCCCTGCTGCTGTTAGCAAACGCAGTGCAGCAGGCTGTATGGGCCAAGTAACCCTTGATGCAAGAACAAGTCTTCCGTTGTCCAGCACGTCCTGCAGAGCAGGATGACCACCACCACGCTAGTGAACAGGTGGGTTTTGGAACGGGTCTGTTAAAAAAGGTCTGTTAAACTCGGATCTCTTTTTGCTGCTTTGGACTGCAGCCCCGTTTCTTCTGACTGGCTGCCTTTGGACAACATGTCCAGGAAGAAGGTTTAGATACATATCGAAAAGACGTTTTTTCATCTGTGTGCCCATCGGTGTGTAAATGTTTGACTACTTATGTATGCAAGTGTGTTTTTACCTGCTACGTTGTTCTCTTTCAAAGACTGAGATAAAAGAGGCCAGAAGTAGTGAGGCCTTATGGGTAAGTTGTGCTCCTTAAGTACCGTCATCAGTTTTAACGACGCATCTATAAAAAAAAAAAGAAACAACATAAAACATTATTTATTCAGAATAATTACTCGTTCAGTCACCAGTTTGTAAATAGCTAGATAAAAAGCCACAACTGGTTATGTGTGCATCAACAGAAGCATTTTCATTACCAATCTTCTTGGCCTCCAGGGCACAGGACAGCGTGAAGGTGATTGGTGCACTATGCAGCTTTGACTCTTGAAGTTCTTTGCAGAAGTGGACGATCTTCTCCAGTGGCTGCAGTGCAAATAAATTAATTAAATTTAAAAAGATTACACATAAACAGGAACATGAATCCTCAACATTCACTACTTCTGTGAGCACAAACAAAGGCCAGCTAACAGATGCATGCTTGCTGATCTTTGCATCTCTAAACAATAGCTTGGAAATATTTTTGTGATCGACTAATAATATGTCCATGAATTCCTGTTAATGTACCACGTCCATGTTGATGCAGTGTCTGAGGAAGAAGTTGCCCAGATTGGAGGAGTCATTGTTATCAGACTGGAGGGTGGGAAAAGTCTTTAGGATGCTAAAAGCTGTTTCCTCCTGTCCCTGGGTGATGAGGCTCAGACACAAGTTCATGGCATCTAGAAGAAAAAAAAACCAAAACAAAACAGATTTTACTCAGCCTTCGCTTACTTAAGATTAAATGTGCAGCTATTTAGTCAGCAAGATTAATGTCACATGGGATGACTCCGCGTTTTATCCTATTTATACAGCACGAAAACATGTTATAAAGGTTATCTGACTATTGGCAAACCGCAGCATACCACACCTATATACAAAATCAATGTCTCAGCAATGTGTTAAAGAGTGTAATTATTCACAGCAGAAGCACATCATTATTTGCCTATAAAAAAAGAATCACAGTTAACTTCTTACATATACAGTTAAACGGTTAAATGTACAACAGCTTCCAGTAAAGAATCAGACAAGGGGCCGTGGTAGACCAAGCCAACAAGCAGCTTCCTGGAACATCTGTGAACATCTGTCACGCTTATCTTTTGAGTGTTTATGCACATTTAGCATTGTCAGTCAATGAGAGAGAGAGATTGTTGGCTGAATGGCTGTTCAGTGCAACAAAAGAGCAGACTTCAGTGACTGCTGCAGGAAAAGACCTGTGTGTGTGTGTGTATATATATATATATACCTGGTACATAACCCCTCTCATGCCTCAGACGTTCAATCATTTCTGGTATGTGTTGCTGATGTCCGGTCTTGGACAGAGTGAAGATGACTTGCATGATGTCCCTGTCCATCAGACTGCAGTCTGCACTCTCAGCTGCCTCCAGAGTCTGAAAATGTTAAAAGAGTAAAACGAGCATGAATGAAAGAAGGAAGGAATGAGTTTAGAAGGTGTTTATATTATAATGTTAACATGGATTTGATAGCACGCACCTTTTTCATATTTTCCAGGTCTCCCTTTTCAGCATAAGCATTCAGTAGTGCCACGTAAGTGTCAGGACTCGGTTCAATTCCAGCCCCCCGCATCACAGACGTGATGTTTGTAGCACTCTCCATGTCGCTGCACCGTGACAAAGACAACGGTTTCATTAAAAACAAATTACTCTGCTACACTTATTGTGTCATTAAATGCACTTTTATAGCAGATCAAAAGCTGCGGCACTCACCCTGCACGGGCGTGGCCAGTCACCAGAGAACTGAACACAGCTTCAGTGATGGGCAGATCTTTGCTCTTCATGAACCCCAGAATGGTGCTGTGAAAGTAAAAACAGAAAGTCAGAAGAGGAAAACTTCGCTTACGCAACTTTTCTTTTTTTAAGTAGCTATGAATGCCACTGATTTAATAGTAAGAATTCTAAATTAACACAGACACACTTTGTTATGCCTTCATTACAAATGAGATTGGAGCTGTGATTTAAAAGACACTAAAACTTTGCAAGCCTGAAGAACTTCAAGTCATTTACTACCATAGGATCTCTAAGCAAGCCTTCCAAATTGTCAATGTACTAAAATCTATTCTATAGTTGTAGCCACCAAAGAGTAACCAAGTAAAAAGAGTAACGTCTGTAAATATTATGTCTTGTATATAGTGTACATTTTTTGAATGCTCTAACATTTATTCTATTATATTTACTTTTATATTTTATATTATTCTTTTTACTAAACTTTGAGACAAAGTCTGCTGAATCAAATTCCTTGCTCGCTTGCACAAACCTGCCGAATCAAGTTGATTCTGATCCTGATTCTTTGAAAAACTAGAGCCCTTGTCGATTCGGTTTTCTTTTATTTACTTTTTTTTTTTTTTAAACAAAAAGTTATAAAAAATAAAAAGAACCTTTCTAAACATGAACACATCAAAAGATTTTTCTCTGAAGTGAAAAAATTGAATGTTTGCTCACCTGGCTCCTTCAATGTCTCCATTTTGGCAGTAAGCTGCTATCAGTCTCTGGTAAGTAACCTGAGCACAACAACATTACAAAATCAGACAGCGCTTGATAAGAACTACCTTAAACAAAATTCTCAGCTGTGCATTTCAGCTGAAATATTTGTATGAATGTGTTTCCTATTGAAACTACTGCTGCACCCCTAAACTGCAATACTTACTCTGTTAGGGTGAACAGAAACTTCTTCCATCTTGGCCAGAAAGTCAGTGGGGGAGAACTTGAACCCATTCTGGAGGTAAACCTTCAGCAAGGCGTTGTAGTGACTGACATCATACTGTGCACCTGCACATGACAGTGTTCTGTCAGCATAACTGTACAAAGAGCTCACCTACAAGCAATAACGGTTTGTACAAATCCGTGATGCATTCAAGCTTGATGATCAAATGCAAGATTACGGCAAAAGGCATCACTTTAGGAATAATTTTCTACTAATCAGTAAAAGGAAAAAAACCCTCTAGCCCAACTCTAAGCAAAAATAAATAAATAAATGCACAATCTGATGGGCTGGTGAACAAATTCGGACAGTTTTCAGTTTGACTGATACAGTGAAATCATCAGCCAACTAGTCTTAAAAAAAAAAAAAAGAAAGAAAGAAAAAACAATTTCATCATGGAGAAACATACATGAACTCTACATTGACTTGCATCACATGCACAGCGGCACAGAGGGTTATATTGAAACACAAATGAACTGGCATACATCATCTAAGTACTACTTTTGATAGTTTTCAATCTGGCTTCAGGCCCCACCACAGCACTGAGACAGCCCTGATCAAGGTGACAAACGATATTTGCCTGAACACAGACACAGGAAAAGTCTCAGTCTTAGTTTTGCTGGACCTAAGCGCTGCCTTTGACACAGTTGACCATGTGATCTTACTAGAGATTAGAAGACTGGGTGGGAATCTCTGAATCTGCCTTAAACTGGTTCAGGTCCTATCTCAGGGACAGGAGATACTTTGTTGAAATTGGTAACTGTGTCTCAGACCAAATGGCCATGACCTGTGGGGTTCCCCAGGGGTCAATCCTGGGACCCCTATTGTTCAATCTGTACAAGCTTCTATTAGGCCAGCTAATACACAGCTATAATGTGTCCTACCACAACTATGCAGATGATACTCAGATCTATGTGTCACTAACAGCAGGAGAACATGGGCCTGTAGATTCATTGTGTTACTGCATCGAACAGATCAGTGTGTGGATGCAAAACAACTTTCTCCAGCTAAACTCAGACAAAACTGAAGTCATTGTCTGTGGTTTACAGAAACAAAGAGAAAGTGTTATCAGTCACCTTGAGACTCTCTCTCTAGAACCTAAAAATCAGGTCAGAAATTTAGGAGTAATATTAGATTCAAACTTGAACTTTAACAGTCACATTAAAGAAAAAACATCAGCAGCTTTTTACCATCTAAAAAACATTGCCAGAATCAAAGGAATAGGGTCTAAATCCAGATTTAGAAAGACTAATCCATGCGTTGGTCTCCAGCAGGTTAGACTACTGTAACGGTCTGCTCACTGAGCTCTAAACCAGCTGCAGTACATCCAGAACGCTGCTGCACGAGTCCTGACTAGAACCAGGAAATACGACCATATTAGTCCAGTCCTGAGGTCTCTGGCTTCCTGTCACTCAGAGAATAGACTTTAGCACAGCTCCACTTGTGTACAAGTCTCTTCATGGTCTAGCCCCAAACTACATCTCTGACATGTTAGAGCCATATGAACCAACCTGGACTCTGAGAACCTCAGGTAGTGGTCTCCTGCTGGTGTCCAGAGTCAGGACTAAACAAGGTGAAGCTGCATTTCAGTTTTATGCTCCTAAAATCTGGAACAGTCTTCCAGAAGATGTGAGACAGACCTGAACTCTGACAATGTTCAGATCCAGACTGAAAACAGTTCTGTTTAGATGTGAAGATGATGACTGGAAGGATTTTATCTGCACTCTTCATTTTCATTTATTTTCTTTTAAATTCATTTTTAATTTAATTCATTACGATTATTTTATGCTTGTAAGTAATGACTATTTGCCTTCTTGTGTTTAAAGCACTTGAATTGCCTTTACGAATTGTGCTCTACAAATAAACCTGCCTTGCCTTACTGTGTAAGTAAAGGTAACGCAAACCTCCCAATTTGTTAACCATAAGGCTTAAACCTAAATAATAAAAAGAAAATGTAAGGAGAGCTATGACTTAACAGAAAAAAAAAACATCTTGAAGTTGCCCAGTTCCTTTTCCTGTAGCTGTGCAAAGCTTTGATTCCATGAGCATCGAATGACAACACAAGCATTTGGTTGTTTTCTTTCATACCCAGCTCCTGCAGCTTCTCCCATATACGGTGTGCCAGCTCAGTGCGCTCCTCCAGAGGCATCTCAGGTAGCAGGGACCCACAGCTACGCAGCAGCAGCAAGGCCTGGTTACCACTGGGATATCCTGAATGAAGAGAGGGAGACATGGATGTATGTAAACGGAGAAAAGAAGAACCCCCCCCAAAAAAACAACAACAACGAAACCCACCAAACATTATCTTAGAACTTGTTCAGTTTAATATACAGTAAATGGAGCTCAATGCTTGTACTGATGAGATGAATAAATGTTACCATGTTGAGGTTGAGGTTTTAATTAGCCTGTGATCACTGCCATCTTTGAAAGACTGGTCAAACAGTCTGCAGCATTCCCACTTTGCTTAGTCTTACTACTTCCTCAGCAGAGATCCATCATTAAATCTGTCTCTGTGGCTGGCGATATGTCTGCTCACCTGTCCTGCAGATATCATGGAAGATGCGGAGCAGCAAGGTCTTGGTAATACGACCAGTCCTCCTCACAGAGCTGTCCAGTTTTGTCAGGGCCCAGTCAAACTGCTGTGCTTGCTTGGACCGCACCGCGATGCTTACGTCATCCTTGTGATCTGTGGCCACGGCATAGTTTCGCACACATCCCGACATATAGGGCCACACGCAACTGTAAAGGATGGAGTATTTATAGATGGAGTTATTGGGTAAAAATAAAAGAATATGGTAAAAATTAGATTATACACTTCCTCTGTGGGTATATTAGGGCAAATGTCACCCTACATGTCTAATGTTTTGAGTGTTCCAGTTGCCTAGTAGTGTTGAGAGTGAAACAACACTCTGCTGGTGTTTAACAGGTCATGATGTGGCTGGCTGCTCAGAGGTTGTCATTCTCTGAGAACCTGTGACCTTGAAGGAACAAAGTCCCACATAGGAAACCCATGGCCCACCATACAGGCCCCAAGGGGGACAGTTTATTTTACTTGTAATAATAAAGTAAGAAACATCAGTTATGAAATGTTAACACCTGAACCAAACTGGCTACAGCTTTGTATTGTGAACCAGCATGGCCTGATGCTGAAAACTAGCACGCTATAAACACTACGATTAGGATTAGAGAAACTATTCCCTAAAAGAAAATCGACAGTTGTAGTTGACAGTATTATTAAAAACAAAGTTATAATGTGACTGCTGACTTTTTGGCCCTAATGCAGACTGTTAGTGCGGTCAGTTACACAACCTCACATCATCACCTTGCATAAAAGCAGCAGCCATGTTTACTTAATTGTAGCCGAGCAAGCAAAAATGTTAAGTGTAATTTATTCAATAACAACCTAACACCTCTCAATGATCCCCTTTAAGGATGCAGCCATATTCATCTGAACACATGCGTGCCTTTGGGTGTCATTGAACCCGATGACACGCCTGTTCCACGCGTGGATCGCAGCAACATCAGCTAACGTGCCGCTTCGTACCTGGATGACTTGTCAGAAACAGAGCTGATCCGTCCGGAGCAAACTCCGGTCCTTCTGCCGCTGACGGCCCCGCTGTAGAGTCGACCAAGCGGCAGTCCATTTCTTTTGGTTCCTGTGATCTGAAGCAAGCCTGAAGCCGAAAACCTGAGGAACCGGGCTGATCTCAAGAGCGCAGACATGTTTGCTGTCACAGCGTGGAGGAGGAACTTCTGCACCACGTGACTAGTGGGAGAAGAACAAGTATCGCGAGAAGACCGCTATGTGGGAACAGATGTTGCCTGTAGTGGACATACGCAATGTAGTGATTATGAGCCTGTTTACCATTGAAACAAAGTACCATTTAGTCTCTCAAACTTATCAAAAATAATAAAAAGAATGACAGACTACTAATTTTTTCGCAATTATATTTAAGAGTACAGCTCCTATTTGTGATTTAAGTCTTTCTCTTGCTAGTTTTATATAACCTTTTATGTTTGTTAGGTGCTGTGTTTCATAGGTTCTTTGTATTTCTTTTCATTTTCATACACCTTCATGCATTGGATATCTGCAATGGACATATGTCATTGCATTGAACTTGCATTACTGTCAATTAACCTTTTATTAAAATTTAAAAAAAAAATGCTTAAGTGATTATTTTACCATTTCTTTAATCAATAATTACAATTTTGGTGCATGTACGAAGTTATAAAGGGTTAAGTTCAGTCTTTAAATTTGATAAAGTATGGAGATTTACATATCAAATCTTCAGTAGGTTTTACAATCCTTGCAAAAAATCTCCAGTTCAGCAACAATTATGCCTCAGTTTACTTACTGAAGTTTTTATAGAAGGTCTGTGTCATCAAAGGGTTGACCCTGGACCTGTTGCAGATCCAATACAGAATAATTTGTCTTCAAATTATAACCCACCAGATTCATGACAAATATCTACATTAACTACTCTTTATTAATCTCCTGAAGGGAAATTACACATTTTAAGTTATTGTAAATAGCGGTAGGAATCATCTGCAGTTGCGTCATGGTCTGTATTATAACGTATCAAAAAAGCCTCCAACTTCACTGTTGTTGAATCACTGTTATGAGGATTCACAGTGTTATCCATTAGGTTTTTCATTTTATGAAGCATTTTTCTTTACAACACCAGCTGTAGAGGGTCCTGAACAATGCAAAAAAAAGATGTAGCCTTTTTTTTTTTTTATTAATTTGTTTTTGTTCTAGAAAAAAAAATGAACCCAATGTCAACATTTTTAATTCCTGGGCTTATACAACTTTACATTTGCAATTCCAATATGCAACAATGAAATTGATATTAAATACATAGCTGTGTAAGTAACAATAACAAAACATATTTATATTGTAAATCCATAAATTTCCACAAATTAGGATGATGGCCTTTGATCATTTGAATTTCACGGACATTAGATCATTTAAGTTTTCATCAATTTTATTACATCAACTTCAACAATTTGTAGAAGAGTTTATTAGCTCAGTTCCTGAATCAGTTTATGGTGATCTCCTTTCCTTTTCCCTTTCTTCAAATTCTCAACTACAGTCTTTGCTTTTTCCATGCCATTCCTCACACTCTCTCTTTTACTGTGCTCACTCCATAACTCAGTAGCCAGTATATGAATCTGGTGTACATTATCCAACACCCATGCTTGAAAGAATTCACACTTCTTGCTGGCTAAAAAGTACTTCTGCCTCCTTGGCCCTTCGTCTCCCTCTTTAGAAAGGCCTTTTTTTGCCACTGAGAGCACTGTCCGCAGCTGACTCAAAGCTGCTAGAGAGTATCCCGTAGGATCCTGTCTGGTTCTGCCAGTCATGATGTGAGCCACTGCTTCCACCGCCCTGGTTGGAGCGAGACGGTCCTCCCTGTCGAAGTAGCCTCCATTCAGAATAAGAGTTTCTCCACAGTCTAGGGCATCTTGGACAGAATTGAACACCCTGTTTGAGTTCAGTGCCTCAGACAGAGCAAGTACCATGTCACAGAACTCAAACATCAATGTTTCAGTGTCACCATTCAACAGGGTCAGTGTAAAGGCATAGCCATAAAGCGCATTGACTAAACCATAGCAAACCAAAGAAGATGGATTTGCACATAAAGAACTCAACTTTGGAATTTTTGTGGACACTGGGGGTACTTTGTGCACAGCTGAACCTCCTGAACCTGTCCTCGTTTCCTTTCTGATTTTTCTTTTGACATTCACTGTCTTTGTAGTGGATTTGGTCAGTTTCTGATCCACTCCTTGTGATGTCCTGATTGTAACATCACCGCTCTGCTCCTTCATAACTGTTGAGGTGTCAATCTCCAGTTTGCCCATTTCTTCCTCAAGCACCTCCACAAGTGCTGACCCTCCCTCCTCATGCTCCTCCCACCAGGGCTTCCACAAGGGAACCAGCCCACCAAGAGCTCTGCCCTTCATCAGACCCATAAACATCTCTTTCTCTTTAGTGTTGAGAAGTTCCCAAAGTTTATCTTCTGAAAGTTTATCGATATCCAGCCCTGACAGTCGATCAGCCAGCTCCAGCTCCCCTTCTGGACTCTCAGCATCCTCATCCAACTCTCCAGGCAATGGCACCCCATCTCCAACCTCTCCAAGTTTCCTTAAAATACCTCTCAATCTCTGTTACATCTCCTTCTCCAGACTGCTGAAGCTCTGCTAATCTGGACAGGAGCTCCACAATTTGCACCTTCTCTGTTTTCTTTCTTTCCTCCTCATCTGTATCATCTTCCACAATACCCACTTCCTTCAACACTCTCTTCATTCCCCCGTGTGTGTTTCTGCTTTCTGCCTGAGCCGCATCAGAATCTCCTGCATTTTCTTCTTACCCTCACTTTCTGTCTTCCCCATTTCCTTCAGTTCTCGAAGAACTGACTCCTTGTAAAACTCCTCTGAGCATGCCAGAGTGCTCTGGGCTCTGGTAGCAAGCCAAGCCACAGTAGTGAAGGTTGCACCTGGGGCAGGTGTAGCAGGAGGGTTTGTGTTTACAGATCATGCACACTGCGTTCCTTCTGCTGTTACTCGTAACCTCTGTCGCCATCTCCTCTTGGGTTTTGGCTGGAGAGAGAAATTCCTCATGTTTGTATGCAGCTCCTCTGGACGGCAGCAGAATACCATCAGTGGTGACTGTTTCAGGTTCTGTGTCGATCCATTCCTCCTCCTTTGGACCGATGTTTGTCAGAAGACTCCTCACGGATGGAGGAAGGCTCCGTCTAACGAACGGATTCATTGACGGCAGAAAGGGACTGATGAATGATGTTAATGTGAAGGAATCGATGGCGTTTTGTTCAATGGTGATATCCTAGGGACATTAAAAGTAAATATATCAATTAATCAAATTGATTCATAAAGCACTTAATAAAAAACAACAACAGCTGACCAAAGTGCTGTACAATTCAAACAGGCATTATACTAAAAGAAATAGTAACGAACACAAATGCAAACATCTCATGGTGGTTTAAAAGCCGAAGAGTAAGAATATATTTTTTAAATTAGATTTAAAAACAGAGAGTAAAGGATGCTGTCTGATGTCTTAATGTAAACCTGGGCATTAGCCACAAAGGGAGCTAGCAGTGCACAGCTTTCTGAGCAGGCATAATGTGGCTTAATTGCATACGTTTCCAGCAGACAGACGAAGCTCCAACAATGTCTGCGGATCACACACCAACAAAGGGTTCACGTTGTTTAAAATAAGAGATATTAACAATAAAAAAAAAAGTTAGGAGCGGTCGGGCAGCACAGCGGAGCGTTCATGTTTACCCGTTTAAAGTGTTAGCATTGACGAGAATGTGGTTTTGTGAGGCGTCCCGCTGTAATGTCACAAACAGCGACCGACGTTACCAAAAAAAGCGTACTTTGACAATAATTACAGAATAGAGAAGAAACTACTTACTCTGCAGCACGTGAGTAAAACCAAAACAATGTTGGTTGACAACGTTAAGGCGCCGTTAGATGACGTAGGATGCCCCCACCAGTCTACTTTTTTTTTTAATTTTTACATAACTTTATTTAAAAATAATCATAAAACAGACATACTATAAGGGAAAATTAACAATATGAAGTGTATATGATTTTAATGTAATAATTACAGGTACAGATCAGAGAATTTTGTTTTAAAATTTCTTTAAAAAAATAAACTTTGTGTAACACTAGGATATACAAACCAACACAGAACTTTTACACCATAAAACATTAATAAAAACATAATGAAATGGTTTTCAAATCGTATAAATCCGTATTTTAGTCCTAAATGAACACAAAGAATATATCAGAAGTTCAAACTGAGAGATTTTGCCGTTTCATGGAAAATATTTGATTTGATCATTTTGACTCATTTGCAGCAACACATCTCAAAAAAGCTAGAACAGGGTAATATTTACCATTCCACAATATAAGCTGATTAAATCACGATTTATGATTTATTAGTTTGTTTGTTCGTCTGTTTGTTATTTTACAGTGATGTGGATATATTTTCTATTGATATTGACAAATCATTATTTTCATATTTGTAGATTACAGGATTCACTGCTCTGCAAATATTTGATTTAACTTATCTAGGAATTCCATGCAAGAAATCTCTTTAAAAATAATTCATAGCTTTTATCCACATGATGATTACTAGCAGAGACTGATAAAGGACCTTGTCGAAAATCTTAATTTCCATTCTGGTCCTGTGCAAAATAATAATAACAATGATGATAATAATAAAATATCGTAAAAGTTTAGAGTTTGTCTTTGTTTGTATTTATACCCGAAGATAAGCTAAAGGTTGCAGTAACTTTTGTGACGAGTTATTATAGATGGTTCCTTCTTTATCAGTTTGCTCAGTTTTTTTTTCTCTAAGAAATTGGCTTCAATGCTACTCTCCAAACAGATGACTGCAGACAGGATTGCACTCTCTACTAGTCTTATAGAAGATATGGAACATCTTGCTGCAAATACTGAAGGACCGAAGCTTCCTTAAGAAGTAAAGCCTGCTCTTTCTCTTTTTATAAACAGCATCTCCAGTCTGTTGTCCAGGTGAACACCAAGGTATTTATACTCCTCCACCACCTCCACTTTACACTCATCTCCTTTTTCTTGTTCACGTTCAAGATGAGATGATTGTTTCCACACCACGCCACAAAGTGGTCCACCAGTTCTCTGTACTCAGTCTCTTGTCCGCCACTGATACAACTCACAACTGCAGAGTCATCTAAGTATTTCTGCAGAAGACAGGACTCGGTTTGGTACTAGAAGTCTGAGGTTTACAGGGTGAAGGGGAATGGTGAGAGTACAGTCCCCTGTGGTGCTCCTGTGCTGCTGACTACCTGGTCAGACTCACAACCATTCAGTCTCACAAACTGTGGTCTGTTGGTCAGGTAGTCAATAACCCAGGTGATTGTGGAGGGATCCACCTGTGACCTCTGGAGTTTCTTTTGTATTAAAGCAGGCTGGATGTTGTTAAACACACGGCAAAAATGGAAGAACATAATCCTGACAGTGCTGTCTGCTTTGTCCAAATGACAACTCCAACCCCATGACGATAAATAAACTGCAGGTGGAGATGGATGAAATCATTTTGGTACTGAAACAATCCAAGATGTCTTTCACAACACTGGAACCTTCTCATGGCTCAGGCTGATGTTGAAGAGGTGCTGTAGATCCCACATAACTGGTCCCCACAGGCTTTTGGACTCTGAGGATGACACCATCTGGACCAGAAGCTTTGTCCCTGTTCAGTCTTAACAGCTGTCCCCTCACCTGACTGCTAGAGAAAGATGGGAGGTGGAGAGGGCCCCAGAAACTGTTGTGGTTGTAGACAACAATGGAGCAGCAGCAAGACCCATGACCGAGGTGGAAGTTGAGACAGTTTAGATGTGACAGAGAGGCTGTGGGTCAAGGGAGGGTGGGAGGTCTGTTTGGCTGGAGGCAGGAAAGGGAGGATGCTGAGCTTGTCTCTGAGCTGAACCTGTTGAAAAATATCTTCAGTTCATGGGCTCTGTCCAGACTTCCATCTATATCATCCGTTTCTGCTCAAAGCCTGTGATCTTCTTCATCCCTGACCACACATCTAAGTATTTTGTTCTGCTGAAGCTTGTTCTCCAGCTTTCTCCCGTTCACCCCCTTGTCTTCTCTGGTCTTGGCTCCATGTTCTTTTTGTACTGACCTTCAATAATTCTCTGCCTCCCTCCCTGAAGGCTCTTTTTTTTCTCGTTCAGCAGTCCTTGCAGGTCATTGGTGATCCAGGGTTCGTTACTGGTGAAGCACCTCACTGTTCTGGCGAGGATGGTGTTGTCCACACAGACGTTAATATAGTCAGTCATATCACTGATGTCACCAGTTTCTTCAGCTTCCTGTGGCCACCTCTTCATAGTCCTTTTGTTCACAGGTTGGCTGTTCTGTATATTGTTGGATCGATACCAAAATATCAATATTTCAATCCTGATGGCAGCAATAACAGATAATGCTTTAAACATCTAATTTCATTAACTTAATTCACAAGTTTTTATCAGCTCATTTTTTAAAAAAATAGATAATTTGAATATGAGAAACTTTTCCTTCTGCTTTCTTAAGAAAAAAAAATGCAAAGTTTGAAAAGGAAGTTGAAGAATTAGAGTGAATCTTAATGACTCTGCATGTATTGTTTCTTTGAGTAACTTTCCTGTCACCAGTTCTTAATGTTTGTCTGAATGTTTAAGAATAAACTGTGTTTTATCTTTTTTGTTAAATAAATGATAAACAAAATTAAGAAATCTGATTATTTTTTTCTTTTGAAAGTAAGCTTTTAAGTGTATTTTTTTGTGTAATTTCAGCATAAAAATGACAAGCATGTTCTTTACTCATTTACACAACAAGGCCATTAAAACTATTAGTCTTATATCTATATCTGCATACAAGCTCCAGTATTGATGGTATTGGATGGAAACAAAAATTACTGATATTGCCAGTTCCTCCGTGGATGGAGAACCCCAATTCCTAAAAAAGGGCAAGCTGTCTGAGAACAACTCATTGCTGATTTCTGAAACCTGTTATCAGCTTCTGTTGCTCTGTGAAGTTTTTTTTGTCTTTTTTCTTTAAAATTGAGAAGGGATTTCTTTCTATTACATTGTTATGTTATAGAATTCGAATTGATTAAGTTTTTTCTTTTTTTTTCAGTAGTTGGTTCCCAGCTCAAATCCTGGCTGGGGCCTTTTCTTTGTTGAGTTTGGACATTGTTTCTGTGCCTGTGTGGGTTTTTCCAGGCACTCTGGCTTTCTGCCATATTCCAGAAACGTGCTTGTTAGGTTGACTGGTGGCTCTAAACTGACCCGTACATGTGTTGGTTTACCCCCCCCCCCCCCCCCCCCCACACACACACACACACACACTCCAGCAGACCCTCGTGACCATGAATAGTATTGAAGTGAGAAGAGATCAGTTTTCTTCTTTATTTATTGTCTTTAAGTTATTTACATTTTTTATTTTCATTTACAGTAATATTTATATTTTTCTATTTTAGCTATATATAATAGTTATTTGACCTTCATTTAACTTTTTTACTTACTGTATAAAATGTATTATTATTACAGAACATGATAACAGATATTATTTTCTTATATTAAAGATGAAAAAAGAATTCCCTCTACCACCGCAAAAACATTACAGCAATATTAATAATAACAATAAAAATAAGGATAATAATGATAATGTTTCACAGTATTTTTTCAACTCTAAGAATCAATACTCATTTTTTAAAATTTAGAAACCACATGAATAGAACACAGCCAGCTTTCATTTTTTTTTTCAAATTCATTATAAAGGTTATAAATTCTTCTCTCACTATAATCTATACATCTTAGAGAAGGCTTCTAATTCATTGTCACTACTTTGTCAGTACAACTATTCAGTTGTTCATAAAGCAGCTGTAACTATGTATCAACTGACCAGGGAAATGCTCACTAAATGATTTATCATATTTGTACCATAAAGCTCCAGCTACGACTGCAGAACTGAATGCCTCGTACTGACCAGCAGCATCGGTCTGTTTCAGTAGACTCATGTATTCGTCCGTCCTCCCATGTGCGCTGTGTGCATGCATCTCCTGTAGGGCTGTTTGCTATGAGGTGATTGTCTCCTGTAGGGGGTCAAGCATGGTAAAGGTCATGCAGGTGGGGAGTTGTCAGATGGCCGTCCACCCCTCACTGGGCCAAGGGGCCCTCGTGCCGCCTGTCAGAGCCTGTGGCGGAGGACGGAGCGGAAGGGGTGAGGATGATGGCTGTCATGCTGTCTTGGCCCCACCCCTGGCAGCTGGACCAGCAGTCCCGGGTAGGCAGCTGCCTTCTCTTATCTCCCTTCTCCTTCCCTAACATGCCCTCTGACGTGTTAGTGCACCAGCACGAGATACATTGGCTTACTTACAAACTGCTACTCAGATGATATGTAGTAAGACAGAAGCTTCTCCGTTTTTAGGAGTGCATGCAATCAATTGTGGCCTATCTACAGAAGTGTGAGTTTAATTCATTTTTCAGACTATTTTGAATATACTTGATTCAATAGCTTGCTTTTGTCAGTGTATTATACTATCGAATGATGAAAAGAAACCTGGATGAGAGATGTTAAAGTAGCTGGATTTAAATGTGGATCATAGCCTGCAGGACGAAAGAATATCCCAGCATGCCTGGGTTTTTGGATGAATGTAATATAGATGTTCTATATCCATGGAGACATGCAAAATATCAAAAATATCACCTGCAGTTTAAATTGGTATAGGAAAGATAAAAGATGAGATTTAAACTGCATGAAATAAGTCTGCAAGGCTGATCACTGAAAGGACAGAAGTTGGTTTTGGTTGTTGGAGGTCCTTAAGTACCAGAGAGCACAACTACATAAAAAAATGAAGACATTCGTATGTAACAGAAATGTGTATGTCAGGACTGAAAAAAATGAATGTCATAAATACAGTTTTCTGCTTCTTATCACAATCAGTATAATCACTGAGTGTCTCAACTCCCAACGTCTGAATCTCCAAACCATCCTCACAAAGACAGATGTAGCAGTACACACAAAACCCACTTACACCCCGCTGCCTGCCACCAGCTGATAGGTGACAGGAAACAGGCGCAGCCTTTGGGCATGTCCAGCCGTGCCATGTCTGGAGCTGTCTACAGTACAACAGCAGGGTATGCGTGTGTGCGTGTGTGCATGTGTGTCTGTCTGTCTGCGTAGGCACAGACATTAATGTGAAGTTAAGTATACCCACTGACCCATCGAGATTACTTGAAGTTCCTTCTTCGCTACATGACATTATCAGTCTCTTGTGAAGTTGTGAAGGAGTTTTGATCCGCTCCTCTTTATGATTTCACAGTAGAGCCAATGACTGCAGGCTCCGCAGGTCCTGTGGCTGCAAAATGAGCCCAAATCACTTCCACCGCCCTGCTTGACAGCTGGCATGAGGTGCCGTGTTTGGTTTTCACCCAAGCACGGGAGTGTTATGGCCATACACAAACCTGCTCTTTGATCTTGTCTAAAAGATGTTGTTCTCGAAGTGTTGGGTATTTTGTTTTTGTGGGAATTATGCATGTAAGTACATCTTTGTTGAGGGTCAGATGTATTCTTTTAAGTGTAAACATCATTTAAAATGAGAAATTGCCCCATTGTGATGCAACTCTTAAATGCATTGAGAAAACCAGTGCCTGTGGGTAGAAGAATGTCAGTGGATGTGTTTGAAGTGAATCCTGGCATAGCAGCGCCACTCTCTTTTCCCTTCCAGTCGCTCTTTCTCTTTATCGTTTTTCATGAATGAACTCCAGAATCTCAGTTCAGCTCCCCCAGCATAAAAGCATCAATGCACTTCTTCAATAATTCATCTCCTGGATCTATAATTTTTACTTCCTCACAGGAAGGCATCACTTTGCTCCACATGCCTCACCTCAACCTTCTCATCATCCTTCTCCGATTTCTTTGTTTCCTGTCTTCTTTTCTTTAACTGACCACCTTTGCCAGGGCCACTCAATCCATATAAGCAAACCCTTGTTTCCAGCATAGCTTCTCAATCCTTCCCTGCCAACGGACGGCCACTGCTTGAGTGTGTGTAAAAGTGTGTGCGTGCTGAGTGCAGTGGAGCGTGTGACGTGCTAAAACACAGGTAGATGGATCGGTAGCCTTTCAGTGACCTAAAGTGGCTGTTGAAAGTAGAGACAGTGAAAGCAAGCAGGAATGTGGAAAAATAGGCCTCACACTGCTCCAGAAGTCAACTTTCTGGATGTATCACTCCTCCGTCCAAAGCAGGAAACAGAGGGACGAAGTATCACAGCAGCTCACACCAGAAATGTTCCTGTATCATTCTGTACTTTATATTTATTTTATACGAGCACGTTTATGTTGCAGAGTTAATGTTTATCTTCAAACTTGAATGTGTAGTCAGTCTCAAATTTCTGTTTCCACAAATTAGTGTTCACACTTACCCCATGACCTTTGTGACCTTTAGGAAAAAAAAATTGAAAATAAAATCTCAGAATTCACCAATTGAATTATATTTCAAATTATACTATTTCTAAGTTGCTTCTGTTCGAAATTTGCTGACACAAAATCTATGGAAATATAGATCACGCAGAAGTGGAAAAATAATATCTTTGAAATACACTTACACATAATTTATCACACAGAACCTAATTTTTAGCCAGTTATGTCTTCACTTAGTGTTCAACTGTTTTCCTTACATTAGTTCTAAAACAACTTTTTTTTGTCCAAAACAGGTCATATTATTCCTATGAATGAATTAATAGACAGTTATTTTCATTTGAACCTCATTTATACTAGATTTTATTGTATAAGGGAACTGTTTGTCCAGCATTGATGCATTCAAAGCTAAAAAAAAAACACACAAGAAGAGAAGATATGTTTCTCAGTAGCTTATTTGAACACTTAAAACTGCTCTGTAATTTATAAATCTGAACTAACTTTTACAAAAGAGGCTACATTTTGATCAGTAACTGTCTCGGCTTAGATGTTTAAAATTTCACCCAAAATTCACCACTAAAAAATTAGTTATATCAGATATTTGTAGAGATTCCTTGTTGCAATTGTGCTCTGTTTATTTATTTTTTTAAGCTGGACCTCTCTGTTTCTTCTCATGGCTTGAAGAGAAAAATCTTCAGTGAGATTTTCATGTTTTCCCCCTCTCCCTCGCTTTCTCCATCACACCATTCCCGCAGGAGCAAACCTGAGACTTGCTGTGTCGCAGTGCTTCGCCCGCCTCCATCTGTCTAACCTCCAGCCCCATCTTCCGTCATCCCCATGAGAAGAAACGAAGGCTCAAGAAAAGGGGAAAGAGTAAAAGAAGGAGTGAGGGAAAGAAGGAAAGAAGTGTGCATGTGTGTCCCAGAGGATTGGTCCCTGTCTGTCTAAATCAGGAAGTGTGAATGTGACGCCAGGAGAGACAGAGCACAGCTATCCTTTCAGTCTCTGTGTCATTGTGTGTGTGTGTTTGTGTGGACCTTGTTGAGTTGAGGTGTCACATATGTGAAGATCACAGCTTCACGCTAGTGGCAACCAGGGACGACACTCTAAATCACTGAAATGCCAGAGACAACTGTACTGTGATATGTAGTGTGTGTACGTATGTGTGTTTGTGTGTGTGAGAGAGAGTGTCTTTTGGGACACTTGATGGAGATTAATACCACTTTTAGAGTCTGAAAGTGAAAATGTTATCAGGCATGTCACCTTGGAAAAAAAAAGAGTGTGACATTGTCTCATCAGGGCCGTGATCCACTCTCACATGTGCAGACAGTCGACCGTCGCTGCAGGTTTCCAACCTTTTTTTTGTGTGTGTGTTGTCTGATGTACTCCCCTGGTCAGCCCTTTTGGTGAACTAGAGTTGTTATTGACAAGCATGAAGCAACACTGATTTCATGCCAGTTATCAACAAATTTGAGGCAGTTTTTTTTTTTGACTACCACACCTTTCTTAAATGGTGTTATAACTCAAGCCTTTCAGAACTACCATGATTGAGAATCTACAAAAGCATCTAGAGAAACTCTAGGGGGGAGAGCAGGAAAGCTAAAAAGAAAAAACAGAAAGGGTCTTGCAAAGATTCAAACCAGGAAAACTTTTTCTGTTCCATTTCCAGTCAATTCAATACTGTCCAGTTCAATACAAAAGTATTTATAAAACGTCAGTTTCTTCTGCATATGCACTCACGCTAACAAACCTTGCAACATAATACACACTTTCTCTCTGTGAATGACTAATATGATGGACACCGGGTTGTCTCCCTGTCGCGTCACACGTTCAGCAACAGGCATGCAGGCCAACTCACTGTCAGCGTTGTGTCTGCCCGTGTTTATCAGCCTCAGCCTAGCTCTTCTGAGCCCTATCTGCCTTTAACTCTTTTTATCATGCGGTGTGAGTCACAAAGAATTGTCCAGCAGACCAACAACATTTGTGTTCTTGTTAATACACACACACACGGATGCTGGCATGGCCACATCATTATATCCGTATAGCATGGAAAGCCTTCATGCTCCAACACCTACATGTCTTCGTTGATGCTATCTGCAGTGTCCCGAATGTGTTCTAATTCATCTTCCTGTTCTCTTCTGTCTGAAAAGATCACACTCATGACGTGTTTATGGCACAATATGTTTCTCATTATACACTTCCTTTTATCATCTATTCTAAATGTAGGACAATGGGAGATTTTAAATGGATATAGTTTTGTATTTGTTTTTTATTTGTTTGTTTTTTTAAATTGGTGACACCAATAAATAAGACTGTCTCAGTGTATTCAGGCAAAAACCCCATCTGTAAGTAAATACGACACACAGAGTGCATCCTTCTGCCAAAACAATGCCATATTTTGCCATCTTAAAGGTGACACGTTCTCCCCTTTTTTCACAAGCCAAGGTCTTGAGGAAATGTTTTTGACATATTTTGGTCAAAATACCACAAAGAAAGAGTAAAACAGTTTCCTTTTCAATGCCAGCTTTGCAGTTTTGTTTATAGTTTACACTTTGGGGGAGTGGGGTCAACTACTTGTCTCACTACTTGACCTCGCCCAACTCTTCTACAAGATGTGCCTCTTTTGAGATCTGTCCTACAGCTTTATGCCACCCACTTCTCAGGAAGAGCAAACGCAGTATGATGTGAAGTGGGTCTGTGTTGTCACAGGACCTGGCTCACTGAATGATATTCTTTTAAATGACCCCTAGAAACGTGCGTTTTTAAAGCACCTTTCTAGTCCAGGAACGACTCAAGGGGCTTTCACTGCCACACACGCACATTTATTAGATTGATTTATTTAAAAGATCAAATTAACCTATAATTATTCCTGTAATCAAATGACACTATGGTTAATGTATCTCAAACCTAGGCGGGATTTATTGTCACCAATTAACCTAAACAGCATGTTCTTGGATCCATTTATGAAATAAAATGAGCTTTGCATCAGTTCAAAAAATGAGTTCAACACAATATGGTGAATTTGTATGAGCTAAACATATAATTGTAAAATGAATAACTGTTAAGTTCACATCCAGATATACTAAGACAGAAAGCATGAGGTACTTGCTTGTTTCATGCACAAGTTTACCTCAGGCAAGTTAGAGCAACACAATAGAGCGAGAACTGGGAAGGGACAGGGGAACACTTGGCATTTTGGGAATGCACATTAACTCACACTCTTACTGTGTTAATGTTAGCTGGAAAAGGTTGTGTGTCAGTGTGTTTGGCAGACCCGCAACCCTGGCCGTGATGTTGACACTAGTGAACTAGGACACATCACCTCTGCTTTGGGAAAAGGCCAACAGGGAGGCTGCCCTGAAGCACAGCGAGGAGCTCTCTGTGTGCAGCCTCAGCAGCAGAAAGCATCGTAGACGGAAACTAGTTTTTCAAAACCTTAAAGAGATCAGCTCTTCGTCTGCTAATCTGAAGGTCCCTGATTCAGTCCCTGATTTAAGAGGCGCTGTATGACTGTTGTTGTAGTGTTGCTTGTAGTGACTGGTAATCAAGGCTTTAAAAAAAAAGCTCTGTTTAAAATGCAGTGCATTTGATAAAGCATTTCCATCACTGTGCATCTAAGTTTTAAGAATAACAACCTGTCGCTGTTTTTTTTCCCCCATTAGAGTCATGAATTAAAAGCTGATATTTTCCTTTAAAGATCTTCTCTTTCATCTACTTCTACTGAGGGTTTACGACACAAACAGCAAAGATTTGAATTTGTGCTTTCTTTCCATGTCAAAGTCATGATTCTCACTTTGTGCAAGTATTTTTGAATGCTACCTTGAGAAATTAACTCCCATCAGGATTTATATCTCGTAAACTGTCATGCTAACATTTGCCTGGGGTCTCTGGAAAGCGCCAAGAGACAGTTAGTACTGTAATAGATCCTATATAAACAAGGTTGAATTGAATTCAGCAATGAACTGAACATCGGGAAAATTAAATGAATGGAAGAGGACAGCAAGACACAAACTAACAAGCATGCAGTTGAATGATGCCACGCTGATGTCAATAACATGGCGGCTGCTGCTGAGGCAGACGCATGCTCCCCCAACCGCGAAATACAATTGTCATACAGGAAAAGATGGATGAAACAAAATCATGAAGGGAAAAATAAGGGGCAAAAAACTACAATGCGTTTCAAGCTCAGCACTCTCTTACTTTTGTCCGTCTTACTGCATACTTATCCCATTTGTGCATGCTTCACATGTGCTAGCTGCACATATGTATGAAGTCGAGGGCTGTCTCTGTCTCTCATGTGGAGTGTGGGATGTGATGAGACGTGTCTCATCACATTAGGGAGCAGTGAGGAAAAAGCTGTGTAATATTGCGCTCCAATGGCGGCAGCTCGACGGTGGATATTACAGTGCTACAACCCTTCGGCTGCTCCAACATCCCAAATCCTTCACCCGCGTTACCTAGAGGGTCTGTGCCCCGAGGGGGAGGAGAAGAAAGAATGGGGCTGCTTGTTAAAAAAAAGAAAAGGCTGGAAAAAAAAAACTTTTGGTTGCAAAGTGTTAAAGGCTACAGGAAAGATTGATGTTTCTTAGAACGGGGATGATGATGAGGACTCTTCTCTGCAGCAGCCGTTTGTGTGTTTATGCTCATACTTGCAGATTTGTGGTTCATCACAATTTAAGCCGATACTTTCCAGGCTCAGAACTGCCCTGGCCTTTTTTTTTAATTGACAAATATTTTTCCTTCAATGACATATTGCCTTTTCTCTGAGTACATTTTTGTCCCATCCCTTCATCAATCAACAATTATTTTGCCTATTTTTTTCTTTCTCCACTCCATCAAAACCTCATCCATCCATCCATGAAAAACATTAATCCCACCTATTACATTCAAACCTTTCACCTGTCTGTCCACAGACCTTTTGGCTTCAGGTGTTCAGTCACAGGGATGGTAAGTCTGCCATTCTATGTATAAATGCATGATTTGTATGATGATGACGAGCATGAAGGCAGCTGTCACACTGTCTCAGGTTCACATGCTGGCTGTTGCACAACTGCAAAGTAACTGTGATCCAATCTGTGAAATACACTTACACTACAGGAGCACACCACACGCCGTGGTGGGATGCAAGAACACCTAACTTGGTTTTAAATGTTCAATGACTCTGAAAGAAATCTTGATTTTCACTTTCTGCAGTGATCATAACTCAAATCTGTTCCACCCCTGACCTCTGTCTGAGATGCTCCTGCTCAGCATTTGAGCTCCCTCATCTCCCAGTGCCAACCTGTCTTAGCCATGCTAGCAGTTCTTCTTGGTGCAGCTGTCATAGGTTTTGAGTGCTCCTGTTTGATGGTTACTGCCTTCTGCTAAACCCCTGTCTGAAGTGGTTGTTAGTGTTAATTCTTTTATATGAAGCCCTTTGCTTTTGTTAGCTTTGCTTGGCCTGATTACCTGTGAATCAGCCTCCTTCCTGGTTTGGATTTCACTCGGCCTGTTGCACCATGCATTTTAACCTTCTATTTCTGAGCACATCAGGCCAGAAAATTATTATTTCTCTGTTGAAAAACTGAAGCAGAAATTATTTCAGGTAGCACATATCAGCACATTATGTGCTTCAGTGGAAATCCGACTAATTAATACGATAGTGATTTAATTCTTTGCTTTATATACATTGCATCGGATGTAAAAAAGGCAAAATGTTGACACCCCTTCAGCTCTGGGGATGCTGGTCCCAGTGCTGCAATAATTATTGACTGTGGCCAAGTGGAAAAAAGGAGCTTACTCAAAGGTGACTAAAGCTTTGTATGAGTCATGCATATTATTTGTGTTAGCCACACAATATAGAAGTCATTATTGTTAGAACACACTGCCATTTCTTACCAATGAACTCTGGAGTAAACAATTTCTGATCTAAAATAATAAAGAAATGATGGATTGTCTGACTTGAGAATGGGATCACTGTATTAAACTGCAGCTGTTCCTTTTTAGTTCTTCAGCAGGCTGCTGTGTTTTATTCTTTACTCTGTAGCGGTATGATAAACTCTGGGAATGTAAACTGTGCCTTTCCCCGTGTCTATGCACACATACGTGTTCATGTGGATGTGTGTGGAAGATTGTTTTTGGTCCCCGGCCAGTCCAGGTAAGTAGCACATTCACACACCTCTGCTCCACACACATCATCCCCTCCTCTTGTACACCATTGATCCTCCACGCACTCTTCTTCTGAGATCCCCTCGGTGCTGTGTCTATTTCTTTCTGATGTCCAGTAAGACAAGGGAGGTGGTCCGGTCTCCACTGGCCACAGTGCAGCTGTCGTTTCAGGTTAGTACAGGCGAGAATTGGCTGAGGAGGAGGCGGAGAGAGATGAATAAGTGAAGAGGCTGCAGACTGGACTCATGTTAAATGTAGAAAGGCTAACAGACCAGACTGCTGTTGAGCTGTGTGTGTTTGTCTGAGAGACAGACGGAGCCAGAGAGAGAGAGAGAGAGAGTATGATTTCACATGTGCACTACAGAGGACCTGCTGCCGGTCCCGCAGAGCTTCCAATTAGCACACACCACTAAAGCAGCACACACACACAGACACACATTCACGGGCACACACACTGAGGACCCTGGAGAGAGGCCTCGAACCTGCCTGTCAGCTGCTGTTAGATCACACTGCACTTGGCTGACACCACAAAACACACTTTACAGTAAAGGCAAAGTTTTCTCTTTTTTTTTTTTGATTTTTGTCAAATTCAGAAACCAGCTGCCCAACCTTTTTCTTTGTTTGTTTAATAAAACACAATTTTAGCCAAATCATTGATGTTTTTTTTGCTCAGTTAAACAGTTTTTTAAAGACCCTGTCTACTTTTCTTTCTTACTTTCTTTCGTTCTTTTTTACAACTCAAAACACACTTTACGTGGTGATATACTCGTGAAGTATAACGGTGACCCCAGTTCGCTGAAGTAAAGCACAATTAGAGCACAGCTGCTTGAGAGGGCCTCAAAACTAATCACACATGCTGATAATGATGTGATGAAACCAGTTCGGCCAGTTCAGAGGACACAAGTTGTTGATGACTAAAAACAGAGAATCGATAGAAATGATCCGAGCGGCAGAGGAAGAGCATATGTAAGAGGCAAAGTGGAGACCCGGAAAAAGACTAAGAAGCACCAACGGTATATCCAGTTACATAGATCTTTTTGCAATTAAAGTTTTCAATTTCTTCTGCCATCTTGGAACTAAAACACACACAGCATTATCTTTCAAAACCCTGCATGCATCGACTGTTTTGTCCTTGTGCATATTTTAATGACATCATCAATAATGAACATGTAGTAATTCTGTGTGAGGGAACAACACTTAGAGGAGACTCTACAAAATTCAGATTTCCTTTTGCAACCTCTTCTTTGGCTGGTTGATCACTGATCCCACTGGCGAGCCACAATTCCTGTGACTGGCACAAGCGTGTCGTCTGACTAAGGACAAAGACAGTCAGCCCGGTTTTACCTGGCACTACTCGTTCACGTTTTACCGCCTTGGAAACATCTTGCAGTTTATATGTTTCCTTTTACATCTATCTAATGCTGATAACAAAATACAACAAAATACAAAATACAAGTTACTTTCTATGCTGCACCTCTGTAGTAATGTGAAATTTCATTTCATAACTCAGAATAGACTGCTGTACGGAAATGTTTATGTGTCTCATAATAAAAATTATTTGACAGCTTCATTTCAATATATGTTCTTTGGCATGAAGCATAGAGAGCATCATTGACAAATAATCCTCAACCTGACATCTCTGCCTCCATACACTGAGTCATCGACTTCATATATCCTTTTCTGTCTCTACAGTGTATGCCTCTCACCACCACCACCACCCTCCTCCTCGAGCCCTCCATCTCAAGAGCATCTTTCCATAAAGCCAAAACAAATCTACCTTGGTAAGTTCCCCTGGGTGTGATCGACGAGACACCACGAGCACAACGCCTAGCAGAATTGCAGACAGAGAAAGGGCTCAAGCAGATGACAAGGATAAGGGTGAAGTAGATGCAGAGACAGATGTGGTAGCAATTCCTCTGCCTGCTCAGGGAGAAGATCGCCCTTGCTTTGTTAAATGATTTCTTCCAGCTGAACTCTTCTCCCAATATCAGTCAAAAAGAAATCACTGAGCGAAAACGAAGATTTCATGTATACCCTGGGTCACCTTGGCATACAGCTCACGTAAATCAATCAGTTTATTGCCATCTCAATAACCATTCAGGTTATTCTTGTCACCCGGCGGTCTGTATAGGACAGGTTACAGGAAGAACTGCCACTGTGTATCCTTCATGCTTTTCAGACATTAATAGACTAATTGGTTAACATGTTTAGCTTCAGCAAAAATAAATGGATGACTTAAAATGATCATTCAAAACCCTGCATGTGTAATATGCACAGATAAGAGTTTGATTTCTTAGTGGTTGTTTTATGTGACTTTGCTCATTTTAGATTTAGACCAAGTCATAGCTCTTCTTTTGTAGTTAATTTACATCTCATTATAGTTACTTGGTGTCTTAGTGATCATTTGGCATTTCTGTGCAGTCATTTCGCTTCGCTTTGTATTAATTATGCATGTCTTTGTGGTGACTTTGTGTCTTAGTTTTGATTTTTGTATCTGTTTGTGTTTATTTTGTGGTCACTGATTTAGTTTCCAGCTCTAAATCAATTCAAACTGAACAAGCCTAATGGGCGCAGCCCTGGGAAGCACATGCCAATGCCTGGTAGACCTATTCTGTTATCATGTGTCCATTTTTACAAGAGAATTATTTCATTGGCCATGATGGGGAGTAGTAAAGCCCAGGGAAAAACTTCTCTAATGCTCACCTTGCCCTTTGAAGGACCTGGTTCTCTTGTAGAAAATAAGATAATACCTATTTACAGGTGGCTTCACAGGAAATCCATGAGAAAAAGAACCTTTATAAAGATTTTGACGCTATCTGCTTCAAAAACAGTTAGATTCAGATCCCAAACTTGCCTCGCTCATATTTTGCAGCAGTACCCTCCGTTCACACTAGATGGAGGTGTGATACTGCCACAACAGCCATTTATTTCACCAGTGCAGTGGGTGCACTCAGTAAATGCTTTAATTTACAAACTGAAGCCAGCTGTGAGACTTAACAGCACTAAAATTACATTGATTCCATGACGACCTTTCAGCACATCTAGCCTGAAGAGTGAGGGGTTCAGTTCCAGACCAGAAGCATAAATCTAGACAGAGAGGTGAAACAGCAGCTTGGCGTTCTTTCATTACCCACCTCTGAGTGGCCGCTGAGTGCAGCATTCAGGCCAACCCTTTCTGATCAGGACATACAAGAGCTCTCAGGTCAGAGGGTGAAATTTTCCACTGCATAAAGACGAAAATTTGACCATCACCACAACAGAAAAATAAACAGAAGCTATTTCAGTATTCATTTTATTATTCATATAAACAGTTTCTTGTTTTTGAGGATGGCCAAGCCCACAATGTCACTTGCCGGTGACATATGGCCGCAGTGCAAGCCGCCTGAAAACTAAAATATCAGCCATGTGCACACATGTCCCCCCCGACTCGCTTAAAGTAGTGGGTGTGTCACAGCATATGTCTGCTACTGGACATTACCGACATGTGATCTGTGCTGCATGTCCTGCTTCCTGTGGCTGCGTACGTGTGCGTGTGTGTGTGTGCACGTGTGAGATAAATTTATTGTTTGACATCTGCTTGGAGAAATACATGTGTCAGCAAGTGTTGAGCAAGCATGTGAATGACATATGTCTATGTTTTGTTGACTTTATTTACATGCAGGCATGTGTGTGTGAATCTGTACACTGAGTGCAGGCCACTGTGTGTTAGTAATCTGCACTGGGCAGCTGCGCACATTTGTATTCAGCCTCAAGGCACTTCTGCGCCGTCTCGCTGATTAGGGATAAGAGATGGAGGGAAAGAGGGAAATGGTGGAAACTGAGGAAGAGAAAGGGAGCGATAGACAAAGACGGGGACTTGGTGATAAAGCAGGAGGGAGACGTTGTCTCTCACGTAGTAAACAGTTTTTTTTAATGTATTTAAGCTCAATCCCATTAAGTAGGGGGAGTAGCCTGCGCCCTCACATAACACGCACCAATACAGGGTTTTTCTTTCTCTCACACATACACACAAAGACCCACTCTAGTACATCCAGGAAATGAAATTGATTTGCCCTCATAAACATTTAATAAAGCTCAAATGTAACAATGCGAGCTGTTAAGGAGGCCTGAAGAGTGGAGTCATGAAAATGACATGTAAATCAAACGAGCGCTGTATATTTTCAGGCATAATTCGCCAACAATTATTGTTTTGACCTGGCTCCTCAGTTGACAAAAGAAACCTGCTCCCTCTGAGGAGCAGGAAATCAGCTTTTCAAGTGCTCTTGTGTCTGAAGAGCGGAGAGCAAGGCAAGGCGTGATTGCTGCACTCTGCAGAGCGGATCAGGCAGTGGCTGATTTCATACAAGAAGAGAAAATGCAGAAGACTGAGGTTACTTGTTTCCCTTACCTTGACATGTGATATACAAATAAGTAGTGCTTAATGCTTATTCATCTTACTCATGCTGATCTGTTTAAGAAAAACTATCAAAAAGACTATCTGATTTTAGTACTTGAAATAGCTTCTGTGTGTTTCCATTCTATCTACATGACACCCAGGTTCAACATAATGCTGCCTGGGGCAGTAAATGCAACCCATAAGTAGATTAATCATATACAGTGCATGAATATGCATGGAAATACAACAGCATCAATAAAAAAAAACTTAATTTGACACGTCTCCCATCTAGTAACACAGGCAGTTGACATCATTCCATGTCAGCTAACCTTCCCAGCACATCTCATCAATTTGATTGAAAGATTTAACAGAAAGCCTTCAGTTACAGGTTTTATGATCATAGAAAACACAAAAGCTCTACAAAAAGAAGAAAAAAAAAAGAAAATTAGTTTGACAGTCAATACTAAAATTAGTCATGTCTACATCAATTCTTTCTAAGCCTCACCAATTTTAGCTGATCATCCATAAAACTTTGACCTTTAACCTTTGTTTTGTGAATAACAACTGCTCAGATGTTGCTGAATATTTTCCATACATCATCTTTTTTTTTTTTAATCCAAACACAACTAATCTTTCTGTAGCTGAAGGAAATATTTTTTTACCCTTCCCCCCAAAAAATGATAACAATTTCACTGTTTCTGTACATAAAAGCCACATGTATATGTAACAAAAAAAAAATGTTTTTATCTTGGCAAGGCTAATTTCATAAATTTAGAGCAAGTAAACTTTGCTATAATGTTACAAAGTACTATAAATTTAGAATTTAAGTTTGACATTAATTTTTGATAAAGGAAATAGACTTGGGAGGGCTCGGCGAGATTGTACTACATGACCTATTAAAGAGATGCCTATGTTAGCAAAACAGTCTGCTGAATATGTATTTTAATGTTATCTCTAGCAGAAATAAAGATAAAAACACTGAAGAGGTACACTGAGTATGAAAAAGTCTAGCATGAGTTATTTTTGTTCTATCGGGTGATTGGACACTCTGTAAAGAAAGCTGGATTCCAGTTGTTCCTCCCATTAGGAGTAAAGCTGTTCTCTGCAATAATCAGTCCTGTACATGTAATGGCACTGACTGCTGAGCAGCCATCTTTCACAACCAGCTGAATATGGACCTAAAGAGCACTCTCTCCATTTTAATTTGAAGCTATGTTCATGAAGGGTTGCGGTGCTGTGAACCAACAGCATACGATCTGAGGAGCTTCCAGTGATCAAGTAAAACAGGCGAAACAAATTCATGGCCCTCAGAGACATTACAGATGTTTAAGTCAAAGAATGACAATGAATCTTAATTTTCCCGTCTATTTACGATAAAAACAGAAAATACAGAAACCCGACTCTCTTAAACCTAAACAGAATGGAATCCAATAACATCTATATCAGTCAGTCTCCTTAAAGAGCATTAAATCTGTGCTTGGTTCTGAGTTAAATCACACTAAGTATTGATTTTTATTGGGAGAGAAATTTTGTTCTGAGCATTGTGTGTATGTCATATTATGACTATATTTTTTCTGTTTGTATTTTAATAAACATCCATCCATCATCTACGTCCGCTTAATCCTCTGCAGGGTCATGGGGATCTGCTGAAGCCTGTCCCAGCTCACTTCGGATGAAAGGCAGGGGTCCACCCTGGACAGGTTGCCAGTTCATCGCAGGGCCACATGTAGACGGACTCTTAATAAACATTTATGGTAAAATTTAGAAAGGATATTTCCAGTCTGTACTTTTTGTCAGCTGCGCCCAGAAAGTTTTTCCTGTCTATTCCGGGTTTCTGAATATAAAGACAAAAATAATTCTACTGCAATAAATATAAATAAATGTAATTGGAGCACAATGTTCAAAACGTACTGCAACTGAGCATGATTTTCAGGTGAATTATAATGAAAGTTAACATTCAGGCTTTATTGTCTCCATTTAAATGGGTTTCTATGAATATTAGAACATGACAACGGCTGCAGCTGGGTTCACCTGAGAACCCTTAACGTTTGAGTGACAAATAAAATCTTCAGGGGTGGTCCCATGAAAAAAACGTATTGATAATTGTACTGAAACTAGCTGATATATACTTGACTTTGAGGACAGCTGAAAATGTCCGACGTTCAAAAACAATCCAACAATGAATATGCTTTGGGGTTGCCAGGTTATAAAGAATCCTCATCTCCTAAGATGTTTTGCATGTCAGCTCAGTGTTAGGTTCAATGGGCTCACTGGCTACCTGTTAGAATTACATTAAAGTTTCAACATCGAAATTCAGACATACAGTATTTTGAGTTATTTGAAAATGGTGTCAGACGAATGGCAGCCTGTTGCAATAGCTCTGAAAGGCACTCTGATTGCGCCTTTCTTTGTATCTTTTGAGAATTACTACAGAGCTTATTTTGCTCTTTTAAATGTTTGCTACTCCCCCAACAAAGAAACTTTGATCCTGGTTTGAAAGCTGTGGTGTTTATAGGATTTCTGCTGGTAATTTTTTTGTTAAAAATAAGTCAACAAGTCACTTTTTGTTGTTGTTGTTTTAAAACATGTAGCCGATTGAACTCTCCAAAGCCCAAGAAATACCTGGAATAAGACCTAAATCAAGATGATTTCAAGAGATGTTGAGCATGTAGGGCACAAGCAAAACAGAAAGAAAGGAAGAGGAAGTGTGAACCATTTCTTCCCACAGTTGTCTATGGGGATATGACACAGCTAGCAAGTAAAATGGACAAGCTTGCCAGAGTTGCTGAGTGCACAATGGGAATTCTTTAATTTACTTCCAGGTGTTTCAGTGAGACATGGCTGCGATATCATGTACAGGACTGGAATCCCATTACATGCAGATTTTAGACTATATGAGAAGAGAGAAACTGCAGACATAGTGTTAGAGGTAATGGAGGATGGACTGCAATGTTTGTTGACAACAGATGGTGTAATTCTTGGATGTGCGGATGTGACGTCGCTTCGGTCCACGGCAAAATTTGAACCACTGGCTTGGGGTTTTCACCCATAAGGAAGTTAACTTGTGTTATCTGCTGACAATCCATGTGACGTGAGCAGCCAAGGAACAAAATGTAGTGCATTCAGTGATCACTAGACATTTCAACTACACCTCTCTTTGGTACATTTCCAACTTTCTGACTTTAATTATTAATTCATTCACTCAACTCCTCATATTATTGTCACATTTATTATTTTAGATTCTCTAACAATACAACAAAAATTAATCTTATGCTTGTCTTGCCAAGGCACACCAGGACATATCCAGTGTCAAAAGTCTTGATGGCCTGTGTGGACCAGCTAAATGGGATTCTTCACCAATTCATCAGCCTGAAGCCAGGAGAAGTTTCCAGTGCTGTGGAAGACATCCTGCCTCTTTCTAGTACAAAACAAACAAAACAACAACAAAAAACAAACAAACTCATCCATCTTCTCCCAATTACTATACACTTGTAGCTCTAACATCCCACATCATGAAAGTCTGGAAAGACTTTTATTGGTCCACCTGAATAAGCAAACAAGCCCCTTCATGGACCCACAGCAGTTTGCTTATCATCATGGGGTTGTAGTTGAAGACACCACCTCACACCTGCTTCAATGAACCCACAGTCATCTGGACAAAGCAGGCAGCACTGTCAGGATCATGTTCTTCTATTTCTCCAGTGCATCTAACAACATCCATCCTGCTTTACTATGTAAGAAACTCCAGAAGACACGGGTGGATACCTTCACAATCACCTGGATTACTGACTACTAGACTAACAGACCACAGTTTGTGAGACTGAATGGTTGTGTGTCTGATCAGGTGGTCAGCAGCACAGGAGCACCACAGGGGACTGTACTCTCACCACTCCTCTTCACTCTGTACACCTCAGACTTCCAGTACCAGTCAAACTCCTGTCATCTGCAGAAATACTCAGATGACTACAGTTGTGGGTTGTAACTGGGAGGCTGGGGCGCCGAAAAGGGGGGGTAAAGGATACGGATTATAGGGGCCCATGATTGAGGGGGGCCCAGAGAGG
Organism: Hirundichthys speculiger; assembly: GCA_018398805.1. Taxonomy (NCBI): domain Eukaryota; kingdom Metazoa; phylum Chordata; class Actinopteri; order Beloniformes; family Exocoetidae; genus Hirundichthys; species Hirundichthys speculiger. The sequence goes on along the minus strand of JAGFBZ010000926.1, from coordinate 1,407,034 downwards.
CCCCTAATGATGATCAAAAATAGCATCAACAAATTTCGCCGCTGTGTTGGGGGGCCCGGTAAAGATTCTTTTCATGGGGCCCAAAATCCCTAGCGGCGCCCCTGCTGGGATGGACAAGAGACTGAGTATAGAGCACTGGTGGACCGTTTTGTGGAATGGTGTAAGAACAATCCCATCATCTTGAAAGTAAACAAGACAAAGGAGATGATTGTGGATTTTAGGAGGACCAGTGAATAAGGCAAACAGTATTTCCGTGAGAAGAGGTGGAGGTGGTAGAGGAGTATAAATACCTTGGTGTTCACCTGGACAACAGACTGGACTGGAGACAACACTGATACTGTCTACAAGAAAGGCCAGAGCAGAATTTTCTGCTTGGGGAATCTTAGGTCCTTATTTGAATTTCCCATTGGGCTAAATAAAGAGTCTATTTACCTACCTATCTTCAGTGTTTACAGCAAAATGTGGTACATCTTCTATAAGTCTGTTATAGAGAGTGCAATCCTATCTGTAGTCATCTGTTGAGGGTGCAGCATCAGAGCCAGTGACTTAAAGAAAGCTGAACAAATTGATAAAGAGGGCTGGTTCTGTTCTGGGGACATCGTGGACAACCCTGAGCATCCTCTTCACAACACAATTCACCAACAGATTATCTTCAGGCAGGGGCTTCTTCAGATCTGCTGCAACTCAGACAGCTACAGGAGATCAACCCTGCCCACAGTAATAACCACCTACAATGAGTCTTTGAACAAAACTTAAATAATGACAAGTACTGCCAAAATGTCTGTCTGTGACACTGGCGAACTTTTAAAAGTCACACCCACATACCTGCAGCGAATAAGAGAAAACATACCGACCATTATTTTACAGTTGACCAAAATGTAAGTTTCATTGAGATTTTATTCAACAAATCGAGGCTCAACGTTGAACGAGCCTGTATCTCACCATGGCAGTAAGCAGCAGGCTTGCTCCTCCCCTAAACTGGATGCCGAACACCTACGTCATCAGTGTCGTACATTAGCGTTAGCCAAAATTAGCTTGTTGTCAAAATCACAGATACATTCTGATTCATCGAAGGTTTTTCTTGTTATCCGACAGTCTGTGTAAAGGGTTACCTCTTTGCTGCTCCGCGTGTTTACAGTGCCAAACATGTATATAAAAGCTTTATTCCGCTGTAGAGACATGCTGAAAGGAGAACTTATCGTGTGAAATGCTGGCTAGCTGCTGACTAGCAGGGACTGCAAGCACGGCTAACACTACCGACTACCGTGAAGCCTGCGACAACTAGCCTGGCTGCTTCATTATAATCGCCGTAAGGATAAGAAGACGGAGATTTTCTTTCCTACAAAGTAAGTAACGGCTCGTATTTACAGTGAGCGACGATTGGACTCTGGCCAGTCAGCCGCTAAGGCGTTACGGTAGACAGCGCTTGACAACGGTAAACTTCGCTAGCTGGTTAACCTGCAATCTAAGTGGCCTGGATTTCAGCGAGAGACAGCAGGCTCACCGAGCCCAGCACTCGATCAGAACCGTGAAGTATGGTTATTTGTCTGTATTTTAAGTATAATTATGACAATCCTTCAAATGTAGAGTTCATTGCTAGCACGCAGGATCATCCTTGGTTAAAGGATTTGATGTTTGTTTTCAAACATGTTAACATTAATCCGGGTTTGGTAAATACGTCTGGGGCGATGTTAAATAGTCTTACCCTTTACACTGCAAATAACTCTTGATTTATTTATTTTGTTTACTGATTCCAATTATATTCAGTGTGGCTGATTTTTCTTGAGGCAAGCTACATGACGTGATAAGCGTTTCTTCTTTACTTTTTTTTTTAACGGATTCATGAACGTTTGCAACAGGTGCGAATCATATGGATCCGGTTTAATATATCCTAATAGGTTTTTGTTGAGAATATAGTTTCTCCATTAAAGGCTAATAAAACAGACGTCTAACGCCTTCTTTTAAATCTTTCCTGTAGTCCTTTATTTACTGCTACTGCACGTAGCAGACACTTAACTTCCTTAAACGCTAAGGTGCCTGTATGTGATGGTTGTATCCCAGTCGTATCCCAGTTTTGTTCACAAATTAAACACCGGTGCAGGAATTAACTGGCTTTATCGGATGTTGTGGGTTTATTTATTTAGTTGTTTTCTTTTCTTTTTTGCTTTGTCTGTGGCTGTGCAGTTGGCAGTGTGTATGTTTGATGGCTTGTTCCAGAAATGGCAGCAACATAACAAGCCATTCCGTTTTAGCCTGTCATTACTGTTAGTCTGTTTATCCTCAGAGATCATTATTTGTATCTGCTTGTTTCTGTTGATTGAATTGCTTCACATACAGATGTATGCTTGGATGAACAGTTAACTGGAAAACTTGGTATCGCTGAAATATAATTTTGTGTTGAGAGGCCAAGATAGATGAACTTTGCTTCTTTCTCTGAACAAAAGAAGAGAGAATATTGCAGATACATTTTTTTTCTGATGACTGTTGATAGTGTAAGAATTGTATAATTATTCAAACACTTGGAATGTGCTTGTACCATCCCATAGGAATTGAGTTAGCTATTAAACAATTTATCACATGGTAAGTATTCTCTCTTAACTGCATTTCATCCTAGCTTGACTTTTGATGCCAGAAAGACAAATTAATGAAAGAAAGGCCTATGAGAAAGAGCAGGCTTTGGCATGGTGCTTTTTGTTGACAATCTGCTCCCGGTCTGGTATAACCAGCCATATTTACTTTCTTCCTTATTGGCCATGGTCAAATAGACTCCAGTCTGGTCAGTAACAGCCCCATAGTCCCAGACGTTTCTCTTCTGAAGACGATTGGATTCAAAGAGCTCTTGTTCCAGGAAATTGATATCTTTAGATATGATTTCACCGATGAGTCATCTAAGAGTCTTTCACCTCTTCACTTTTATAAAAAGCAAGGGTCTCCTTGTAGAATAAAACTGATTCCCTGCGAGGAATTATTTGTCTCATAACTGTGGACAGTTATTATTATTCTTTTTGTGCCTGCTTTTCAAAAATGTTTTTACTCATCCAAAGTGGGATGTACATAATGGACTGCTTAATCAGCAGAAAGATGAATCCACGCCTAAAAAGGCTATATAAGTGGTTAGAAGAAATTGATCGTCTTAGCATTTATCAATACTGTCATTATTAGTTGTTTTTTTTTTTAAACCATAAACATAGACTGCATAGACAAAGATATTTAAGTTGTAATATAGTATAGACTTGATGTCGTACATTTATGTGGCATAACTGTATTTGTTTAACACTTGTCTGCCAACCACTGGCTTTTATTTTACTTTATCATTTCTATCTGCATTACTTTTTTCTTATTATTTGAGCTTTTTATGTTATGTCATTTTATCCATTCCACAAGAAAGAGATAGATAAACTGTTGTCTTTCAGGCTATCTTATTTTTTAATCTTTGTGTTTAATATACCCAGTTATCAACACTAGACAATATTATGCAATAGTAAGGCTTTGATGTCTGTATTTATGATAACCTTGATTTAAAAAATATGCATATATATTATTTTGTTGACACCTATGAAGGATTTTATTTCACTTGCTCGTTGACTGAAGTAGATGACCTTGTGTAAGTTTTGTTGTTCATCTGTTTGCTTTTCAACTAATCATTAAGTATATTTTGGTCCAATTGTATTTTTTTCATAGAATGATTGTGATAGACTCTTAGACAGCTTATCTGTATTTTAAGTGGTCATCATCTGTCAAAAAAGAAAAACAATAAAAAACAAAAGCCTTCACTGACAGTTTTCAAAATTTCAATAGATATCATGATAATATAGTTATTGTGAATTCTTTTGGTCTATAATTCTATTGTAAAAATCAGCTGAAAGTCCTACGAGACATTAAAATATTCAAATGTAAGAGAGCGCAACATCTAAAAGCCTTTGTATTACATACTGTACATTTCACATCATTAAGCAAGAGTCGGGGAGGAGCTTTTATATCAGTGGTAGTTCAGTAATGTTTGCAATCTATGGCCTCTGTTTGACAAGGTAATTTGTCCCTGTGTGGATCCCATCAGCAGCTGAATGTTAAATTCAGTTATCTTGTTAATGCTGTCCTGCGTGTCTGAAGTCTGAGAACAGGGGCTTGTTTTGAGCTGTTCTACTGGCCAGCTTTCAGCCCTGACTCTAAAACAGAAAGAGCGGAAAGACATTTTTGACAATATCAGAATAAGGCCAGTTTTGCCACTTTGAGTCTTAAAACTGAAATACATGTTCACTTGACGAGTGGTCACATGAATGTCCACAAACACTTTTACGCACACACACACACACACACACACACACAGCAGCAGGGCTGTGTAGTCCTCTTGTCCCATGATGCAAGTGCTAGCATCTTCTGCTTCTGTTGCTATGGCAGCTGTTCACCTGCCACCCCAAGCTGTGTAATCAAGGATAAAAAGAAAAACAAAACAAACTCTCATGATGACATCACCCTCCAGAGTTCTCAGTACTCACCTATGTTGTTGTTCAATTTTTTTGTTAAGACCAGTTGATTATGGAAGTTATTGTCACTGTGTGTTGTTGATGAGTGTTCATGAGTCACAAAATGTAATCAGTCTTACCTTTCTACTCTGTGTATTTAGTGGCTGGACAGTTACGAAGGCCAATGATTTGTCTTAGACCGATAAGCATTTTCAGCAAAACCTTGGTGTCGGTATTTAGAAGAACACAAACTGCCACACAAAACTTTGCTGAAATGAATTAAAGCATGTGTTTAATTACAGAAAAACTCTTTTTTTTTTTTTTGTCTCTATCAGCAAAAATACCTAAAGCTATCAGCAGCTTCCAGCAGCACAGCTGAATTTTTTGTGAGTAAAATTGAATAAACACTGGAACTCATAATTTTTCTTTACAGTTAAATGCTCTGCAAAAGCACATTTGCATTATTTTTTTTAACCATAGCACATAGTCTTGTTGGATGAATTACGTGTCTAAACACCAACTCAGTCAGTGTCTAGGCTACAGCAGGAATTCGTTGTGGGGGTCTCTGTTTTGCTAGCCAGCTGGTGTTATTCCTAACCATTGATAGCCTATAATGTTACATTAAGCTACATGTTAAAACGCCGTCCTGGTGACTTATAGGGTAATAATGTCATGTATGCTACTAAACTCACTTCCATTTGTCAGGGTGCAATTTGACTCCAAGATATGATGGTAATCACTACATCTGTACTTTTACCTTGCCATAGATGACTGCAATAGTGTTCCATTTGTACCTCTTGAGTGGGAAATGACATGGATGCCATCAGAAGGGAAAAACAAAAGATGAGGCTGGTGTTTTGCAACATTGGACTAGAGGTTTGTGTTGTGTTCAGCTTCATCAGCAGCTGCTCTTGCAGCTGTTCTGCCTTACCTTCCTTCTAAACCACGTCCACTCATTGCTGGCTGAGGTTGCTTCAGTCTGAAAACATGTTACTCTGTACTCGATTGGAGTGTGCAGGGTGACTTCAATGACTTATACGGTGAATTCCAACAAATCAGATGCTGCTGTGGGCAGGACATAACTGATGATCACATAGCTATAACCTCAAAGTGGCTGGATCAGAGCACAACAGAAGTCTTATTTTATTTTATTATTTTTAAATCGGCAGTTGGATTAAAAGTAATAACTATGAAACTTATACTGATGTGTATAATATGCTAAAGATCATTGGCCTGGTTGATAATGGGTGTATCCTTAAAATCAAGTGCTTTCAAGTAATCTTTTTACATCTCTAGGGTATATCCTCATTATTTACAGTTGTTCAGTCATAAACTTCCGTTGCATCATGAAATAGCACATCAGCAGTACCACAGGCCTCAAACCCCCTTCCACCATGATGGTGCATATTTTGAAGCTGCATCAATTCTGGTAAAAAAAGAAAAAAAGGGATTTTTGTAGTACTCCTGGAGCAAGATATTGTACTTGTTTGCAAAGGTTTCAAGACATTTCCGGTTGCGTTGAAATGGATCAAGTGAAAAATAGGGGTGTTTAATGATGTGAAATGATTGGCAATTGAAGAATCTGGACTCTTTTTGCTAATATTCAGAATTGATTCAAATTAGATTTTTTTTTTAAGACATTTTTCCATTTCGCAGTATTGTAATATTGCAATACATTATATACAGACACACCCACAGATACTACATGTCCTCTGCTTCCAAAGCTTGCTTCTTTATTTGCACACCATGGGCTTGAATAAATACTGATATTAAATACTATTCTAGAATGAATCAAGTTTTTTTTTTAAAACTTTGAATGGAAAATTGTTTTTAATCAATAATTAATTTAGAATCAAATTGTGTGATAGCTACAGGTTCACAGCTGCTGTATGAAGATTGTGAGAGGTGTAGATTGTGGTTCTGATTTAGATGGAACTTCTTTTCCAGTGAAATGAAAAACAGACCATTACAGAGGCTTGCCTAAATGCTTGATGTGTAGGTTGGGATTAAGCACGCACTCTTGTCAAACTGCTTGTTTCAAGGTGCAACTGTTAGGCCTGTGTTGCACATTGCAATTCAGCTGGCAAGGTGTAAGATGCCACTTTAAAGGCAGATACATTGTAGGTCATTTGATGTTTGCAGTACTGGGGTGCTGTTTGAAAGTGCACACTGATGAGGCAGCAAGCCATCTCTATTTGGCCAGTATGAACCAACAAGGGAAACACAATGAGGGTGTCATTTTGGGGTGATTAGTTTGACAGCCTTGTGGAAAAGGGCTAGTGATTGATGACTCTTAACTTGTAACTTGGTTGTACTAATTTCAGTCATTTTTGTTTAAATCTAAGCCATAGTTTAAACTCTTCACCATAAATTGGACTATAGATAGATAGACAGATAATGGAAAGCTGGGCATTCCACATCTTTAACAAAATAGACTAAAAGCTTATATCTGCATATACATTAAGAGACTGGATCCTAGAGTCCTCCAGCAATGTATTTATAAGGAACAACTATTGATATTTTAAGAAATAATGTGCATGTTAAAAGTGCAATTTTCATTGCTCAGATGCCTCTAAGTAGTGAGACAGTCAATGAGACTGTATACATTCCCACATTACATAAACAATAAATACTGGCTGAACACATAAGTTTCTCTTATCGAACATCTTGATGTTACAGTTCATTTAGCTAATGCATGTGCAGTTATTATAGATAACACACCCTCTTGAACACTGTGGAGTTTGTTATTGCTTTTAGTAGCCAGTTCTATCTTGCCAAAGAAGCTGTTAAATTTGCTCGTCACTCTTTTTAAGTATAAGCATGTGCTATTTCTGGATATGTTGAGCAATGATGACTTTGAATTATTTCTTTAAGGCTATTAAGTAAACAGAGAGATTTATTTCACATTCGCACACACATGCTGAAAAACAGACCAAGTTCCCTTCTATGAACAAAACTGTGGGAACTTTTGTCGCATTCAAATTTTCTCCCCATCAACTGAGAAATGGAGTGTGTTTTGTTGGCTGATGAGTCACAATCCCAGATTAATTATTTTACTCAATTGGATGTAAATTGAATCTAATCAGCACAAGTGTTTTTTTTTTTCTTCCAAGTTACAGTAGCCTGCAAAAGTAAGAACATGCCATACAATACTGACATATAATAACAAGTCTGAAGCAAAGAAAACACCGAAAGTCAGCATAAAGTTTAATGTTACATTACTCCCCAAATAGTTACATTTGACTTTGGTCACAGCTCTACAAACTCTTGACAATCCTGGCATTGAATTTTCAAGGTAGTTTAGTGCATTCAGAATTTACAGCTATTTTAAGCAAAGCACTGCATTTTTCAGGGACTCAAAAGTATTTGGACTATATCATAGCTATAACCATGCATTTTAAAATGTGGATGAGAGTCCATGGACCTCACTAAATTCTGAGTTTCCTCTCTGCAGATGCTTTGACAGGATTTGCTGCTTGTTTGTGGGCCTTTCTGCCGACAGTTTTGTCTTCAGTAACTTAAAAGGATGTCCTAGTGGGTCGAGATCAGGCGACTGACTTGGCAATTGAAGAATCCATTTCATTGCCTTTAAGGTGTCTTGAGTTTCCTTTGCAGTATTACAGTGTCATGGCAAACATGCCTATTACATGATACTGCCTCCACTATGTTTGACATACGATGTGATATGCTTTTTATCATCACCTGTTCCATTCCTTCTCCATACTTTTCTGATCCTGTCATTCTGACACAACTTTATCTTGGGTTTATCTATCCAGAAAATCTGATGCCAGAACATAGGAGGCTATCTAGATGTTTTCTGGCAGAGTCTAATCTGGCTTTTATGTTCTTGTGATAAACTTTATGTTTTTACATTCATGAAGGCATCATTTGATTGTAGATTTTTACCTTCTCCACAGTATTCTTGACTTTTGCTTTTGTTGTCAAGGGGGTTTACTTCACCATGGAAAGGAATCTGTGATCAGAGGTTTTCCAGGCTCTTTGGTGTTATTGAGCTTATCAATGCGTTCTTCATTTTTAAGAATGTAAAAAACTGTTGATTTGGCCAGACCTAAGGCTTTTTGCTGTTTCTCTTATATATTTTTAAAAAATGTATCTTTAAACTTTACTAATCAAAAAAAAAAAAAAAGATTCAATTTGTGGCTGAAAAGCTGTGATATGATCTGAACTGTGAGGTATGTGATCAGTTCCAGCTCTACCGGTTACTGTCCATATACTTCTGGGCTAAATGCAACTTCTGTGGGATTGAGGTCAGGTGACTGGGGAGTCCATGACATGAATAACAGCATGATATCCTTCTCTTTTTTGCTCCAAAGAGATTTTTTGCACTGCATGGATGTGTGCTAAGTAGGGATCAGGAATATGTCCTAAAATCAATTTCATGGTTATTTGAGCATGTTACCTTGAGTACAATTAATGAGCGATTATTGTAGTTTTGTTTTATTTTTTTTGTCTCCATAGACTGACAAATAAGTGGATGCAAACTCACAGATTTTATTATATTTATAGTAATTTATTGAATATTTCAAACAACTGAAATTGACATGAGCAAGATTATGTTGGTTGTAGGTTCTGAATGTTGGTTTCAATTAATTGTCAATAATTATGACTTTGGGGCTTGGGACTTTTTTTAAACAGTTTTTTGTTACAAATACTTTTACATGGTATATTTTATGAATAAAGAAGAATTTTACAAGGCCAAAAAAGCATTGGCACTATAGAGGTCAGGGGTCATGTGGCAATAGATAAAAACTTAGAGCACAACATATAATACATCCCAGGTAATTTCTTTTGTAGCTTATTTAAACAAGTTGTTTAGCAAAGGACAATGTTGCATACTATACACAAAATGTGAACAAGTTGCGTTAGATCAACTTAACATTTTCCTACAGGACAAAAGCATAATTACCAAGTGTATGGATGAGGGGTGAGTGAAATGATACGGAGATGCAGGTGTGTGTGTGTGTGTATCAAACAAATTCTAGTAAATATAGATCAATTTTCTTTAAAACATGACGTGTGTTACACTGCATAGCCCTGATAATATTTTTCAGTATCTGATAATTATTTTTCTGTTTTTTCTCCCTTGTGTGTTTTTTTTCTTTCCCACAGGTAGCAGTGGGTCTGTCTAGGGCAGAGCCATGGGTGCTTTCCTGGACAAACCCAAAACAGAAAAGTACAACTCGCATGGTCAAGGGAACGGCTTATGCTATGGGCTGAGCTCCATGCAAGGCTGGCGGGTGGAAATGGAAGACGCTCACACAGCTGTGTTGGGACTTCAAACTCCTGGTATGACTGACTGGTCCTTTTTTGCTGTTTATGATGGTCACGCTGGATCAAGAGTTGCCAACTACTGCTCGAAGCACCTTCTGGAGCACATCATCACTGCTAGCTTAGGAGCTGGGGGTACACAAGGCTCCCCAGTTGGATCAGACAACTCCACTGGTCACTCTCCATCAGCACTTCCTCCTCCAGTGGAGGCTGTGAAAGCTGGGATCCGGACAGGCTTCCTGAGGATTGATGAGCACATGCGCAGCTTCTCTGACCTTCGAAATGGCATGGATCGCAGTGGGTCTACAGCAGTAGGAATTCTTCTGTCTCCGGATCATTTCTTCTTCATCAACTGTGGGGATTCTCGAGGTGTTCTGTTCCGCAATTCACAGGTGTGCTTCTCCACACTTGACCACAAGCCTTGCAACCCACGTGAGAGGGAGCGCATCCAGAATGCAGGAGGATCAGTAATGATTCAGAGGGTTAATGGGTCACTGGCTGTGTCCAGAGCCTTGGGGGACTATGATTACAAGTGTGTGGATGGCAAAGGCCCTACAGAGCAGCTTGTTAGCCCTGAGCCGGAAGTGTTTGTGATGGTTCGGGCGCCAGAGCAGGATCAGTTTGTGATTCTTGCTTGTGATGGCATTTGGGATGTCATGTCCAATGAGGAATTGTGTGAATTTGTGAAATCTCGGCTCGAGGTGTGTGAAGACCTGGAGAGAGTTTGCAATGAAGTGGTGGACACCTGCCTGCACAAGGTATGTCGAAATTTGCCTTCTGAGCATAACCTTTATGTTCACACTAGCAGCCATATTGACCAATTCTGATTTGATAAAAATCTCCTCTGATGTTCCACTTTTAGATCTACAAGTGTTTTGCATCAGACTTTGATATTAAGACAACCATCCTCTAATGGCATGCATATGCACTAGATACTTCTTAGGCATGTTTGATTTGTATCAACAATAACAAGAAAACGCCATATCTGTGAGACCATATTGAAGCGGGAGTTTTGATTGATGAAAAATGGAAGCGATCACTTTTCTTTCCTGTGTTGTTGCTGATTGATTTGTGCCACGCTGTGGGTGTTATGTTGAGTTCTGCTTGGCTGCTAAGTGATGCATCCTTTGTCGCACAGCACTCGGTGCATAAGTTGAGGAAAAAAGCCACATTAGTTCAGTTTTGTCTGTCCTTGCTCATGTCATATCGACTTGTATTGGATATATATCTGATCTGGGACCAAAAAATGAAGTGGCACAATTCTGATCTTAAGTTAAGACTTGACAATGAGAGTCCACATAGCTTCAAACAAACAGATATAAGTCACTTCAGCCTGGTAGTGTGAACGTATGTTTTGTTGTGATATCCAGTCGATATAACAACAGATATCCAGCAGATGTCGTAGCAAATCATATCAACTTTAGCATTAAAGAACATATTGGAACATCTAATAAGAAAAGAAGCAAGACAGAAATTATTAAGGTGGTTTAGGAAAGGACAGAGTTAAAATGCCAAGAATGCTGCTGTACAGGCCTTTAGTTTTGAAGTGTGATAGCTTTAAATATGGCTATTTAAAAACAAACAAACAAACAAACAAAAACTTGAGAATGTCCTCCTTAAGTTGAAACAGCAGCTGTGATCTGTAGGTCAGTAGATTGAGATGAATTCAAACAGTGACAGGTATTCAGATGGGGAATGGTGTTTTATGTTATTGTAAATTGTAATTCAGCAGTCCATATCAACACTGCCCTGTTGCCTTCCATAGCTGTTAGCTACAGCACAAACCTTTTTAACCATTTGTTTACCAGGTAGCTGTGAGCTGCAGTACAGTCCTTTTTTCCCACTTGGCTCCAGGAAATAATCTGCTCTTTATTTTGAGCTCTTTGACTCTCCCTTACCTGCTCTCTTTGCTCTTTTACCTGCCTGCCATCCTAGGGGAGTCGGGATAACATGAGTATTGTACTGGTGTGTTTGCCCAATGCTCCCAAAGTATCAGAGGAAGCCGTGAGAAAAGAAGCTGAACTCAACAAATACCTGGAGACTCGCGTGGAAGGTGAGAAAAGATGGAGAATAAGAAACTGTCTTCTGTGCGCGCAAGCATACAGTATTACGGTTGGTAAATATCAAAAGCTTTTAATTATTTTGATTCCTTTTTTTTTGTTTTTGTTTTTCTCATTTTTTCCCTCTTAAATTCCCCTGAAAAAAATTCTGCAGTAATCATTCTTTGTGTGGACAAAAGCCAGTTTCGAGGAATTTAATTTAAGTAGTTGGTTATTTTCCCCGTGACCCTACAGAGGATTAAACGGGCATAGATAATGGATGGATGGATGGATAGTTGGTTATTTTATGGACAACAAGACTTTAATTGCAAAGATCCATAGTTGGTCTGTACTTGGGACCCTAACTATTTAGGTTAAGTGATCAATAACAGCAGGACTCAGGAAGTGTTCAAAAAGGCAAAGTAAAAAGAGAGAAAAGAGGCCTCTTGGATTATTTTGAGTTGTGGTCTACATCAGACTAGTTAATTGCAGTGCCTCGTCAGTATAGGTATATTTCCAAATAGTATAATATGGGACCTTTAACTACAATGTCAAGAGAGAGACTTAGCTTGTACCTGAATTCCAGACACACCATCAGAATACATTCGGCCTCGTCCTTACTGATCTCGACACACTTCAAGAAATTTAGAATCACAGATAGCAGTCATAACCAGAATTCTTTGGATAAGATGTATTTTAGAAAATCAGGTTTTTGTCTTATTTCCTGTTGTTGTTGTTTTTTTTTTTTTACTAAACAAAAAGAAGAAAAACTGTATCATATTCAAACGTGCATTTATTTTTGTGTAACCTCTCCTCCTTACTTTCCGTCTCCCCTGCCTCTCCCTCCCTAGATGCATCTCTCCATCATCCAAACATTTGCTGTCTGCTTTTGTTAGGTCCCCTGCTTTAGTAGACTTCTTTTTTTATTTCGGACCCTCTGACAACACAGAGCAGCTTTAAGCGCTCTTCCCTGGCTACTGTTAGTTCATATAGAACCAGAGCTTTTCATTTGTTTCAAATGTTCGTTATATTCTCACTTGCTGTAACGTTTTACTACCATGCTAGCAGTTTTGAGAGTTACAGAATGAAAGGTTGTGCGTAGAAGCTTGGGTTATGCAGCCAGTCAGTAGTTTTAGTACATGAAATTCATGTTGACAGAAAAGTACTCTAAACTAAGGTATATTCATTTTAGGTCATAGAAGACAAATTTTAGGGAGAATATGTCAATGTTTTGTTCAAATAAAGGCAACTAGATGGCTTAAGGTACTGTCTAAAACTGGAGGAAAGAATAGGGAGGGAATAAAAAACAGCAGAGTGAGAGGAATGCTCTGGCTGAACATCGCCCTGGCTTCATGCCGCTCTCAGCTCAGCTGCAGGCCTGTTTCTGTCACCATCTCTCTGTCTCAGACATGCTCATTTCCATGCACTTGTATGATTTATATCCTTATTTCCTCTAACCCCATTTGACACATTGTTTTTCTTTCCTCTGCTCTATGCGGAGTCTCTTATCCCTTCACAGATGATGTCGACTGTCATCATCTCTATTAATACTGAGTTGTGTAACAACATATCTGCGGTTGTTTTTAGAGATGCTGTCTCCGCCAGGAGATGAGGGGTTTCCAGACCTGGTAACAGTGATGAGGAACCTGTCTACCGATAGTGGCATGCCCACTCTGCCACCAGGGGGTGGTCTTGCCAGCAAGTAAGGGCCACTGTCTTTTAGGCATACATGTTGTTTATCATTGTATTAGAAAAAAAAAAGGTTTGTAAGGCATTAATGTCTGGTGTAAAATTATCATAAATGTAAATCATGTAAATCACTGCTAAGACTTGTGTGCCATCATCAGTACTATGCAGTGCCTTCAAAAGCCATCAACAAGTAGCGCTGAACCAGTGTTAGAATTGCGTAGCTGTGTAAAGAAAACATTTTCTAGTCAGCATCAAAATTACTCGGTTACATGACTGTATCCACACCTTTTAGTAGGGTACCTGAAATTTGTCCCTCTGTTAATATCTTAAAGTAAGCAACTAGAGACTTAATTATTATTTACAATATTTTTAAAATTGATGTTCTCCCTTGCAGGCGCAGTGTTATTGAAGCAGTATACAATCGTCTGAATCCATACAAGGAGGAAGATGGAGTAAGTGTCACTGTGTGGTGTCAATATGAGTTTTGTCCTCTAATCTATTTACAAAACACACATGCAAATTCAGTACGGACATTTTAAGGTTATAGAACATTTGAGAGATCATCTGTCACATTAGTTTATTTTTTTTTTTTTAAAGGGTTTTAAATGGATTCAGAAAACCTCCTACTCTTATGTTTATTAATCCCATCTGATATTTATGCATGTGTATTTATTTCCAAAACCACTGCTGAAAATGTAATTAACTTCTGAGATGGCTTTGATCCTATCAGACGTTTCCAGTATTTTCTTGAGCTTGGTGCATGTTGCACACCACCCAGCAGCCCTCATAATGAACTCAGTATGACTCACAACATACCTCTGATGTAGAACTTGAACCTTTCAGGTGTAAATATTCACTTCTAATTAGTTTCTTAAATCACAAAATGGGGAGAACTCAATTATTTGCTCACTTTAATTACTTATTGGACCTTTGTAATTTCTTAACACAAAGCAGCCCCCAATAACTCTTAAGCACTGTGGTACAAGAAAGAACTAGGCCAATTGAATTGTAAAATTATTGGTTATACTCAAAGCCTGATATGACTTTATATCCTCCTCTATTATCCTACTTTTATGAACTATTAAATTGTAGGTTATTTGCATATCTAGACATATGCACTCAAAATAGAAGAATAAGTGAGTGAGTCGGTAGGTAGCAACAACAGATTACAGGAGGTAATATGACACTATGTTTCATGTTGTACTAAAAATCACTCTGAAAACTGTTTTCACCATCTATTCAGAGATACAAACTTTACTTTAGTAGCCCTCTTTTCTGTCAATAAGTTCCAGAGACAAAGAGAGCTGCTTTTGGTCAATAATGCAGTTGGTCACCTGTTACAAGCTACTGTTTATTTTAAACTTAAGTAAACCTTTTAAAATACAAGTACAAAACCAATATTAAGATTCTTGAAGGATTTTGCTTCACTGATCGATCTGATTCCATGTAGCTGGGGCAAATAAAGCCTGTGGCCTCTTTCAGAATTTATGAACAAAATAGCAAGTTCTTTAGGACGTAGCAGTGAGCATATGCATGGAAATACACTCCTGGGTTTGGCAGAGACTGCTACCAGCCAGCAGAAACGTCCATCTGACACATGGGTTAAAAAGAGCTATATTTGTGTGTTCCTGGTACATTTTCTTATTGCACTGAATGGTTTATGACAGTACATACCATGATCAGCCATAACAAGAAAACCACCAGTGGAAAATGGGCCTCTGGGGATGTTCTGTAATAAAAGGGAAGTGGACATTTTCAGTGGATCCTTTGGGTTATTGGGATGGGAGCCTGACATTGACACTTATTCATGGTGGGAACTGGGCAGTTGGCATCCTGGTTCAGCACCTCATGCTTGTTATCATGTCCGTATAGCCATTCCTGAGAGCATGGTCCTGCTGGGTCATGCTGCTGGCATTGGTGCCATGTGCCATGGGACCATTTAGCCTCCAGCAATGTTTATGTGGTGATAGGTATTAAATGGATGTTGGCATAACTTACAGGACTTAAAGATAACGAGAAGAATGTGGTATGAAAATGTTTTACATACACTGAAAAAAGAAAATAGTTGGACCAACTTAATTGAATTGTTTACAATTGGTAACACCTAAATGAATTAGGTTTGTTGAAATTAAGTGAATAAGTTAGAACAACACAATTGATTTAAGTCACATGAACTTAATAATTTAATTGTTCTCAAATCAACGTTTTGCATTATTCCAGGTCTCAGGTTACCCTTTAACCCAAAGGTAGTCTTTATTTCGCTGAGAAGGTCATCAAGTGATTCTGGGATGTCATTTGGAAGAGTCAGTTTTTCAGTGTTGTTCTCCCCTAAAATCACCTTCAGTCTTGCAGCTGTCGAATCCGGCCATGGTGGTCTGAGAAGAAAGCAGAAGCACAATTAGTAAGGATCAACATGTAAAGCAAACTCCTTCTACTACTGACTTATTTCAGATAAGGAGAATTTAGAGAAGATTAGTGAAGGCAATGAGAAGAGGAGAGGGGAGGAGACAGGGAGAAGAGAGAAAACAAAGTGAGAAGTAAAGGGAATTGAATTGAATTGAATTGAATTGAAAATACTTTATTAATCCCTTGCGGGAAATACTTTCGTTGCAGTGCTCCATCCTATAAAAACAACAATACTCTACATATAAAATAAGTAAATTAACACTTTAAATACTACACCTTACCAAGAATTAAATATATAAGAATAACAAATAAGACTAAATAACTCTGGCCCACATGTGCAATCCCAATGTACAAAAAATTACAAAAAAATTACAAATTTACAAATTACAAATTAGGGATTTCAAAATACCCTGTCTAAGTGTAAAAGAGAAAAGAAAAGTAGCCTAGTGTAAATGGACATACAGAGATAATACAGATTTTACAGATTTAGATTGATTTGTTGTATAGTTTGATGGCCACTGGCAGGAATGATTTCCTGTGGCGCTCTGTGGTGCATCGAGGTGGAATGAGTCAATTACTGAAGGTGCTTTTTTGTCTGGCCAGCCCTTCATGGAGATGATGCGAGGAGTTGTCCAGTATGGCTCTTATTCTGGACAACATCCTTCTCTCCGACACTACTGTCAGAGAGTCCTCCCCAACCACGTGGCTGGCTTTGCAGATGAGTTTATTGAGTCTGTTGGCGTCCCTCGCCCTCAGTCTGCTGCCCCAGCACACAACAGCGTAGAGGATGGCACTGGCCACCACCGACTCATAAAACATCCACAGCAATGTCCGGCAGATGTTGAAGGACCTCAGCCGCCTCAGAAAATAGAGGCGGCTCTGGCCCTTCCTGTAGATGATGTCCGTGTTTTTTGTCCAGTCGAGTTTACTGTCCAAGTACACCCCTAGGTACTTGTACTCTTCGACTGAATCTACATTGACCTCGGAGAAGAAGAAGAGATGAGGAGGAGAAAAGAGAAGGCAGAGAGGAGAAGGAGAGGGGAGGAGAGCAGGAGAGCATTCACTGACTGGGGTCCAGCAGCTTACAGTATGAAATAAATATTTTTTGAGAACACAATAGTATTGTTTGAGTCTGGCTTTTGTCTTCCCACTTAATACAGGGGTGTCAACGGGAAATTGGAAAAAACTCGGATGGGCGTGGGGGGGCTCAAGAAAATTTTGAACACTCTCGAGGTGCTGCTTTAGGAGGCATATAGAGGTTAGATATCAAAAATAAAAGTAGTTGTTATGAAACAATTAAGCAAAAATTCAGAATGACTAGTGATTCAGTCACTCATGAACTTCAACAGTAAAATCACTGACAACAAGATACATGGATCCAAAACTTTAGTTAGCAGTTATAGAAAATGGCATGTTAAATTCAACATGTCTTTTTGATGCCTGTAACTCTGAACATTAGCTTTTCTTAATTTTTTTTTTTTAATCACAAAAAGCTCGAAACACTGAATATCATGAAAATCCCCCATCTTTTGGCGCAACTTGCCTTTTTGAAGTCAAAAAGGGTGACCTACGTGAATCGTGTAGATCCGAGGAGTTTTCTATTTTTTTTTGGGGGGGGGGGTCAGAGTTTAATTTTTTTTAAAAATTTGATTATCATATAATTGCCTTAATATGTAAAGTTAGCACTTCAGAAATCAGCAATTTAAATGTACTTGGAGGTTACATTGCTAAGCGGTTTTTAATGTTAATTAAACGAGGCAAACGAGTTTACGTTTCCTACCTACATTTACCAGTGGTGAGAAGCACTGTATATTTCATCCACGTTGTCTAACAATAAATAAGTACAGGAATAAACATCTCTCCTGTGAATTTAAAGTGAATAATCATCCATCCAAACAAGAAAGGGAAAAGTAATATCAGAAAATATGTGCTTCAGGCTACTTTGACTTGGCTGTTGATTTGGCTGTGATAGCGGCTGGATTGTCAACGGGCTCAGTGCGCATGCCCTGGTCTCAATCAACCAATCGCAATCGAGAATTCACGTCACGTTCGTGGAGGGTACACCCCCGAAAATATTAAACTGGATTTGCACGTATCTCAAAAATGACCCAAGGAATGGAAAAAAAACTCGGAAATCCACGAATCCGCGGAAAATTGACACCCCTGTTAATAAAGTAATTTACACATTCAGAGGCCTCACCCTTTAAACATGGACATATCTTTTCAAAGTGACAAGACACATCCCTCTAATTCTGTAGGGAAAACACAGAGTAGGGTTGGGCAATATTACAATACATCAATATGGTGATATGAGACTAGGACAAAGTGAATCATTTATCGTTTATTCATCAAATGTAGTCAGCCCTCTCTAATTTGATTTTAAGGGACACTTTCACAAGTCTGTCTTAAAGCAAAACCCAGATGCCCATATGTACATTGAAAACCATTTTGTTGCAATTGTTTCCTCTGTCAATACTAGTTGCTATTGATCTATTTCCTAAGGCAATTTCACTATAGATAAATACATATAAATACATAAAGCTGATCCTTGTTCTGTGTAAAACTGAATTAAGACAGTTAAAATGAGACATTACTATTTTTACTATTTTAGGCTTACATACCTTAGTTGTTGATGAAGTGAAAGTATGCAGGTTCACAGATAAAACAAGCTGCATCACACGCCTCCACACAGGACTATCCCTCTTGAGGTACAAGTAGTCAGAGCTGAGAATACAGTAGGCCAGGTGGGGGGAGCTATCACATTGGACACCAAGCCAAAGGTTGTGGAACTGATCAGGGTCCCAACCACAGGTCATGTAATCCAGCTGCCATCAGCAACCTGGAGAGGTTGACAGGAATGAAAGGAAGCTCTAGAGTACAGAAGTCCTGTGGGTTAGTTTGTGCGATCATCTTATGATGAGTGTGCTTGGCTGACACAAAATCTGACAGCTCTATTTTCTGTGTTAAATAGTTTCATACTTTTTCTATAATTTCTAATTTGGAGTTACAGACATTTGTCCTCCATTCTACAGAGACTGAGTTGTGCTGATTATAACACTGTGTGTATGTGCTTATCAATTTGTTTCTGTATATTTTTAATTGTTGTGGTAATTAGAATACCATATTAAGGAAAAGGGCATTTTATTCCAGTGTTAAGGTTTATTTGTGTATGGTTAAGAGTGTAATACAGAACTGTCACTGTTCATGACCCCGCCTGATAACTGATTCAGGACAGGGAAGACAGGAGTCTGCAGCAGCAGACACAAACTAACACAGGTGCTTATTAACACACTGGCCCAACAACACAGAGCTGAGAAACTCTTCACACAGCAAACGTTCATCGCCGCTTCTTCGATAATATCCAACGTAAATACCAGGGCAGCCCTGCCACCGAGGCACCGCGCACCATCAACTCCACGACGCTGAAGTTAGCATCCGATTCGCCAGCCTTCGATTCTGCACTTACAGGGAACGTTAACTGGAGATTAAAACAGCGTCCAGCCTCTGATTCGCCAGCCTCCTATTCAGCAGGCTCCAGGTCAAAAACGACTATACCTAGACTTCTCAAATCTGGACTAGATTAATCTATAGACCCTGGAGAATCATTATAACACAGTGTCTGATCTGTGAAACATTTATTCGATTTGTGAAAATACAATAAAGGCAGAGTTCACCGCCAGCCTCCGATTCGCCACTTAAAAAGGACGTTAACGGGAGATTGAAACAGCGTCCAGCCTCCGATTCAGCAGGCTCCAGGTCAAAAACCACAATACCTAGACTTCTCAAATCTGGACTGGATTATCCTAGAGAGGCTAAACATTAATTCAGACACAGTTTCTGATCTGTGAAACCCTTTTTCTATTTGTGAAAATGCAATAAAGGCACATTTCACCATTTTTTCAGTATGTAGACCACATTAGACCTGGTCCACATCAAAAATCACTATATCTAGGCTTCTCAAATCTGGACTGGATTATCCTAAAGAGGCTAAACATTCATTATAACAGTTTTTGATCTGTGAAACCTTTTTTCTATTTGTGAAAATGCAATAAAGGCACATTTCACCATTTTTCAGTATGTAGACCACATTAGACCTGGTCCGTATCAACTCCCTCTCCCACAGCCGATTTGTACGTGTACTAACGCTGCGCGCACCCTCTCTCCTCTCCTCCTCGCCCGCTTAATGTTAAGTACATTGAAAATAACACAGGCAGCAGTAAATGTAGCTCCCTAGAAGCACCGCAGTTAAAGCATAATTAACCTTACCTCCCACATCACCAGTGGCCCTGAGGACAGTACAAAAACTGTGACCGCATGAACCGTGGGCACTTACATGCATGTTGCGCAATATCTTGCATATTGCCCGAAGTAATCCGAAGAGAACCGCGGGCCCATCCTACTGTTGTAATGTGCTAATGCTAATGAATAACTAATACTAAGCCAGCACCAACACTGCATGAATACACAACTTTTAGCTAACGTTACGATATCAAACCAAGAGAGCCCCGCACGCAAACGACTAACCTACCTGTCCAAAGGCAAACGACCAACTGGTCTGATATTTAAGAGCTAACGTTAAAATAGCGTTAGTTCGTTAACAGGACTGAATGATAGCTGGTTTGGTTCAGTTAGTTTACTAAAAATGTAACAATACAATATGACCATTTTATATCTAACATATTAAATTATTTGTTTTACCTTTGACTTACCTTCAAGACGATGGAGAAATTCAGTTTATCGGTATCCTTGTTACCATTCTCAAATTGTTGGCACCGAGAAAATGGCGGCTCAAGTGCAGGTAGAAAATTCTGGAGAAGGCGGAGACGTCATGACGTCAAACGCACAACACAAAAAACCTAATTGATTCAGGTTCACTCAAATGAGAATAGCAGGTTAGATGTGTACTGAGGGAACAACATGTAATTCCAAGTTCATATACTCCACAAATGTAGACTGTCTTGACTAAAGCAGAAATCTGAATGAAACTTCACTCAGAAGTCTATGTTACTTGAACTACTGCTGAAATACACAATTTAGAGTGTATGTCATTGGGATTAATATTATGGCTATGTGTGTGTGTGTGGGGGTGAAGATGAATCAGATTTGTCTTTGTAGAGCTTTTCATCGTAGAGCTCTTTCCACTTATTAAATTGCTGTTCTGTCTGGTGTGTGTCTCCTTGTGATGGAGATGTCAAAAGTGTAAAAAGGATCTGTGCTGGTGTTTTCTCTTAGGTAGCTTGCACTGGGATAACGTTGGCCTCGTAGTCATGTTGTTGTCTCTAAGGAAGTAGAGTTATTGTAGTTATTTGCTTTGCGAACACGAGCAAGAATACATTCACACACAAGAAAAGCATAATACCCTTCCTTCTTTATATGTTGTGATGCTTTTAAAAAGGCTGGTAACACTCAATGAAACAAAAATGATAAAAAAAAAAAAAACACATAGCATCAGTGTTCAGTGTGTTCAGATGACTCCATCAGTTTCACACTAGCAGTTGTCCTCTTCTGCACTGTGTGACTAAGCTGATCCTTATTCAAATAAAACAAATGCCACAGCAGCACTAAAGATGCTGGTCCTTCTCTTCTGAATACATTTTTCAAACCAACACACACACTTGCGCACACGATGTTAGGGGTTGTATCGAAATGTCTAACTGTGTGTTCACCCTCTGATTAACGCAGCCCTCCTGTTTCATTTGGTAAGTGATCACATATATAACTGTTACACCCCCACCCCTTCTTCCAACCCCTCATGCATACAAACACACACACACACACACTCTCTCTCTCACACACACATTCTTAAAGGCATGTAAGTGGTGACCTGCAAAGCATATTTCCCTGTCACACCTTCATCAGTCTCTACACCCTGCTCTGGTCTACTCTCTGGCATGTGAAGTTCCATTTAGAGTTTAAGGTGTGTGTGCCTTTGTGTGCAGACATGACAGTAAATATGATAAGGTGTTTCTAGTCCTGTCTGTCCCTTTCTCACATCACAGGCATACAAACACGCATGCACTTGGCCCTACACGCATGCATTGCTGTGTCTCACTCAGTCTTTCAGAAGCTGCACGCAAGCATATAACAAGTCTTTTTCTGTGTCACTCCCTGCAATGAGATGAGAAGCCCTGGAATTGTGTTGGTGTATTGTTGCAGAAAGAATCTACAACTTGCGGCTGGCTTACGTTGCTGTTGTAACTCCCTAACTTTATTTTTTGGGGGATGTTTATTCTAGGAGGATCCGGCCTTGACGTCCAGGTTGGGCATAAAAATCATTGAATGTGACTTTAAATTTGTGTTTTGACAATTGATAACAGTTTCCCCCTCTTTTTTCTTCTTTTTTGTCCTTCTGTTTCTTTTCTCTTCTCTTATTCTTCCTTCTCTCATCTGTCATCTTAATGACACTCTTCTCTCCTCTTTATTTCTCTTTTTATTCTCACCTCCCCCTGTCATGGCTTTCCTTTTGCAGAATGGAGGAGATTTGGAGTGCCACTGGTAGCTGTCCAGCACAACTGCCTGATCCAAAACACAGGACCACTATTCCACACAAGATCACACCTTTACTCATCTTTTAATTTCACTGGGATTTTTTTATTTTTTAGTTTTTCTCCACACTGAGAGATTAATCGGAGCAAAAAATCCTGTTTTAAAAACAAAAAAAAAGAAGGCCCTCAATAAGATTCAAAACAGATTTTGATGATGTTTTTTTTTTTTTTTTTTAAGAACAAATCATGGGAAGAACTGCACTACAGCACTGCATATAGAGTAGAAACATCAAAGGAGAGGCAAATAAGCACAGTTTTTTTTTTTTCTTGCTCTTGATTTTTGGTTGCTCTTTTTGTTGTGGATTGATGGAGACATGGGAGCAGCCCTGCTCTGAATGCTGTGAGACTTTATGGTGCCTTCCTTAGACCGGAGAGAAGGGAGGTCCTTGCAACTCAAAAGTCAGCCATGCATTACTAAAACCAACCACTTAAAAGAGACTGAAAGTGCTTTGTGGCATTATTTCTCCTGTAATGTTTGAAGTGTTTATTGCAACTGATTGGGAGCTTATTGGCCACACAAACCCGCCGCTCCCAAATAAGCTACACTGTTCAGTTATTGTTCAGGGGTTCTGGGCATTACTGGTACTCCAACAGGGCCCAACACCTGATGTACTTTCGCACTTGGCTTGCTTGAGAACACCTCACAAAACCTCCGAAGTCCTCATTGTCTAAACACTTGTGGTTTACAGCCTCAAATTCAGGACCTGAAAACTAATCACCTGGATTAAACACCTGGACGTCATGCCAACGCTAATGAGTCTGGAGACAAGTGTCAGCCTGGCTCCTCCGTATGTTCAAATTTTAAAAGGAAGTCGGCCAGAAGGCCTTGGTGTTGATAAGTTAGACTCAAGTGTGACCCCTTTTGCATGTCTTCACCTCTCCTGTCGTCTCTTCAAGGATTTAACAGTTTGTCGCCATCCTCTTCTGGCTCCCTGATTTTTGCTTTCTCCGTCTTCGCCAATAAAAGAAGAAACTGAAGTTATTTACAGTGGCAGACTTGGTCAGAATCATAAGCTTTTGAGCCTGCTGTTAAGATATATATAGAGAAATTATATATCAAATTCATATATATAAAAATATATAGATATAGATATATATTTTGATTTGTTTCAGTGAATTCTCAGCTAGGATATTCATTGTGGGCTAAAATGCGAGTGGTCTGTGTGTATTTGTGTGCATAAATGTGTGGGTGGATGTGTTTGTCTGCCTGTTCAGGCCAAGAAAATCAAAGGCGTGCACACACGTTGTTCCAACACAGCAGCTTTCCAAAGACGGGGTTTGGGGGTAAAGGAATTCCAATGTCTCTCTCTCTCCCCATCCTTAACACATGCAAACAATCCTTTTTATGCTACAACTTGCCTTTTCTCTCTCTCAAATATCCCGTCTGACTGATAAATGCCTTTTTGTTTCAACTGAAAAAAAAGTTGTACCTTTTTTTTTCCCTTTTTTTTTTTTTTTTTATAAATGTATGGCTTTCTGATTACTATTCCTGCTACCAATTGATTAAAAAAACTGATAAGGGGAGCATGAAACATACTTTGTACAGCATATTGGGAGAAACGGAATTTTTTTTTTTAGTAATTAATTGTTTAAAACAAAAGAAGGACACTGGACAGAAGAAAATAGACTCTACACCCAGAGTTGTGTTTACACTGTTCCAGAAATTGCCATCATTCATTTTTCCACAGCTTACTTCTTGAACTTGGTTGAATATGCACTTGAAAAATGAAACATGAGAAACAAATGTTGATTTAAAAAAAAAAAAAAAAAAAAGATTTTTCGTATTTTTGATGCAAACGTGTGCCTAAACAAAGCAGATACATATTTGGTGTGGATTTTTTTTTTCTTCTTTTTGTTAGATCTGTGACAAAAATACACTTTCTCAATAATTCAATGGCAAGTACAACGTGCTTTCTGAAGTGGCAGTATTAGAAGAGAAAAGACCTGACAGAGGGAGCTGGCTGGTTCATGTTCTTGTGGTACACTTGCTCTAGGTGCCGTATGACAAATAGGTACTTGAATGTGTAGTTCTTTTGCAGTTGTTTTAATGCGATGATTACTTTGTGGTGGAGGGAATGGGAATGGGTGGGATCTATCACAGTGCATGCTTTGTGATTGAGGGAAGAGTGTATCTTGCTTGTGAGATGCGCTGGGTGGGTGGGGACAATGTGGGCATGTTCAGTGTGGTGGAACACAATGTTAGAGAAGAAACGTACACAAGGCCGTATAAAAGAACAGCATGGAGGAAAAATGGAACAAGGAAGATGAGAATAAGGATTTCCGATTGTTAGATTTTTAAGACTTAAGAGAGATCCCGTTTTAAAATCCCAAACAGCCTTTAATTTTTTTCATTGTTTAGATTAATATTGTTCTAAAATTGTTAAACTTCTCAACTCCAGATTACTTAATGATTTTTGACTTTGTAACATTGTGCAAGATTTTGCCACATTGAACAGTCTCTGCTTTAGGTTTATATTTAAGCTATACAAGACACTGGGATAGGAGAGGAATCAAGAGGGGAGGAGGGAGAAACGTTTATTTTTCTGAATGTAATTCTTATATTTACTCACACTGATTCCACTGCATGGACTGAATACAAGCAGCACTGCAGCAGCACATTCTCTCCTCGTCCGTCATTAACGACAGAAAAAGTTTTTGATGATTTAGTGATGCCTGAATATTGTCATCCTGAGTTGTTGCTTTGATTTTAAGAATTGTTGAGAAGTACAACTTTATACGAAGCATCTCCTGGCAGTTTTCCCGGGCCGGTTTGGGTCAGTGTAACTGTGGAACTCGTGAGGATCGGAGAATTTTGGAAACTACTCCAAAAATGACACAAGAGGAGGGAGATTTTTTTGGTAATTTTAAGGATGGAAATGACTTTCAGATTCCCGATGCTCCCTGGTGTCTCTGTTCACTATGTATGTTCATCTGGAATTGCAGTATGTTTGATTTCAATGGCCTATTCCATTTTTTTCCTCAATTTCTTCCAGGCATTTTTGTTAATATTAGAATGCTTTACTTTGAAGACAGACTGAGGTAACTGACCTTTTGAGATCACTAAAGAAGGGCAGATTTGAATATTTGTCATCCCTTCTTCCTGTACTAATTTCCCATTATGCTGTTGTGAAGTTTACAGACCATACGGTGAACATAAATAAAAGATGGATTTAAGTTTCAACTGCATTGCCAGTTTGAAAAGTGCCCTTGTCTTTGTACACACACTCCTTTCTCAGTACAACATGGTCCAGAAGTTATCTCAAGACAGATTGTGACCTGTGTGCCGTACAAAAAGTTAAGCAACACACCGTTCTGTATCAGGAGAAGTCACCACATGGCTCCAAAAAGCAAGTCTTGCTTTTTATTTTTCATCATAGATTTTCAAGTCACTACTTTATTTTATGAACTTGTGAAGTTTCTCACCCTGTATTGAGCTGAATTATTTAGTGAATCTAGGACTTGGATTCAGTAAACCTTTTTTGAAAGATCAAATTTTGGCAGAAAATCCTTTTTCGTGCACAGTTAAACCATGTAAGTACTGTATGTGTCTGGGTTGTTGTGGTTTTCTATGCACACACCTCACACACCAATGATCAGATTACAGAGGCTGGTTTGTATAGTTGCTCACCTATTGTAGTTAATTCAGATTTTTTTACCCCAACAAAAACTATTGATATGCTTTAGTGTAAATAACACTTAAATCCAACTGTCAAATCAGCTAATCAAAAGGCAGCAGTTCGCTGCATTGAGGATGTAGATGTGGTCTGATGTGTAGATCTGAGGGAAGAAAGGTGGCATGGCTATTGGTGCCAGATGGGCCGGCTTGAGTATTTCAAACTGCTGATCAACTAGTGTATATGAGCATGAAAATTCCTGAACATCTGCAGTTTGTGAATGGCTCAGGCCAGCCCATGTGGACATTAACAACCCTGCCAAGTATCACTTGAAACAACTTTTATCTGCTTCTATCCTGGAAATTCAGCAATTCAAACTAAAGTTTATGCATACTAAAATTAATTGTGATGCCATGTAGTTGTCAGTTATTCTTATATAATTTTGTCATCTATCATCGCTGGATGGTTTGTTCAGATATTTTTTTTCTTGTCGACATTTGATGAAAAATAAAAGAAAACATGGCCACACACAAAACCATTAAAAATACATTTAAAAAGTTGACTTCATCTCATCAATGCACGGAAAAGAGAGGGAGGGTGGTCTTTGGCGACTTTTACTGACCGCAAGGACTCATGGGAGGACTCATTTGGTGTGTTGATGCTGTGGTCAGATTATTAAACTCTTATTCTGTTATCTGTTGTAATAATAAATTAGATTTTTAGTTAATCCATGTTTAAGTTGTTTTTGAGTTTAATGCTTGATGTTGAACCGTGAGTGAGGGTTGTGTTCGGAATAATTACTTCCACTTACGTTACGGAAGAAGTAAAATGAACTCCTTCAGTTAGTGGGTCATAGTTGATTGTAATAACTCTTATGTTTACCTCTGCGATTAAACATTAAATGTTTAGGCTTTAACGAAGTAGCTAAAAATTAATCCAGTCTCTACTGTAGCTGAGTTGGGCAGCGCTGCAACGAGATAAGACATCAGTAATCGGTAACCAGACCAATCAGGTCTCCATTTTCCAAGTTTTTTTTTTTTTTTTTTGAACGTCCCATAGCTGGAGCTGGTGAATGTAAAGTGGGTGTGAAACCAGCCTCATTAGTTTGCGTCCTCAACTCACAGCAGTCAGATTAAGTTCTGCAGTCAGTTGGTTTGGTTGTTTTTAAGTTTTGGGTAAAATAATAACCCGATGAGTTCCAAGAAAGACGGCGAGCGCATGGAGCTGGAAGAAGGGACCCCAAACCCCGGTTACCGGGATGTCGAAGGCGAGCCGGCGGCGGGCGCGTCCGGGTCGGAGCCGGGGGAGAAGCGGGACTCGAACCAGGCCGATGACAAGTACACGCAGATTAAACCGCACGCCGGGATGTCCAAGGGATGTGCTGCTGCGGTACTCCGTCTCAGGCCCGGTACCGGGTTCCCAGAGAGATCCTGTTCTGGCTGACGGTGTGCTGCACCCTGGCCCTGGTGGGGGTCACCGTGGCGGTGATCGTGATGTCACCGCCGTGTCTGGGCTGGTGGCAGATCTCCCCGGTGTACCAGGTCTACCCCCGCTCCTTCAAGGACTCGGACGGGGACGGAGTCGGAGACCTCCGAGGTGGGATGACTCTGATGGGCCATATATGATATATTTATTAGTCAGTTTAAAGGATTAATGGCAGTAAAACATTTCCTGTTTGGGTTTTACTAAAGACTTCCAAGAATTACTTTTTTGTCTCAGTTTGAACCTATTAGTTTGACTATTTCCAGTTATTATGACACATTTATCAGATTTATTTCACCCACAAAGGTATTTTCAGTCTATAGATGTGCTCAGTTATGCAGATGATTCAATCACATGATTTTATCATTACTGCATTTAACTTCACTGGAAAGCTCCAAACTTTCCTCAGAGCTGAACCTGTTGTGTGAAACTACGTCCCACGTGCACCAAATATTTTCTTATGGTTGACAGAAGAGAAACTATTTCCACTAACACAGTGGCTCCTTGTTTTGAGCCACTGTTCATTCTACACTTTTTTCTTACTTTGTACAGCCTAATTTTAAACACATTTTGAATTTACAAAAACTTTTTTTGCATTATCTATTTTTATTTGGACAACATTTTTGCCTAAATTACTAAACTTTCAGGCCATAACTTGAACAACTGCCAGGTGAATGTTTGACGTTCAATTTAGACTTGATAAGAGTCTTTTACAGCTATATAATATGAAGTGTTTACAAATAAAACATCAGTAATCCATTTACCATAATCAGTCATAAATCAAGACATTAGTTACAAGTTTATTAATATATCAGTCCTTGTTGTGCCTTAAGAATGGACATAACTAAATTAGAATGAGCTCGGTGTGAAGTGATCAACACTTGTAGCATCAGCCCCCGGTCCGTGTCTCACTAACCAGAACTTACTCTGTTTCTGATCCGGCAGGAATCATAGAGCAGCTGGATCACTTCCTGTACCTCGACATCAAGTCAGTGTGGATCAGTCCTTTCTACCGTTCTCCCATGAGGGACTTCGGCTATGACGTTCAGGATTTCCGCGACATCGACCCAATCTTTGGAACCATGGAAGACTTCACTGAGCTCTTGACTGAAATGCACAACAGAGGTGCGTACGTTCAGTGTCTGCGTTTGTGTAAAGATGTGGAGGTGGGTACGTGTAGCTTTGTAGCGCCAGGGTCGGCTCATCGGCAGGGTCTTCATATTCTGTCTCACCAGGTCTGAGGCTGATCATGGACTTCATACCCAACCACTCCAGTGACCTTCACCTCTGGTTCAACATGAGTCGGATCAGAGATCCACACTATGAAAATTACTATGTCTGGACTGACTGCAATGAAACTTCAAAGCCTAATAACTGGGTTTGTACTACCCATGGTGCACCTGCATGACAAAGCACATGTGCGATGACATGGAGTAACTCATTTTCTGTTGACACGGTGATCAGGTAGGATTGTCTCCCTTCATGTCATGCAGGTGAGTGTGTTTGGAAACTCATCATGGTCTTACGATGAACTGAGAGGACAATGCTATCTGCACCAGTTCCTCAAGGAGCAGCCAGATCTGAATTTCAGGAACCCAGATGTCCACCAAGAGATTGTTGTAAGACTCCTTGCGCTCACCTTCACCTCAGCAACTGACTCATTTCTAAAACTGTTTTTCAGTAGTTCACATACAAGAATCATTTATCATTGTCACTTTGCCATTACTGCTACAGTGGAAAAAAATCATGCTCAATGCATAGAATAATGTGTGAAGAACTGATTACACATCAACTTAGACCAGTTTAATCTTTGCGTTTCACAAGGAATGACACATTGTGTCTATAAATGTCTTCATCCTAGGATCTTATTCATTTCTGGCTGGCGAAGGGGGTGGACGGGTTCAGGATGGATGCAGTTAAATACATGCTGGAAGCAACACACCTGCGGAACGAACCACAGGTGGATCCGAACAAACCGCCCGTGAGTGCTCCGTCTTTGCACCAGAGATGGTAAAGCGTCTGATCTGTGGGGTGACATGGACAGTTACACAGTGAGATATATATATATATATATATATATATATATATATATATATATATATATATGTATATATACAGGCTACTTGGTGTGTCGTTTCTCCTTGCTTGTCATGTTAAAAATTAATTTACACATGCAGTAACTTCCACTGTTCAAAGTTCAGTTTCGTTAATAATCTCTACTGTAACCCTGAGTTGTATAATTGGGATTTAATTTTATTGACTCATAAGTGACTCAGAGTTCAGATGTGGGCAATTAGATGCACGAAAGCAGCTTTGTGAGCAGGCACAGCTCCGCCGACTTAAGCAGTTGACATTTTACACTGTACAATTATGATAAATTCTTTATCTCTGGCTTAAATGTGAGGTTCATCTTTCGCCCTACTTAAGAAAATACTGTTATTGCAATTCAAAAGGTTCAAAGCACAAAGCTGCTTTAAATTCAGTCAGAAAGAGTTTTTGTTCCATCGAGGCTGAGGTTACTTCTCACAGAGGAAAGATTAGTAGAAAAGAAGCATATTTTAGAGGATTAGCAAGTCATTACTGACCGCTGCAGGGAAATGCTATAATACTGGGGCTGAACCATACACTTAGACTTAAGAGCTATGCTCTTTGATTTTTGCACTGCATCTATATTTAGAGACGGCACGTTTTTATCCACTGTTAAAGGTATGTTTAAATACAAGACGTTGTGAAAGATTTACAGCTGCATCTTGCGATAAAAACTTAAATACCTGTAATTTTCTTTTTTTTTATGACAGAATATATCTGCGATATCATTACTGGCTTTAGAGCCAGAGTGTTGGTTGTAACCTTAAAAACCTGAGCACCTTTGTACTTTGTAGATGATGGTTGGTTGACCCATTTGTTTGTCAGCATTTATCTTTTTCTTTTGTAAAGATAAAGTTCGGATGTTAATTACTGTCCCTGAATAAAACGTTTATAGCTGAATCTATTTAAAGTCTAAAGTCTAGTCCCTGTTGTGGTTATGGTTCTATGGCCAGCTGAGTCACACAACCTCTTTAACTGGTGTTACAGGTCAGGGCATGATGAAATTAAACCCTATGGACATAAAGACGGGCACGTGTATCAAACCGCTGATGTTCTTTTTTAGATTTTTCTTTCATGTTTTACCGATAAATGAAAATTCCATCGGTAAAACTGTCACAAAACTTTCATGAGAACCCTCCAGTACCAGGACCTCTTGATTATTGAACCCAAAGGTTGCCATCACTTGGCTTGTTGTTTGTGCATTTCTGGCTTTTGCTTCATTTCCACCGACTGGGCCTGTAAACGGGCTCTGTGCTTGGACCTGAGAGATGAATACATGTTTAAAACAAGTCGTCTCAGCTCCTAGTGGGTAGAGAAAAATAAGAGCTTTCTAGATCTCAAATGTGGAAATTCTACACTTAACACACAAAACCTTATTACTGTATGTAGGGCTACTAACTTGGTTAAACGGGCCAGGTTTTATAATGGCCAAACTATTTAATTCCAGGAGGAAGTAACTACCGAGTGGGACCTGCATAATGACTATACCACGACCCAGGTGGGCTTACATGACATCCTAAGAGACTTCAGAGCCGAGATGGACACCCACAGCCGCGAGCCTGGCAAATACAGGTACTGGCACATGCTCAATACCCTGCTCATTACATGCTTTTTTTTGTTTTTAAAAAACTTACAGTAATTTATCATTCAAACATATTCTCAGTGATAAACTAATATGTAGAGGCTCTTACAATTTAACTTGAAAATAATTTTTTTTTGCAATTATGCGCAGCATCAATATGTTAAAGATGGTGGTAAGAATCCCATTTGTAACTTGTGTACCTACTGCGTGTAAAATTCACTTATATTAAAAAAAAAAACTTTAACTTTAACTTTAAAATTCACTTAAACTAATGTCACCTGCCTTGTGAGCTTCCCTCATATTACAAGCATCACTGAGGCTGGGAATTGTCTTGTTTTGCCTTCAACCCCTGAATTAGGAAAGCAGTTAAATAATTTTTACTTCCAGTTAATCAGTCTGACAAAATAACAAAAGAAAAAAAAACACTTGCAGAAATTAGTATTCTTTGAATTAAGTGGATTTGACAAAATGTCAAATACATTTTTGTTAGACAAAAAAAATAAAAAGAGAAATTTAAATTTGACATGATCACCACGATCATGTCCCACACATTGAACCACATTCTGCTTCTTCTTCTGCTCCCCAGGTTTATGGTGACAGAGTCATATGATCACGAAGAAGTGGACAAGACCATGTTGTACTACGGTACCTCCCTGATTAGAGAAGGGGACTTCCCCTTTAATTTTTACCTCCTGGACCTGCCTCTGAACATGAGCGGCTACTGGACTAAACATCTGGTCAACCTGTGGATGTCCAACATGCCCAGAGGAAAATGGCCCAACTGGGTGGTGAGCCACTTCATTTACATTTACAAG
The DNA here is from genome assembly GCA_018398805.1 of Hirundichthys speculiger. NCBI lineage: Eukaryota > Metazoa > Chordata > Actinopteri > Beloniformes > Exocoetidae > Hirundichthys > Hirundichthys speculiger. The sequence continues at coordinate 1,375,022 of JAGFBZ010000926.1, read as the reverse complement.
ACTGGCCTCTTATTAAAAAGCTGCCCCCCGCCTCAAAAAAAAAAGGTATTTATGCAGTTATGCCTCTGATTGACCATTATTTAAAAATCACCAGATGAAGGTTTTCTCAGGATCAGAAGCAGCGAGTAGTCTTAGCATCTTTCATAACTATAGACTGCTGCATCACTCTCAGTATAGTTTCGACCATGTTTCTCTGACCTTTTCTTTCATGCATTCACAACTGCAGGGTGCTTTGTGCATTAATGCTCATTACACAGGGAGAAGAGTGTTAAAAATCAATATTAATGAAGGTAGTACTAACAGCACTGTACATGCTTTACTGTAAGTGCTATTTATTAAGTTAAAAGACTGTATATCCAGACTCCAACACCAGTCGCTAAAACAAAGATGTATCTTTGTCAGTACTTCTGGGATGCAGGAGCAACTGAAGTGGTTTTAGTCACCTCTTTACTCCTGACAGACTAAGCTTCTCTCCATTTTACTTTTTCCAACTTGGACTTTTTTCTTTCCCGACAACAACTCAATTTCAGCTTCATGCCCTCACTGCCAACACATGTCATTCACTTCCTGTTGTATTACTCTCACCTCCGCTATTCTCAGGTTGGGAACCATGACACACATAGAATTTCTTCAAGAGCTGGTTCGCTCTATGTCCGTGTCATCAACATGCTGCTGCTCACCCTCCCTGGCACACCTACAACCTACTACGGTGAAGAGATTGGCATGGAGAACATCAATATTACAGAAAGTCAGATACAGGACCCTTTTGGCAAATACAATTTGGTCAGTGGTGTGGATAACGGAACAATTTAATTTTCATGAAAACAAGATTTATTGCTGGTTAGATGTATTTTGACTGCTTTAGTTTGATCTGTGTGTACCCAATATACTGAAGTTCATTATGTACACAACACCTAATAAGTTAACCAGGGTAAAGCAAATGACTGTTGTTCTTTTGCTGCAGAGTAACAGTCGGGACCCAGAGCGGTCTCCAATGCAGTGGAATAGTGAAATGAACGCAGGTTTCAACAACAAAACCAACGTCACCTGGTTACCTGTGCACCCTGATTATGAAACCGTCAATGTGGAGGTACAGATATTTTAGTGAAGCTCAACACTGGGGGAAAAAAATTAAGATACCAGAGATAGCTCGGGTTTGTGTTGATCATGTCTGCTAATTATGCCTCTTTCTAATCAATCTTTTCTAGGTCCAGAAGAAAGATGAAACCTCTACACTGTCTCAGTATCGTGCCCTGAACATCCTGCGCCAGTCAGAGCTTCCCTTTCTGCGTGGTTGGTTCTGTTACGTCTACGCTGATCAAAGTGTTTTTACTTTCATCAGAGAGCTTGATGGATATAAAGAAGCTTACCTCATGGTGCTTAACTTCGCAAAACAATCTGCCATCACAGATCTATCCTCTGTTCATGAGTTACCCGACCAATTAAACGTGTTGATGAGCACAAACCCAACCAATGATGGAAAAGTCTATCAGAAGTCTCGTATTGAGACGGCCGCTGGAGAGGGTTTGGTGATTCGATACTCGACCCAAACTCGGTTCAATCCCAATCATCCTGCAGAGTGCTATGTCTCTGAGAAGGCCTGCTATTTGGAGATAATTGGTATTCTATACAAATGCTAACATAACTGCAAGGAGTGATTTAAAATTTTACAGTTTCACAAAATCAAATCATTCAGATTGTTCGTTGGAGTCTTTTATATGGAATTTCTGTCACAATAAAACAGACATCAGATGAACTTGCTGTTTATGTCATGTTTGATTCTCCAGGTACTGTTAAAGATTTGGGGATCACTGTATCAACTCAGATGTTTTAGCTATAATGTTGGATAGTTGTGGTCATCTTTCCCGACAGCCTTATTTCTTCCTTTTCCGTTGAGACCGTGGAAGGTCCAGGCCCAGCTCCGTGTAGAGAAACGCAAGCTTGAGGGCTTCCTGTGCCAGAGATGAAATATAAAGGATGAATGTTTCAGTCTATATACTAAAACCACTAAACTAAATCTTTGTGATCTAAATGGAAGAAAAGATTTGGGCAAAATTCAAAATGGAACAGAACATTTGCATTGACCCAACATTGATTGCTTACATTGTCAGGCACTGAGAGGTTCTGGCTGATGTTTACTGTATAAAAACGTTTTGTGATGATATCAAATTAACATCAACATTTTATTCTCTTGATTTCTTTTCGTCTGAAAGTCGAACTTGAACATTTCTACAGGTAAAACTGAAGTTTTAAAAATGTAACATTCTGATCACTTCTTCAGGATCACTGTGCTTTCTTCACTTTAAGTGAGAGCAAATGATTAGAAAGCAAATGTATTCATTCAGGAAATTACTTGTGTCATATTTGTGGTTAAACTGCCCGATATGAACTTACAGTACATATTTAAAAAGTGTCTAAAAGAATAGCTTAACCTTTCATGAACCTAATTATCTCAGAAGAGTGTCTTACCTCCTCAAGCATCTGTTCGAAGTCTTCTGGTCTGAGGTGATTTTCTCCAGGTTGGATATTCAGAACTATGTTTGGTGCACGTTTACATTCTGAAAGAGAGGCAAAGAAAATAAGGGCAGACATTTCTCTAGTCTTATTCTGTTCATTCTCTCTGTCCACTTGATCAAAATCTTCTTTCATTCTTCCGTGTGATATTGCCCCTCCCTCTCTCAACCCACTCCGTATCATCCTTCCTCCTCGTCTCTGTGGTATGGACTGTTTCACAAGTGCGGTCTTGACCTTGACAGCTCCCAGTCTGTGGAGTCTAATCTCCTGCTCTGATACACCATCTCTTTACCATGCTAATGGGCCTGCCCCACCCGGCTGGATCTGTCTATGCCATCAGCACTTTATCAAAGACTCTGGAGAACAGAGAGAGACAGATCATGGAGACATTTACACATAGAGACAGACACTGAGGCTGCCTAGTGTGTCTGCACGGACAGACCAAAGTGTGAGACGGTGAAGGAGAGAGATAACGTGCATTTGAAACAGGAAGCGAGTAGACAGTATGAGAGACGGGGTGTAAATAAGGTGTACCACCAATGTGGTGTGGGAAGATTATGAGTGAGAGGGGAGAAAAAGCCTGTCGGGGGAAATAAGAGCAATTAGCTGACAGAAAAAAACAAAAAAACAACACATCATCTTTACCATAAGGTGACCTATACTATACTTTGGCTGCCTCTCCTGACATGCACATTGACACCACTACTGGGATATGACCCTGAGCAATTAAAAACTGCTGGTGTGGGTGAAAAAAAAGATCTAAAAGGAAGGATAAAATTCATGTTGAGTTTGGAATCCCATCTGGAATGCACCCAGACAAACACTCCTAAACCAAGATGGAGACAAAAGGAGATTCTCTGCAAACTTCTTCTGCAGTTGCTACTGTATTTACACATGTTCTTCACAGCAGGAGCTTCTCTGTTGGAGATGCACCCACGCAGCTGGACATACTGTGGAGTGGTGTCAAGAGTACACTGATGGAAAAAGTGCAGGAGGAAATATTTAAAATGTACACTCCTGAAATCGGCTGTTTCCTTTACATCATGTCAAGAACAGACGGATAAATCTCCTTGAGGACTGTTTTTGTGTTGACAGTAATAATACAAAGTATTTAAATGTATCCAGCAAGTGAGAAGCAACAATACACACAAGCAGAAATGAAAATGAAGGAGCATCTTGGATGTAAATTTGCTTGCTTTTTATGTCCTGGTGTATCTGCTGTTTTATTAAAAATGCTCCCTGGTCTGTCAGATTTTTCAGTGGGCAGCTAGTCAGACTATCTTAGAACTAAAGAGTGGATGTTGCTGGTATTTGCACCACTTCTTGAAAATTTCAGGGCTGAAGTTGATATGCAAAAAACAATTTACAGAACACCGTTAACTGTAATATATTCTAAGGAAAATTTAAGTCCAATTTTACATCTAATTGTTTTAAAAGAAATTAATATTAGGTAATAACACAAGGTTACACTCTAGCTTGCTAGAATATTTCCATTACACCACTGAGAAGGTCACAGAATGTTTTTTTTTTTCATAAATCATTGACACAGCACTTGCTATGTGTCCCTTACAGAAAATCACGGCAGAAAATTAATAGGAAAGGTTTTTAATATGCCGAGAAACCCGCTGTCTTAATCATTTGACTGGTGAGGTGAGGAGAAAAAGAGCACATAAGGTCAAGGAAGATTTATTGGTTCCCGGATGTCTAGAGGGAGCAGACAACACTACAGTAACTGATGCAGCATGTGTAGGCGAGTACGGGTCTGATCATCATGGTTGAGAGGTTAATGCATGTCACTCATTCATAGACGTCCCTTGCATAACCCTGAACATCACTGAGTTTTAAGGTTTTATGTAATTACAAAATAATAATCTAATCCTCACAAGTTCTTAAAAATACAAGGTCAGACTGTACAATACACTGATAAATCACAAAAAAACCAAAGAGCTGCATCTCAGACACTACAAGTATGAGTTAACCTTTTGAATGTCAAGGTTTATGATTGCACAGCTAGAAAAAGGTTTTTGGGTTGCCAGAAGAAACTCTCTTCTCTCTCTGCACCACTTAAGTTTAGCAAAGTTGCATCCGACCAACCCAAAGGAAGGGTTGGAGCAATATCCTTTTGAGATGAGACAAAAGTGGAGATGTCTGGCGCAATGGTTAGGGCAGGCCACCTATATACAGAGGCTCCAGTCCTCGATGCGGTGGTCGCGGGTTCGACTCCTGGCCCGTGCGACCCCTTGCTGTATATCCTCCCCGTTCTCTCCCTGCCCCCTTTCACTGTCAATTAAAGGCCATTAGTGCCAAAAAACAAAACAGTGCAGATGTCTGGGTACAATCCACGAACCATCAGGAGCATATAAGCACAAGCATGTTATAGCAACTTTAAAGCATGATGGTGATCATTTGAGGCTTACTTTGAATCCACATTTCAGGGTACCTCACAGATAGAACCAATCATGAACTTTTCTGTATAGTGTATGTCCCGATATTCTTGAGTCAAATGTGAATCCATCTGTCCAACAGTGTCAAAATAAAATCTAAACAGATGATTGCACTTGAAGTATTGCATTTTAACAGGAGCAACAAGGGACAAACAAGGGACCAGTGTTACTGACTTCATGTGTCAGTGGCTTTAGTTCGGCAAGTGACGAGTGAATGCATCTACATAGTCAACAAGTCAATAGGTGCCATTTGTGTGGAAGTACCTGTTTTTGGTTTAATACTGAAGTATGTGTTGAACAGCTGCCTTCAGACGTTCAGTGTATTTAAGGACACCTGCCACAGGAACCCTGGGATCACCGCTGTTGGCTGTCAGTAGCATCGATGGGTAATGCTAGCTCACACAAACACAAAAGCAAAAAAAACACAATTTCATTATGATGTTTAGCAGAAGTTAATAATTACAATCAAATTAATTGTCCCCAATGTCCTTACACAACAGGTGAGACATGGGACAAAACCATTGTCATGATCTATCATGGAGTGTAGTGTTTCAAATTTGGGTTTAAATAAAAAAGAAAAAAATTACTGGGACTAAAATGATATTTTTACTTTCTCAACTTTCTTTGCCAAACCTTTGGAGTAATGTTGTGAAGAGGACAGTAGGAAGTGATGATATTTCTGTGTTCTGGGTTTCCCACTGGGTCCCCCCATTCCTCTCTGTCCTCTAAAGTCAGAGGCTGGCTGGGATCCTCCATAGTTCCCAACACATCTAGGAAAGGAGCCTGAACAAGGAAAAAAAGAGACAGTTTGGGATGCCCATGTTAGTCGTATCACTATTAAGACCTAAGGTGCAATTAATACAGTGATTCAGTTTATCATTCGACATCTTGGATCTAACCTGCAGTATGACAGCCTGCATCATATTTGGGTGTCTATTGCACAGGGCTCCCACTGGTACAGCTCCAGCACTGCAGGCTGTAAGGGCAGTGAGTGAAGGAGAAGAGATTCCTGAAGAAAAAAGGTGATGGAGACAGGCTTGGAGGTCCTCCACCCCCCTCTCCTTCCCTTCCACACGACCACATCTCTGCCACGAGAGACCACGCTCCCCTCCGCCTCTACAGAGCGTGAAAGCAAAGACCACATTTACTTGGAATTTTAATTCCATTCCCAACTACAACTCTAAACCATTTTTGTTTCCACACATGCAATAGCTGGGCCACTACTGTAGATTATCTGTCACCGGGACTTTCTCCGTTTTTGGATGGTCATTTCCCAGACTTTTTCCTTTTTGACTGCAGGAACTTTGTGAAAGCAAAATATTGGATATATTTAATCTGTTAAAATGACCCTGGTCTAAAAGAACTACCAAAAGTAAACAATTTATTATTTCAAAGTCTGGCTCAATTCAAAGTGCAGCACAGGAATATTTACACTGTTTGTAAACCTAACACTTCAGTAAATATAAATTGCAGTTGTAAGAGCAAAACAGTTACTCATATGAAGAAATTGTCAATTGTTAAATGTATCATGGTGGTTATGTTCTGAAGCATAACTTTAATACATTCATGTACAAAAGGAGACCACACCAGACTTTGATGAGCAACTTTTTTCCTTATTCCATAGTCCTGTAGAATGATGTCAAACCTCCAGAAGCAACTGTTTTTTTTTCCTTTTCTTTTCTACACTCTTCTGCTGACTAATCTGCCTAATCTTTGTAGCCTTTAAACCTCAGTGGAAATTAAGTAAGCATAGGAATTAATTACTATCAGTATATGCCCTCCTGAGGGCATAGAATTAGTTATACACCAAGCCTGTAATCATCTGTCAGGAACCTTGGGGGCATCTGTCTTTTTAGTGTGTGATGTACGGTCACACTCACTTGACCTTTTACATTGACTTGTTCATTCATTCATTTGTTGAATCTGTGTTGGGTCTGTCACTGAGAAAGATCATTCTGATTGGCTGTTAAACATTAAAAGCAGTGTTTTCTATGCATGAAGATAAAGTACTTATTCAAAAACATAAATAAACAAAACAATCCATATGCTGTATTAGTTTAAACTGAAATGCTGCTTTTGTGAGTCTACACAATTAAAAACACAAATTAAATGCATTGTTTATTTGTTTATGTCCTCTTGCACTTTAGATCATAGGTCCTTTGTGGTGAAAGGACCTTTGTGGCACCACATCTTTGTGGTGCGTTCGATTTTTTGAACACACCACAAAGATGGGTGCTTCTTCACAGTTTGTTGCATAACAGCCTGACATTTTTGGTGAGGGATATTACCTGATGTGACAGTAGGCCAGTGTCCAGCCCTGCTCCAACAGCAGTCTTTTCTCTGGGCAGAACTCCATGTTGAGATCTCTACCATAAGCTCCGTATACATGGACCAGCATAGGAACCCGTCTCAGATCTTCTACAGGCACCGCATGGAACAGCGTCACTGGAACCAATGTGCCATCCTATAGGGGAAAGAAAGAGGACAAGGATGAAATGACTAAAAATTTTAACAGGCTTAAAAACAAGTCTAAAATGTGTTCTCTGTCATCGCTTGTAAGGACAAGCGATGACAGAGAACACATTTTAAACTTGAATGGTCTGATCTGTGATGGTGGTGCCAGAGGATTCTTGTCTCTTAATACATATTACTTACCTCCCAGCTGATAACATTTCAGTGTAGATGAGTGGGTCATATAGATCAAGTGTACTTACTTGGCTGCAGGCCTCAAAGCGTTTGGTGATGTACTTGACTTCCTTCTTTGCAGTGGATCCATTTCCAGTGCCTGACAGGAGCCCAGTCTCGGGGCACAGGACAGTATGGCACTGGCTCATGTACTGGAGATGAAATCAGGAATTCTAACACATTTTGTTGGTCTCCCAACCCTGGACGTTTGGTTTCGATGGCACAAACCCAGGAGGGAAGCTTGGACATGAGGGTAGAGTATCAGAAAAATAAAGGAGCGTAAGAAAATGAATGATTAAGACTGAAGTATAAAGCAAACAGAACTTCAGTAAATCAAACCTAAAAGCAAGTAAACTCAAACTGAGTTTTCCTACCACATCCTGCTTATACCCATAATACTGACCTCCACAGTGTATGCTTTTTGGGGATGGGTCAGTGGGACCACAATCAGACTGAGTTCATTTGTTGGTGTTCTTGCAACCAGCACACAATGATCTCCAACTACATCCATATCTTTGACTGCAGTGCCAGGGTTGGGGGTAAACAATGACACCCAAGAAGTCATGGATGGCTCTGAGATGGGGGCCTGCACCACCTGGTAAGGATTAAGAATAAAAATCTGCTTGAAAAAAAAAAAATACATGAAAGCTTTTTGAATGTTCAGTTTTTGCCAAATGTAATACCCTTTGAAATACTACAGCTTTGATTCTGTGAGGGAAACTTGTTCCAGTAGAAAAGCTGGAAAAATTAGTACAGAATCTTTTTTTATAGCTTTAATTTCTGGCATTTTCTTGTCTTAGATCATTCTAAAACAAACAGGAATCAGCAACATAAAATATTTGGATGTTTCCTGTGTGTACATGTCTGTATGTATTACATGTATACATTGTATGAAGCACCCTGTAACGACGAAATGCCGTTACCTCATTTGGATTGGGATGTTATAAGGTTAATATGGTAACTTTATATTGTGGTAAGCCAGGTTCCAGGTGGTGAGGACATCCAAGGGTGAGCTACCAGCCCGTGGCGTGGACTGATTGTGATTACTCTTGGCTCTGGTTTCTCATGTGCACAGAGGGACATTCCCTGGGGGGGAGGTCTGGGCTTAATGTTTAATGTTTAATGTTTGATTGGAATTTTAGAAGGACTGAATGTATATATTTCAAAATAGATATTTATATTTGTTTGTGTACTGGGGAATTCTAGGCACCCCACAGGTGGTACATTCCAATTAGCTGGAATTGTTTATTAGGTGTGGGTGTCAGCCATTTTGGAGGTGTGTTGGCTGGTGCTGGAGTTTTGTGGACTGTAATGGAAAATAAAGAAAAAGGAAAAACCCAAGAGCGTCTGTGACTTGTCCTTCAGTAGGCTTACTGGGATACACGTCTCTATGGCCACTCGACCAACGTGACAAGTGGTGTCAGAAGTCAAGCTAAGGTCCTTGGATGAGAAAAATGACTCGTGGAGGTAAAAAGGCAGATCATCAGGAGGAGCCGGAGAGTAGTGAGCCTGCTGCTTCGGCTGATCAGCAGGATGGAGCTAAATCTAGCAGTGGTCTTAAGCTAGATGAGCTGACTGGGATGGTACAGTCTCTTCTCCGCTCCCAAGCCTCCAGAGATCAGCAGTTGGTGGAGAAAGAGTCTACACGTCAGGAACAGCGTTGGAGGAGTTTACAGCACCAGTTTTCTTCAAATTCAAGCCCAGGTCAAGGGGTTGCAGGAGGAATTTGAGAGCGCAAATGTACAGCAGAATGACAGTATTGATGCTGAGGACGGTGCAACAGCATCAGTTGACCAGCCAAGTGAAACTCATCCTCCAAGGGTTCTTCAACTTCATAAACAGCCCAAAATATATGCCACTCTCTCCAGATGAGGACATTGAACATTATTTGGCTACATTTGAAAGGATAGCCACAGTCTGCCGCTGGCCAAAAGAGGAGTGGGCTATTCAACTTATTCCTCTCCTCACTGGTAAGGCACGCAGTGCTTATCTATTAATGGATTTAAATGACTCTGAGAATTATGAAAAAGTCAAAGAGGTGATCCTCACAAAATATGAGATCACAGCAGAGACATACAGGAAGAGATTCCGTGCCCTGGATATAAATCAAGATGAAACGCCACGTGAATTGTATGTACGTTTAAGAGACATTTTTTGTAAATGGGTGAAGCTTGACACATTGACAGTGAAAGAAATCTCTGAGTTGCTGATCCTTGAGCAGTTTTTAAGAATGGTGAACCCAGAGATGGAGGTTTGGATCCGGGAACGCGACCCAAAGTCTGCAGAGGAGGCCGCCCGTCTTGCAGAGGTCTTCTTGTCAGCCAGAAGCGGAAGCAGACGACCTGCTTTTGGCAGGGACAGCTACTCTACCAGACATAGTAAGTCCTATGGGGGTGAGAGGGGTGGTCAGGTTCAGCATAGAGTTCAGGAGCCTTTAAAACAGTGGGCAAATAAACCAAATGCATCTAAATCATCATTTAGCAGAGCTAAGCAAGACATACGTTGTTACCACTGTAATGGAATTGGACATACTCAGTACACTTGTCCTGTAACTAAACAAAGTACACCTTCTCTTCTCTGTACAGTTCCCAGGCCCTCTTCTCAAGTTTCTGGTCGTACTGACATTCTTACTACTTCTGTGTTGGTTAATGGGCAGAAGGAGGAGGCGCTGCTAGATTCAGGTTGTTTCCAATCAGTCATCCTGTCTAGTATTGTTCCAAAAGAACGTTGGAGTGAAGTGACAGCTAAAATAAGTTGTGTTCATGGAGATGAGAAGGTATACCCTACAGCTGAGGTTTATTTAACAGTTAATGGTCAGACTTACCTCATGCCAGTAGGCTTGGTACCTAAACTACCATACAGGGTTATCCTGGGGAGTGATATTCCTATTCTCCATGATTTGATACAGCAAGGGGTTAATTCACAGCGCAGGGCCACAGCATGTAATCTGGTTATCACGAGATCTCAGAAAGGTAAAAACACTTTGGCTCAGCTACCATTTCACCAGGCTGAGTTAGAAGCTCCTCCAGATAAGCCACAAAAATCTAGGGCACAAAAGAGGAGGGAAAAGCTTCTGGGAAAGCCAAAATTCAAAGGGAGGATGTGAAGGAACCCAGCCAGTCTTTGATTTTCAGATTCCTGCCGATATTACCGCTCTGCAAAGGGGTGATCCAAAGCTCAAATCATGGTTGATAAAGTTTCAGAAGTTGAGAACCAGAAAACAGGCAAAATGGATTGTTTAGCTGACACTACATATGTGATTAAGAATGGCATTCTGTATCAACGCCAAGGGGTGGTTGAAGCACTTGTGTTGCCAAAGAGTCTAACACAGACAGTAATGGAACTGGGTCATTCTATTCCATGGGCAGGCCACTTGGGGTTCCAAAAAATCACTGCATCGGATATCAAACAGATTTGTATGGCCTGGCATGTATACTCAGCTGAAAGAATTTTGTGCTTGCTGTGAAAAATGTCAGCTAACATCACCCAGGGGGGTTCCTCGAGCTCATCTTCAACCATTACCACTCATTGATGTACCTTTTCACAGGATAGGCATGGATGTGGTGGGGCCCTTGGAGAGAAGCTCATCAGGTCATAGGTACATTTTAGTTATTTGTGACTATGCCACACGTTATCCTGAGGCTTTTGGCCCTGAGGTCTGTTAAAGCAAGGCAAGTAGCTAACTGTCTCATTCAGCTGTTTTCCAGAGTGGGGTGTACCAAAGGAAATCCTCACAGATTGTGGTACAATTTTTTGTCAAAAATGTTACGTCAGGTGTACGGTTTGCTAGGGGTGAAGGGTATTAAGACCACCCCATATCACCCTCAGACGGACGGTTTGGTTGAGAGGTTTAATCAGACTCTTAAGAATATGCTGCGGAAGTTTGTCTCTCAAACAGGCTCGGACTGGGATCAGTGGCTGCCCTATCTCCTGTTCGCGTACCGGGAGGAGGTCCCGCAAGCATCTACTGGATTTTCACCCTTCGAGCTTCTCTATGGTCGCCAAGTGAGAGGACCACTAGATCTCCTGAAAGACCATTGGGAGACACCTACAGCGGACCAGGACAATGTGGTGGGCCTATGTTCTGAGAATGAGAGACCGTTTGGAGCAGATGAGCGCTCTCGCTCAAGAGAACATGAGGATGGCACAAGCTCACCAAAAGACATGGTATGATAAGAAAGCCAGGCATAGAACTTTTCATGTTGGTCAACAGGTGTTGCTGCTTCTCCCTTCTAGTGACAGTAAGTGTTGGCCCAATGGCAGGGACCTTACCAAGTTACCAAACGTCTGGGTGAGGTCACCTATGAACTCTATATGCCTAATAAGATAAAAAAATACCAGTGTTTTCATGTGAACCTTTTGAAGGAGTTTCAGGTGCCCGTGCCATCAGGCCAGCACTGTCCCCAACAACAGCATCAACATCTTTTTATTCGTGCAGTGGAGGACGAGGAGGAAACTGAGCAGTTCTTCCCAGGTGAGAGGGGAAAGTCTCTTTCTCATGTCGGGTCACATCTCCAGCCTGACCAACAAAGAGTGTTGGGTGCTTTACTGGATCCTGAGCTTTTTCAGGGGACACCGGGTTACACCACTCTGGTCCAGCATAGATTCATCTGAAGGAAGATTGCAACCCCTCGTCGCAAGTGTTACAGGATCCCTGAACGGTTGGTACCAAGGCTCAAGGAAGAGATTGATGTGATGCTACAGCTTAAGATCATCGAGCCTTCAACCAGTGAGTGGTGTAGTCCTTGGTGTTTGGTTCCAAAGAAAGACGGTACCTTAAGATTTGCATTGATTTTCGATACCTGAACTCTGTTTCAAAGTCATTAAGCATACCCGATGCACGTATTGATGTTTTGTTAGAAAGGGTTGGCAATTCTAATTTTATTTCACACACTTGACCTGAGCAAAGGATATTGGCAAGTAGCCCTAGCATCAGAAGCCAAAAATTGACAGCATTCATGACACCGTATGGCAGTTTCATTTAAAGTGATGCCATTGGCCTTCAGGGGGCACCTGCAACCTTTCAGAGACTTATGGACCTTATTTTGAGGGATGTTCCACAGTTTGCAGCAGCATATCTGGATGATGTTGTTGTTTTCAGCCAGACCTGGAGGAACATTTTCTCACCTTCAACAGGTTTCTTTCCCTGATCCAGGATGCAGGTCTTACAATCAACCCAGACAAGTGTGCTTTGGCACAAAGCCAGGTGGAGTACTTAGGCCATGTTGTTGGCCAGGGACTGGTGAAGCCTTGTGTTGGGAAGGTGGATGCCATTACTCATATCCTGTGCCAACAAACCAAGAAAAAGGTACGTGCCTTGTGGGACTAGTGGGGTGGTACAGCAAATTTATTCCCCCTTTGCTGAGAGAGCAGCAGTCCTCACGGATTCTTACTAAGGCCTTAGCACCAAACAAAGTGAAATGGACTCCGGACTGTGACAGAGCCTTTGTGGATTTAAAAGGGTCAATTACAGGCAAGTCTGTTCTCCACAGTCCTGACTTTACACAACCTTTCATCTTACAGACTGATGCCTCTGCAATAGGTCTGGGAGCTGTTCTTTTGCAGGAAATGGAAGGCCATAGGCGTCCAGTGCTGTTTTTGAGCCGTAAACTCTTGGACAGGGAGACACGATATTCCACTGTGGAGAAGGAGTGTTGGCCATGAAGTGGGCAGTCGACACGCTGAAGTACTACTTGTTGGGCCGGCACTTCTACTTGGAGACGGATCATCGGGCCCTGCAGTGGTTGAGACGGATGAGGGACACGAATACGCGTCTCACTGGATGGTACTTATCCTTCAACCATATGACTTACAGTCCAGTATACACCTGGGAAGGCTACTGCGTTGCAGACTGTCTGTCCCGGGCACATGAAGATTGAGGTTCTGTGTCCTTCTTAGAGGGGGGGAGGAAATGTAACAACGAAATGCCGTTACCTCATTTGGATTGGGATGTTATAAGGTTAATATGGTAACTTTATATTGTGGTAAGCCAGGTTCCAGGTGGTGAGGACATCCAAGGGTGAGCTACCAGCCCGTGGCGTGGACTGATTGTGATTACTCTTGGCTCTGGTTTCTCATGTGCACAGAGGGACATTCCCTGGGGGGAGGTCTGGGCTTAATGTTAATGTTTAATGTTTGATTGGAATTTAGAAGGACTGAATGTATATATTTCAAAATAGATATTTATATTGTTTGTGTTACTGGGGAATTCTAGGCACCCACAGGTGGTACATTCCAATTAGCTGGAATTGTTTATTAGGTGTGGGTTGTCAGCCATTTGGAGGTGTGTTGGCTGGTGCTGGAGTTTTGTGGACTGTAATGGAAAATAAAGAAAAAGGAAAAACCCAAGAGCGTCTGTGACTTGTCCTTCAGTAGGCTTACTGGGATACACGTCTCTATGGCCACTCGACCAACGTGACACACCCATATGATCAATAAACTCCAAGCCTTAACCTCATTAACACTTTCAAAACACATTTTTTTCTGCATTATTCAAAACAATGTGTTTGATAACTGAACATTGTTTTCAAATTATATCCTATGGAATTTATTCTGTAAAACAGTGTACTGTAGAAACACCTGATATTCTTGTCCTGGTCCTGTGTTAGCCAGTATAATGAGCCACCTCCTCCAGTGCTCTACATAATACAGGAGCTCCAGCTTCCGAGGTTGAACGACAGAAGGCTCTAAATGGGACATTCTTACATCACTTAGCAGCACTTCTGAACTGGTCCTGGTGCTGCAGTTGATGGTCAAGACATGTCTGTCTCTGGACAGGCCAACCTCCACAAACATACTGGGGAAACACGGGAGCTTCAATTAGAGATCATTTACTTGTCTCGGCGGCTTACAACAATATCATTTATACTTACTCAGGCTGAGTTTCCTCATACACAGAAGTTATCCTGTTTCTGCCGGAGGTCAGGTCGAGCCGAAACACTTTACTGGAACGTACACCTTCTAGAGTTGTGTAAAACAGGACTTCATCTGTGGCCCACTCTTCACCCGTAAACACAAGCACAAACATCACTAGTTTTTATTTTAGATAAAGCTCTAACACTTGTAGCAGAATTACAATTATTTACATATGCAAATTATTTAAAATTTTACCAAAGCTTAAGACTTTCTCCAGTGTGATGATGTGTTGGGGATCCAGATGAAGGACATTTCTCTCTTTAAGATTCACAACCACACATCTTCTTAATTGAAACAAATTATTATTTCAGTAATGAAAACAGACAACATTTGGATAAACACTGCTGCAAAATAAAGAGCATTAAACTGTAATTTCTTAATGTTTGTTACCTCAGCTCTTCTCTGTGACTATATTTCAGCGTAGCAGCAAGGTGTTTCTCTCGTGGGGACAGACGTATTCTCTGGACAGTCCACTGAAACCTCTCCTCTCTCTCTTCAGTCTCAGCCCTTGTTTTATTGTGCTCTTTTGATGCTTGTTCTACATTTAGTACCTGTTCTGGCCTCTGCTCACCTATGAATTTGAAGAATCAAAAGAAATTAATCTTTCAAAAAAGCTCAAAAATATGTTGATCTAACATTAGATTGCATTAAAAAAACAGACATGAGAAGTTTATATACTGAAAAGAAGAAAAAAGAAAAAAGGAAACACTTTATCCTCATAGTAAAACATTAAGTGTGTTGGTTTCCACCATCTGTTGATATGACATGTTGTTTTCAACAAATGATAAAATGTACATTAGTAGAGACTGTTTGACAATCATTTTTCTGATGTGACTTTAGTGTTCCCTTACATGTTTTTGAACAGTATCTGCTGCTGAGTTTTGGATTTTACTTGGGTGATAAGATTACTAGATATACAACAGTTATGTTTTCCTTACCTCCGCCCTTGTCCATTCTGTAGATGCCATCATCTTCAATGAAGTAGACATGGTAACGTCCACAGACCTGTGACCAGATCAAACAAAGTGAAGTTTGAAAATAACATGAATTTTCATAAATCCCTTAAATTTAGTCTCAAATCAAAGTCCAGATGCTTCATATCATATTTATGACACCACACTTGAATGCAAACTCTGTTCTCCTGACATCACACTGGGTGGAGGTGAGAATCTTTATAAAGGAACTTGTGGCCATGGCCATATTTTAAAACTCACTTTCTGTCATTATTCCATAGAGAAGAGACATTGAATAAAAAGTTTGATATTAAAATATTTTATCCACCATCCCCACCGAAGTAATAGTGAAAACCATAAGGAAAGGCAGATGGCCTTACCACTGAGTGATCTTGTATATTGGAGAACCTGCGGTATGTTGCCTTAAGTCTCCTGTTAAAATGCTCCTTTAAGCCCTTGTACCTCTCAGTTCCAGAACTGAAATAATCAGCAGATGAAACAGATGTCTCCTGAAATTAAAAACAGTTTTATAATATTATGAAAAACATTTTTTGGTTTTTAAATCGATGTTAAGATTGCATCACTGGTCGACTTACTGCCTCGTTTTCTCTTTACACTTCAGGCAAAGCAAGTTTATTTGTAGAGTACAATTCGCACATAAGGCAATTCAAAGTGCTTTACAGATGCATAAAATCACAAGAAGGCAAATGAAGTAATTCCATAAATCATACTTCTGGAAGAAAACCCCAAATATTTGAGCCAAGTCATACAGTTTAAACTTTAAAGGAAATTATACCAAACACTATGGAAATATAGATAACTTTTGACTTAATTAATAAAATGAGAAATATATCATTTAAAAAAAATATCAAAAAGAAAAAACTCCCTCATTATTCTGGCATTTCGCAAACAGAAATTTTGGTAATGCTAACTGACCTACAACAGGAAAAATTTTATAGCTGAGTATTGGTGTTGTGCCCATGAAAGCTTTGCCAGATCTTCTCTGCCAATGCCAAGCAGCTTTTTTTTTTTTTTTTCTTGGCTGTCGCTGTTGACTCTTGTTTTGATATTCTGGGTACCCCCAGATCCTGAACATGTAGCGATGAGAGCAGACTCTACCCACTGCACTTGGATTGTAGGTTCAAAGCGTGACTTTACACAAATCTGAAGGTGAATACAGACGTTAATTTGAACGTCTCTCGATTATTCTTACCTTTGAGCAACAGCGTTGAATAGTTATCCGGTTGAAAACTGCGAGCTTCCAGAAATGCCCCCGAAAAGCCTTGAGACGAGCCGACAAATTTAGAGAGAACAAAACGGCCATTACAAATATTTATCGGTTAATTGACCACATTAACGCAGTCATTTACGTGATGTTAAAACGCTAACTGTTTCTTCCTATAACTGCACGCCATATTTATTACATTAAAAGATATCAATTTGACAAATATCCTTTCACATTTCAACTTGTATCATTTTGTTGTGAGTTGATTTGTTGTTAATTAACAATAAAAATTGGTAAGGTTTGCAACAACCCACTTCTAGGCACGTGCATCATTTCCGAAACAAAGCCGGCTTGATGACGTAGCCGGCAATTGCCAGGCAAAAGTAATCGAGTTCGATCGCGCGGCCAGGCAATAGATATAACTGAAAATCGAACGAGATAATTTGGACAATACACTCTTATGTCTGGAGTGGCAAAAGTGTACGGAAGTAGAATGGATCTGTAAGGGGAGTAACAGGTGATTTCAGTCAAGCCAAATGTGCAATTATTTCTGCGTTTTTGTAGTTTTGAACAAACGCCCCTTTTCTATTTTTGCAACACGTTGATGCCGCTAACTGTGACAGCTCCATAGACCGGATTGTTGCTACGGCTTTGTCTCTGCTAGAAATTTCTGGATAATATGGACAAGGACTTCATGGGCGCTGCAGGAAAGACAGAGCCGTCCTCACCTCTGAGGGGGAATGTTCACGAAGACACCTGCAGAGCTCACGAGCGCACCTCCAGAGGAGGGATTCGTGTCGCCAGTGATGTCGCACGAGCCAGATGGACGCTACTGAAACAGGTGCATTTTCCTGAAACTTTCGTCCCAGTGAAGCTCGTTTAAATCCACAACTCCAAGTCCAGAAAAAAAAAGCTGGAACACTGTAAAGCGTAAATAAAAACAGAATGCAACGATTTGCAAATTTTAAACCCATATTTTACTCCCAGTAGTAGATTATCAGATGCTGACACCGACACATTTGCTCATTTTGACTTTGATTGCAGCAACACATCTCAAAAAAGCTGGAACAGGGGGATGTTCACCATTGTGTAGCATCCTCTCTTTTAAAGTGTCTGTGAAGGTCTGGGAAGTTGAGGAGACCAGTTGCTGGACTTGTAGGAAAGGAATATTGTCCCATTCTTGTCCTTCTTTGGGATTGTTGATTTTATGATGCGTGAAATGTTTTCTGTTGGTGACAGATCTGGACTGCAGGCAGACCAGATCAGCACCTGGACTCTTGATGTATGTGGTTTAGCATTGTCCTGCTGAAATGTGGAAGGTCTTCCCTGAAAGAGACGTTGTGTGGGTGGTAGTGCATGTTGCTCTAAAACCTCTATGTTCTCTTCAGCATTGATGGGGCCCTTCCAGATGTGTGAGCTGCCCATAGACACTAATGCAGGCCCGTACCATCAGAGATGCAGGCTTTTGAACTGTATGCTCATAACAAGGTGGATGGTTTTGTGTCCATGGCATCCATGGTTTCCATTGGTTTCAAAAAGAATTTCAAATTTTGATTTAACTGACCACAGAACGACTTTCCATTTTGCCTCAGACCATTTTAGATGAGCTTTGCTCCGCAGAAGATGGCAGCATTTCTGGATAGTCTTCACACAGTGGCTTCTTCTTTGCGTGATCCAGCTTTAACATGTTTTTTTGTGGATTACATGGTGAATTGTGCTCACAGACAGTAATTTCTGGAAGTGTTCCAAACTCCATGCAGTGACATCCCGAGACTCCTGCCTGTTTTAAATGAAGTATACCGCCTGAAGGACCCAAAGATCCAGCGCGTTCAGTTTTGATCTTCAGTCTTGTCTCTTGCAAGCAGACACTCCTCCTGATTCTCTGATAACTTATGATGATATTATCTCCTCCAGATGGTGGGATTGTCAAAGTTTTTCCAATTTTACGTTGAAGAACATTTTTCTGAAATTGTTTTGTTGCAGATCACTGAACCTCTGCCCATCTTTACATCCCAAGGGTTATGTTACTGACCTGTCGCCAGTTAACCTAATTAGCTGTCAAATGATCCTGCATTTTTATTTTAATTTGGACCAGTTACTTTTCCAGCCTTTTGTTGCCCCTGTTTCAACTTTTTTGAGATCTGTTGCTGCCATCAAACTCAAAATGACCTAATATTTTCCATGAAATGGTAAAATATGAGTTTCAACATCTGATATGTTCTATTGAGAATAAAATATGGGTTTATGAGATTTGCGAATCATTGGATTCTGTTTTTATTTACGTTTTACACAGTCGATGTAACCTCACAAGCAAGCACATAGATCTACTGTTTAAGATAGAATTCTAAAATCGCTTTCTATGTTTAACATAGACTGTTGTTTAATATATGTGGATTTTCATGTCCTCATTAGAATATTCCAGCAGAGTTATGGAGCATCATTTATCATTACAAAGAGCTTTGACGGGTCTAAAATTGGCCCAAAATGCCTAGAAAACAAAGTTTGTGATTTTATGAAAAATCTTTTTGCAAGACTTTGACAATCTAGGAGCTTTTTCATCGGATAGAACATTGAAAAGATGCCTTCCTGTAAGCATTTTAGAATACGGATTGATGAAAATATTAAATGTAATGTACATATTTCTAATCTGGTTAAGACACTCAAAATGAAGATTGACTTTTACTTTAAGAAGAAATCATGTTTCACATTCTCTGCAAAGAAAAGACTTGTGGAAGCCTCCTTCTTGTCTGTGATTGATGGTGGTGATATACTGCACATGCATGCAGCCTTCAGTTTATCAAGCTTCTCTACATTTCATTTCAAATGCAAAATCTTTCATTCACAACTGCATGCTCTGTGATTTAACTGGTTGGACATAATTAACTATTCATAGACAACAACACTGGTCTAAGTTCATCTGTACAGCTTTTGTTGGGTCGACTCCCTGAATACCTCCGTAGCCTTCTTCCTGCCAGTTCGAGTAGTTACAGTCCGCATGCCTCCAAGTGCTCGCTCCTGAATGTCCCTTGGGCTTGGACAGACCTTGGAAAAACAGCGTTTTCTTACCATGCACCACAGTCATGGAATAATCTCCCAAAAGTTCTTAAACCAAAAAGCATTTATATCCATTAAAGATTTGAAGAGTGTCATAAAGAATGCAGTGAGGGAGAAATGTGATTGCTTTTCTTGTGGCCACATGCTTGAATAGCCGTCATTCTGTTTTACAGTTCATCTGTGTACTTTGGACGTGTTGATTTTGTGTGGCTGCTGCCTCGGCCAAGTCTCCCTCACAAAAGAGATTTCTGATCTCAGTGGGACGTCCTGGTTAAATGAAGGCAAATAAAATGAATCGATGGTTCCCCTGACATGTGTCCAGCGTCATTTTGGCTCCAGGGAAGCTTAATTAGTTGTGCTTTGACACACAGTGTGATCTATGAACATGTCCTCTGAAAACATCCTGTATATTCATGCAGCTTTTTTAGAAACTGTCACTGGTTTGCAGTGTGTTTATCCTTTCTCCTGACAGGAATGAACTGTGCAGAAACTACAGCAGTAGTTATACAGAAGGCTCCAGTTAATCAGTTGGCTGATTAATGTGGGCTTTGCCTGACGAATTAAAAAAAATTGTATTGAGAAATCTGAATATATATTGTAAACTTACCTACTACTTTTCTCTTGTGAAGAAATTAACTTCTGTGTGTTTGTCCATAGAAGTGTTATATTGTGAATACTGTTTTGGACAGTTAAGAATGATAAAAGTTTCAAATTCATTTGTGTTATGACTTGATGAGGAATTTTTCTCTCTACGACAACTCTGAGTCTATATTTTTTAATTTGGTTTAAATTTATTTGTATAGGACTGGTTCATGACAAACGTCATCTGATGGTACTTTACAGAGAAAGACAATAAGTTCACAGTTTGTGCAATTATAATAATCCAGTTATAACCAATTAAAGTCACTTCATAATACATTTAATTTAACTTTATCCAATTCACGTTCATATAAAGCAGATTCATAAACAAGCCGGCTAAGAAACTCTGCAAATTAAATTGAACGTTCACTTTGATTCTGTCCTGTGAGTTTCTGAGGCAGCAGAAAGGGAATAACTATTAACAGAAAGAAGCCTCCAGCAGAGCCAGGCTCTGTCTGAAGACGAGCATAAAATGTGATATACACACACACACACACACACACATATATATATATATATATATATATATATATATATATATATATATATATATATATATATCTATATATATATATATATATCTATATATATATATATATATATATATATATATATATATATATATATATCTCCAGGTTTTTGATATAGTCTTTTGAAGATACAAAATGAATCCCATCTCTTTTGCTTTGGTCACAGGTGTTGCGTCAGAAGCAGGGGGACAGTCCTGAGGTCAAACACGTGTCTGTTCGCAGATTTTCCACATTTGACCTTTTCAGTAGGACAAATGTTGTTGCACAAAACGACAGTGATACCTCAGACGACCAGTGGGTGGAGTACAGAAGCGTCTACTCTCCTGAGTACAGTGCCTTACTCAGGTATGCATACTTGGCTCAAGTTCATGTACATTCCACAAAACTTTGCACTGGTTTAAAAAAAAAAAATCATTGTTGAACAAATTCCAGGTTTTTCCAATGTCTTGTTGCTTTTGTGATCAGTGGAGGCGGTGCTAACCCTGATTCTTTAGATCCACTGCTCTGCATGTGCTCTTTGCTTCCCTGCTCTAACACTCCTGACTCACGTTACTGGATCATTAACATGTTGAGCAGATTTGAATGACGAGCCTGTGATGAGCTCGTTACATAAAATGTTTTTAGCAAACACGTCTGTTCATAGTGACTCACAGGTGGAAAACACGTCAGAGGGAATCTAGTGGTGCTTCGTATCAAGGACACTGTGAAACTTGAGTTTGGGAATCAAACCAGCAGCCATCTAATTATAAGCTACAGCCACCTAGTTGAGTAGGATCACTTGGTTAATTTGAGTGAAGTCTGTTGAAGCTGGGAAACATCTAAGCACAGGGGTGTCAAACTGATCTGTGAAAGGGCCGTGTGGCTGCAGGTTTTTGTTCCAGCCGTGCAGAAACACAGCTGACTTGTTTCATTCAATCAACTGAACTGGTTCAGACCTTTAGTGAAGACAACTAGTTGATTGACTAAAACAAGTCAGCTGTGCTGCTGGATGGTTGAAACAAAAACCTGCAGCCACACGGCCCTTTAACGGATCAGTTTGACTCCTGTGATCTAAAGCATTCAGGGTTGTTGGTCCAGGATCAGAGAAAGTGACCTCAAATGTCTAGAACCTGTGTTTAGTACAAATGAACACACAACACTTTCATTTTATGGAGGTATATGCAAAAGGAGTTTGAAAAACAGTATAATTAGAGATCTAGTTTTCACAAAACCTTGTAAACTACAGTAAGGAAGTGCTGCAAAGACTCCTGAGGAAAGTATAAGACGTGTTCAACTAAATGACAGGATATTTGGAGAAATGCTTATATTTTCATTCTCCTACTTTTCCCATCAAAACAATGACTCTCAAAAGTTTGAATCGGGGCAACTGGACTTCTTTTTCTTTTAAGGGAAAATTGAATTCCAAAAAAAATGAAGTCTAGTTGGCTCGATTCAAACCTTTGAAAGTTACCATGACTGGGTTGACTGAGAGAATGCACCAATGCAGTAGAACGATATAAACACAAGACTATTTAATGTTTTTTTTTTCTTGTTTCATGGCAGTATCAGAAAGCATTGCGTTTTCTCACAGACTGGTGTATAATCATCTTTCTTTTTTTTTAAATAAACAACTGTCTGCAGATGTATTAATGGGTAGTGCCATAATCTGGCAATTTTTATTTTTTATTTTAAAGTTGAACATATAAATGCAATTGAATCTTGCAGCAGATGTTGGTTTTCTTGTTTGACAGTGCGAGTGATGGTGAGTGCGTGCTTCAGCAGTGTATAATCATCTTAATATCTTTGCATTTCTTAGAGATAACCTGGGACCTCTTAGAGTTAATGAAGTGCTCAACAGTTTTGACAACACCGGCAACGTCTGTAAGTATACATTTCAACTTAAGACTTATTGCTCCAGTACAAGGTCACGGTAAGCTTGTATGAGAATCCTTTCACAGTAGAGTTGAATACACGAATACGAAAGAAATGCTGCTCCTTGGCTCTTATTCTTGCCACACTGATAGATTTGAATGATTGTTGGATTGTTGGATGGAACACCATCTCTTTGAATGGAAGTATATATCTTTTGTGAGCTTTCCTATTCCTTCAATTATTGGAGATAATTAATATTTTCTAGCTCTTGGTTCTAACGTTGTGTTTTTTTTTTTTTTTTTTTTTTTTTCGTTAAGCATTCAGCAGTTTTGACAACCTTGATAGCTTTGTGCTCCGTGACTCTTATTCTTGGCGCATACGCATACTTTGAGTTTGGGTTTAAGGTCTGCTTTATAACCATGTATCAGGACCATTTGACAGAAGGAAAAACTGATATTCTGTTTAATATAATAACTTTTCAGTGCACCATAATATAAATGTGTCTCTTGACTCCGCTGTACACAGTAATGCAAAACTGGGACAAAGATCATTAGAAATGAGAGAGACGATACGTTTTGTCCAATAAGTAAAAAAAAAAAATCTGAATAATATGCGATAAATATCCATTTAGCTTCAAACCGCTGGCGTGCTGAAAGATGTATTTATTGCTCCAATTTAAGAAACATATGTGTGGATTTCTGTGCATCTTGATCTTCACAGGAACGTTGTGGATTAAAAATAAGTCACAGGTTAGCCTTAACCAGCAAAATGGCTCCACAGGAGTCGGGGTCAGAGGTGAATGTCATGACAAGAGGCTACATTATTTCACACTCAAGTAAAACTATAAGTCATGACAGAGCTCAGTGGCAACTCTCATTCCAAATGGCCAGGATGGATAATCCCTTGTCTTTATAAAGAGACAAGAGGATCAATAATCCTCTCTTTGGAGAGCAAAAACGAAAAAAAGGTCATTCTTTTTTTTTTTTTTCAACCTTTTGTGGCCTTCATAGTGTGACATGATTACCTTATTAACTCTGTTCTTCATTGCCTTCCTCATCTAGTTTATACAAAGTCAGTGCTCGTATAAAGACGTCATCCCTCACACATGATATCTGGACAATCGTACCCTCTCATTCACATTCCTGTCTCTCAATTTATAATCCCTCCCCATCGCTCCCTTCATTTCTCTTTCCACCCCTCCATCCCTCTCAGCTGGAGTCATGCTTGGCCAGATGGGTAACAGAGTTCCTGACTTGGCCAGTGGATTAGCACAGCCGGAGATGAGAGCATAGAGGAAGGGAGAGGAGAATAGGGGGAGAAGGTGGGTGGGCATGCCAGAGGTGGAATGTGTGTGTATGTGTTTAAGGAGTGGAGAACCACTAGCAAGGGGACCTCATTCCTCAAACAATAGGGCAGCCATCTCCCTCCTGTTCTCTATCTCATGTTTGGGACTAGTAATGCGTGAGATCAATTAGGACTGGTTGAGAGGAGGCTCTGAAAGGCCCAGAGGTGACCTTGTCAGAACTATGGGGTATATTTTTAGGAGTGGGAGTCAGAGAAAAATCCTTCTAAAGACTCAAACGCACACATTCTCTCTTATTTATACCCTGATAAAGATATACAACGAGGTACAATGTTGCAGAATTCTACAACTGGTACCATGTTAATAGCTACATGTTCAAGTCACCTACACTCACAGCCCGTCCACCTTTTCTGCAGTGTTGATAATCCCCTACCCCTGAGGTGTGGACAAGCTCAATTCCTGGGGGTCCTTGTCCTCCTGAATAGCAGGCTAAAAAGCCTGGCGGATTAGCCCACTGCATCCCAAAATGTGTGGACTCAGCTTAAAAGTACTCCCCCCTCTCAGCGTGACGCTCTGTCCCGCTATTGTGTTTTTCCACAAGTGTGCATGTATGTGAACAATATGTTGTTTCTTAAGGTGAAGATAAGCCAGAGTCGATGGTTTCATTTCAAGACCAGAGTTGTTTACAAGACATCTCACTGAAGATTTTAGGAAATGGAGAGTGCATCAGAGGAATGACATCATACTCCTCAGGAGACTCAGACAACATACAGCTCTGGAGTGGTATAATCTATTGGGTATGTCCGGTATATATAAATACACCAGACAAAGCACACATTTTATTGAAGTGCTTATTTGGGAACAAAGAAGTAAAAATAAGGTGGATCAAATGAAGGCATTGGTGAAGAAACTTTACCCAGGACATCAGGAACACAGTGACTTTTAGGGGACTGTTAACTGGATTTAAATTTAACTGTGCTTAGGTACTTTTGACACGTGAAGACCTTCTGGTGTTATGTCGTTATGTCACACTAAAAGATACAAATCTCAGACTATTGAGCAAACAGAAGAGGTTACATATTTGTACTTGGGGGCTGTATCCAAGGCCAATTATTAATCAGGACAGCTATAACCTGGTACTAGTAACTGCGCAGCCAACAGGGGTTAAAAAAAGAAGGAGTCTTCTAATTACAGTCTGTAAGGTAGCCTAGTCAGTTTGAAATTGGAAAATTTCTCAGAAATGGCACAACACCTGGATATTTTTCATATATTGCTGACTGTATTTGAATCCTACCAAATTGTATTTTGCCAAAATCAGTACATGGAAGTAGATTATCATTGGCTTGTGGCTAGCATTCACGTGCTGGCTACCCACTGGACTATATACGCTCTCATGGCTGGAAACCTTTTATTTAGGGGTTCATTATGTAGCACACTACCTCAACCAACAATGGACATAACAGTTACTGGACTAGTACATAATTTATCCATCTCTATATCACGTTTAACATTATAGCAGGCATAGACTGCGATAACAGACAGGTCCACATTTGGTGGTGGTCATGAAGGACTGCACTTGAATAGAAAAGCGGACCAACCAAACCTTCAGCTCATCTTATTAAGCTTCATGATGCCAGATAACAGTGTAGACATGCTAATGGCTAGCCTTCCCAGACTAATACTTGTAAGAAATGAAAGGCATTTGGATTAGCACTGTAGTAGTCGTTGCTTTCTCAACTGCTTTTTCCAGCATCTCAAATACGAGGAGCTGCTTAGGAGTGGCTAGGCTAGGTTAGAAGATGATTTCAAAGGGACAAAACATCCAACTACATGTATGCAGCCTCTGCAGTATGGAGGACCAGAAATCCAGTTTAGTTATCTATAATCTTATTTCTCTACTAATTACTGATGAAAATGCCTTATTACCATCTGAGCGCCACTCCTGGTCCTCCATACTGCCGTTCCTTCGTCAGCCTGAATTTTGACTCTTACTCTGCCAAACATTACAGAAGGGAGACCTTGATATGGTGAGAGGAGACGGTCACCTGTTTTTGCCCTTCATAAAGGTGCCCATGTAGAAAGCTCCCTCTCTTGTGGTGACCCAGAGGTCATGAAGCGGTAATTCAATTTTTTTTTTTTTATCATTATTTGTGGCCAGTGAATGATGGGACTTCTGTCATGCTAACATTTCCAGTTTGAACTTTAAACTTTTGACCCTCCTGGTTCTTTAACTGGTGGTGGAGGCTTTTAATTGTAAGAAAGCTTTTGTACAGAAGCCGAGTCTTAGGGGTACTTGCTTCCTGCTAGAGGTCAGGATTTCAGGATGTAATACAGGCCTCTTGGGGTTGGGTGACTAAAATGAATCACAGAGTGTGTGGATTCGTGATTGAGAGGGTTTACAGCTTGTTGACTTTGTGGGCTCTATGGCCTCTCAGGTTACTTGTTGGGTTCATGTTTCGCTCAGAGGCAACGGTGACAGTTGTCTTTCAGTGATTGTGACAGACAATGGAAGCTGAACTGCCCCTGCTGCGTTGGAGTTTCAAATAAACATTTATCACTGAGCTGGAAAGACCTGAGATGGTCTGTGACATTTATAGAAAGCTTTGATGCAAAAAATTCAACATCAGTGAATTTCCATAATCGAGTTATGATTAGATTAAGGTTAGACAGGATTAGGTTTCAGCAAGTAGTAATAATCGTAGAGGTTAGACACATCTGCTGACAATTAATGTGAAAAGTGTTTTCTGAAATACTGAAAACGTGTCTCTCTTTCTCTTCCTCTCTCTCTTTTTGTGTGTGTGTAATCAAGAGCCATGCATTTGAATGAAGCCTAATAGAGCCTCCTTTACTAGAGCTATCATTGTATGAATGGCGACCAGCCTTTCAGCCTCTCAGTCATCCCTATTATCTCCCACAGACTTCACCTATCACCCCCGCTGGTAAATACTATGAGCCCTGAAAGAGTGTTGTGGTGGGGAGTTGATCATTTTTGTGTTTATATCTGATGTTTTTAGAGGTATTGGAATGGAAAATTAATCCATAAAGAGATGAGTATCAGCAATCGCACAAACAGTTTGTCAAATAAGCCATCTACTGCACACAGCGGCCTCATATTCCTGCCATTTGTAGCTGGGGAGCTGAAGAGGAATGTTTATGTGATTTCTGTTTCTAGAGGTTCTGTCACAGTTTTTTATTTTTATACAAGTTGAATATGTTGTAGGGGCCTCAAAGTGTTCTTACGTGCATGCACGCACATATGATCACATGTACGTGTGTTGTAAAAGGTGCATCTCCGGCCTCCTCCCTTCCCCTTTGCCAGGCCTTTAGCGCAGCCCTGTTTGCATAATTATGCTAATTCGTTGTGCCATGGTGCTAATCAGACCTCGTTAGACAATGGCGCTAGACTGTGAGCTGGCAGGCATACACACACATACAAACCACACACTCACTCGGGCTGTTGTGTCAGTGACAAGATTTGAGGTCCCCCTCTGCGCTGTTTATAACATGCTTTAGATAGAAATCATTCTCTATTGGTGTGATGCAGACTTGACTCAGGTGTTTCTTGATGATTTAAACCAGCTGACGAAAAAGTACCACATACTTCTTGAAAATGTTTTCGAGGCGGTTCCTGTGCTTGTTCTCATCCTCTTATACCTCGGAGTTTGTTCCTTTTCCAGTAATTTATTCTGTTGTAATTGTTCATTGTTGTGAAACTCCATAATATGGAATCAAGTTTACTTTCTGCTCACTGTGCAATTTGACAGGAAGTCATTCCAGGACCTGAAGTTTGAAGAAAAAAATTAAAACAATAAATGATCACTTCTTAAAATACGTATATGCTGTTTGCCACCATGGCATTTTGTAGGACATTTTATAAAATTTAAACACTAGTCTTATTTCACTATGCTCTTTTTTTTGTCCAATTGCTTTGTATGAGTTTTAAAAATGTTAATATATTCTTGCAGTGTGACAAGTAGTAAGCAGTTTTTACGACAGGCTACATGTACAACAGATTGATGAGAAGTAATCAGTACATGTCCCAAACAGCCCTTCAGAGCTGCTGTTCCGTAGTCGTGAGTTTTGATGCTGGAGAGGGTTGTCTTCTTCTCAAACATTACCAAACAATTTCTTTTTTTCTTTAACACATCTCATAAAAGCCAAGTATGTTGTGCAGAGACGCAGTTGGCTGCTGTTATGTGTGATTTGCTGATGTATGTTCTGTATAGCCAGAAAGAGATGGAAGTCTGAAAAATGTTCTAATGTGCAAGAACATTTTTAGCCGTTGCTACAATAGTTGTTTCAGGGTTTATAATTTAGCCCCTAAGCATAAAAAGACAGAAACGCAGTAAGAGGAAGTGGCTTATTATGTGCACATGTGGTGCATGTAGTGTGTTTGTCACTTTTTTGGCTTCGGAGTGGGGGTCGGTGGTTTTTCAGGCAAGACTAGTGACTAGGCTCCGGGGCACATTGAAGGAATCGCTGGGTGACTTAATTGAAAGTAATTGATTGTTACTTCTGTAGCCTCGTCTCCTCCATCCACTCGCTGGAGGAAACAAGAACTTGCCTGAAGTACTGTTGGGTGTTAGAAGCTTCTTGACACTTGAGAAGTAAACAGCAGCTACACTATATCTAAGCACAACATGACGCTAATGTGCAGAAGCAGACATTAATGTGTGTATACGCGCACATGTACTGTATACACGTGCACGCTGGCATTCCCTGCAGTTAACCATCATTATGACTTTGAGCACAATAGGGATTGAAGGTGAGCTGTTTGCTCAGGGAGTCCTTTTCCCTTTTATAGTGGGAAGGTGATTATGTGAATTTGTCCCTGTGTGTTATTGTGTTATGTGTGTGTGTGTGTGTGTGTGTGTGTGTGTGTACAAATGCATGTGCATTTGTGCACTATTACCAGTAAGCGGTGGGGATTAAGTTCAGGAAATGAGTAGAGCGTTAAAGGGTGCTTCCCTGGCCAGTGCTCTTGCATTGTCACCACTGCTAATACTCAGCTAATTACATGGACATACTTTAACAGCAAGCTCAGCTGTAACCCTTATCTTTCTTCACTTCATTCCTTCTTTTCTTAGGTTACCCCTTTACCCTAGAATTTGGGGTGAAATGAAAGGGAGAGGGTAAAAAAAAAAGAGTAATAACAAGGGATTCCCCTCACTAAAAGCTCACCCTCCCCTCTGGACGAACACAATTATTGGATTTTTCTCCATTTAAGTCACCCAACCCCTATATACTCCTGTCCCCTATGGTGCCTGAGCTTAGCATTCAAGGGATACTTCAACCATGTAACACACACAAAGAAAGTGTGTTTGAGAACAGTGAATAATGTTACACAGCAGCATTTAGTAGTTGGAACATGTACTGTGCCTATAGAGGACTAAAATCACCAGCACACAGATTTACCTCTATTTGCTTTTATTCACGATCAGACTTTTCATCACTGAAGTTAGAAAATAAACAGATGCAGAAAAAGCTATGAATCTGAAACGGAGAAGAGGTCTGCCTATGCTGTTCATTTCTCAGTTTCAAAGGTAGTTGCTATGCCAACCTGTAGTCATTGCAGGAAGGTCCTATTATTTTTGTATTTTGCTTTTTAAGTGTTTTAGCTTTTCATAATGTCTTTTAGAAATTCATTTACTCAAACATAATATGTTCAAAGCTATTAAACTTTAAAAGTGTGTTTTTTTTTACTCTTGTTGATGCTATTGTTTTGGGCCCTTGGTAGCGGTGCTCGGGGGTTTTGCTCGGGTGCCTCTCGTCACTCTCCGCTGCATGGCGGGGGTTCGCCCCTGCTGGGGTGGGTTGGGTGGGCGCCTCCAACCTGCCCCAGCAGGGGGGGCTTCCGGTGGTGGGGGGTGTGGTGGTGGTGGTGGTGGTGGTGGGGGCTGGGCTAGGGGCGGAGGTGGGGGTGGGTGGTGCCTTGGCGGGCTCATGGGTGTTGCTGTCGGGGGTCTGGGTGCTTGTGTTGATGTGGTGCCTTATGTTGGCCAACCGGGTCGGGGACCCTCTTGGTTCTGCTCTTGCGCCATAATTATGACGCAAGAGCAGAACCTTCTGGATTAATAAAGTATTTTTTCTTATGGGGGGCTGGTGGGGGAACTGCGCTCGGGTGGGTTTGGTGTCAGAGTGCAGCATGGTGGGATGGGGGGGGGGATCTAGGTGCTCTCGGGGGTGCACTGTGTGTGTGGGTGTGAATGTGCAGGGTGAAGTATATGTAGTATGTACTGGAGTATATACTATAGTATATATTGTAGTATGTACTGTAGTGTGAATGTGTGTGTATCAGTATGTATGTATGTATGTAGTTAGATGTCTATGTCTATCTGGATATGAAATGACAACTAAAAATTTAGAATAAGGCCTCAAAAACCAGATAAATTTTAAGGGTAATCATGGAACATTGGAGAAGAGGTAGGATTAAATAAGTTTTACTTCTTCCTACCCCTTTTCAGAGATGTTAAACCAGATATGTGTTTTGCATATTGGTATGTATGTGTATGTATATAGATCGGTGTGTATACATTGGGTATACATTTTGTTTTTTTCTTTTTTGGGGGGAATATATCCATTTAATATTTAGATTTATTTGCAAGAGGTTCTGTATGTTTCTAAATTATGGTTATGCACATGTGTCAGTGTATATTGATTTATACATTTATTATATATTTTATAAATATATTATATTTATTTTTAGATACATGGATTCATGATAGTGTTAAAATTGTCTATGCTTTAAAAGATTGTTTTGACATGTCTGGAATTAATCAATAAAATTAAATGAAATAAAATTGTTAGCAATAGTGTTTAGTCTTGATTTAAAACTAGAATTTTTATTTATTTATTTTTTTTTCCAGCTTTACATGATCATCATCTTGAATCCTACCTTTGGCATAACTGCACGATAGATTTCAGGTGGGCTCATTTTTACTCTAGACTCTGTTATTCTCAAAATGCTGCTTCAAAAATCAGATTGATTGATTAATGCACTCAACAATGCAGGAAAAAAAAACACACTTTCAGGAGGTCTATAATCTGAAGTTGCCTGTTGTAGCATTAGACCCAGTGACTTAAGGAAACTGAATCAACTTTAAAGGAGGTGGTGGGGACTTGTCTGGAGCTCCTGAAATCCAGGTCTCTGCTGCATAAAATGAAAAATAAAACATCTAACACTGCAGATCTCCTTCACAACACACATGAAACAGTGTGAGTGTCTTTTCAACACAGACTGGTACAGAAGATTATTCCTAACAACAGCTATGACATATTATAATTACCCTATATAGCTATATTACTGACTGACAGACATGCATATATGTAATTTCCCCTTGAAATGAATCATTCATTATCATTGGATTGACTGAGCCTTTTTTTATGTAATGTTTATGTACGTTGTTTGCCTGTTGTATGTATCATAAATGCATGCACAAACATGAATGTGCTGAGCGTGCTTCCATTAGAGAGCGATTAGCGTTGGGTAGTTGGTTTGGCTTTCCTCCCACTTGTACCCATCAAATGTGCCACTGTGTAATTTTGAAAGACACAAGCGCATGAGTGCGTTTGTTTATGCGCGTGCAAATCTGTATGTGAAAATCCCTAATGATGTTTAAAAACAAATAGATGATTAATGTGATTAGTGTTTTGGTTGGAAGTGGAATGGCTGTGATAAATGGCTACATGGGCATATGGGAATAGACTTTGGCTGCACTCCAAACATGTGCGTTTGAGTGTGCTTCCTTGCCTTGTATACTTTTTGCCTTAGGTAAAGCTATAAAGAATAATAAGTGACTAATATTTATTAAAAAAAAAATCATTTCACAGGTTTTATATTTACAACACAAATTATTTTCCCACAGTTGGTTTTTATTGTTTGTATTCCTTGCTTTCTAATAGTTACAAAAAGCCTGCTTTAATCTGTAAAAATGTCTGTGGAATGTACAAATATGGTGTTTTTGCAGGATGATTTACCTAAATTTTGCCTGTAGGAGCTGTTTCTTAACTGCAGGAGCCAGCTGTTCCTTATAATTGGTTATATCAGATGGGCACGCAAAATCTTTTTTCCAAGTCACCATAAGTATGTATAGTCATTGATAATGATTAATAAATTAAGAGAGCACCAGGGAATCATTAATGCTTAAGACCATTTCTTCAAAAGCCCTCCAGAGAGGTGGAACAGCTGCTTGTCAGCCTTCAGCCTGTCAACATGTCTTTGCTTAAACTGCTAATGTGTTTGCTATTTAGCTGAAGAGCTATTAACTTGCTTCGCGACTCACTGTACAGCTTAAATGCACAAACTGCTGAAGTCACTTCTTCACTCTGTCAGTCTCTCGCTGTCTGGAGAGTCTAAATGGCCCCGCAGGGGCGTTTAACTGTCAGTTCGGCCGTGCTAATGCTAAAGGAGGCGTTGATGGTAATTGGTGTGCTACATGCTAATGTTAGCAAGTGTGCGCCTCTGAGGGGAAAGTTAACTGATTTTCAAGAGTCCCCTGAGTAACTGCCTTAACCACCAACCGCTGCAGGGTCTCTGTGGGCTTCTAGTGGAGGAGAATTAAATTGCAGTGGCTATGCCAACTGCTTTTTGGTGTTGTAGCATTCTTTTCTATTTGTTTTTTCCCCAAGACAGTTATGAAAGTGAAGTTGTCTCCATTTGATGTGGGGCTTTCACCAATAAATAAATAAATGAGTCAATGATCATCAAGCATGTCTGTTAACTAAATGGCTTTTGAAAGGTTTTAGCTTATTTCACATACACACATTTTTCACCCCCTCATTATGCCTCTAAATGTAAACACTCTCTCACACACACACACACACTCTCGCTCTTGGTGTGGTGTGTCGGTCCACAGCAGGCCACAGGGCCACACACTTTTGTGTCTGCCCACTGAGGCTGAAATGTTCTCTCTTAGACTCTTTCTCTGCCGCTCACATGCGCAGTGAACATGGGGAGGAGAATTAAAGCCATTAGATGAATGTAGTAACTGGATGTGAAGACTCCTATTCACATTTTTTTTCTTTTAGAATCAAACATTCAAACTTATGTTAAATAGCCTTTTAGTATACACCCTCCAACAAACCAGGAGACTCGTTTTTCGCAAATAAAGTTCAGATGCCCCTGTAGGATGGTCCTGACATGTGCTTTGTTGTATTTACAAAGAGCGTTTAAGTGTGAACTGTGTCTTTATTATTTCAAGGTGTCATTCAGAATCATAGCGCGAAACTGCTCACGCATCAAGGATCGTTTTCACTGGAACACAGTGAAGACAATCCTGGGTAAACGGGGAAATGATTTCGCTGACATTGAGGAGGGGAAAAAAAAAGAAAATTTAAATGGGCTGCAAAATACCTTTATAGCTGTCTATAGTAAGGGAGCTGCAGGAATTTCAGAAAAGTACTGGTTCTTCATCTTTAACTATTTCAACTGTAATGTATGGAGCATAAATCACACCAACCCTAAAATAGTAAAGTAAGTTGAACTGGTGCCATGAACACAAAGTGGCCTTTGACTTTCTAAGCAATCAGGACCGTGTTAAAAAGGCTCTATTAATATTAAAACAATCGTAATTTAGTAACTGGCTTCATGTAAATACTTAACTAACGCTTCAACACTGTAACAGTAACAAACCTTACCAGGAGCAACGACTTTTCAAACTAAACTTATAACAGCCTGAAAACCAATTAACATTGTTAATAATACAAGGGCAATAAATCCTCATAATTAAGAACCCGCAGCCAGTCGGTCCTGAAACTAATGCATTTTATCATTTCATATTACATTTAGAACAGAATGCACTGTGTAAAAGAGGTAAAGGGATTAAGTAAGGTGGGAAAAAAAGTATTACTTGAAATGGCACAAAGGAATGGACAAATCCAAGGAAACGACAAAGTAAAGGACAAATTAAATGCATGCAGGTGCATATTCTCAGGGATCTAATGCATTGCTCGTGTTAACTAAAAGTTGGCCACAGATGAAAATAAGCACTTTGCTCAAAATAAAAATGTGTATTTGCTCTTCCATCTATTAAACAATAACTTGGTGGTTGAAAATTATATGGTTCTATGCAAATTTATAGAAATTATAACACCATATTTTCCCACTTGTAAAACAGGCTTGTGTGGGTGTGTGTGTCTGTAGGGACAAGAGAAAGTGACGTGGTCAGCCAGGCTGGAGATGAGATCTCAGGTGGACCCAGTCTTTGTGTGTGTGTTTGTGTGCATACACTATTTGTCTTTTGGTATTCTTGTTTCATTTTATTCAGTAATCATCAATTTCTTGTGTCTTTGGAGCCTTTAAAAAAAAAAAAAAAAGGCTATGCTATTTTTTTTCCCCCCAGTCCTATAAAGCAGAGCAACTTACTGTGTTTGTGGTACGAGTTCTAATTTCCAAATTATGTCGTAGTGCTGGTAACATCTTCCCTCACTGTGCAAACCCCCCCCCCCCCCCCCCCCCAAAAAAAAAAAAAAAAAAAAAAAAGCTCCTTTGCTCTCCACCCACCAGTGATTGCACAATCTTCCCATCACCACCACAATCATAACAACCCAGTTTCTGTGCCAGTGTGTGACCACCACCAGTCTGCGCACACGCACACACACACGCACACACACGTGTCCTCGAGGAGGAATATGGTTGGAGCTTTTATGCCGCTTTCCCAAGTGGCTGTTTCTGAGCATAGCCACAATGGAGGGCCTAATGTGGATTTGTTTAGAGAGCTGGTTAATTGGTGTAGGATGCTCTAATTGCACCTCTTTGATGGTGTGTGTCTGCACTTGTTTAGATGGGTTTATGTCACCTGGCCTTTGTTTGGACTGCGTGTGGGAAAACATGTGCTCAGCTGTAGCCATGTTACACACAAACACGATAAGCTACATAACACACACATAACTTGTGTAAAGTGCTTAAGCGAAGAGCAGGAAATAAACAAATTGAGAGAGCAAGAAGGAGAATTCATAGAACATAAATAGTACACTTGTTTATTTTATTTGATCTTTTTTTAAGTAAAAACATTTATATGTGCATGTTGTCCAAGACTTGTGCTTCTCATTGCTCTCCTTTAGCAGGTGCTGTCCCCCAGATGGGGGTGCTGTAAGTCTTTGTATGACTGCTATCGTTGCTCGTGTTGGTGCATTCATTTGTATAAATCCTTGGTAATTTGTAAATATAAGCTCCTGGCCATTTATAGCATCTGTCTTTGCATTTTTAAGATGCACACTAAACACACACAGATGTATAGTATGCAGCAGATGGGGTACACACAGTTCAATATAAAGATTATGCTTCTGTTGTGTGTGTTTGGTCTAGTGGTCAGCTTCTCAGCTTTGATCCACACAGGATAAACATGGTTGATGAGTCTTCACAGAGAAGTACAGAAACAATAATGAATGCAGATGAAATGGTCACACACTATGAACATTGCAGTCGCAAAACATAAAGTCTGACTTTTATCTGCCATTGTGAATGGATCATAAGGTGACCGTATCAGTTCATGAACCACCTTGATGCTGAAGTTTATAGATCAAAACCTTTATCAAAGTTTACATAAGGTGCATCTGCACTTTCTGATCAGCAGAGTTTGATTCTGATCTGTTGAGGACGTAGTTGAGCTACATGTGGTCAAAACTAATTTCCAACACAGCATCAGTTATTTTTGTTTTAAGAAGGGCCAGCTGCAGGGAGCATTCAGGAGCCATCCCTGCTGCTGCTGCCCCAACACCCGGAGATATTCTGAGATCAAAGGGTCGACGCATCTGTGATGGGTGGCTTCTATCTGATGACCATGCAGCTGGACCTTTGGCTCTGGCACCAGTAAAGCCATACTAGTGCTTTAAACAGTGCTTCCAAACTTTCTCTCCAAGATCTGAGTAGGCCCATATTTTAAATGTATTTGCCTTATTTATATATTTATTTAGATATTATATTTTTTTATTTTTTCACATATTAGACATATCATTTAACCATTCACTTATGTGCCACTTTTTTTTTTCTTCAAACATTCATTATGCGTGTGTGCATCCCTGTCTGTAGTTTCTCACGCACATGTCTAAATAACTTGGTAAACCAACTACCAGAAAATGCCTTTTTATAATTAAAAAAATGTCTGAGTAGTCTTACAAATAGAGCTTTCTCTATTAGAGCTTTCTTACAAATAGAGAAAGCTCTAAGCTTTAAATTAATAAGAAGTAAGTTTTCTTAATTTACTTATTTCTTAATCTTTTTTCAGTTCAGTTTGTTTCCTACCTCCTTTCTTAGCCCAATTTGTTTTTTCCCTCCCACTCATTCTTTTGACTTTTATTCTATCCAGTTCTCTTTCAGTTTCGACTCACTATGACGTGTGTGTGTCTGTGTGTGTGTGGCTTTCTCCGTGTGAGTGACAACACATGCCATCATCTAATTGGGCCAAAGGCCTAAAGTTGATCAATAATCACTGTTCAAGCCCATTCATGTCCCGCAAACACACATGCATGTACACTGCAGCGCTTTACTGATCAATTGAAAGTAAGTGTCATTCACTTTGGCTCGTCTACTAAAGGACATGGACCGAGCCAGGAGGGTGTGCTTCTGTCTGTCTTTGTGCTCTGTTTGTGCATTTACTTTTCATTGTTAAGCATTATGAGAGCGGTTTCTTTTTATTGGCATAAGCATGTTTTGCTCTTCATGTTGCGTATGTGTGCTCCTGTCCGTTCACGTGCACCCAAGTGTTTGTAGGGTCAGTCTAAAAAGATGTATTATTAGTAACCATTCTGAGTTTGGTCACTAGGAGTTCTATAGCAAGGCAATCAGATCACTTAAGAGGCTACTTGGTCTATGGCCTAAAGCCTCCTGTCTCTCCTTGTATGTTTCTTTCCGTCTTACCGTCCATCCTTTATTGCCCCCTCTCTAGCACACACAAAAACCCCAGCAGCCATGGCCATCACCTCTTATCTTCTCTCTCTCTCCTACTTTGCTGCTTCTCATCTACCACCCATGTCCTTTACCTCCAAAAGTACAAGGTCATGAAGATAAACAGGGACTAGAAAGAGAGGATGAGAGAAAGAACTGGAATTAGCCATCTCATTTTGACATCAGCCCCTGGGCAACTGTGGTGAGAGGCGAGCTAGTCCAGTGGATAATGCCCACTTGTGTATAAGGCATTATTTAGCTTCAGTTAGCTGACCGTTCTGACAAAGGTATTACTGGGAAGGATGAAGAGTTTTGTACTGCAAGGCTCTGTGTGTGTGTGAGAGAGAGAAAGAGAGAGAGAGAGGGGCAGGTGGGTAACTGCCTCTTGCACCCAGTGGCATAAGACATTAGTTTACTTGTGTGTCTTGACATCTTGCTTACTGCACTATTTCCATCATGCGTGCATGCTGATGGACAACATTGCCACGGAGAGTCAGCTCTTTGTTCTGCATATGAAGCTTGTTCACATGAGCAGGCTGTTTAGTGAAAGGCCCCTTAACCCCAATGACACAGTGAATTGAGAAAGTGAAACCTTGGAATATGACCCGCTGCAGGCTGGAGAGCTGTAGTTCACAATCAAAATGAAACAGTCCTTGAAGAAGCCTCACAAAAATCTACAGGACTCAAAAGATGCACTTAAGACATCCCATTGCCAGATGGCACATAGACACGCAGAGGTTTTGTAGGTGGTTTTGATACTACAGCTCATGGGTGTACTTTAGATCATTTCAAACTGTTTTTTTTTACCTGCATGGTAAGAGAGGTATATAAAGGAGTGAGTGAATTTAATAATGCACCACTAGTCAAGGCAGCAAGGTGGATTGTCTTGCAGTTCCTAACTTGTTATATCCTTAAATTCCTAAAACATGAGCAAGTGCAACTAGAATAAGAAAACATTTGTCTTCTAAATCTGTCCTGAATGCCCCCTTACCATGTATTTGATTTTGTAGATGATTTTCAAACTAATTCATGTTGTCCAACTCTGTCATTGTCTGCAGTCTCTCTGTTTTTAAAATCTTAAAAAAAGAAATAAAATCCCCCTGGCTTTTGAGAGCCTATCCATTTTATGATGCACCATCTAGGTAAACTGTGCATTGTAAGGTTCTGTTATGTCACTGAAATCACAGATGTTTTAATCTGTGCTCTTTGGCCTGTGCCTCATCTTCCTTTATTGTTGAATGTTTGCAGTTTCCATGATATCTATCATAACACCAATGGGCCGCACCATCAGCTGGCCATTCAGTATCAAAACAACTATTATGTGGTTATGAATGCTCCATTTATGCTTTTCTTAGTGCTGATGTGGTCCAGACTCTTTAACAGCTGGTATCCACACGCAGCATTATGGTTCAAAAGAAATTTAGCTTCACTCTTAAGTGCTAATACAGAGGGAAACTACAATGCTTTCTAGTTTTTTTTTTTTTTTTTTTTTTTTTTTTTTTTTTTTTTTTTTTTTTACAATAGTAAAAGTAATTTGAAGATTTAAAAAAAGAAAAAGAAAAAGCAAACACATAGTCTTGGAAAGCAGTTTGGAAAATGAATGTATGTGTTGAGAACAGGCAAACTTAAAAAAAAAAGAAAGAAAATGTATGTATGTGTGTGTGTGTGTATATATATATATATATATATATATATATATATATATATATATATATATATGTATATATATATATATATATGTGTTGTGTTTGTGTATATATATATATAATGTTATTTTTCCATTTCTTAGGAGAAAACCAGTAGATGACGTCTCTTGTTGTATTATCCATCAGCCTTTGAGTGTCGAGAAGAACATCAATTAATAAATTAAAGTTGCCCTGATAAAACATGAGTTAGTTTGCATTTTTAAGTTTCAACAGCGTTTTGGATACATTTTTATTTGCATGAATAGTTACAGAACCAATAAAAAAAAAATCCTCATCTTTTTAAATGATCATTTGTGCCATATTTATGCTGACCGGGATGAAAAATGGAGGGGAGAGGCATAGACAGAAGAAGAGACTGCCTAATAGAGATATATCATTACACTGTAATATGTGTAATCTATTGTGCTGCCATTGAACAGCAGCAGCATGGGCTTGGCAGTAGGCCATACACACACACGCAAACGCACATGCTGGGCCTCCAGTAGAGCTGTAATAGATGGTGTGAGTGTATTAGTCACTACAGCCCAAGTGTTAAGTGCTGGCCTGGTGTGTGTGAGATCGATGACAGCCAGGCGACCCCTCATTCTGACACACACATGCAGACGCGCACATAGACACACACGGAGTTGTGACACATAGCCTGAGGTCAGGGGTCACACACAGACATATCAATCTCTCAAACACACACAGATATTTCCATTTCTGTGTGTGTGTGTGTGTGTATATATGGATATATAAAAAGAAAAACATTTTGTGTCAATGACACATGCTTACACACACACACACACACAGCCAAACATATACCCATCTTGTCCTGCCACTGTAGGGAGGGGCCTGCTGTCAAGCACCGGTGGTCCATCGATACTTGGGCAGAGCACTAATGCCTTCTGTGTGCTGATGGATGCTGGCCTGCCTCCAGGCACAATTAGACTTGATGGGACAGAGGCGAACACACATGCGCGCGCACACACACACGACACACACATGCACACACAGAGACACACATTAACTTTGAAAATAAATTGCCATCTTGTGCTGTTTTTTCTTGTTACATTTAATTTGAAATTTGAGAATAAACAAGTTGCCAACATTTTTCTCGAATTTAGCTGTTTTATTCTGCACACCATTATTTTTCTAATTATCTTGGATGTTAAGATTTCCCACTTAGAGAGATTAATTCAGTCTTCCCTTCATAAATGTTTTCTGTTGGAGGATTATTAATATTTCGAGGGCCTGAATTCAATTTAATTCTATTCAAATTCAAAAATACCTTATTGATCCCCGAAGGGAAATTACATTGTTACGGTAGTTGTCATGATTTAAGTCTCTTCAAAGATTCATTCTAGATTGTTATGGCTGTGTTCAGGAAGGATCTCATGTAGGTCTGTGTTATAGCAGATCTGAAGAGGCCTCTGACTGAAGACACTCTGTTGCTGAATCACTGTGTTATTTTATGAGGTATCCTCCTCTCCAGAATAGAGTCAGCCTTCTTTATCAATGTGTTCAGATTCTTTCAGTCACTGGCTCTGACGCTGCTCCCCCAACAGATGACTGCAGATGAGAATTCATAACAGACTTACAGAAGATATGCAACATCTTGTTGCAAACACCTCCACTTCTTCTTCCATGATGGATCTGCTGTTTGACTTAATCCTGGTCCTACTATAATCCACAATCACTTTGTCTTGTCTGCATTTAAGATGAGATGATAGTTTCTACACCACACCACAAAGTGGTCCACCAGTTCTCTGTACTCGGTCTCTTGTCCACCACTGATACACCCAACGACTGCAGAGTCCTCTGAGTATTTCTGCAGATGACAGGACTCTGACTGGTACTGGAAGTCTGAGGTGTACAGAGTGAAGAGGAATGGTGAGAGTACAGCTCCCTGTGGTGCTCCCGTGCTGCTGACCAGCTGGTCAGACTCACAACCATTCAGTCTCACAAACTGTTGTCTGTCAGTCAGGTAGTCAGTAATCCAGGTGATTGTGGAGGCATCTACCTGTGTCAAAAAAGCTAAATGTTAGCAAATATTTGCTTTTTTTTCATGATAAAATAAAACCTAAAGAAAAGTATTGTCCTGACTGTTTTGACTAGCTAACCGTGCTTGGTTTAAAACGTACAAACCAAGAAGACCATTGCATCCTGATCTGTGATGCTGTATATCATCTGTCTCTGTTTGCCACTGTAGGAGTGTCTCATCAGAGTGCTGCAGGATCAAGTGCTATGTTCTGATGTTTCGCTTCACTAGCTATCGAACTGCAATCTAGATACCATTAGTGTTACTACTTTTCTGTGGCTCTTTGTTTCTATTCCCGGATCCCTCATTTTTTGACACCCTTAAACTCTCCCCAATTTAACACTCACAGAACTCACTGAGTGTCACATTTGTAGGTGAACTAGCTGTTTAAAAAATATATGCTAAAGTGTGGAAAAGAGAAGAATATGAAGGATCAGATGCTTAAGTACAGCTTCATGTTCAAGACAAAGTGGAAACAACATGCAAGAATAGAGCTGCAGAGATCCCAGGAGTTTTGGGAAAAAGTGATCGCAACAAAGAAGAGATTAAAATGAACTGAAAGGCGATGGGCAAGAAAACAGTGAAAGGACACCTTGAGAGAAGGCAAACAGAAAGATGGGACTGACAGGAGAAGAGAAGACTGCAGCTCTGCCTGCATCAGATCCATGCGCCTATGGGCTTCATCACAGTTGAAGCATGCACAAATACACAAACGTACACACAGATGCACAGTGATAACCCATCAGCACTGGCCAAGTGTTATTTAATCCAACCTGACTTGCACTCGACAGAAAAAGCAAATTCACTTCCCCTCACATTCTGAAAAACAGAGTGCTCTTCACATAAATGGCAGCGCTCTGAATTACCTCCTTTATGTATATATGTGTGTGTGCGTGCGCGCCTGCTGGCATGCACACGTATACATGCTCTAGAGTTTATGTTTTTATTTCTGTGATGATTTTTCTGTGTCTGTGCGGGTGTTTACATGTATTGGTGATGACAAGCTCTTCAGCAGTACCCCCTTCACTGTTTGACAGGCAGCTAGCTGGGCTGCTCTGCTCCCTATTGTTGGGGGGGGGGGGGGGGGGGGGGGGGGGGGGGGGGCTGTCATTAAACCCTGCTTGCACAGCCAGTCATACTGTCTGCGTGTGGGTGTGTATGTGCATGTGTGTAGCCAGTGTATACATAGATGTGTGAGGCAATTTTTCTTTTTTTTTTGCACCTCACCACATTCGTATGTGCTACCCTGAGGATGTTTTTCAATTTGCCTGCTGATGTCCACACTGACATTTGCTTTGCAAATAAATATACAGTACAGTGTATATATAACATGCAGTAGAGCACACAGGTGAGCATGTGAGTCGAATCTGTTTATTTCTGCAACAATGAGAGATTAGGGAAAGATTGTGCTGACAAGACATTGTTTAATAGACTGATAGTTTTGGTGCAGCGGTTTGCCGTACTCTCATCTCTGTTGTTGTTTGGCTTTTCATTAAGCCCTTGTTGGCCAGTCAAAACGTGCTTGATGGTCATAGTGCTGCTATTCGAATAGAGAAGTAGGTGAGCCGGGCTGTTTCACGTGCACATAGACACATAAACGGATACAAAAGGACAGAAGCACAGAGTGGGTACTGCAAAGCGTGAAAAATCATTTTTCCTTCCCATCTATGGTGCTCGATGTGGTGTTAACATTCTCATATGATGCTGTTTAAAAAAGACACAAGCTGTGCTGATGAACTTAGGAGTCCTGCAGTGTTGAAAGAGCAAATGATAAATTGACTCACAGTTCTTGAAGAAGAAGCCATTTCTGCAAATAAATTGTAACACCAGAGGTGAAAATCTGTGGGAATGAGAAACCGCTGCCAGTGTATTTATCCTCTTTAATGGAGGGAAACCTGCACCATTAGCTTTCATGGATCATACAAATTTATAAAACAGCTTGCAGGTATTGTCTTATTTTTGCAATTTAGGACTTGTTAGAGCGGAAGTGGAATAATATTGACCAAATTGCTCTTGAGTAATAACAAAAATTCAAGCTTTAGATTAATCAGAAACCAATTCTGAACAAAACCCTCTTGAGGAAAAAAAAGATATTTCTGTAAATTTCTCTGTTTTATGACGATGAAATTATACCTTTTGCTGAGATAAAGATTATTGTTATTTGGTGTCACGGACCAATGGAAGTTGTAGGTGATGGTAGAGGAACCAACAAATGTTGTTACCCTGTGTAAGTACCCATTAATGATATCCAGAGGTGACTTTTGAAGGGACGTATTGGTTAAAAAGAAAGTTCATTCAGTAACCGGGTCAGGTTTTGCAGGATTCTGTGACATCACAGACTCAGATCAGAGAAGAAATATTCAGCTGCTTGATCTTCACTTCCAACCAACTTTACATCATGCTGCATTCACTTTTCCTCTGATGTGGGTCGCACAAAGCTGTAATAATGATTTCAAAAGATGCACATCCCACAGGGCTGTGAGGTGGAGTCAACTCAAGTAAAAGATTCCATCCCCTAAAAATAACTGCCATCAGCACAGCTGTAAAAACCTGTTGAAAAATGAGCCGTTGTGGTGCATCTCTGTTGTATTTGGACCAAAGAATGTCAGCGCTATTTCATTTACACCTCAGGAAATGTACTGCACTGACCAGTAACAAATACATGCATAAATAAATAACGACTTGACCTTTGTAGATTCTCCCTCGGTATTCTCGGTATGGGCTATGGGAAGTTTGTGTGTTCCCATTTTACTGTGAAACTGTCGATCACCTCCATTGCTATGCTGAACCGAGGCAGAGGCGGGAGACAGAGGAAAAACAAGAAGGCAGGTGGCCAGCTCGTCCACCATCCCTCTGCTCCTCTTCCTGTGTTGGAGGAGATGAGGACAAACTGATGACATCACTGCCTTCTCAGGACAATTGTACAGGAACAGGCCAGGAGCCTCCAGAAGCGCTTTCTTTGCCATAACAACCCTGACTGCAACCAAGAACACATACAAACACACACGCACATACAAATGTATATAC
The DNA here is from genome assembly GCA_018398805.1 of Hirundichthys speculiger. NCBI lineage: Eukaryota > Metazoa > Chordata > Actinopteri > Beloniformes > Exocoetidae > Hirundichthys > Hirundichthys speculiger. Next base: position 1,331,273 of record JAGFBZ010000926.1, on the reverse strand, counting down.
ACAAATGTACACCATTGTTAGCACCGAACTGTGAATCAGCTCTGTTTATTGATATAATTTTGAAGCATTGTACATGTCTGTCTGCATGGGTGTCTTTCCTCTGCTCTCACTTCCTTTATGTCTTTCTGTCTGCTTCGTGTTTGATCAGTTTCACTGCTGTGAACTTCTCTTGACTTTGGTTTGTAAATGTATAATTTCTCTGCTTCATGTTGCTACCAATGTTATAAAATCTTGTTCGCTTTACACAATTTTCTCTTCAACTAATCAAAATAAGTTATTGTTTCACTTCATCATTTTATTTTCCTTCATATCTTGGCATGCGTCCATTGTGCCAGAATGTTTGTCACCAGCCATTTACCCTCTGGCTATTTAAAAAATGCTCCACATCTTTTTTTTTTTCTAGAGAAAGTTCACCTCTCAATATGAACACTCCCTAACTTATAGATTTTTTTCTTTTAACATGAAAAAGCATATGATGATTAAGGATGAACATAGCGATCCATAAAAGTAGAAATTGTAACATATCTTAATGTGGACTTTGATGCTTTATCGGACATTTGTTCCTTTTGTGGAAGTTGTAAAGTAAGGCTCCAAGGTTCTGCTTCCCTCAGCTGCAGTACCTATTCTTGCCTGAAGGTGGGAGCAGTGGCTGCTGTTTGCTCTGCTGTAGTAGAGGAAGACTTACAGCAAACAGAGCAGCTCCCTACAGAGTTGAATGCTTTTCTTGCTTGGATACAGACAAAACAATCATAAGGAGGAACCTAAATTACTGTGTAAATAGTTGTGAGCAGTGTTATTATACTAATTTGTATTTTACGTGAAATTAAATAGATTTAATGGAGTGTGGTTCCTTGATACTTTGGTTTTCATTCTGTTTTCCTCCAGTCTATTCTATTTTGTCAGGAGTGGATTGTAAAGAGAAGCCTACCGTAAACAGTTGATTACACATTGTCACTTGCTACTGTTTGGCTGTGATGTGTGCTCTTATGTGTGCTTTTAATTGATTGACCTGTTGTTATGGATCGCCTTGTGGTCGCTCTCAGTCGATACTGCCAGGTCTTAGTATTCCTGGGTGAGAAAAGGGTAGAGGGAAAGAAAAAGAAAGAGGGAAGATATTGATCAGTTGCAGTGCACATCGAATTCCAAGTTTACCTGACCTTCCAAACTGCTGGCATCATCACCGCAGTATACCACTGATGTCCCCTTCCTTTCATGCTTTTTTCCTGCCTTCCTCACTTCACTGTCCTTTTGTCTCATCCCTGTGTGGATTGTGTGTGTGTGTGTGTGTGTGTGTGTGTGTGTGTGTGTGCATGCTTGAGCTGCAGATAAAGCCTAAATTGAGCTGTTTTGATTGTTCGCTGAGAGTGCCCGCAGCACAAGGCCTCTCGGCTGAGGAGCACACACACACACACGTGCATAAACACACACACACTCAGCCCTACTACAGTCACTCTACGCTCCTGTGCAGCCTTTTTTTTTATTAAGTGGTGTTGGCAACAGCAGTGAAAATTCTTGTAATTACAAGTCAGAATAACTTTCTGTCTCTGGAATGAAGCAGGGTATTTGTTAACACCAGTGTCTTACCCTGCATGTCTTAATCATTTGCTAAGTACTAATAAGGATGTACAAGTCTTGTTTTTTTGGGGTATGTTTAGCTTAAGGCTTCACTATAGGGAGGTTGTTTTGCAGGAAGGTAACTTGAAAAATGACCTTTTAGACAGCTGTACTCTTGGTTAAGGATTGACCTTATTAAGGTTGTCTACGAACTAAAGACAGTTAAAGTTTGGTGGTCTAGATATTCTACTTTACACAATGATTTGATGAGGGGAAAAAAAGTAGTTTCTGACTATTATGTTTATGCAGATGGGATTAGTTCAAAATGAAATACTCATTTCTAACCTTTATTCTGAAGCTCTGCATAACCAATACCAGTGCTTTTAATAATTATGAAATGACAGAAAAGTCTTAATATTTGTTTTAAAGGCAGACGTTTTGCAGCAGACGTGCAGTTTTCTGGTAGTTTATTCAAGATTTATTCAATTCAAAAATACTTTATTCATGCCTGAAGGGAAATTAAATACCTGTAGTAGTAGCTGTCATGATTTAAGTCTGTTCAATGGTTAGTTGTTGACAGCTGTGGGCAGGAAGGATCTCTTGTATGGGTCTGTGTTGCAGCAGATCTGTAGAAGCCTCTGACTGAAGACACTGTTGCTGCATCACTGTGTTTTGTAGAGGATGATCAGGGTTCTCCATGATGTTCTTTCATTTTATTCATATTATTTTTGCAGAATCAGCTTTAGAGGCTCCAGAACAGAACCAGCCCTCTTTATTAGTTTATTCAGTTTCTTTCAGTCACTGTCTCTGATGCTGCTCCCCCAACAGATGACTGCAGATGAGAATGAACTCTTCATAACAGACTTACAGAAGATCTGCAACATCTTGCTGCAAACACCTGCTCCTGTGCTGCTGACCACCTGGTCAGACACACAGCCATCCAGTCTCACAAACTGTTGCCTGTCAGTCAGGTAGTCAATAGTCCAAGTGATTGTGGAGGCATCTATTTGTGTCTTCTGGAGTTTCTTCCACAGCAAAGCAGCCTGGATGATGATTTCTTGTACTTACACAAGGCAGGATGTCTTCCACAGCACTGGAACTTTCTCCTGGCTCCGGCTGATGTTGAAGAGGTGCTGTCGAATCCCACATAAGCTGGTCTGCACAGGCTTTCGGGACTCTGGAGGTAACACCATCTGGACCAGCAGCCTTGTTCCTTTTCAGTCTCTCCAGCTGCCTCTTCACCTGATTGCTAGAGACAGACAGACGAGAGGGGGAGGTGGAGAGGGCCCCACCATCTCCTGATGTGGCTGGAGACAACAATGGAAGCAGCAGCAAGATCCATGACTGAGGTGGAAGTGGAGACAGCTGAGATGTGACAAGGAAGCTGTGGGTCAAGGGAGGATGGGAGGTCTGTTTGGTTGGGGGCAGGAGAGGAGGATGCTGAGTTTGTCTCCGAACTGAACCTGTTGAAGAATGTGTTCAGTTCATTTGATTCCCCTGACCACCTCCTCACAGTCGGTTTGGTCACGGGTTGCCTCTGGAGGATGGGTTTGTCGGTGGAGGAGAGAGAGACCGGATAGTTATCTGCCTTGTGAGAGCAAGTGTGCAGAGGAGTTGTATGAATGAATGTTTTATTCTCTGGTGGAGCAGTATATAAAATCTGAAAGCAGTTCCTCCGTGTTTAGTTTGGACTTGATTTCTTTCTATAAGTTACATTCTCAACAACTGAAGACGTGTGGAAAGCTTACACTACGCTGGAAGATATAAAAATGTACTTTGCTCCAAAACCATTTAAAGCTTTGTAAATCAAGTCCAGAAAACTTGAACAGATTGTAAGCCATTGTAGAGATATCTAAAGCTACAGTTATTGCAGAGATGAAGAGGCAGAAATTGTAGTAACCTTTCATGAAATACCTTTGCTTGACCAGAGCGGGTACAGATGAGTAGTTTTTAAATTTAAAATAAATACAACTAAGTAGTAGAGGCCTTCCATCCCTCACCTCATATTCGTTTTTTTAAGGCTACATTGGCATACGAGGCATCACTGGGGTCCACTGGTTGACCACTGTCCAATGATACAATTCAGCTGAGCGAATGCACAAACTCACAAACTGCACACAAATGATTTGATGGAATTGCTTCATGAATGTGAGGAGTAGTGCATATGTACACATGGATATTGGCATGCAGAAACAAATGAACTGGACATTGCTGAATGGCCCACACATGTGCACACACACAAGTAAATACACACACTCGAGGGATGATGTCTGGCTTGCTGGATAAAGTGATGCTATTGTAATTCGATAGATGGCTTTCCCTAAGATAATCTGCCGTAAACAGATGATCATTTTGGAAGTAGATGTGATTGATGTGGGATGGGAAGAGTAGGAACGTGAAGAGAGAAACAGAGAATGTTTGTGTGTGTGTTGTTTTTTTCTTTTTTTGAAGTCCCCATGTGTTTTTTCTTTGTATTAGAGAATGAAAGCAAGAGTAACATTGAAAATTCAGAGGGTGTGTATGGCAAAAGCAATATGAAGAACATCGTGTTGTGCCAGCTGGACTTCTCAGGGACTTCTCTCACTCTGCTTCTGTCTCTCTTCATCTTGTCACTGTTCATGTGATCAGTCCCATGTTCTTTTTCCCCCCCCTGTTTTCTTGTATCATTCCTTTTATGGCCTTTTTGATGTTTTGCTTTATAATGCTGCAAGATTTGCACACTTCTTTATAATCTGCTAAACAGTCCACAGCATATAGTTTGAGTCAGTCCTGGCCTTGGATCAGCACCAACATGAAGTATATCTTCTAGCTGAGAAGTATATCTGGTCAAGGCTCATGGCTTGGTTTTTAGCTTGCAGAACATTTTACTTCTTTAAACAAACACTGGGACTTGAGTTTTTTTTTTTTTTTTTAAAGATTGGTTCAATGAATTTTTAAAATATACATTTCCCACTTACTTTATGGAGTAATCTCGCATGCAGATAATAGATTAAACCAGTTTTACATGAATGACTTGACAGTAAGGAAGTATGGATAGACCTCTTCCCGTAAACTATTCATAATATTCATGCGTCATATAATATACTTTCAGGTTGACCCTGGTGAACAAACCTCACGTTTTTCTGCCGGCACCTTCTTAGTCTTTTCATCCATAATCACTGTTCATCAGCCCTCCATTCCTCTTCACCTTTCCTCTGAAATTCATGGTCCTCCCTTAATTGGAGAAAAAGAAAAAATATTTTAGGGAAAAACATTTGACCTTTTTCATGTATTTTCAGCTGCGTTGTTTTATGCTTTATTTCCTCTCCCAGTATATCTCTCCATCCTTCTTATACTGTCTTCTTGTTCCCCACTCCCAACATAATCCTCTGTTCAAACCCCAGGTTGCCTGTAGAAACATCAATAGCATTCCTGCTTGACAACATCTAAGTGCATTAAAGTACTCGTATGGAGCCCAACACAGACACAGGCACACACACGCTCACAGAGTGACCTATGAAAAGGATTGCTGTGGAAATTGCAAATAATATGCAACAGAAGGACAAAAATACAGAATAAAAACGGATGAAATAGACAATAATAAGATGTAAAAGTGTGGTACTGAGGGTGCAAGGACGTACAACTTTTCAAAATCAGTCAGTCTTTATTGTGTGAGAAACCTATAACCTCTCCCTGCATTATACTGATCCAAGACGCCTTAATGCGTGTTTGTTACCAAATCTGAATACATTTTCTACATTTGGTCTTATCCTTTTGGTGGTGGCCATGACTGAGGTGGCATAGTGAATGGAAGGTGAACGGCTGAGTCTGCAGCTCCTCCACGTGTCCTTGATCACCACACTGAACTCCAGTAATGCTCCAAATATGTTCATCCGTGTGTGGGATTGTAAAACAAAAAAAGCACAGCATACAATAGAGTCTATTTACATAATGAAAAACGCTGTATGTTAATGGATTGAATGAGAATCACATTGAAGGGTGTTGTAGAACCTAGATAAGGTTATAAGGCACTCGGTAGGTGCAGATGATTTCAATGAGCTCGAATAAGAATAAGAAGTGCTGTGTGAATGTGTGAGGACGGGTGAATGCTGCTCGTCGCGTAAAACACTTGAGAGGTCAGCAAGACTAGAAAAGCACTCTGTAAATACATTTACCATTCACCATAACGGAGAATAAGCTAGCAAATGCTAGAGCTGTTTTTGAAACATTCATCATGTATATTTCATGGTTTTCTTTGCCAGCAGGTTTTTGTGCTACTCTGCTGCTCTGTTGTGAAGAAATGGTCGAATTCCCTGTCGATGGTGGTGATACAGCTCCGTGACCTATGACCTCCCTGTAATAAGAGGGAGGTGTTGAGGTGGCAGCTAATGATTAGTTTTTACTATTCATGAATTTGAAGATTATAGTCTTTTCAGACTCAGTTCAGTTCAGTTCAACTGTATTTGTATAAGGTCGATTACAACATAAATTGTTTCTCTGCGCTTTTCAGAGACCCAGAGCATGACCCCCTGAGCAAATATTGTTAACTCTAAGTAATATTATTAAGTCTTCAATTAATTAAAGAAACAATTGAAAGTTTAAAAAATTAATAATAATAATGGCACGTATTTGCTGTGGCATTGATCTGATTAACTTAGGCATTATCACAACATCTACAGTGCAGCACTGACATCCAGAGGTGCATTCATTTCTCAGCCGTTTGTTGTATTGATGACGGGAGGGTCAGACTGCAGCATAACGTCGTGTCTAAAACAGCCCATTGAGGCTAAAGTTCGGCGCTTTGGAGGCCAATCCATGTGTTAAATTTAAATACTCTGGTCACTTTGAACCCCTGACTGTCTGTGTATATTACTTATATATTACTTAGTTATATTACCTAGTTTTAAATATCCAATTTTATCTCGTTATTTTGTAAATGCTTAAGTTGTTTATTCTATTATTTTCTATTTCTATTCTATTTTATATTATTACTGGGCTTGCTCTGGGACCAGGGTAACTCATTTCGTTTCACTCCATGTTAACATGTGTTAAAATTGACAATAAATCCTTGAATCCTTGAAAATGACATCACACCACTCTTTCACAGTTTGAGACCAGTGGCATTGTCATCTTCAGCATGTCCTGGCGTTCCGAGAAAAAAGAAATCTGTTGAGGGTTTAAAAAAAAAAAAAAAAAAGTCATTTGAGATATTCAGCTAATTAAGCGTTTTCATTTTTTGGACACATGATGTTGCTGAACGTAGACCTGACCAAGTGAAGTAATCTTAAATCACAATACTTAGCCCACAGGTTTGCTTTGTAAGCAGCTGGCTTGATAGGTGCATCACTTCCTCTGTCGCTCTTCTTTCCTTGATGTCTCTGTGTCTCTGGAACAGAATAACATTTGGACCTTGCAGACCTCATGACCTTTTTCCATCACTTCATAGTTTTTAGAAAAGTGCTTTTCTTAACACTACACAGCTTCTTAGTCTCAATACCTTGGGCTCTGTTCATATTATGCACGTGGAAATGGTCACACTTTTGAATATACACAAGATTTCCTGGTCTTTTGTTAAGTATTATGTTTGAAGGGGGCTACCAAATGCTATATTTAAAAAATGGTTCGTTTTCACTTGGAAAGAAAAACAAAAAACCGTCCAAATGCATTGGATTTCACTGAACCAAATAATTCTATTCATAAACGTAGCGAAAATCAATCAATCAATAAATCGGATTGTCACGAGGAAGTGATATAAACCCACAATAATCAGTTTTCATCAACTACAACAGCAACACAGTGTCCTATATAATCTGTCTTGAGGGCAATCATAAATTACCCCAAAACACAGTAGAGATGGTCCCAATTAGTGTCAATGAAATGAGCTCACATATCTTTAGGAAAAAATATAATCTTTTTCCCTCCGTTGTTGGTTGTGGAACAAACTATTTCATTACTAATTATGAAATAAATAGATATTTTACCTCACTGTTCATAGTTTTATCATCAGGTTTTTCAGTGTGCTTTCTAATGGTCAAACTGAATCAACTGAAGTGTTTTAACTTTCTCTCAGGTATCCCATTGTGCTTAAATATTTCAGGTTTTGGAACAGGGATGTTCAAACATTGATTTTTTTTTTCTTCCACTTCCTATAAAGAATAACAGCTGTTTTAAAATCATAAAGTTTTAATTTAGCTAAAAGCTGGAAAAAAAATCACAGCTTTTCATGATTGTTGGCATCTTGCTATTTGAATTGCGAACTCACTCCTTTTTCTGTGCACGAGAGTGACAGCATCCACTAGAGTCCACTCTCGGCTTAGCGTAACACCAATTTCTCTTTCTGTCACTTCTTCTCTTTCTGTCTCTTGTCCAACCTCCCTCCCCCCTGCTTTGTCCATCTCAATTAATACTTTCCCTCCTCCCTTCAAGGGCCCATTATACATTAGCCTTCTAAATCGAATCTCATGGAAATTGCCAGGGAGATGAACGGCGCTAGTTTGACTGACGTGCGTCTGGATTTGTATTCAGCATGCAGAACAGCTGAGCACCGACACAGATTACATACATGGATGTGTGAATTCAGTGGTGTGGTCATCCACATGATCACGATGGTACTGAACATGGAAGGGAGCAGTTCGGACACACACATGCACTCGCACATGTATCTGGGATAACTGAGTAGGTAGTGCTTTCCAACACCCAGGACCAGAGTTAAGAGAGAGAGTGTGTGTGTGTGTGTGTGTGTGTGTGTGTGTGTGAGTGGGTGGGTGTGTGCCTGTGTACTGATAACTACATTCTCGTGGTGTGACAGCGGCTTGCAGATTGGACGGACCTTTCATCATCCCAGTCACATTATTCTGATTGGCCACTGATTTCCTGATGGCATCTCTCTGTGTTTATTGTGTGTCTGGTGTTTGCGAGCCCGTGTTGTTGCATTCTTGCATATGGGATTTGTGTGTGTGTGTGTGTTGTTTGATTTCTTGATGGATGCCCCGTTTCATCATCTGTTGCCATTCCCACCTGTCTCCACCGTGACTGACTGTGCCGTGTCTAATCAGTCAATGTGATTTGTGTTGGTAAAACAAGCCACCTTCCTCTGATGAGGGCCTCCCCCTGGTGCGTGCATGCGTGTCTCCGTGTGTGCGTGTTTGATGCTGGCACCCTGTGGGTCTTCCAAATCAACACTGTCAAGATCCCGCTGTCCCATTATACAGAAACAAACCTTTTTGTCCGATCAACACACACTGATGTGGAAAACTCAACAAGCTCCTCCGGCCAGATGGATGCTCGCACATCACTGTGCAGCAGTCGAGGGAAGCTATCAGGACTTTTCTCTCTTTTTTCTTTTTTTAAACTGCTTTATGTCTGTGAATTTCTCTCCCTTTTTTTTCAAAACACACGCCCTGTGAGTGCCTCAGTGAGACAACCATGTAATGGGCTAAAGAGGTACACGAAGCAGATGGATTTCCAGTTAGCTGCCTCACTAATGCTAACAGGGCCTGTCACACATGGAAAAGAAAGAGGGTGAGAAAGATAAAGAGCTGCAAGACAGATTTAAAGTTAGGGACAGCACGGGGTTGTGATGAGTGGCGATGGTTCTCACTGAGGGAAGGTGGGCCCAGAGAAACTAGCATTTATTGAACATGGACCATATGTTTGAAGCAACTAAACTTAACCTGCAAATTTCACTTTAAAAGCTGGACACTTTCCACTTTCCATCATCATCAAAAGTGGGACACCGCCAGTGCAATAAGACCGGGTGTAATATGAAGATGCTTCCCCTCGTAGAGCCTGAATGTGTTTTACATGTTGTCATTGTTTTCACAAAGCATGAATACTGATTCATTTTTTCCTCCTTTTTAAATGTTGATGAACATCGAGGCCAAGTTCTCAAACTGCCGGATTGTTAGTATTTCGATCTGTATCAAGATAAAAGGGTTTTTTGGAACATTAGTGTCAGAAAGGTTTTCAGAAAGTGTCCACGTTTTGTAAGATTGATTGATTTATTTTCATTCATGAATTGGTTTTAGAAGAGCCTCTACCTTGTGAATGGAAACCAACAGTCTGGTTGAGTATCCATGATGCATTCAGTGTGTCAGGAAAACACATGACATGCAATGTCATAGTTCAAAATTGTGGTGATGATGTGACTTCAGTTAAGTCAATACTTGTATGATGTTAGAGTCTCTCTGCTTTGCAGCCAGAATTGATGCTCAACACTAAACAGCCTATGCAGACATAAAAAAGGAATGTGTTATTTTTGTTTTATTAACATGGTTTTATGAAATTTCAATAAACAAATGCAAAACTGCACTAACTTCAACGACATTGTTCTCCATGTAAATGGGCGTCGAAATTGGCTTCTGATAAGTTTTCACCCATTTTGCCAGATAGATTATTGACATTTACAATCTGAATTCATGACTGCCATTTATAGTGATTATATATATATATTTACCAGAGGATCACAAAATTGTTTTTAACATAAATTAGGACTAGAAGTTTTGATGAGATTAATCATATTGTTTAGTAATTCATTCATGCTGTATATCTGGATTTCAGTCTATTTATATTGCAAATGAGAATCATGTGTTGTAGACAGAAGAACAGCAAAAAAAAAAGTGAAATATTATTGTATTTATTCATTTTTTTCACTCTCGACTACTTTCATATCCCTGCAGGCTTCACCCATGAGACTATGGGTTGCCAATCTGTGCCAGGCTGTGAAACATTAAGGCCATGCAATATTTAACAAGACTAAGTCAGGCTTTTAGCATCAGGCAGGTGTAGTGTCTGTATGTTTAGAGGCAAGCCTGCAGCAAGAACAATCTGATTTGCTAACAAGCGTGTGCTTTCACTGCTTAAATTGGTGTTAGATGTTTGTGTGTAGCTGTTGATTTTGTGTGTGTGATCTTAAATTAAATGCGTGCCAGCGTAAAATACTATTAATGTGTTTCCAACAGTGTGAGAGGATTAAAAGGTGAATCATGGTGCAGAAATGTATTGACTGAATTGCTGGAAATGTCTCTTGGGTGTGTTTATCTGTGGAGCCACAAAGTTCCACGTGCTTCTGGCGTCTCTTATTTTTGTTGAGGATTATTGATATTTATTCCCGACCTGTTGCACGCGTGCAAAAGCAGTGAAGAGGTTCGTTGTTGCTCTTGGAAGGTGGGGGCTGAAGTTCTTCTACGGGCGCTGGGCAGACCAACTCCTGACATGCATCCGTACAACAGCTACGTTCCAGCCTGCTACGCAACAATGCACCGACTCCTCCTTCAATATTAATGCAGAGAAAAATGGGCAAAGATGTCAGAAACATAAAAGAACAACATAGTATTATATTTTATTAAAAATAACTGGAAATAATTGTCTATGCAAATGAGGCGTTCCTTTTGAGATTTTTCTGCTTTGTGCTCTGACATCACACAGAGAATCCAAAACGAATTTACATCATGTCATTTCTTAAAAAAAATTTTTTTTTCTTCGTTTTACCACTTACGTCAAAACTTCATTTCTTCCTTGTTTGCCTCCTTTTCTTTTTGTATCCCTCTGGAGCTTTGACCCTCATCTCCTGTCTTCCTCTCCCTCCCTCTATCCACCTCGACAGTTCTCCAATGTTTCATTACCTACTGACACTTTTTATCTGCCCGAGCAGCCAAGTCCCTCCTATGTACATACAGTATATTTCTTTATCTTCTTCTCACTTTATCCACCCTCACACGCTTACTCACACACACACACACACACACACACATATATTCTCGTCCAAGCATTCTGAATTCACTGCTCTGGTAAACTGTTATACCGACCCACGCCATCTGACCTCAAGTTAATCCATCATCTGACTCGCAGTGCCTCTCCTGCTGTTGCTCATTTCTCTCTGGCAAACAGCAGCTCTTGAATAATTGCAGTGAAAAAGAAATTTTCAATGCATACAAGATGGGCTCTCTCTCCCTTTGCCTCCCTCTGAAACTTTATCCCTTCTCCCTAATCCTACCTTGTCCAACTGAAGAGCCCAGTTTTAGACAGCCTCCACATGATTTGGATGAGTGCGGGAGGAAATGCATAGAAAGGAAAACTTATCTCCCTGCGGCAGCGTGTTAGCTGATACACATACTCAACGTCAGCTGTTTGGAAGTACTTATACAATCACATTAGCACTTGAACGCACATATATGCGGTCATTCGCATACATTCTGCAGTATTATTTAAAACAATCCAAAAAAAAAAAAACAAAAAAACAAAAAACACTTGAGTTGTTGATCATCCAGTTTGCGCATACATCTGTTCCCCCAGTGCGCTGTGTGCGAATGCTTGTGTGAATTAGTAGGTGTATAAATGCAAGATCATACATTAGGTTGAGTGTTTTAACACTGTCATGATTACTGCTGTTTTGTGTTGTCAAGTGGGAGGGATGGTTTCCACAACTGCAAAATGCAGCAGCACACAGACAACACAGTGCATCACACTTTTTTTTATTTTTTTATTTTTTTTATTTTGGAGAGGTAAAGTGTTGTGCTCACTTGACAAATAAAACAGACAAACCTCACCACCAGTGTGTGGTTTGGTGTTTGTCTCGACGTGTGCAGCCAACTGACATGTCAGTTGTACATCGGTTTTATAAGGACAAACATGCTCGTGGACTCACACAGAGCCACCTAACCCCCCCTCCCCCAGATGTTCAATCATAATTTAAAGGTGTTGTCTGTATAATTTCTGTGGATTATGTGATTAGGAAGCTATTGTGGCAGATTAAAGTGTGAATGAGGTTAACCCATGATGAAATGGCTTTTGTCAGTCTCTGCCCTCTGCAGTCTATTGAATCGCTCTGACCATTGTCCTTTTGTCGGTCTGCGTGCATGTGTGGAAGAGGGAGACAGGTGGAGGCCAAACCCTCTAATCTTTAATCTGCCATATTTATTTATTATCATATGTCTTGATTTATTACGTTAATGCATTTGGTGTTAGTCTGTTTAACCCTCACCTTACTTAAATCCTCTCCTCTACTCTCTTGAATTGAAAACTAAACTTTGAAACATGTGATTAATATAACAAATAGGTGTATTTGAACCCAATCCATGACCTTTTCCAAAGTATTTTTTCTTAAGTTTAGGGCCTGGTTAGTGTTGGCCAACAGCTGATACTGTCTTTCATCATCAGAAGTTGACTGGGATCTGAATAGTAGGGATGCACATGGTTAACCGTTTAACCGTTAACCGATAACAGTAACTCTAACCAATTAATACTAATGGTTAATCTTGTTTTTTAAGATACGTAATTCAATCAACTCATGGGGGCGTGTCGACAGGTGCAACAGGCCTCTGATTGGTCAATTCTACATCCATGTAGAAAAGAGCATGTCATTATTGAAAAAATGAGGAAGTACCCACATCTGTACGATTCTTGTTCTCCACACTACAAAGACAGAACATATTCTAGTAATTCATGGAGGGAGATTGCGATGAATGTGGGTCTGGATACGGCCGAGATGGTGAGGAAGTGGAAAAACGCAAGAGATAAGTTTAGTAAGTTTAGCTAGTTCATGATTGTCGCTCTTGCGTGGAATAACATAGCGGAGACCGCGCTAGTATAAATCAAAAGTGACGGCGGCCCAAAGAATATGCATTTAATAACTCTGCTATACTGCAGGCAAAACGGGTGATTGCTCTTAATTGGAAAAAAACTGGTTCACCTACAATTGGTGTTTGGATCGAGAACATGGCACAACATACATTTTGAAAAACAAATTGGAGGTGTATGAAGAAATCTGGAAACCATTTAGGGACTTTATTAAAAAAGGTGATATAGGAAAGCTTCTACAGGAGAGAAACCCACAATAGGACAATGTGCAATGACAGACTGTCTTATGTCTTATATAGTAGATATTTACTTTTCAAGAGGTACCAGTGAATTATATTTTGTACCCACTGTGACATAGCTTTGTAGTGATTGATTTTGTTCAATACACAAACGAGATATTAAGAGAGAACAAATGGGTGTGTGTGGGTGGGGAGGTGGGGAGTGGGTGGTATTTGATGGTTTAACATGTTTACATTGTAATATATTGCATAAGAACACTGTTGTCTGTGCAAAGAAAAATAAATAAAGACATTGTTTAAAAAAAATGTGACGGCGGCATCTCTGCGACAAGCTGACGGCGACACACTGCTGCGAGAGTATACACGGGGAAGTGTCCGCATGCGTCCACGACAACGTGCGCAACATCGCGGCAGCCAACCCTCCCAGACTTATCGGTTAACGGTTATTAATCGTTAAAGGGCGTCAGTTAACGGTCATAAAAAAAATCCAAAATGTGCATCCCTACTGAATAGTGCACCGGCATCCCTTGGTATTAGAAACACAGAGTGAGAATATGTTTATTTAATAGCAAGTGTGTAACTAGGCTGAGTAAGGTGACAGAGAATCAGCAGACGGTGTACTCAGTCTTCATAAAAGTCAACGCTATGTGAGTTCTTGTCCATGGTGGGTTCTGTTTTTCTGTGGAAGAGCAAAGATGAAGGGGAAGCGTGGCACAGGTACACAAAGTAAAGGGTATATCACATTGCAGATTATTCCACTTGTTTTTGACCTTATCACCAAGTGGCAGTAGAAAGCTGCTACAGGTGGCCTAGTCCTCTCCTTACAAATGTAGTATCAATACAGAAAATAAAACCGTGCCTGAACTCATGAATCTATGATGGCTGCAAATCATAAAGGTGCCAGATGGACACAAATTCTTATGATATAATCCACCACCAGACCTCCCGCCTCACAATGTAGAGTTTTCTGTCTGCAAGGACCATATAAATGGACAGTAAGCTTATAAAAACACAGCACTGTAGAAAACAAGGGGGGAAATATCTTATAAGAGTTTTCTTCTCTGCTCAAATAAACTGATGATCATTTGAGCTGCTTTGTATATACAAATAGAATAAAATAATAACATTTTTGTGCAGTTTTCAAATGCAAAGAGAAAGTCTATCTTCCAACTTAAAAGTCTATGTGGTGCATTACAAATCTAACTGCTGTTTGTGTCCTGTTTTCTTCCTCATCTCTACCACTTCCTCCTTCGTCCTCTGACACCTCCTCTCTTGTCCTGCTGTCCCTTTTGTCTGTCATCGTCTCTTAATCTGAATACAAGTCACCAATGCTTTATCATTTTTTGATCATCACAATAGGGGAAGGGGGGGGGGGGGGGTCAAAGCCTTTTGATCTTCTAGCTGTTACATTTATTTAATGATCATATGCCCTCAGTGTTTTAGGTGTTGGTCTTTTTATGTTCTTCTCTTCGCTTAAACCTCTCTCCCCATCACTTTTCCCCTGTCCTCCCACCTCCTCCTTCTTTTTTTACTTGCTACATTAACTCTGTAGAGAGAGACTGGGTGACATAGACACAGCTCAGAGCAAGTGCTGTAGTTGGATCTAGATGGAGGTCTGAAGAGAGAAATGGCTGTGGCACAGCCTGGAGCCGGCTGTCACAAATAGAACATTTAATAGTGTCTCTCTTTCTCTCGGTCTCTCTGGAGCTGGTCTGCTGTCGGCTCAGGTCATTCCAGATAGGACTCTATCTTAGGATGATCTCACTGACAGCACCCACTTTAGACTAATCACTCCATTTAGACTGGAGTGGCCCTGAGGTGGGAGGGATGGAGGGAGAGGAGAAGAGAAATGAAAAAAAGAGAGATGACAGAGATGAACAGTTACTACCCTGCAGGAGGAGAAGGAAATAAGGAGAGAAGTGAGCAAGGCCAGAGATGCTGAAAGAGAGAAGAAGAGGGATGGCAGAGAAGTTAATTTCAAGGGCTGTCTGTGAGGTGTAATTGCATTTAAATGAAATGGGTTGTGTTTGGCTAACCTTGGAGTGTTTGTGTGAGTATATGTGCCTGAATCTCTTTACACATCCCTGGATATTTGTTTGATTTCTGTGCACATTGAAACGGACAATGAGAGCCTTAACACTTGACATATGATCCAAAATGGATTTTACTGTGCTTGAGAGCATGTATTAGGGTGTCTGACATCCACAGCACCGCACGGCCCTGTCACCTTGTCTGGAGGCGCCCAGGTCTGCAGATTTCTTTTTCAGTCAGCACTTAAGACGTGAATGCCTGAAAGTACAGTTAGGACAGATTTTGTCAAGTGTAAAATATTTAAAAATGGTAACTTCAAATATTTTCAAGTGATAAATGGGAAACCAACTTTTCCTAAAGCTACAAATAATTTCTGTTTGGGGATAAATAAAGTATTAATAAATTGAATTGAAGTGAATTGAAAGCCCTGCTCATTGGAAGTAAACCGTGGTCCCTGATGGAGTTATCAGTTTGGTGAAGTCCAGTGTGTATGTGCATGTACAGTACAATGACTTTTTTTTCTTTTTTCTTTTTCTTTTCTTTTTTTTTCTTTCTACTGTAAGCCAGCTAATAATATACAATAGCTGCCTGTCACCCACATGTGCCTCTCCTTTCACTGTGGCCAGATAACCTCCACCTGTCACTCCTCAGCATCCGCCTCTCCTCTTCCATTTCTGCGTCTCTCTTTCCATCCATTCATCCCTCTCCGTCCCTATTCATCTGGAGTGATGGAGTTGGTCGGACTCGACATTGCCTTTCAGTGTGGGTGAACACACACATCCACATGCACACGTACACACAGCCGTTGTGGCCGCCACCCATTTACTTGACTCACTGCCTCCATTCTCTGGCTCCAAATTGACCATTGGCTGGACAGATGGACAGATGACCCATGGCGGTCCCTCTCTCTGTGTTTAATTTTTGTCACATACACACATTCGCTTACAAATACAATAGAGGCATGCTCGCAGGGCTCCAGGAACCTAAATATGTCCTCAGAATGTATTCTTTTCACTGGAGTTTTGAGGTCTGCATGCACCTTACTTTCCTTCTCCTCCCCTCAGACGGAACATGAATGCCAACACTTTCTTCTGTTGGTTTGCTCTGAGACCACCATCTTGTGCTCAACAAAACTCCAGATTAGGCAAAGTGCAAAGAGTGGGCTCACTCGCACGAGTGGTGCGAATCAGGGAATTTAGAAACAAATTCTCAAATCCCACTCTTCATTTTTCACTTTTGAATGACCAAGGAGGCTACTTTTGCCATGTTCTTCAAAGTTTTGTTTCCATTTAGCAACCACTATCATCCATACCATCCGTGCATGGTGTAGTCTTTACTGCCATCTTCTGACAACACTACACAGCAGTTTACTGTTTTAAAAGAGAGATAAAACTTCTGAACAACATGACTTTGCAGATTTCAGAGCTAATGATGCTAAATATTCTGCAAAATACATCATATTAATGCTGCATTTAGATTTATAATGTGAATGTATGTACTCATGAAGGGTCAGGCTTCAGCATGCACGCTCTAGCAGAGCCTTGGTATCATGCATAGCGGTGGCTTTGTCAACAGTCTGCAGGGCCGATCTCTTCCATCTGAGGTTAATCCCACTGAGGGAGAGGGATCCCAAACCTGAATATTACTGAAGCTCAAATCTGCTCTCAGTCAGACACCACTTCTCACATCTCGCACCTTGACACAGAGGGGTTTGCATGTCAAGATAAGTGGAAAAGGTAAAGGGAGACAAACACACTTGTGCAGTATACATACGCGCACACGTCGTACATATTTGTATAAAAGCATACCCACGCAGACACGTGCACCCATACAGAGGAATGGCACATGCATCCAGTATGAACACACACAGACACTTGCACACCTACTCATCCACAGGCACACACTGGCAGTGGAGCTCATCTGTGTGCTATCTGCTTTCTTTTCTCTGCAGTAGGCAGATAAGTGCCATAGTCAAACCAGCAAGGGAGAAAGACTGTACTAGATAGGCCCTGTAGCTCCACTCTGCACACCCTGCAGTGGCTCTGTGCATGTTTGTGTTTGCTGAGGCTGAAGCAGAAATCTGTTTTCAAATACAAACATCTTTGTCTTAGAAGGAGCCTTTAAAAAAAAAAGCTATAACCAAATGAAAATGGAGATTTAAACATAATACTGCTTGCTGGTGTTTCGTTGATTAGATCCAACACAGATTGATTTTCAAAGCTTCGTTTGTGCATTTTGGGTGTGTTTACTGAGAAAGTATATCATGAATTGCTCAGCTGACTGCGGTCACCAAAAAGGTCAGTGAGATAAAGCTAAGAGCAAATATTACATTTATTTAAAGAATTAAAGGATTTTCTGCACAGAAGCTCTTCATCTACCCGATATCTTTGGACGCTCCTCTTTCCTGGTGTCTGGTTCTAGGCTTTGGTTGCATGTGAGACTATTTTCAAGGAAACGATGCAAATCAACGTAAGAATCCAGTGATACTCATATTAGATCTTTGTTGCCTCCAAATTGTGGGGAAAGCTGTGGATCAGCCAGCAGAGTCCAACAGATGGGCGTCTTTTTGATTCCCAGCTCAGTGAAGTGTTGATGTCTCCTTGGAGAAAACACTGAAAGCAAATAACTTTCTGAAGATTTAGAAAAACACTTCAGGATGGAGTGATAGGAATGTTGGTTCAAGATCAGCAACATCCACAATTGTCCTTCCTCGTGTTTCACAATATGAATAAAACGTTTCATGCTTCCATCTATCTGACGATGAACATGGCACGTCATTTCAAACCAAAGATTTCAAGCTTTAAGAAGCAGGGGAAGTTACTCTCAGCCTCTGCAGGGATAACATTCTTGGCACAAAACTATATTAGCCTGTCTTTTATTCCTTGAAAATAACTTTTTTACTTTTTGAAAGGATGCTTGAAAAATCACTTTTTCACAGAAGCTAAACCTTTTAAAAGATTTCCTGTCCTTAGAAAAGGTTTTGCTTGATGGTGGAACACAAGAACACTATTGTCTATTGACCTTGGCCCTTTTTGAAAGGGTTAAATGAGTTGAAAACCAATAACTTTTAAGCTTCAAAAGACTCACAGATGTAGCCTGTAACACTGGGCCATGTTGTTCTGCAATGATACATAAATGATACGTAAAATCTTTTGTGTTTCAGCATACCTTCAGATGACCCTAGGTCAATAAATCTGACTTACACAAGCTGTTTCTTGGTCTTTTCCAGTCATTTGATACAAAACCTTTGTATTTTTTTAATGCTGTCATAGGTCCTTCATCTGTGTTCTGCTTTGTTCTGTCCTTTTTTGTAGATCTTTCTCTACCCCCTTTCCCCCTCTTTGCCAAGCTATTCATATCTTCTTTCATTCGTATAATCATATATTTACTTTGTGCAAAAAGATTAAAGGGCAGCAGCAGCCTTCTAACAGCCAGTAATGAGAGTGATCTGTCTCATAGCCAGATAACTGGTTAACTGTTTTTCAGGTCTTGTTTCTATTTGACCTCTTTCAGTCTGTGATCGCAGTCTCAGCAGAGTTGCATAATTTGACTCCGCTTGTTAAATTCAGCTACATCAGATAGATGCATCTGTGGACTGATGAGGAAAAAAGAACTGGTTTTCTGATTGGTCCCCATGTTTGACAAATAAAGCACCATCCGGGAGGTTCTGATTTCTCTAAAATGTTTCCCCGTCTCCTCCCACCTCTATGATGCAATAAAGTATTACATAGAAAGGTGCTGGTTGGAGTCCCATCGATCCGTATGCTGAATGATAGGCCGACACTTCTGCAAAATCACCTGGGTAATAATAATAATAATAATAAAGAGTATCTCCTAGCTTCATACAGTAACACTGTCCTGATGTCTTTCCTTTCTTTTTGTCGGAGTTTCTCTCTTCCACTATTTTTTTGTCGTCTTGTACTCAGCAAACATTTGAATAGACTCCTTGCCTCTGCCACTTTCTTCCCGTGTGTGTGTGTGTGTGTGTGTTTGTCCCTCAGCAGTACCTGTGCATGTCCATCTCTGTGCTTTCTACCATGCAGGGTAAAAGCCTTTCAGCTGTGACTGCTGCCAAATCAGCCCCTGCCATACCAGTGCAGCTCCACTCCAGCACCAGTTAACTATCACAGTACTGTCATTAGAAACAGGGTAGGTGTGAGAGAGGGTGTGTGTGTGTGTGTGTGTGTGTGCGTATGGTTGGGAAGGGGACTCTGAGGAAAAAATTGATTTCGAGGATGAGGGAGAAAGGAATAGCGGGCTCAACAATTTTGGTCACAGAATTCAGATAACCGAGTACCAGTGATATGCTTCTGATCAGGCCCACGACTGTGAACGTCCACACACTGGTGTGACTCTTTGTGATGTGGTCTGACTCTGTTTCCTCTTATTTGGCGGTTCCATGATGTTGGAATAGTCTGCAAAACTCTGTTGGAGTAGAGTGTCCCTCTTCAAACATAAAGAATCTCTCAGGCACATCTTTTTCAACAAGAACCTCTGAACCAGTTGTGTTTCCCTGTCATGCCTAACACCTATTTTTCACTTTAATCTTTCTTTTTTTTATTTATTACATTTTTTTTACATGTACTCTGTCCTTTTTTTAAAAATGATTTAATACACAGTGCATATGCCAGGGTCTCTTGTTATATTGCTGCTTCATAGTGGTGGTATAGTACTGGGCGATAGCTGCATTGTTAACACAAACTGTAGCGCATGATGGTCACGAAAAAGGGGACAAAATAATACAGTTATTACAGAATCGGTCAGTTGTCATGAAAATAAAATGAAATAAGGAAACTGCTGTGATATTATAAATGACCAAACACTTACAGACACATTGGTGCAATGATACGTCCTTCATCCTAGCGTTTCTTTGATTGCATGCAGGCATGGACTGGCCATCGGGCGTACCGGGCAATGCCCGGTGGGCCGACGCACATCTGACGCAGGTCTGTCATAAAAAAAAAAAAAAAAAGTATTTAGTTTTTATTGACCGCGACGGTAACGGACCGGTACTCGGCTCATAAAAATCTCCGGGGGGGGGGGGACGACGATGACACACAAAACAAACTTAAGAAAGAGACACTGGCAGCTAATCAGACAAGCGCTCCAGTGCTGCGCTAATGTGAACGCAGTATGTCCCCGGTGTATGGTGGGCCGCCAGGGACCAAAAATGCCCGGGCCATTTTTTGGTCCCAGTCCAGCCCTGATTGCATGTGTGTGATTTTTGCCATGTTGCAAACGCTGCAGGTGCTAAATCACAATATGACAACTTTTTGTTGTTTGTTATAAAATCTAAAAATTTTGATTGTAAAAACTATTCTAAAATTACAAATTTTATAAAAAAAATTTACTTTTTGTAAAAGAAAAGGCAACATTTTCTTGTAAAATTGCAAATTTTGCAAGATTGTGAATTTTTGTTCTAAAACCAAGAGCCTTTCTTGTAAAACCACAACTTTTTGTCTTAAAAATCACAAATTTTACAAAATTGTGACTTTAACACAAGATTTCAACTTTTTGACTAAATGAGAAGTTTTTCTTTTTTTGTAAATTTGTGACTTTTGCAGAATTGCCTGTTTTTGTTGTAATAATTATGAATTTTTTGTGTCTTTCTGATGTAAAATTGCAATTTTCTTTCTGTAAATCGCTGCTCAGCTTACAAACAATCAACTCTGGTGGGCAGTCGCTTTGGTACTTTGAAGAATTTCCTTCGAAATGTCATAATTACAGTATAGGTATAAGATTTTTTTTGTACAATAGAAATGCAATAGAAATGGCCAGATAAAATGAAGTGGTGGGCCAGACGTGGCCTGTGGCCTTGAGTTTGACACATGTCTTAGGTGGAAAGATTGTGCAAACGTGTCATTTCACTAATTCTGTATAAACCAATGAAAATACAATTTGGACTTTACCACTGTGAAGAGTTCTACTGAAGCTGTATGTTCTTATGGAGAATTAGTGGGTTTGATTTTTCTGTTGGGGATTTGTCATTGTTTTCTTCTCAAATTGAAGTTAAAGAACAAGGCTTGATTACTGAGGCTAATTAATGAGAAGGGATGTTTTTTTATTCTTTTCCTCTGGGTTTTTCTTCTTTATCAAGGAGGAATTGTCATTGCTCCTCCTCAGGAAAATCAAATTTAGAAGCTTAAGGATACAAATTCTCATGCTATGTTTAAGGGGTTTAAGTGACGAAGTCCTGAAGTCCTCAAAGCTTCTAATTGAAGGGTTAATTTAGCACTACTTATGGAACTGTTTTGGTTGCAACTTAGGGTCAAATGAAAACACTCAACTCTCGACCTCACTCACTATCCAGCTCATAATCCAGTCAGCTTAGATGTGGCTTTATGGACATAAGTCCCTTAACAGATCAGACAGCTTTCTTGTATGGCCAACATGAGCCATATGTAGGTCTCAGATACAGAGCTGCTTGATTTGAGGCTCCCAAAGCTCTCGTTATATTAGTGTAACATTAAAAAACGATTCATTTGCTCAAATTGAATCAACTGAGCTGCAGTGATGTTTCTTGTCTTTTGTCACCTCTAGCTGGTAGAGACTTTAGAGTACCCCATCACTCTATCATTTATTAAGTATTTATGGAAAAATGGTCTCTGTTCGCATTTGTTTAATTACTTTTTTTTTTTTTGTGATGGTTCCAAGTCTAATAGAGAGAACTTCACACAACCATTATTCTTAGATATATGACAGTGCTTTATAAGCATTTTGCCTTATTGGATAGTTTATACATACGAGCTGAAGACCAGTTTGATTATTATAATAAAATATAAAAACTAAATAAATACTATTTTGAGTGTGAAAACTTAAAATCTGGCACCTTTATCTATCTAAGTGGACTATTTTTCTCTGGTTTTTCGCCTGTGACTGGATGCTCACCTGTGATCGAGCAATTCTCCGGGTGCCTGCGGGTTCACCAGGTGGTCAGTGTGTCCAAGCAGTTGAAAAGTTCACAAAACCTCTTTAGTGCCTTGGCCTCTGCGTGACCCAGATTAGCTTTGGCTGGCAATGTCACGTTCAGCCTTGTTATAGGTTTGTGAAATCTACACTCCACGGTGTTGCCCTTAACTAAATCACCTAAGCATATCTAAAGGAGGTAGTCTCGTGTGCTGCTTTGTACTGTTTACTATCCCTGTTTATCCATGTGTTTAGACGCTGAGCATCAATGTTTCCTCGTTTGGACCGGTGGCATGTGACCCAGTTGCTGGAACATATCAAGATGATAGTTTATTCCGACATACAACCTTGATTTAAAAAAAAGCTGGGACTCGGTATAAAGTGTAAATAAAATTTTATTTCAATGATTTGTAAATGTTAAAAACCCATATCAAATGTTGAAACTGAGATGTTTTACCATTTAATGGAAAATATTAGCTCATTTGGACTGTAATGGCAGCGACACATCTCAAAAAAGTTGGAACAGAGCAATATCTGTCTTCTTTTAACAACTGTAGGAATTATTGATGTCGGTACAAAAACAACTGAGAGTTGAGATTAGTTTGTTGTCTTTAATCTTGACTTTCAGTTGTTTTTGTAGGTGTGCAGGAGAAACCTGGAGAATGAGCTCGAGCAGAACAGGTCAGGGATGAAGAAGATCACAGGCTCCAAGCAGGATCAGATAGATGGAAGTCTGGACCGGAGCCAATGAACCGAAATTATTCTTTCACAGGATCAGTTCAGAAACCAGCTCAGCCGTCCTCCTCTCCTGACCCCAGCCAGACACTCTGAAAAATAATACACTCGCTCAACTTAAAGAGAAATTAAGGTAACAATTTGGATCGATCTTTTTAAGTAATTTTAATTTCATTACTATTGAGCAAATATAATGAGACTTTTAAAGTTGGACTAACTCAATTTGTTTAGAACAAGCCAAACATAATTTGGTTTAACCTTTACACTGAAGCAATTCTATTTTAATTCTAAAGTAGTGTTGATATTAAGTTGGCAAATTACCTAATTCAAGCTATTCTAACTTCTTTGTTTTACATCATTTCTATTGAAAAAAAGGTCCATGCAAATTGTTGCCTTAATTTATTTCTTAGTACATTTAACTTGTTTTACTTCAGTTAGATTAAGTAGCAAAGCAGTTGTAGTTTGAGCCACAAACTCTTTAATATAAAGCCACAGAAAATAAATCCAAATTGTCAATTGTCCTGCCCTGTGTGATTTTAAAAAACATTAAAATAAATTAAATGAATCAATCTATATTTTCGCCAACACTTGAATTAATTAAAGTATTTTTAAAATGATGCAAGATAGACCAATGCTTCAAATAAAGACAATAAATCAGGAAGCCAGTTTACAGGACGAATCTTGATACAGACAGATTGATTCTGATAAATTTTTATGAGCAAGTTCAGTTTTTGGAGACATCATCATGGAGCTACTATTCAGAACATCGAGAAATGTCTTCTGGGTCATCTAAAAATGCATTTTTCAATAGGTTTGGGTAGCAGATGTTTAGGCTTCTCTGTATATATCAGTCCAATAATAAAAGCACAGGGTCTGCGTACATCCAGGTCTGCAGGACTCCTGTTCCCTCAGTCATAGCTGTTGTGGCCCCACACGTGACAACAGCCCTCATCACGTCCTGAGTTTTTATTTTTCTGCAAAGTAAGTAACCAGAGTAAATATCAGTGTCTTAAGCTGAGATAATTAAAATTTAATTTGAAAGATATTTTCCTAATTTTCTTTAAAATGCACCACTAAGGAAACATATAACATTCTCTAACTTTCTTTCCACAAAATTATCCTGTAAAAAGTAAAATAAAAAAAAAAAAAGAAAAAAATAATTGTCATCATTTGAGTTGTTGAGACAATAATGTTAACAAGCAGCTGACTTATATGCTTCTTATATGCTCATCACAGCAGCGTAGCATGTCACTGCTGGGCCAAGGGCGGGGCACATGACCGGGCCCTTTAAACCCAATAAGAGTTTGTGATTACGTTGTTTTACATACACATATCTGCAACAGCGGGGCTTACAAGCATTACTACATTTTTGACACATTGCTCAAAGCATTTGATAGTAAGAGTTCAACACCACGAAGAGTGACCGTGCCATTTTGAAATCAATCAAACCTGTAGTATTATGGTATAATATGTTGTCTAAAATGTATTTGGCAGTATGCAGTTGTGACGTCACGCGGGAGACGCACCACTGTTATCCTTGTAGCTACCAGCATAACTACCTGCTTGGTACCAAGTGCCGATTTCGCCTGGTGTGTTTCCACTGCTGTTAATAAATAGCAACTCCGACCGCCTTTTTTAGTTTAGTCTTTTTCTGCACTCTTTTTTTCCTTTTCGTTGCTTTTTGTTGCTCCACTTGTATCCTTGTATGAACTGCCACTCATGATTAGATTAATCCGTGATCCACCTACCCTGCACCACATAGACTCTGTTGACTAGTGATTGATGACGACGCTGATGGACGGCTGTTGATGACGATTTTACCCAAAATACATTTGAAGATCTTACCGGCGATCCACTTGTAAATTTGCACATAGTAAAGTTAACTGTGAGAGTGAACATGAAGCCAGCCATGCAGCACAGCATTTAATTCACTGTGTTGAAGAAACCTACATGACCAAAGTCAGTCTTACATTTTTTTTGACCAACCATGATTCATTCTGGCTGGGGAAACCTATATATAACCTCGTACGGTGTACGTAGACTCTTATGTAGACATCATTGTATCCAGGAATGCGTAAGGCGTAACCGATGCCTGGGGAGAGGCCTGTTTCTTTGTCAGGGCCCGGCCGGTGGAGTACTGTCCCCTCCAGCCCCCCCTGAAGCTCCGCCTCTGGCTCATCATGTGCTTTTGAAGCAGATTCAGCAGACACTCGGTTATCAAACAGAAACGTTAGTAGGCAAATGACATTTCTGTCCAACATTCACTCACCTGCAGCACAGCACCAATAATTTTAAAACCACCTTCCTGATAAGTATGTTTTTTTAATTTAGTTTTTCACATTTAATGTTCATCTTTTTCAGACCTGTATCAGCCTGTCCTCTCTTTGCTGAACATTCATTTTATGAGCAGCGCCTCCTCTTGAACAATCCAAGGACACAAGTGCTCATCCAGTTTTCCTGTGAATGTTTTCTCCAGGTCAAGAGCGATGATCCCCCGAAATAATTAATCCAAAATATGAAGCAAATAAAAAGGAAGAATATAATACTGTGGATAATGAACTCGAATATATAACAAACTCACTGTTCACTGAGGTCCAGAGCTCCCACCCTCCCTTGACCCACAGCTTCCCTGTCGCATCTCAACTGTCTCTTCTTCCACTTCAGTTATGGATCTTGCTGCTGCTCGTCAAGAAAACCTTGACAATTAAACTGTCAAAGGTTAATTTTGCTACAGTAGTAGCTGGTTGCCATTCCATCACATAAACTGCAATCTTAACTTGATCAGATTACTATTAAATTCAGTTCAACTATTCTTTAATTAATTGCCAGTGGGAATTGGTATGTTTCAGTGACTGGCATTTTTTAAAGGTTTTTTCAGAGTTATTATAGATGGTATTACAGCTCAGAATCAGAGTCAGAAAACTTTATTGATCCCTTGAAGGGGAATAGAGGCTACCTGAGTACCTCAGTAGATTACATGGTGGGGGGCAACACTCACACTCATCCAGGACTTTGCAGATCTGTGCCTTTCTGGTCTTCCCCATGCTAGTGGCTTAATTCTAGGTTAAGTAGACAGGATCACCATTCCTGTAGCTGTCAGAGCTGAGCTTTTCCACATCGAAATGATAGGAACATAGCCTGGAATTGCTTGAGTTTCAGCACATCGGCGTTCTTCCCTGTCCCCCGTTCTTACCCCAAATCGGTGCCTTCCATCTCTTTTGCACAGAGAGAGAGAGATCTGTCGGCCACTTTATTCGTGTCACGTCAGCCATGAAGTGATAGATATGAAGCGTCTTGGCTTTGGATCTATACGATTTACAATCTGCAGAATTGCTGTAGTACACCATGGTGGCTTCATGATAGAAAATTGACTTAAAATGAATGATCTGGATGTTGTTTTGACTTGTTGCTTTCTTTACCGGAAGTGCTCGTGTCTGCAAAAAGCCCCAAAGGCAACGTGTCACTGCCACCTAGTCGATAAAAACAGGACCATTTCCCAGCACTCAGGTATCCTCTGTTATTTGCAGCGACCCGAACATGTAACGCTATCAGCAGATATACAGAGGTACGCTGCCTTAGTTCTCACACATTTTAAAGTGCAAAGCTAGAAGGCATGCAGTTGCAAAATTTGCAAGAGATATGTAACGCTAAAAGTGTCTTAAAGGAGCACTCAAGGATTAAAGAAGGGTTTACAAGTGAAGACATCCCCCTGGACAGGAAGAATCTTCTGTAATGGTCTGTATTGCAGTGATGTGAAACTCTCTGACTTATTCTGAGTCCTCCTAAAAATTTACGATCATCTCCTTTGTCTTGTTCACGTTCAAGATGACCACACAGGGATCCACCAGTTCTCTGTACTCGGCCTCATGTCCACCAACGATACACCTCACAACTGCAGTCATCTGAGTATTTCTGCAAATGACTGAACCCTGACTTGTACTGGCGTTGTGAGGTGTAGAGAGTGAAGAGATATGGCGACAACACCGTCCCCCTTGGTGCACCTGTTGCACTGAATTGAATTGAAATTTTCAGTTCTCAATGTGCCAATATTTTCCCAGTAATTTTTCAAGCCCTTAGGTTGATTTTTGTCGTCAGACGCAGTTGCCCAGCTGAGTGCACACACATGTTCATACAGACACTATTTCATTCTTTTTTTCGATTTTGACAGAAAACAGATCAGTCTCTAGGGAGTCATTGATTACAGAGGTCAAGTGACACTAATTTTCTATGTTCCTATTCTGTCTTTTGTAAGACAGAATAGGAAAGATGGAGAAAGTGGAGTATTTTAGACAATTAGGCAGACAAAAAGAAAATTCCTCAACACAAATTTATGCAGGTGTTTTGTATCAATTCAAAAGGGAAAACAAAAATCTAGCTGATCACCTTAACAGCCAGTCAGTAAATTAGAAAGGATTTTCTCTTTTTACCTGCCAGCCAAGGAAAACACATTTGTGTGAGATGCACAATAGTTTTTTTTTTTTTAATGTTATATTTCCTTTGGGATGTGATTTGATCATGAAATAAAAGAGATATCAAGTATTTAATTATACCTTCCCATTATTGTCTCCATGATCCTACTTCTTGACCCCCTCTGACTGTCTTTACTTAAATAATTTAATAAAAATAGAAACCATTTTTGGAAGGATCTGAACTCCTCAAGAGCCTTAAAATAAAAACATTAAAATGCATAAAAATCCTGTGAAGAAATCCAATCAGGTAGTTTCACAGAAATAGGGGGGTATGAGAGTTGACACATTAATGGAACAGAGAACAGGGGAGATGAGAGGGCCGCTTTCTGACAGCAGAGGTGAGAGGTCAGATGTAATCAGCACCTCTGTAATTCCTCTCAGCAAGTCAATTCTCTGTTTGTTTGTTTTTAATATTCTATTTCTTCCCTTCCTGGGTGTACGATGGTGCATGTGTGTCTGTTAGATTGGCGAGGGAGGACAGCTGAGGAATAAGGAGATGAGAAGCTGACTATCAGATGGCACATGATTATGTGGTTAGCCCCTTTTCAGCTCATGTTTTCTGGTATTTTATTTTATTTTATTTTATTTTCGGGGGGAGGAACTCAGGAATAAATTGTTGCATTTTTTTTTTTATCTTTGCACATGAGTTTGTGGGGTGGAGAGGTTAAAATTATGCATTAGGTATAGAAAAGATGCCCTCTTTCCCTCCCGCCCCATCCAACTTTTTCCATCCTGTCAATCACTCTTGTTGCCATAGAAGCAAAGAATGGCATTAACATGGAAATAGCACATTAGGTATGCTTGAGTTTGTATGTTTGCCATATGGCACGCGTTATGTCTCATCCAAGTGTGTCTGGTGTTTGTGACTTTTCAGTCTTCTGTGGTTAAGTGTGAATGTGTCAGGTGGGGTGGATGGGTGGGGGGGCATGTTGTCCCTGCCCAGATGAGTGGGCCTCACCCCTCTGTCATACAGCTGTTATTAAAGCAGAGCTGATTTCAAACATGCCATATGACATATGCCACTCATGCTAACAAGCACACCCACAGCACACTTCCCAGCCAGTTCTCTCATTAAGCACAGCTGGCTCATGTGAACGTGTGTGTGTGTGTGTTCTCTGTTTTTTGTGTGTTTGCATGTTGAGCAGTCAGAAAGTGTTGTTGAGGAAACAACGGGGCTGATAATTGGACCTGTCCCTGGAATGCAGAGAAACAAGTGCTTTCCCCTCCCTACCGAGGAGCTATAAACATGTAAATGAGAATGTCACTCTCCTTCTTTTTTTTTTTTTTTTTTACTTCTTTGTCTGTCTCCTCCATTCCATCACTCATCACTTCATCCATGCTGTAATCAGAGTGCGTGGGAGAATGGGACATATTGTGGAGCTGATAGCGGCAGGGACGCTGGTTGAACAGGAGGGCAGGGGGCTCTGCATGGTGATTAAGTGTCTGGTAGGGGGCAGCTTGTGTTTTGAAGGACAAGAAGGTTACAACTGATTGTTGGGGAAATAAATAAATGCGGTGCTTTAAAGTTTCTTTTTGTCTTTCAAAGTAGGGAAATGAAAATAAGAAAATTGTTTATGTAAAATTGTGTTTTGCAAGTTTTGAAGCAAAACCTTGTTACTGTTTTTGACGGAGTAAATATGCAAAAATATTGAAATGCCTATCAATGACATGCAAAGTTTGCCAGAAATGATTTATTTATATGCATTGCCATTAGAACATTTTGCTCAACTGAATCTGTTATTCCTGGACTTATACAACTTTAAGACCTCAGGATCTGAAATGTTAGGTCTGGTTAATATTTATGTAGCTTAATGTCTGAAGTTTAATTGTTTTTGCTGTACAGAAATTTGTAGAGTTTAAAAAAAATCAGAAGTTACAACAATGTTATTACAAGCACGGGACGTTGAGCTGTGGAACTAAAAATCCTCCATGGCATTTATGGGAATTAACTGGAAACTGGGGTTTATTCTAATGATCTAATGAACTGTATCATATCCAAACACAAATATAAACATTTTGTCTTGTCATTGATAGTCATCCATGCAAAATAATACAATAATAATAAAAAAAAAAAACATTACATTTCCATAGATTTAATTGTAAGTAGAACTCTATAGAGTTTTAACAATTTTATTGAGCAATCAATTCTTTAGTTGAACAAAAACTCAAAACTAAATTATTACTCATTACTCATCCCCCCCAACCACAACTTCTCAAGCCTGACTCTAGAAACCATCTGTGCATGTGATGGAGGAAGGCAGAGTGAGTGTTGGGGGCGTGGCCTCCATACCGTTGCAGTCTGCAGTGTTCTAGTTCTGTGATTGAGGAGCAGCATAGATATTCTCAAGTGTACTTTCATGAAATCTGGTTATTTTAATCGAGATTATTCCAATATATATTTTCCCCAACTATATTTATAATCTGTGCTATTTTCTTGGTGTGATAAGACCTTACCACTCATTTATACGATCCATAGACTTGGTAGATATTTCAGCCTCTGTCTCGTCATCGCCACACAGCTGAGGTCTTTGGCATGTTGTCATCCTTTTAACAGCTAAAATGAAATAAAGCATTACTGCAGGTGACATTCATACCAGTGAGTGATACTCAAATTGAAATCTGGATGTCCACCAAACGAATGAATATCTTGATATCTGGGATCAGCCTTGGGTGTACTCTTTAAATTTAGCAGTGTTTCAAAACTTTGCATCAGATTTCCTTGACAATTGAATGTAAACACAGCTAAAGGTGAAGCTAAAGGGAATTTCTGTCAGTCCACAGCGCGATATTCAGAAAGTCATGTATCTGTCTGTTTGTGTTACTAAGCAGTCTTTCATTTCGCCAGGTAGTTAGGTGAGCATCGTCAATTCAGTCAACCAAGAGTCAGTCATTTATCTTCCTGCTCTTCTATAATAGGGTGTATTATACTAAGTAGTGCTGACTGCTTGAGCTAGTAGCAGTGTTGCTTTTACACAGAAAAAGCTTCCATCAGTATCCATACAACACTAGCAATTGTGACGTCTGGGAGGCCACAGGAAAGGTAATTTGAGCCAAAGAAAATGATAGCTTGAGGAAAAAAAGGCAAATCGAGCAGTGAAAAGGAGAAAGTAGGAAGAAAGGATGAGAAAAAGACATGGTGATTTACGTGAAAGTCTAAATGACAGTGAATAGTCCACATACACCTGACTGTGTTATTATATCACCATCAACAACGTTATCCTCCTCAGTCAGAGCAAAAGGTAGAGAGAGAGACTGCAAAAAAGGGGGGAAAAAAAGTGAAGATCTTCCCAATGTAAACAAAAACCTGAAACAATCATGTTTCTTTTGATTTGTGCAGTGAGTGCAAGGCTATCAATTCAACCACCCACTGTTTTTTTTTTTTTTTTTTTAAATGGGACCATTGCTCAGCTCTCACTGATGTTGTATTGTTTGTCAGCGTTCAGGCGGGGCCAAGCTGATAAGGTAGTATCAAGACGAAGAAGGGACAATTTGATGGATGTTTGTTGACATCTAGACCACTATGGCTCTGATTGCCTAACATTAAACCAGCAATAACGGGCCAATCATCCCACTTACACCTCCACACGCCAAGCAGCTGAATTGAATCAAACTGGCTTTTTCTCTCTGTCACTTTCTTTCTCATCCTCTCTCTGTCTCTGTTTCTCTCTGTCTCTCAGTCGATTTCTTGCTCTTTTCTCCTCTCTCCTGACATGCTTATTAGCTGATATTGATCCAGGCTGGTCAATTGTCAGCTCCTCTCATCCGCACGTATTGACGGTATAATCAGTTAGAGAGAGGAATGGAGGTAGAGACAGTGGGAGGGATGGAGGTTGAGGATGATAGGCAGATGAAATTTTTCTGGTGGTGGGTAAATTATTGGCTGCTAGCTTGTTGACCCACAAAACTACACGTACCTCCTAGACACATACAAACACACACAATCCATCTCATCCAGGAAAGATAAGTTAATTTTGAAGTGCATTTATATAAGAAATGTTTGATGTGGGAAATATCCAAACATGCATTGTAGGGTTCATTTTAATATTTGGGTGATGTCAGTTGAGCTTCAAGGAGACAAATCATGCCTATTTGTCCCAGGTTGACATAAATCTTAATGGAATGTCTGATATGCTTTGATCTAAAATGCACCACAGCTCCTTTTTCCACAGTTTTATTACAAATGCATTCATAGTAGAAGGGTTTAGGGGTGGAGTGAGCCGCTCCATTCCACCCTTTTCTTCTGTGAAGCGTACCTCTTTTGAGATATAGGTTTACACTTCCATGCAAACTTAAATTTGGACACAAATCACACTCAATAACCTCTGAAGCATATTATTACCATATGAGAGAACATACAGCATCGAGCTGGAGAGCCATAGAGCTCACAGCTCACACACACACCAAACCAATATCACGCCCCCTACAAATCAGGATCAAAAATGCTGGCAATTATATTCTCAAATGCTGATTTGGTGTTTACTACAAGAGCCCAATTCACTGTCTTCACTTTGAATGTGTGTGTTGAGTGCATGAACAGATAAGGTGCAGCAGTAAAAATTATAAAATGAAATCTCATTTGATAAGTGGAGTGTCACATCACATATGCCACTTGTGTTGTAACTGTGCCGTGGCCCATTGGAGCCTCCCCTGTCTACCCTGCCTCGCTGCCCAGCTTCAGGGCTCTGTCTCTGGGGAGAGAAGCAGCTGGCATGGCCTCTTTCTCGCTGGAGGGCTGGCGTCCAACTCATATGGACACAGCGCCATACACACACATGCACACTGGTTGAAAAAAATAAAATAAAAATACGGACTTGCACACAGCTCATTCTGCACATTAAGGTTTAATCAGGCACTTAGCTGGGCATCTGTTACGGCTCTGTCCACACGGAGCGTTAAGGACCTGTCGCCGCAGGTTACAAGCCTAACAGATCCGCTCACTGAGAGACCTCTGGCCCACTTACTGGTCGACATCACAGTTGTATCTGCTCAGTTTGAGAAATCTGTCTGAAATGTTAGTTTGACCCCAAAACAAAGCGTATTTCAGTGGCATTCATTCAATGATAAGAGGAAATGGAAACAAATTAAGGAGGGTGACTTTGTCGTATGCAGCTGATTAAAAGATGATGACTGGATGCGTTGTGACCATAGGTGTGCTTTGTGTTTCCAGAACATATTTCATCATTTGGTGAAATGGTAAATGAAAGGGTTGTAATGATGAAGTATCCACAGAGGCAGCAAGCATCAGTGTATTTAAGAGCGTTTGCAGTGTTTCAAAGTACATGATTTGTGCACATAAACAGAGGGTTGATTGGTCATGCACCATATCTAATTCTAACTGGAGTAGCTGATTTATGTTTTTACAAAGCCTGCAGTCTTTACTTTTGATGCAGAGATGTCGCAAAATGTTTTCCCAAACTATAGTTGCCATAAAGTGATGCTGTTGAAATTGCCTTTGTTTAGCAGTGATTGCTTTAAACACAGTCGGACACAAGTATCTCTATTTCTTGTTTGCCTTAAAAAGATTTTACAACAGCCCTAACAACTTTAACTTTCCATGACCTAGTGTTATTTTTCAACTCCGTTCTATGTCTCAAGAATAGTGCATCATCATAGATATAAAGCAGGAGCAAAGTGCAAAGAGAGAGTGAGGAAGTTTAAATAAGATGTATGAGCTTGGAACGCTGCAGAGGACACATCTGGAGTAACTTCAATGCAGTATTATGTCTTTCACCGAAACGTGGTCGCAGGATCATATTCCCAACTCCAACATCTCAACTTCACAAATGAAGTGAACTCATTCTTCAACAGGTTCAGTTCAGAGACAAATCCAGCATCCTCCTCTCCTGCCGCCAGCCAGACGGACCTCCCACTCTTGCTTTACCCACAGCTCCCTGTCCCATCTAAACTGACTCGACTTCCACCTCAGTCATTGATCTTGCTGCTGCTTCATTGTTGTCTCCAATCATATCGGTAGATTGGGGCCCCCTCCCCTCCCATGTGTCTGTCTCTAGCAGTCAGGTGAAGAGGCAGCTGGAGAGACTGAACTGGGACAAGGCTGCTGTCCAGATGGTGTCAGTCCTGAAGGTCTGTATGGACCAGCTATATGCACCTCTTCAGCATCTTAAGCCAGGAGAAGGTTCCAGTGCTGTGGAAGACATCCTGCCTTGCTCCAGTACTAAAACGAAAAAAAACCCCAAAAAAAACTCATCCATCTTCATCCAGTTACTATAGAACTGTAGCTCTAACATCCCACATCATGAAAGTCTTGGAAATACTTTTATTGGTCCATCTGAATAAGCAAACAAGTACCTTCCAGGACCCGCAGCAGTTTGTTTATCATCATGTGGTTGTAGTTGAAGACACCTGCTTCAACGAACCCACAGTCATCTGGACAAAGCAGGCAGCACTGTCAGGATCATGTTCTTTCATTTCTTCAGAGAATTTAGCACCATCCAGCCTGCTTTACTACATAAGAAACTCCAGAAGACACAGGTGGATGTCTCAGCAATTGTCTTGATTTCTAACTACCTGACAAACAGACCACAGTTTGTGAGACTGAAAGGCTGCGTTTCTTATTCGTTATTGCAGCATATGATATCCCTTTGGGGATTAATGAAGTATTATTGAGTTGAGTTTCTAAATGTAGAATACGCATATAATACAGCATGTAGTGCATCGCATCAGTTGAGTGCAAACATCGCATTTATGTATTCACTGATTTCAGTTCCTTTGTTTATGTTATCTACTTTTCTGTCTGGGACCAAGCATCTACAGCTTAAAATCAATCTCTGGCAGTTGAAACCCAAATAGAGACGATTGATTGAACAGATAACGCAGTAATTTCCAGTACTCAACCAGAAAGCAATGAGCATGGAAACATTGCATGTACATGCATTTCCTGGTTAAATAAAATGAGCAGACTATTAGGGATGAATTTAAATCTGGTTTATAACAGATGATTTCAGTTCAATTAATAAACTTCTCCTTCAAGGTTGGATTAAAAGCCTCCCTCAATTCGTGCTGCTTCTTCATGTTCAGTAACAGTGAACTTCTGGACAGAAGCTGGACAGAGGCTAAAGGGTGGATGGATCTCATCTTTGTGACAGGGTGCCATACTATCCAAAACAATTTTTTCTCTCCTTCTCTTTTTACAAGATTATTTCAAAGATAGTATGACAGATTTTCAACTTACTGTGAGATACCAATTCATTTTTGAAAAACTTGATAAAAAACAAACAAACATAACAAAGGCCTAGACTGAATCTGAGTAGTTTGTTTGAAAGGACAGAGAGGCACACTGGTGACAACTTTAATAGACAGATGAAGCTCGGTCACCTTGGCAGGTTCTTCATTGATCAGAGGAAACAACTTGCTTCCCCCCCAGACACCTACCACACATGCACAGCACACACACGCTACCGCCCTGTGTTGAGTGAACATCCTTATTGAATCTGACATCAGGAAGTTGGCAAATGCCATACGAGTTGCTTTGCACCCGTGTGTGCATTTGCATGTGTGCAGACCACACAGCTATTTGATGTCACCTCTCTTATCACAGAGACATACTTTCACAAATACATTTTCCTCTCCCTCCTCTTGCCTCGAGTTTTCACACACGTTTCCTATTCCCACACATGTGCACACACTGCCCCGAGGTTTGGAGGTTTTTTTTTTTTTTTTTTTTTTATTCTCTCCTGCGACAAGTAAAATTAGCACCCTGCCAGGATTTTTTTTATGTTCTTCTTTCCGACTGGATGTCCAGTCTGTCTCTCCGTGGATGCACCTGTTCAGTGGCCTGCCACATCGTTTCTCCTCTCTGTCATCGCACACACACACTTGCACGTTGCTCCACTCCTCTGTCAGCTCCTCTGCGCTGGCTGACGATTTAATAGCTCCCTCTGAGTAGATTTGAGCACACTGCCTGCGTTTGTTTACATGTACTTGTCATGCCTGAAATATTCATATGGGGATGAGAAACAGTCATTTCTGGAGGTTGGGTGGGCACTGGTGGCATTGGAGGTTCATTTTTCGCTCCTTGTTGACACCGTTCCTCTTTCCTCTTTAGTCAAAATGCAAACATTCTTTAGGTGGATCTGCTTCGTCTCACAGTTTCAAGCTTCTTCTACCCCTTCTCGATCAGCTTGAACTAGCTGCCGGTGCCAGGCTGGTGTTAAAGCCAATTAAGAGCTCTTTCAACTTTGGATGCTATAATTGGTTTGCTTTTCCTTATTCACAGAAGAACAACAGGACCATGTCATTATATAATCACTCCTCGTCCATTGTGGTTTGAATATCACAGCTGAGTGTCGCAGTTGGCAAAAGACTCAGATTACACTGTTTCCTGTCTTTGCTGTCCGCCATTGTCGAGTCAGTGTCCAGTTTGTGCTGCCACCAGTCCAGGACTTGTCTTGATGCCAGAGCAGCAATCACAGGCTGAAAGACTGAGCGCTGCTTATTATGTGTCGGTATGTTTGTCTCGACCCTTGGACCAGGATACGAGCACACCTCCACACACACATGAACACACACACACACAAACGGTCAGATTCATTCGCTGCGTGGCTCCCTCAGCCCCAACCTGCCCTTGTTTAAAATGAATGGATGATATCTCGCTTTTCACTATTCACCTTTCTTTCTCTCTCTCAGCAGTATGGTGCTTAATCTCAGTGTTACTCTGTTTTGTCTGATAGAGGCCAACAACAATGCATTTTTATTCTCTATCTTAGATTTTTTTTATTCAAAGCTTTTTTTTTTTTATTCAAAGCCTGTTTAGTGTGTTTGTACTTTTTGTGACATTTGTTCAGC
The DNA here is from genome assembly GCA_018398805.1 of Hirundichthys speculiger. Classification (NCBI taxonomy): domain Eukaryota; kingdom Metazoa; phylum Chordata; class Actinopteri; order Beloniformes; family Exocoetidae; genus Hirundichthys; species Hirundichthys speculiger. Next base: position 1,294,978 of record JAGFBZ010000926.1, on the reverse strand, counting down.
AAATTCAGAGTGCACTGAGCTGTGTTTTTGTGCCAATTTATGTTTTCTCTCTACCTAAAGAGTAACCACAGGGTTTCCCACATGATGCTAATACTACTCAGGAAGACTGCCCACCCCTAATATATCTACTATGATTAGATATAGTAGACTCACCACTGTGAATATTCAAGATATTGCTTAGCACTGAATCAAAAATTCATGAATTAAAAATAAACCCTGTATCATAAGGTGTGTGGCCTTTACAGTTTTGTCACAAAACTGAAGCGATGTTTCTTAATGACGATAAAAACTGAGATGCAACATGTCTGTGTTTCCATTTACATGCTTCTTATGCATCAAAGTCATGTTTTCCGCTCTCGCCGCAAGTCCCTCCGAGAGCAATAGCGATGGGCTGTTCAAAACCTCTCAAATTTTGGCAGATTAATTTCCACTTCTGCAACCACTCTAGCCGTTATTATTTCTATGCGAGACACAAACACACTGCGGCACATCCCTTATATATGGAGCTCAGCTTCTCTCACCTGAGGGATTTTTCAGCTTTTGATGAGTAATGTTTTTTATAGAAATGTGGGACACTTTGGTTTGAGGGCTGGCGTTTTAATAAAAGTGTCTGCTTTTGTAGAAAACCTTAGGTAAGCTCAAACACAAAACGCTCAATGGCATGTCAGAGCAAGGATGCTCATGGTGAAGGCAAGCATGGGAGCGATTCGAAAATTGTCCATCACAAATTTGGCTTGACCAGTCTGACCAGTTTCTAGGGGATTGGAAACAGCTGGAGAGTCTGCATTTCCACTTGTTCCAGTACTTCAGGAGGTTTGTGCTTTTCTACACCAATCATCTGATCTTTCGGCTTTCTTCTTCGGTCACCTACATGTCATTGCAACAAACCGGTGGGAAACGACGCGACACCCAGCACTTCCGTTTGGTGCCACGCAGTTAAAAATAAACTTTTACCACTTAATTTGAAAGACCTGAGATTGTAATATTTATCGGGCTTTATACAGCAAGTCGGTGCTAGAATTTTTGGAATTGACGTTATGGTGAGACGTTGCAAATGCCACCGAGTTTCCTCCATCGACCACCACAAGTGTCACCTGACTCTGTGGGAAACATTGACACAGTCTCAACACCTGAACAGGACCAACTGTAAAAACCTGTTGACCACCAGAACTAATGGCGCGACTGGGCAGCTTTGACTGACAGCTGACACAGCGCCTGCCCCCTCTGGTAACTCCCGAGGACAAAGTGTTCGTTTTGGGTGGTGACTGCTGTGTGTGAGTGAGAGACGCCGTGAATGAGAGAGAGGCTGGGGGCAGGAAGAGTGAAAGAACGAGGAGAGTTTTTCCCTCCCACACAATTACTGACCCGGGCTGTAGTGTGTTTGTATGCGTGTGCTCTTCCCTCCCACCTACTCATCCTTCTGTCAGCTGTCTATTGTCAGTGCGCCTCTGTCACAGATGTCACTTATCACTCAGTACAGTCAGTCAAACCTACATCATCAACCAAAAGAAAGACGAGAGGAACAAAACCCCTGGAAAAAAAAAGGAAAAAAAAATCACTTTGTGTGATCATGAGAAATCTGTCAGTGTCTGACATTTCTGATGCTCCATGACCCACACACTTTCAGCTGGATGTCGTTACCGTGACCAGTGGCATCTTGAAGTAGCAACATTTCCTCTGATACGCCTTGTGGACTTGAGAAGCTGCAGGTGTAAACCTGAAGATTGGAAGCACTGTCAAAAAAATTAATTCAAATGCAGTTCTTTGAATTTCTACTGATCTGATCGTGTTGTTTGTTCGGAAAATGTCAGTATTAGAGTTAAAAAGGCATGGCGACACGATGCTTTGCCGTCACCTGCCGAGTTGAATTGAGTCACAGACACTCAAATTCAAGATTGAAGAGTCGTTATTGTCAAGTGCCATGTAACGACGAAAACCATGACTGGCAGTGAGATTTGTTGTGCCCAGGTGTCTCAGCTCAGCTTTGCACAGTTGAGCGCGTAAAGCAAGCTAAATTAACAAGATAAAATATTTACAATAAATATAAAAAGAGAATAGGAGAGGAGAGAGGGGGGGGTGGGGGAGTGAGAGACTGACATCAGCAGCAGAAGCTGGATGGCTTGCAGGTATGAACGCAACTCACACTGTGATCACAGGGTGAACATTTGCCTGCTTCAGCGCTGGTTTCTTGTATCTGCCAAATTTATGTCCATATTTAAATGGCATAAGTCTCATAACTAATGTAGTGAGATTAGTTTTCAGACTTTTCCTGTGTTCGCAATATAATTTAAACAATAATGTAGGATATCAAGCACTGCAGTTAAACCTGGCTGTAATACTCGATGTGATTTCATTCTTGATTTTCTTGGCAATATTTTCCCTTTGAGGCGTTTCGTAACCTGAAAATTTCATATGTAGAGACGTTCGTAAGTAGAGGTACCACTGTATATGAATTGCATGGTGTTTATTTTGAAGACACAGCACCACAGCTGCCTGTACGTCACTTCTTTTTTCTGAAATTTAAAATGCAACAGTGACATGTCCGGTCATTCATTATTTTAAAATAACCAAACCGTCTTAGCAAAATATATGTAGAATATCTTTTGATGGCATTAAGTCATGAAGAGACCAAAGTGACAAGGAACAGAAGTAGGTTTAACCTTCTTTATTAAATCCAAATGGATGATTTATACATTGGTATGGATTGACACTCAGTTTCAGCCTGTTGGCCCAGTTTTGCTCAATAAGGGACAGAGGATTATGCCAAATGTTTTATGTCAAGAAGAATGTGCTGCCTCTAAAGAAAGGAAAAAAAAAGTTGGAAGTGTTTATTTTTCTCTGAAAGACTCATCTGGCCACTTTAAAAGAACAGAAGTGAACGCTTTGCTCCAAGTGGTCACACTTCTGTACATGCACACATGTGACGAAGGTCTTCCCAGATAAAATAATAGACCAAGGGCCATGCCCATTATGTTTCAGGACGGCTGTATGAGTGCTCCTTTGTTACTTTGCACAATAGACACACTCTGAAGGGTGCCCGGGCAACTTTGTGGTTTATTTTACCTGTAATTTTCAAGACATTTTTGTTCTTTTCATTTGTGTTTTTGAACTATGATTTCATTCTACTGATTGTGAATGTATGCACCATTGTGACTTTTTTTTATGTCTGACTGTGCTTGCAGAATACTGCATCCTAAGTCGCCATCAGCGGCTCCCCATCGGCTCAATAAAGGCCCTCCCTGCCTGGACATTTGAAAAGAGACATTGGGGAAACGAGGAAATGACCTATGCTTAGCCACACAACATGCTAGCTGCGCTCAAACAATCAGCATAGCATTAGTAGGGCTGTTGAATAGAGCCATCATGGCTACCTGTCCCTGGGGAGCCACTGATCTGCCTATGGGCTTTATGGAAAATGGAGGTCCTGCAGAGCTGCCGAGGGCCACAGTAGAGCGCAGAGTGTGCTCTTAAAGAATCATCTGAGCTGCTTCATGCGTGTGTCTTTGTGCTTGGTTCTTTTCTTTTTGCTGTCCTGTCCTCTTGCCTCTTTTCACTTTTTCGTTTTCATTACGTCTCCTTCTGCTGTTTCATTCCAATTTGTTAAATGGTAAGTGACTCTGAGTCTTACGCTTTCAACCAGTTTGATTGGTTACTGTTTTAGGTGCTCATTTCTACATATGAATATACAGACTCTTGAGAAAGGATGTAGAAAGCTTTGTGTATTTTTACTGGAATCTTTATATATTTAACTCTGAGGGGTGGGTCTTATATTTGGTTAATTATCTTTATTCTATTAGACTTTTATGTTTTCTGTTGGGAAGCTTGTAACAATAAGAATTTCCCCATGAGAATTGAAGATATTCTAGGTTCTTCATTAATAATAATAAAACAGTCAGCTCTGCCTGTCGATAAGCCTTAATGCTAGATTCAGACGTACGCGTTGCATGCGTCGTCTGCGTCGTTTCTATCGTCTGCGTGGTCTGCGTTCTTCTCCACAGACCCTGAATTGGGTCACGTCATCTGTGAACTGTGGCTTACATGCATCGCATCGGTTGCGTTGCCTCTGTAGCAGTTGGGAGATTTTCAACTTTTCCCGCTTCAACGCATGCATCAGCTAGTTGTGCTATGGCTACACAGCGAGAGCTCGCCAATAAAATCGCGTACGGAGGCGGGACTAGTTCGAAGCACGCTCGCTACACACGTTATTTGTGTAGCGAGTAGGAAGAAGACTTGTTGTTTTTGCTTGATGAAGAAACGTCAACACCAACACCCCCCGTGTGTTGCAGTGACGTAGCCTTGTGATTCCAACGTTTGGAAACTACTCGGTTACCCAAGTTATAGGCTTGTCTAACATATAAAAATCCTTGATTCTGGCCTACTTAAGTCTACATCCTTTTTAGTATTCTTTCTCAAAGTAACACTAAAAAAACTGCTCTATGCCTTTATCACATCAGTTCCCTGAAAACTCTTGAGATGATCCAAAACATAGCAGCCAGTACCACAGAGACGCATCACATTTCTCAAGAAAATTGGCTGTAAATATTTGTTGTTGTTTTTTAAAGACTACAAATGTAAAATTTTGTGATTCTTCAACATGCAGAACGATTCACCAGGTGTCGCTGTAGATTGCGCTCAATATCCTAGAAGTTCTTCAGGTGTGTAAGTCAGGCACTGACAGGCATGTTTAAAAGTATAAATCTCAAAATGTTGTGTGGTATTAGCTAAAAATTTCAACTGGCTGTAATTTTACAAACAATGCTAGTAACAAGTGTGGTTTCTGCAGTTACCTCCAGCTTATTCGTGAGGAAGTCCTTCTAGTGCACTTTACACCTGCAGAAGGTTTTAATGAACACGTATATTTTGCACTCTTTTTATTTGTGACGATTTCATTTCTTTAAGGCAAATATCTTGGAGAGTCATGCCTCTGTAGTCACTCAGAAAAACAGACAGAGATGGACAGACGGAGCTGGTGGGGGAGTCAGTGAGAGCTAAGTGGCCTTTTGTTGCCCTCAGGGTGTGCTCCGTTGGCGTCCATGGGTGCTCTTTGTCCAGAGCTTTCACTGTGATTAGAGCGTTTGAGTTGACAATTCACTTAAGACCTTCCTTTTTTTTTTTTTCTCCCTCCTGCTCTGGCTTTCTCTCACAAGACACCTTCGTTCCTCCACCCACCATCCCCTTGCTCTCTCACACACTCTCTCGGGGTATATTACCTGCTCCTGTAATGCAGTTAAGCTCAGCTAGAAGCATTTCCTCGTAATGCCACTTAATTCCCCATGTGGCAGCTAAGGTAATTGCAGGAGAGACAGCGAGAGTGGTGACCAGCGAAGGCGGCGGTGGTGGTGGTGGTGGTGGTGGTGGGGGGAGTTGAGTCGGGGAATGGCAGGGACAGGAGGAGTGCGTGGGGGGATATGAGAGAGGTGGAACAGGAAGGGTACCATCTCCTCCACTTTGGCTTGGAGGGCCATGCCTATCAACCCAGTGTGATGTTCCCTCTGATTGCAGAAGACGAGCAAGCCTCGGCCTGAGAGGCTCATGCAAAATAAGGGACATTTTGTGAAAGCAATGAATATGTGAGGCTTGGTGTGGGAGGTAGAGGAGGAGGGAGTGCTCCACTTGGATTAGTCATGGCATTCTTGACAACTAAAAGTCTGAATGTCGAGCCTCTTGGGAAAATGCAATGCAACACCACTTAATGTCAGGGTACTGGACTTTAGTGACAGTCTGGTGACATAATAAGTGGGAAGCTAAACAATGTTGCATGAAACTCAACTCTTCTGCAGTTGCCATTGTTGAAAAGATTTTTTTTTGACATGACTGGTATGAAGCTTCATGTTGTGAATAATTACGTGGTTGATTAAAGCATTAAGTAATAGCATTAAATAAATGTTACCTTCTTTTTCTGAACTGATCAGGCTCATTAGCATCAAAACAACTGGATGATGAGTCACTAGGCTGATTGATAGAAATATGGAGAAAATGTCAAATGTATATGCATATGTGTGTATATATAATATATATATTATATAATGTGTGTGTGTCTGTCCCTTTGTTGCTGTCTTTTTCTATTCTTTCTAAATAACAGAAGAGATTAAAGAAAATTGGTTTGCAGATTTAAAAAAAAAAAAGGTTTCTTCCTTCTTACTCCTTAATCTAGGTGCCACTGCCAAGTGAAAGGAGGATATCGGAGAATAAATAGCAGAAAAGAGGAGTGAAGCAAAAATAAGTGACGAGGGGAAAACAAATAGAAGAAGGAAGGCGAAGCGGGAAGAAGGAGGGGTTGACATTGCTCCTGGGTTAGTGCTCCAAAAAGGAGTGCTAAAATCATTTCAGCTCAGATAAAACTCTAGCCACTGCCAAGCTGCCCTGGGATATCGGCCCTGCTCATCTGCCTTTACAATAAAACGCCTGCGCATGGGGAGCCCTTGGGCAGCCGTCTTTCTCTCACACACACAGACACTAACTCAGTGGAAATACTAAACACGGACTATGCTGTATCACATGCGCACACATTCGCTGGCCTCTTACAGTGACTTTTTTTGCACTGCATTTTATTTCAGATGACAGGTGGGGGTGGCATTCCTCCTCTTAAGAACATCTTAAATTAACTCTCTGCCACTAGTGCTCACGCTATTTTGAATAACCCTTACCTTTAGCTTCTAAACTCGCTGCATTAACTCTATTTCTTTCTTCTTTTTTACCTTCTTTTTCTCTCTTCCGACTTGTCATAAAGTTGTTTGACAAGCTCATTGCAGCAATCATGTCTACTAAATGGGATCACAGGACATGTTATTTTTGGATTATATTAGTCCTTCTACCTTTACTTAATCCACGCTGACAGTCCTAATTTTAGTTTGCAGTATTACTCTGACAAATAAAATGTGACCTCCAGTTGGTTACTGCAGAGTGTATTAATGGTGACAATACCATTCTTGATTAATAGTGCAAGGTGATAATTTTCTAGGGGCCAATAACAGGAAATGATGACGTCATCCCGATAAGTCCGATATCATGACGAATAGCCCCGATAATGTATATATTTTTGTCAACACGGCAGTGCCTCGCTCCCTCTGAGCCTTGAATGGCAAAGGTTAACTCTGTCATAACTTTGGTAGTTGCTGACTTGAATTGATATTCGCAGTATTCTCCCACATGTTACACATAAAAAAATAGAAAAGGCTGAAAGAACGGCTAGCAAACGAGGGAATGTGGGAATTTACGTTACACCTTGAATGCAGCATGCAGCACAGTGTGCTGATGACAACAAACATGGCGGCAATTGCATGGAACTTCGTTAAAGTTTCAGTAGAAGATAGTTTAGTGGTTATTTGTGACGAATCCTCCGAGTGAATTCTACGAGGAGGGAAGCACAAACCACAAGCTTTAATATGTGAAACCTGATCAGCCACCTACAACATAAAAATCGCTTCCATGGAGTTTTGAAATCGCGCTAACGTGAGCTAACGTGAGCTAACGCTAACGTGCGCAAGACAGCAGCAAGCGTCCCCTCCCGTCTCCTCTGCTCTCCTCCCCTCTCCCTCATTTCTCTCATCTAAAGCTTCCATGAGATTAGAAAAAAAAAACAAAAAAACTACTGAACCTCATTTACTTTAATTAAAGATATTAATTTAAATGGAACCACAAGCCAAAATCCTTTAAATGTAAATCTTTTTCAGTTTGTAATTGTGATGCATGTATTTCCATCAGTTCAAGAAGCTTCTATTTTTTTTATATCAGTCAGTAATGCTCCTTATTTAAGTTAATGTGAGATATCAAATAGGATTGTTTGATAGCTTTAGGAAAATGTTTGAGAGGCTTGACAATAGGTTTTCATTGGAAAAAATAAATATGGGTTCATTTAAAGAGTCAAAACTATTTTTGATTTTGTTAATAGTATTTATGTAATGATCTTAGGTATACGTGTGTGTTATTCGGTTATCTGTATCGGCCTTGAGGAGCTGAAAGTTATCAGTTATTGGTATCGGTTTTAAAAAAAACAGTTATCGTGCATCCCTATAATTTTCATCTGTAAGGAAAATGATCTTGTTTTGCTGTATTGATTGAGATGGGTACAGGGAGTCGTGTAATTTGTCATGTGTTGAAGTCAACCAGTCAGATGGACCCCTAACACCACTGCTGTTCAAACCATAACAGGTCTTGTCAGATGCACGTGCTGGTTGAGGCCTATTGAAGACTTGATTCAAGTAAAATGATTTTGCTGTTTGCAGAGAGCTGTGCTATTGAGACAATATGACTTGCTGTCTGGTAATTGGGAGTTTTGGAGTGGTGGACCTCACGCTACCTTAACGATCAGCAGTCTGACAGTGACCTGGTCACCCGGTTGGTCTCCTAATTATGATTTGTGAACGAAAATCCCACAGGAAGCGAGGCATAACACATGCAAAACAGGAGCAGTTCTTTTAAAAGTGGGCTGATGGAAGCTGTTGCATGATATCTGTTCAGAACATGAATGAATGAGGAGGAAAAAGAAAAGACAAAGAACCTGGGTAAAGGAATAGATTAGAGTCAACAGGAATCATCTGTCTTACAGAGAGCCGGAGGAAAGAGTGAAAAAGATTTTGTGATGGTAATGTAGTCACCTGCTGATGTTGTGGTATGGCATGTTGTCTCCTGTTGATTGATTACAAGGTCTCTCTTGCAGACTTCTCTTTGGGTTTCCCTTTATCATGGAGACACCGCCCCACGCCTTGTTCTCTCATTGGCTGCAGCTCCAGTAAGCAGCCATTGGCTTGGCTGCACATTGCCGAGCATTTTTTTTTTTTTTTTGTGTTGTGTTTTTTCTATTCCTCCCACTTCTTTCACTTGTTCACACACAGCGATTGAGTGCTAACCGATAACTGATCTTTACTCACTGATTTGCCTCCAACCAATCAACAAGCTCAGTTGTTCCAATTTTGTTGATCCCCTCCTCTTAGGTTTTCCACTCTTTCTTTCTTTCTGTCTTTCTTTCTTTGTCTGTCTTTCTTATTTTCTTTCTTTCTTTCTTTCTTTCTTATTTTATGTCTTTCTTTTTTTTTCCTGGGTGTTTATATGCATCAATATTCAAGAAACTAGGTAGCTTAGTGCAGGTGACACCCTGTAATTTGACATCTTTGCCTTTCACTGTGAAGGCAGGGAGATGCAATCTGCAGCGATCTACATTGTGAGAGTGTGCCTTGTAATCTGGGGTTGTCACATGGCCCCATGCCACTCTGTATGCCAATCAATGAGTGAAGCTCTGCAAAGCTCTTGTCTGCCAGCTAAACCCACACCTCTGTGCTGATATGTCTGTTAGCCACACATAAAACCCCCTTTTTGTTTGTTTCATCCCATCTCTCCCTACATCTCATACCCCTCTCTCATTCTATTTTTCTCTTCTATTTTTGTCCTCACTATATTGCTGGACCATTGTGTTTCTTCCCTTTTTCTTGTTTTTCTCCTGACTTCGTTTAAATCTCCTCCTGTAGCCCTCACTTCCCTTATTTTCTTCTGCTCAAATACTCGTTCTGTCCTCACAATGGTTGCACACCACTTGTAATTTTATCAAGTGTGCACTCTCTTCCTTTATTTATTGTCCACAAAAAGCGCAGGGCATGATGGGATAGGTGTTGAAGGAAGCCAGTTCATGCTTGGAAACATCTACCCTGGCTACGACTAAAGTGTACTGTAATCAGAATAAAAATACACAGCGACATCTGTATGTAGAGCAATACTAACGAAAACATAACAAACCTTGAAATTGGAGAAAAGGAAAAGAAAAAATGTTATTCAAGTTCTAACATTATAATTTAGCATAAATACTGAATTCAGAATACCATCGCCGCACAGTTTCTGTAGTCGCACAGGCTGATAACATCCCACATTGTACGAAGTTGCATTTACTCGATCTTGGACACGTTGCCAAGAATGGTATACGCAGACTGTACGTTGATGAGTCCTCTTCAATGTACGCTACGACTGATGCAGAGATGTGGACTGATGTAGGATGGCGTAATCAGTATGCTCTGGCAGTAAACAAATAACACATGAAAATAAACCGCTCTGTAGTGGCGGGAGAAATGCTTCAGAAAAGAAGCACCGCAGGAGATGAACGCGTTTCTGCTCATGGTTAGGGAATGGTCTTTGGAATGGCGCTAGGTCGTCATAATTAATGTCATTTCAAGTTGCATTTTAGTTGGCTAGTAAGAAGAGTTGGATTTTTAGGATTTCTGACACCGTCAGAAAATTACATCAGGTGGCTGTTAGTCGCTAGACCGGTGTGACAGCTGGCCATCAAACCGTTGTAGGATGTAGGACAGCTGATTTTGACCAGAGACCAAGGTTGTCTCCATGATTCTGTCACGACATTGATGTTTTGTCTGCAACAGCCCAAAATCGTGCTGTGTATAAGGAGCCCTTATTCTTCTTATTGGACTTCTTTCACCAGTGCTTGAGATTATTGTCCCTCAGAAATGGACAGCTGATTTTGGAATCGCCTTCCAGATTCTGGTTAAAAAGGTTCATCTAGCTCATCTTTAGTGGTAGTAGCACACATCATTGCTCCTACTCCATCCTTTCCTGTTAGCGATCTATCATAGGTTTGTAAAGCTGCTCTGCAAGATCGCTCTCTTTTAATTTGTCCGTAAAAGCTTATTTACTATAAAATCTGCTCTTAGGATGATGCTCGTCTTTGCTGTATAGCAGTCAGTCAGGTAAAACTAATTTTTGTCCCATTTATGGATACACTTTTATGGATTTTTTTTTATGACCGTTAACCGATGCCCTTTAACGATTAATAACCGTTAATCGATAAGTCAAGGAGGGTTGGCTGCCGCGATGTTGCACGTGTTGTCGTGGACGCATGCGGACACTTCCCCGTGTATACTCTCGTGGCAATGTGTCGCCGTCAGCTTGTCGCAAAGATGCCGCCGTCACTTTTGATTTATACTAGCGCGGTCTCCGCTATGTTATTCCACGCCACAACGCAAGAAGCGACAATCATGAACTAGCTAAACTTACTAAACTTATCTCTTGCGTTTTTCCACTTCCTCACAATCTCGGCGGTATCCGGACCCACATTCATCGCAATCTCCCTCCATGAATTACTAGAATATGTGCTGTCTTTGTAGTGTGGAGAACGAGAATCGTACGTATGTGGGTACTTCCTCATTTTTTCGATGACGCGCTCTTTTCTACGCGGATGTAGAATTGACCAATCAGAGGCCTGTTGCACCTGTCGACACGCCCCCATGAGTTGATTGAATTACGTAGCTTAAAAACAAAATTGACCGTTAGTGTTACTGTTATCGGTTAACGGTTAAACGGTTAACCATGTGCATCCCTAGTGCCGTTTTAACAAATTAATGCTACTTGATTTTAAGTCTCACCCTCTCTTTAAAAAAATCTCCTTAAAATGATTAGGATCAAGTTTATTTGAGAGTGAGAAAATGTATAAAGAAATCCTGATGTCAAAATACTCACTTGTGTGTTTTGAGGTTGCAGGGTCAGGATGGGTCGGCGTCGAGTGTGGGGGAGACGTGCATTTGTCTTAATACTTTTTAAGCTTTCAGGACAAGAGACACATTGGCAGGCAAGCAGAGAAACAAGCAGACGGTTACAGGGCCAGTTAGACAGGCAGTCAGCCCTGGCATTTTGAATTAGATAAGTAAGCTATCAGAGGAGGGGGATAAATAGCAGAGTAAAGATTGGTCCTGGCCACCTCAGAGAAGAGCGGGGGGCCACAATGCAGGCGTGGTGAGCAGATAGCCCCCTGCACTCATTATACTCTGCCTAATCCAAAACGATGTTTACTCAGAGGGAGAGAGGGAAAGAAGGGCCACGCTTATCGAAGCCCTGCACAGTCCTCCGAGCGTGTGTGCGAGTACGTATTTTTGTGCATGTCTGGGTGTGTGTTAGTGAGGGCATGCTAAAATGAGCCTATTCCAATGGAAAAAGGGATCAGGAGTGTCTCCAAGGCAAGGCTGTTGGCTAGAGCGTTGATGCTTATCACACGCTGCCTGGCTCTGCTGGTGAAAGACGAATAAGCTATCTAAACTGCCTTTTCACCGCTTGTGTATTTACCGTTCCAGTAGGCTAGAAGGACCATTTAGTAATTGTGATTAATATTAACATGCCACTATAATAGTTAAAGCTTCATTAAAACTTCACATACTCTGATATACCAGGAATTAAAGGCCTCAAAAGCCATAAACCGGTTTCCCTTTGCAATTATTGAAATGCTGAAAATTACATTTGGCATTACAGTAGAAATTAGTAGAAATTAAACATGTACATTTGCCATTTTTGCCTTTTCATACCTGTGCATTTGCAGCTTTTCTGCTTCGAGACACTTGACTGCAGTTGTCACGTGTTTTATGGACTGCACGATAACTGCTTATATGCTGAAAAAGAAACAGGAAAACCATTAGACTTTAAGTGTTACATACACTTCTATTTTTGCTTTAGTCATTATAAAATAATAAAAAAAAGTATATTGATAGCGCATAAACTGTAGGCTATTGTGAACACATGGAACAAATGGTCTTTGGACTTTTCCTCACATAGTCTTCGTACAACCTATAAGTATATATGTATATATATGTATGTGTGTGTATGTATGTATGTATGTATGTATGTATGTATGTATGTACATGTAGTATATACTCTGAAAAACACACATTTATACATTTTAGTGCTTAAATATTTAATGTCTTATGGCAGAGTTAATATATATTTATATACATACTCATTAATACATTTATAAATAGAACGGGCTCTAAAACAAAGATCATCATATGACTTAATACTCACTTAATTAAGTACTCTTTTGGTCTTCTTGGCCACTTGAGTTTTCCTTCACACTTTCACACACACTCAATACCAAAGAACATCTAAGGGGCCATGTGGGCTTCAGGGTCTTACCTAATCAAATATTGGTTCATAAAATTCCAGGAATCATCTTTTAATTCTGGGTATACCCTTTCAAGCGGATGTGTAAGCTTCATCCATATTAGTCTTAGTGTGGCATTTATCTGTCGTAATCTTGTGCATTTGCAGTCAGAAGTGACGTTCAAGGGTTAAGTCCCAGAGAAGAGGGACGCCGCACGTTGACTGGGTAACGTACAGGTCACTCATTGAGGTCACGGCCAATAATCATGCATAATTTGAATTCTTGACTTAACTCATATGAATGGGTGATTTCTAGTAAAAATATCCCCTGTATACATCTTGTATCATGTAATGGCAAGTTAAGCAAAACACAACATTTTTCCTCCTCTTTGTAAATGGTAAATGGACTGCACTTATATACCGCTTTATCTGCACCAAGGTGCCCTCAAAGCGGTTTACAATGGCCTCTCATTCACCCATTCACACACACATTCAAACACCAGTGGGCAGCAGCTGCCATGCAAGGTGCTGCCAACCCACTGGGGGCAAGTTAGGGTTCAGTGTCTTGCCCAAGGACACTTTGGCATGTGGACAGTTGGAGCCGGGATCGAACCGCCAACCTTCCAGTGACGGGACGACCCGCTCTACCAAAGGAATAATGCACAAAGAAACAACAGACTGTAATAGACTGTTTGTAATAGACTGTACGTAAATTTTTCAGTAATTTCAGTTTAGTGGTGTATGGGAATCATTTTGCTTTGGCAACCCGCCTCAAATGGCCATACAGTTAACTGTAAGTTTTGCATTTTTTGATGAAATGTCTTGAATCAAATATTTATAGCATCAAATTAAATAACAAATCTGTCACAACTGCATTAATTTGGGAACTCTGCAGTGATTTCTCTTTTCATTTATACAACAAGAATTGAACTGAACTGTTAGACTGTATTGTTTGTTCTTTCCATCAGCCTCTAAAATGTGTGTTGTTATGAATTCATTCTTCTCAGTAATGTTTTTCAAATCTTCGTCTTTATTATTTATTATATAAAAGACTTTTATTAGTCATTCAATATCAAATTACAGTCCGATCAGTTAAAGTGTCTTTTTCAAAGCATTACACTTTTGTGTTATAGTGGGATTTTTTTCTATTTTTTTTTCTTTTTTTTTTGGTCAAATTAAAATCCCTCAATTATGACTTGTAACGCAAGAGACTTTTCTCATGCATGCTGTGGTGCCTTTTACTCTCAAACTCACATACTCATAATCAAATACTCATATTCTTGGATCTGTCTTTCTGTCTGTTTTGACTCACGCTCTCTCTCTCACACACACCAAACACCAACATCTAGAACACACACATGGTTAGATGGGCTTATGAATTGTGTGTATACAGCCCAGGCTGGATAGGGTAATCCTGGCCTCCACTAAAGTAGCTGTGTGAGAGGACAGATTGTCAGTTGATCATGACCAGCCGAGAGCCTTATCCCTTATTGGATCGGCCATGGAGGAGGCTTAGGAATTATCTGAGGCTTCACTTAATGTGGAGACGGATCACCACCTGAGATCCGCAGAGCCTGAAAACACGCTGGGCCTGAGGGGAGAGCAGTAACTGTGTGTGTCTGCGAGGTGTGTGCACCAGTTTATATATGTGGTAGAGACGTGCGCGTGTGCGTGCACAGCAGCATCACGGCCTACTTAACCCCATCTTGACATTGGTTTCTCTCACTTCCTCTTTTTTTGATATTTGTCTGTTCCTTTGCCATCTATCCCTCTCTCCTTTGCCCCCTTCCTTTTTGTTTCTTCCTGTATTTCCATTCATCCCTTTTTCCTTGTCACTGCTCCCACTGCCTCCTCTTCATTCTACGCTGCCCTTTCTCCTTTCTTCTTTACTTTCTTTATTGTCACCAGTTTGTTTGACTCTCTTCTTTCTTCCCTCCTGATCTCAGCTTGTTCCACCTTACAATTTAGGAGACATGAGCATGGTAGATGAAAAAGGATTTTTAAAAGATATTTGAGCTAAAGTAAACAAAGCAATCAGTTTAATGGATTCTGAAGCAAACATGGTGGTCATCGGCTGACTTGTAAACTGACCCTTGTGATTATAAACCCGGAGTTGTTGGAGACAATATAGAGTATGTCTGACCTACAGCAGACTGCTGCTCTTTTGATATTTAGGGCCCGATCTTGCACCTCCCATTACCCAATACCCAAAACCCATTACCTGCAAATCACAGATTTAGGAGCCGAAATGCAATCTTCCACCTCCCAATACCCAAAACCCATTTTGCCGTCTCCCTTAAGCACATTGTGGGCGCGGCAATGGGCGTGTCACTAGCGCTTTCCACGAATTCGGTATCTTGCGGTACCTGTACTTCGCAGATTTTGGGTATTGGGTAATGGGTGGTGTGACCACCCATTACCCAATACCCAAAATCTGCGAGACACCAGTACCGCAAGATACCGAGTTTGTGGAAAGCGCAACTGGCATGTCGGCGCGTAAAAGAGCGCGTCCAAATCCTGTCATTGCGCGTCCACCCAGTCACATGTGGACTGCACAACCGGCTCTACCTCTCGATTATGCATCACTGTATTACTTTCATACATTATTCTCTTAAGGGCAGATGATGTCTGTACAGCTGTGACATGATCTCATTCAGATGTTTGCTGTGGAGGAAACGAGGAGATCACAGAACTCTGTTGTGAAAAAAGCACCGCTCCCAGCAACTATGCGTCTTGGCGCAGCTGTGCGTCTTTGCGCAGGGGATATGTTCAAGATAACTCAAAAAGTTATGGATGGATTTTGATGACATTTTCAGGAGTTGTCAGAAATGTGAAAAGGAAGAACTGATTTTATTTTGGGTGTGATCCGGAAGAAATCCTGGATTCTGGATCACTTTCAAATTTTCGATAACATTGCGCTGTTTTAGTTTGTTTCTTGAACCCTAAAGCAACCACAACTGCTGTGCTTGGCGGAGGTCTGCGCTCTCCGATTGCTTTTCTAGTTAATAAATGCTTTCCTGGAAGCTCACCGGCTCTATTTTCTGAGCAGTTTGTTGGAACTTCTTGGAGTACAAAAGAAATGATTAAATCATTTGCTCCACATTAGTTAAAGCTAGTTATGTATATATCAGTGCAGAGGAGGAGGAGGAAAAAAGAGGAGGAAGCTCTACAGCACAGTCCCAGACCAGCTGTCCATGAGAGCTGCTCTGATCTGGGTGAAAAGACGTTCCATGGCAGTTTGCAGGTACTGCAACCTGCTCTTAAAGGCAATGGCTACTGACGCACTGATTGGTTAAACAGGTGGAACGCCCTAACCACTCCCATGCATAATGTGTGCATGACATCGTGGATTTCGCAGGTGAGATCGTGGGTTTTGGGAGGTGGAAGATTGCGTTCTTCGTGGGGGAACGCCCCTCCCAATACCTTTTATCCCTTAATAGCAGGTTTTGGAGGTTTGGCGCAAGATCGGGCCCTTAGACTACATTAAGAGTCCTTCGCATTTTTACATATTCAGACAAGCTGAAAAGCATCTATCATTGCTGCTTTCTTTTACATGCTAAGTCAGCCGTCATCTTTTAAATGAAAGTGATTGGGCTCCTTTTAATTGGAATCTTTCTTCTGGGAACAGAGTAACAGCCTCATCTGAAGTACTTTTAGCTTAGGCTGGATTAGCTAGAGTGATAGTATGCTATTACCTGTTTGAATCTCCCTCAGGTGCTGGAAATAGCCCTTTAGCTAATTCCATCCCTGCTGTTGCATCCTTGGTGTTTGGTATGCTTTAGGATTCCTCAGAAAGATCTGGAGGGCATGTGTCAGCTAAAGGATATCAGGGTCACCAGGTTCAAGCCATACCTGACTGAGAGAACTTTTCTTATATGCACAGGTGAATATATTTCTTCTGCAGCTCCTCTTACTTCTGGGGTGCCTCAGGGCACCATTTTGGGCCCCATGCTCAATCAAGCTTCTTCCAACTGCGAATGATTGACAGGGTTAAGGATAGGGTTAGGGTTATCTTGACATCAAAGACTTGGAAAAAGTTATTCATGCTTCTTTTTTTGCCTCTTAATTAGATTACTAGAGTGCACTGTATATCGTTTTAGATCAGTCTTCTCAGTTGGGTTTGCAAATAACTCAGAACACAGCAGCTGGTGTTTTTTAACTGGTACAAAAAAGCCTGACCTCGTAGCCCCTATTCTAGCATCCCTTCACTGGCAACACTGTCTGTTTCTAAATTGGTTTTTGTCGAATCTTCTACACAGCCCACAACACACCTGGTAGCATGACACCCATTTAGGCATTGTACATCTGGTTGGAAGAGTTTAAGTATCTCGGGGTCCTGTTAACGAGTGAAGGAAGAATGGAACAGGAGATTCACAGGCGGTCGGTGCAGCATCTGCAGAATTGCAGACTCTGTGCTGGTCTGTTGTGGTGAAGAGACAGTTGAGCCAAAAGGCAAGACCCTCTGTTTACCAGTCAGTCTTTGTTCCCACCCTCTCCTATGGTTGCGAACTGTGGGTAGTGACCGAAAGAACGACATCACAGATGCAAGCTTTCTCTGTAGGGTGGCATGAGAACTCCCTCAGAGAGAGGTTGAGATGTTCAGTCGTTCCAGAGGGACTCCGAGTCGAGTCGCTGGTGCTCCACATGCAGAAGAGCCAACTGAGGTGGTGCAGGCATCTGGTGAGGATGCCCCCTGGATGCTTCCCTCCAGAGGTGTTCTGGGCATATCCAACTGGGAGGAGGCCTAGGGCACGCTGGAGAGATTGCATATCTCGGCTGGCTTGGAAACGCCTTAGGATTCCCCCCGGAGGAGCTGGAGGAGGTGGTCGAGGAGAGGGAGGTCTGGGCTTCTCTGCTCAGGCCGCTACCTCCGTGACTTGAATTTGGATAACAAAAGTTGATGGATGGATGGATAAACATATGGCTGCACTGTTCATTTTATCCTAATGCGATTTCATATTTCAAATTTTTTAATTTTATTTAATCACCTTATTATTTTTTAAATCATACATTTTTAGCTGAGCACTTAGGTCAATCTTTGTTGTTTTAAATGTGTTATGTAAATAAATCTGACCTCGACTTTGGCCAGGGTAACTTTTTTTAAGTCTCTAGGTACCATAGCCCAAAGTTGGTTAGATGTGCAGTAGGTCAACTCATTTTCACAAAAATACATGTCAGGTTGTCTGACTTTGCAAAATAAGCACTGCAGAAAAACAGTCATTGTATAATTTTCTTGCCTTTATTGTAAACGGCAAAGTTTTTTTCTCTGGGCCAACAAGGCTATTATGTGTTCCTGCTTGAGATCCGGTTAGATAATTCCACTTCTGTGTATGTGATTACTGACAGCTACTAAAGTCAGATTAGTGTTGAGTTAAGTCTTAGAGCTGCCAGAGGTCAGCCCCAGGTCACTAGGATGTAGAAGGATAATGCTGAGGATACTGGAATTTAGCAGTAGATCCGACAGGTATCTGCAGCCAAAAATTTGGTTCGTCAGGTTTCTCACCCACACGTGTTTAAAGGTGAAGATGACACATGTCTTTAAGCCTTGTTTCAGTCAAACTACTGTATAATGAAAGTCCAGGATGGCATCCAACTGCTTTCTATACTTATACTGTACATTGTATTCAGCTTTAAATGTTTCTCTGTGTATTTCAAAGGTGGCTAGGTGGATAAAAAGTGCACTGAAAGTGAACACAACACAAGTGCACCAACAACAGAAAAATTGAGAATCAAAGAATAGTCAGTTGAAGAAGGTTACAGGTCACATTCCTCCAAAGGTTCAGTCCTGAATGTTTAAGGAACAGGATACAGATGGGCAAAGAGCTTTTTGCTTTTGGTCTTGCAGGAAAGGAAGAAACTCCCTCCAGATCGAGGGAGTTTTGCCGTTGCAACTTTTTCCCTGAGATGTCTGTTCTGAAGTCATGATTTTTCATTGCTACATTGCTACATTTAGTTCATATCAGACACTTAATGAATATTGTCATTAATTATATTTTTCGGGGGGGGGTGTACAGTAGCAAGAATAAAACACAGAATCAATTCCTCATTTATCAACACATGAAAAGCAAGCATCAGGGTACAGTTTAACCTTTTTTTTTAATGAGAGAAGCTTCACTCTTTATTGTCACTACACTGTCATAAGTTTAGATTGTTTCCAAGTGAACAGCAGCAACTCGAACTCAGAAGTTAGTTGACGTGTCTGGACAATCCACACATAGTTTTTAAGAAAAAACACTCACTCTCGACGAGATTTAGTTCCTCAGACCGATAACGACATCAAGCATATGCACAAGTGCAGGCACACTCACAACTACACTGTTTCCTTTCCTCATCTAGTAATTGAAGGTGAGAAATAATTTCATTATCCTCATGAAGAGTAATCTGCTCTCCACTCTTGATCCCTTCATTTCCTGCAGTGCACCTCGACCTGGGAAGCTCTTACGCACTCACACACATGCGCACACACTCACACGCACATGCACATTCTTCATACTTCTAGCACGTGCAACCACACACGTGCACATCACAGACACAGCTCTTATCACCATGTGCTATTAATGTTATTGGAGTCGGGGATTAACCATCAGATTCACATATGCTTTACAAAGCTTTATTACTTAGTACTGTCTTGCTCTCTCTCTCTCTCTCTCTCTCTCTCTCTCTCTCGCATGCATACATGTGTTTACACACTCTCGCACACACATTGGCACACAGCTTTGTATAAGGAAAAGTTAATCTGGGTGGGCAGAAACCAGTTTGAGGACAGAAAAGAGGGTCTTGCCAGACGAGCACTTACTGTGACTGAACTGAACTCCAGGATCCAGTATAGTTGGGATTAGGACTAAAAGATTTGGGGAAATATCGAGTATATAAATATTTCTGACGAGTATTGTCATTGCTGTTTGATTTGTGAGAGAATGAAGCTTCAATTCATTATTCAGTATATGGCACTTTAAAAAATGACTGAAATATCACTTCCTGGGAGACACCAGCACTTCTTTTGGTCTGCTTTTTTTTGTTGTTGTTGTTAAAGTACTGTTGCCTATGGTGATTTAACATATGTTGGCACGTTCATCATATTGCATCAAGGAGTAGCAAAATACTCCTTTGAGCTGCATAAATAATCATGACCTTTGACATGTTGCTTGTATTAGAGTTGTGACTTTGATTAAAAATCAATTAAACCTTTCAACCCGAGTCAGGATTCTTTTTCTTTAAATGACTATAACAAATGGCCTTGCTACACCTTTAACATGCATGGATGTAAAAAGCCCTCGTCCTCAGATGCACAGGCACCTGAAAGAACAGTACTTTGGAGCCCCCCCCCATCATCAGGGGTGGATAGTCCTGGGGTGATTTGATTCCACTCTTAATTGTACATATCCTCAGAAGTAAATGGGAGCATAAATCCTCATTTTGTTCCCCTGCCTGCATTGCTGACTGGTGCATCACACGTGGTTTTAATGTCACATTACCACCCTCTACTGTTCATCTGCCCAAGATGTTCTGGGTGACCCTATGTGTCAAGTGTCATTTGCTAATTTGAAAGGAAGGACCTGATTGGTCATGTTTTTTAAAAGGCAAATGTGTGTGGTCAGATGGCATGACTTTTCATGTCAGCATACTTTATCTTTTGGAGTTATCAGATGGTACAGTTCGGCTTCGATATCTGTTAACCCACTCAAACTTCATTCAGCATAAAAGTGTTTTTACGTTTGAACTCAGGAACAATAACTTTTTTTCTAAAAGGTGGGGCAATAAGGCTTTGTTTAGCAGCTTAGGTTTTCCACAGAAGCCCGAATGGTTTGTGAGAGCTCTGCAGACCAGTGTTTCACCTCCTGAGCTCTTCACGTTTTCTCCAGAGCTGTTTAGTAAGCAAAGTTTACTTTGCTTACTATCTTGGTAAATATTCCCACACCGATATTACTGTTTTCAACAAATATTAAAATTGGCGACAGAACTGGCAACCCATGTCAACCATACATCCACTACCATCTCCGCACCCACACTCATTCAACTTCCTGCTTTCATGTCACTGTCCATACTAATAGCAGCATCCTACAACATTATTATCAAATTTTGTGTGTACATGTTTGAGCGAGGAAACCGATAATCCACAATGTTTTGCCTCATGGGTATGATGCAGCTAAATTACAGGATCAGTTAGGACTTTAAAACTGATGGTACGGAACCTGACACTGGTTACAGGAAAAAACAAAACAAAACAGAATAATCCCAGCCTTCACATTTGTAATCCTGAAAATTCAAAATGAAAGAGAACATTTAAATGCATCACAAAAACCACAACTGGAGGTAAGACCCGGCGTTGCCCTGCATGCTGCCACTGTGACCTGCGTCTTAGTTGACAGTGTGAAGTTTTCTGAACTGTGTGACGAGCTCCTTGATGAAGAAGATGAGCAGATGAAGTTTAAATTGTCACCATGGTTCAGCTTTATGCATTTTTACACGCCAAACACGCATTTTACCTTCTCCAGCCATCACTGTATTTGAATTTGAGGGCGGGCGTGTGCTGTCAGGGAAAGCCGTTTAAACTTTTTTCTTTTTTTTTTCTAATGGAGAAAATAATATTTGGACATTTTATCAATAGGCATTATTAAATCCTGCTTGCTTGAGTTAATCTTGGCAGACTTGGCGCTTGGAGAGAGAAAGAGAGGGAAAGTGTTAGAGAGGGAGAACGAGAGTAGTGATGTCTGCCCCATGAGGTGATGAGAGACCGCCTGTAAGCCGCTTATTGTATCGACTACCACCTTTTCTCTCTCCTCCTCTAACCCACCCTGGTTTTCTCTCGTCACCTTTCTCATTTTCTATCTTTTTCTCTCGCATGCTTGTTTTTTTTTTCTCCCAGCTTATTCTATGGTTCCTCATTCTTCTTCTTTTTCTTCTTTTCCTGAAAATGCCTGCATATAAGCACATACAGATGCATGTGTGCGCACCCAAGCACACGCAGAGACAGCGCCAAGGCGTACCTTCCTGTTCAAAGCCAGAAGCAAAAAGCTGAAGTTTTATTCAAATGCGTGTTTACTTCTTCTACTGCCAAATTGTGTGTGTTTGTCTCACCGTGTGCGTGTGTGTAAAGAAAGAGGGGAAATAGTTTGGAGTATGCAAGTGTTGTGTGTCTTAGTGTGTGTTACATGCACAGCAGAAGGAGAAGGGCTGACAGTAGGTGATAAGCCAGACAGGCCTGCACGCTGTGATTATCACCCACCGGACCCCCTGTCTCTCTTTCACACACACACTCTCTCACACACACACACACACACAATGGCCAATGAGACAGTGTGTTGCGAGGATTTAGTATTGACAGACAGACGGACAAACGGAGGAGCCTTGGATCACAGGCAAGATGGAAACCACAAGAGAAGCAAATGAACACAGACTGCAAAATACAATGCTTCCCGTTCTGTTTCACTGCACGCTTGTTGTGCGTTCTCTCTCTCTCTCTCTCTCTCTTTTGGTTTTATATCAATATTAATGTCTTCATGTCTTCTCATGTTTAGACGCTGGGATCAAAGCACGCTGACACACCAGAGATCATATATGTGTGTTTGGAAATAAAAAATCTGTCGCTGTAACGTAACATCAGTCATGTATTTTAAGTGACTCGCTCTCTTTTGGTCTCTTTGATTCAGGTGTGTGGCCATCTGAGGAGGTGATGGCACATTACTGTCTGCAGAAACGTCACATCTTCAAGTGAGTCACTGCTTTTGTGATATCTATTCATGCCACAGGGAAAAGACTCATGATTGCACAAATGAAAACCAACACATTTTTTTTTTCTTTATCTGTTAAGCTGCTCAGAATGTTATATGACTGAGAATCCCCACATAGATAAGTTGGATTTTTATAACATTTACTACTTAGACATCAAAGTATTTTTTTTTGTTAGACATTTAAAAAGATGTTATTTTTCAAGTTTTTCTTCTTATATAAAAACCTCGTGCATGAAAAATAAATCGCTTTATGATGCTAAAGAGGTGAAAGGGTCAATCATTACAAAGTTATCTTACATGTCATGCCAATAAATTGGAAAATTAGGGGAGTAAAAGTAAGATTTAGGAATGAAATTCAAAACACAAATTACCCTATTGTCCTCTACATTAAAATGTATTTACATTTCTGTCTAAATTTGTTGCGGTGCAGTCCATCGTGTTCAGAAACTTAAATGTCAGCGCCAACGCTTTCCTGAAGACGCCTTTGGTTTAAAACTGAGCGTGACCTGCGGTAAATGCTTGGTACACCTTTTCACGGCACGCTGTGTTGTTTTGCGCTGCTCTTTTTCCCGCCCGTTGTCAGCTGAGCATCGGCCTGCCCTGTGGCACGGGGCTGAAAAGCGCCCAGGCACTTTTGATTTCCACTCAAGGTGGAACGTCACCCTTTGATTTCCTGTTTTAACATTCAAGAGGCAGGAGGCGATGAAGAGAGGGTTATTGATCAGAGCAGCGTAGTGAAGGTCAGCGAGAGAGGGAGCCAGGGGGGGGATGAAAGAGGACAGGGCTAGAGATGGAGGGGTTGGGGAGATGAAATGAGGAAGAAGATGGAGAGAAGGGTTGAATGAGCAGGCAAGCTACAGGGCTGAGTGTGTGTGCGAGTGTGTGTGTGTGTGCGTTTCTGAGATTTCCCGCTGATTGAGCTTGTGCTTCTCAATGTTCAGCATTCAGCTTTCAAGTTGATGGTCGAATTGATATTTCTTACCCTGCTGTGTTTAGTGTTTGTGTATGAGCTTGAGTTTGCGGGGCAGAGTATGTGTATATCTGTGCACATCTCCCGTACCGCATGTGTGGGTCGGCACTAAACTGCTGGTTTTGGTTCAGCAAAGTAAATCTCACCTCCTCTCGCCTCTCTCTTCCTCTCTGTGTCTCAGGGGCGCCGTGTGCGAGTTAGGAGGAGGCATGACTTGCCTTGGTGGGCTCATGGTAAGTGAAACGTACTCGGATATCTGCAGGAGAAGTGGCTCGGCTTCTCTAATGAAACAAACCCTCTCCAATCGATACGCACACAGCATGGCCACATACCTATTCAAACATTATCATTCTCCCGTTGTGTGCAAGAGTGTGTGTTTACCTACCTTCATGAGGCTAGGCATGCAAACACGCTTACAATAAATGAAGTTAGTCTCCTCTGTTCAGTGTTTCCGGCGATGCTCACAGAGCATATTATGCCTGAAGGTAGCTCCTTATTGGTCAAGTGGTTCCTAAAATCGGAGTTCTTGAATTGGTTTAGCGCTGATCTTTGCTGCAGTGAAAGTCTCATGAGAAAAAGCTGCATCTTTTTGGATGGCTTTGTGTTTCAGTGGTCAAAAAAAAAATGGTATCCAGCAACAGCAACAGACATGAATTTGCATATTAACCCGTCACAGGTAATCGTGTAATCACAGTTATTTTTGATAATAATGATTATGGTTACGTGACTGTCTTCATTAACCTGTTTGAATGCAACTGAGTGAAAACCGACCACAAAACAGCATTTCCACATTGTCATTAGAATCGACTGGAACAGTTGATGCCTTTTTTTTTTTCATTTCATTGCACACCTTTCCTCTACTGTGAACAGGTGCTCTTTTTCTTTTTAGAAAGCCTGAAAGGCAAACAAACATCCATGGATATTTAATTTTATGTTCCTGTATAGATTTCATATAAGTTACTGTTATTCTTTAAGAAACTTGAATAATTAAAATTATTAGTAGGCGTATAGTATCTCCAACTGAGACTGATTAATCTGTGCTAATATTTCATCGTCGTGACAACCCTGTTTGCACACATGATCTCTTTCGTGTTTGTGTGAAAATCAATACAGTGCAGTTCTGCACTCATCCGTTTTTTAATTCATCCACCCATTTTTAAGTTTTGATGTTGAGCCGTAGACAGACACGCTCACACAGCGACTGTGACATAAAGACACGCCCCCTCTTCATTCCGCCTCCATTCTCCGCCTGTGCATTCACCTATGATCCATGAAGGCGCATTATTCCCGCTTTCTTCAACTCTTCAGTCCACAGTCAGCAACAAGCCCCTCATGTCTCTGGACCCACAGGCTCCAAATTTAGTCGGCATGACTGGATGTTTCTAGCTGGTCTCACAGTCGCTCGAGTAGCCGCCTCCTTTTTTCCGCTGCGTCTTTAGCTTGCTTGTTAATTGCCTCTTAGTTCTGACAGTGGGCCTGAATGCTGCTGTCAAGCGGCCCACTGAGCTGTCTCTTACTGTCTCTTACCGTCCCGCGCTGGACTCATTTTATCCCAAGGCAGTCCACCTGTGGAATGAAATGCTGTTGCGTCTCTGCGCTGTTTTCATAGCGAGGGGGGGGATAAAGGCACTGCAGAGGCAGAACAAACTGTCCTGTCTATACGTGACTTCATCATTTTATATAAGCATTTACATATATAAGCGAGCAACACACATATACGTGTGCAAGTCATATTAGAAGCTGCACAGCAACAGTGTATCTCCTACATACAAATACACGTGTGTCCAGGACACACTTGGATGCACTGCTGTCTCTCAGCTATAGGGGTTTATTAGCCAGGGTCTTAAGGGCCCCTCCATATAGCAGGCGTCAGTGTCTCATCGATCCGTTAGATGCCATTCTGTGTATGTGTGTGTGCGCGCGTGTGTGTCTGTGCGTGTGTGTGTTTGAGTGTGAGAAAGCTGGGTTTTTATCTCTTTGCAGTCAATACACCATGTTTTGACATTGGTGGACTGAGATGGAATCCTTCCTTCACACTTCTCCTTCACCTCCTCCTTCCTTCATCCGTCACTGACACCACTTTCACCACGATTTCTCTCTTCTCTGTTAAAGTTTCTGTTACTTGTTGCATTTCCTGTTGCATTATGGCCCCACATCCATTCCTTTTTTTTTGTTCCTTTTCAATGTAATGTAGTGATGACGCACACAGATTTGCATCAGTGGACATGTTTGCCCTTCAGGACTTCTGTTCTGCCAGAAAGGCTGCAGGGCTTTCTAGCAGAATGGAGCATCGGCTATATAATGGTACATGTATGATAATAATGCATGGATGAGCTTAGTAGATGGCTGAAGTTGAGAAGAGAATCTGTCCTTACCCAGTAAATACAGAAACTGGAAATAATGGAATAAAAGAAGGCCATGAAGAGGGAAGGGGAAGAAGAAATGAAAAAGATCAAATTTCATTTTCATGCAGGATTCGAACCCTTTTGTCCTTACAAGGTTTCTCCAGCGTGGCTACCTGGTTCCTGAGCAGATTTTGCAATGCTCAACACTTCCTCACCTGACTTCCCAAAGCTTGATGTGATAGAAATACCTGCATTCCCCCAGCAGCAAAATAAAGTGAACAAATTCAAGCTTAAACAAAACAGCACTAACACCGAAAAACACTTATTTTTTTCCCTTTTTCCCAATTTACATGACTCACTTCCCCCAGAGAGGAACTATACTGCTGCTTTATCAAAAACTGGTTTGGTATGGGGCGCTGCTCATGGACCGTCTGGTTGTTCTTTCAGCTGGATGCTCTGGTCATGCCTGGAGGTCTCATCCTTCATTTGAGCAGATGGTGGGACATACAGGGTCTGAACGCTCACGCCTTTGTGGTTGTCCGTGTGGGCAAATGCGTGAGTGTGCGTTCTGTTGGTCCCCAATTTTCTACGTGCTGCCTGAATCTATATATACACTGAATCAACCATTTAGGAGGATTCACTGGGGAACACCTACCCAGTAACTTGTCAGTCTCACCTAAAAGTAAATGCATACGCCCACGTACACAAAAACACACATTCTTTAAAAGAAATTGACAGTCTGACACATACTTGCTGATATAAAAAGGCGCCCGCGAAGAAAAGAGAACATTGAGCGATGAGGTTATAATGAAGCACACACCTCGCTATCTACATCTCCCTGACACACATCGCAGTGAAAAAGCTCTCTCTCCATTCTCTCGTCTGCCTCCCTGTCTTTCTCCTCGTCTTTTGCAGTCTGCTCTGCAAAGTTATATGAAGGGCATCAGGCAGGCCCGGCGAGCCGAGTGCAGAGTGACAGCGGCGAACGGAGTGATGGCTCAGCCTGATAAACACCCAGCGTCAAATGAAAAGGCTCTGCGCTTGCCATCATCCCCTGTCACAATGCAATTACTGAACAGAGTGATAGCAAGATAGCAGCCCCCACCGCTAGCCACAATGATAAAAGTATTGACTGATTTGATTGAATGATTAAAATAATGCAGACATAAAAATGGGGTGAAGATAGAGAGGAAAATGGCAGGGAAGAAGAGGGAGCAATGAAGAGAGAGGGTGGGCCGGGCTGGGCTGCCAAGAGTGAAGCTTTGTAGATATGATTATGTCATTATTGTGTGTGCGTTCAGATGTTTGCTTCATCTGAGAGTGCTTTTGGTTTTTGTTCTTTGTGTTCTGTGTTGTTTCATTTCTCTGCCTTTTCTCTGTCTCTCCGGTTCTCAGGTTGCCATTTCTGCTGACGTGAAGGAAGTTCTCCTATCAGATGGGAATGAGAAGTCCATTCAGAGTATCCTTTCATCATCCTCTCTCCATCTTTGCATCATTCCTCTAGCTCACATGTATTGCTATGCCATCATATATATTTGTTTCTGCAAATACTTTTGAGTGAGTTTAGTGTTTGAATGTTCATTCCCTTAGGACAAGACTCTCCTGTGAATCCACCTATATGATGTGATAAATTCACATGATGGATTACATGTGGGAATATTTTAATTGAAATGTATAAATGTATAAAAATGTATTTATTTCTTTTTTTCATGTGATTGTAATATGTGAAGAAAAAAGTCCCAGCTTAGATAGTTCATATTAAGTATATTACTTTTTTTCCTTTTTGGATCAACGCTCAGCTTTTTTGCAGATGACGTGGCCTCATTGGTTTTATTCGATAACTTTGAACTTTGAACCTACGGCATATGTCTGCTCTAGCAGAGAAACCTGCCGTAACCTTCTCTGTACCCTGCTGCACGCCTCCGTAGAAATGCAACCACATGTTGGGTTGACCTGGATCACATTTATCCACTTGGTCGGCTTGTATTTCCTTCTATCTATTTCCGTCCTCTACTTTATCAAGCATGTAGAAGAGAGAGATTTCTGCAATGTCAGTAAAAGTTGCAGTTGCTCTAAATTTTAGCAGCTCCAACTCACTCAAGATATGCTTTACTTGCTCCACTTGCGGTGTCCGGGCAACATAGAGGACGTAAGAAAAAAAGGAAGCTCTGTATTGCAAGTTACAGCTACGCAGAAGAGAAGCTGCGCTGCCACCTAGCATTTGGTGGTGCAATTACAAAGCAAAACCAAGCAAAGCGAGCAACAATCGGACGTGTATAAACAGAAACTACGATGTGGCCCTTGGGTGGATTGCCTGCTCAAATGGGGGACCTGCAGATTTGTAGTGGTCTCGTTTGTGAGTTGGGGTAAAAATGGAGCAGAAGATTGACAGGTGGATCATTCAGCTTTTGCAGTGATGCAGCTGATGAACCAATCTGTAATGGCTTGTGACGAGAGCTCTGTGCACAAACATGAAAACAATGATTTACTGATTAATATAAGTTCCCGCGTTGGAACACTGGAGTTTCATTTTAATTTTGAGAAGGAAGAGTTTTGTTTTAATCATAAAATGAAATATGTAAGTTATAATGTCCAATTTATTGCTGATTGTGACATTATTCATAGTTAAAACCATAAAAAGCCAATCTTCAATTTTTGTGCTATAGGTGTGCATATAAATAAATAAATAAATAAATAAAAATAAATATAGGCACCACCTGTATTTAACGGGGAAAACACAAGTACTGCAGTGATTGATATATTTCAGATGGCAAGAAGTTATTTAATCTTCACTGTTGCAGTGAGTAATGCCTCTTCCCTTAAACAGTCATATCAGAAGACAGTATTCTCAGGTCATGGAAAAAAAACAATTACTCTCTTTCACTAGGGTGAAATTACTGGTCTGTATAAAGCAAACAAAATTAGTGTCAAAACTGTCCAAACACATTAGTAAAATCTGGAATGAAAGTGTTGAGCCATCATCTTTGAGGACGAAATATGGTCTTCCATAATTGTGACTGGAGCCTTAAGCATCTAATCAATAAAAATCAACAGGTGATAGTATTGGGACAAAACACTGAAGATGTCTTGAGAACACCACTTATCAATGAAACTATTAATTGAAAACACCTTCAGTTTGCTAGGGAGCAGAGAAATTGGACTCTGGAGCAATGGAAGAGTTAATGAGGTCTTATGAGTCCAGATTAATGCTATCCCAGAGAGATGAGCGGTTTGGGGTAAAAAGAGCAGCAGATGAAATAATATACCCATCATGCTTAGCACCTACCCTTTTAGCCTGTGGGGGCAGTACCCTGATCTGGATATGCTTCAGATGGTCAGGTTTGGGTTCTGCAACATGATGTGAGCAAAAAGATTAGGTAAGCTGACAACCTGAACCTACTGTAAGACCAGGTTTTTCATCAATAGGTTTTTATTTTTCCTTTTCTGATGGCACAGAGTTGATCCATGATGACGATGAGCTCCTACTTATAAGTATTTCAGGAGCAAGAGTCCAGATCTTAACCCCAAATATACTGGAGAAAACTTTAATAATGTGTGGAGAACACATTATTATTGTAACACTAGACATAAACAAATATGATCACATGCTTGTTATTGAAATGATGCCACGGTGAATACATGCTGTAATCAAAGATGAAACCAGTCCAGCAAAAAGGAGGTGCCACCTGAATCAGAGGAGAACATTTGTGAATGGTAGATTTGTTAAATTACCACAATTATTGAATTAAATAGAATGCAAAATTAGAGGGCAAAATTATCAGAGCGTATCGATTTTCAGGACGCGTTGATTCTGTTTTTCAATTACTGGAGCAAATCTAAGAAGAACAACAATGACTACAACTTTTTCATTTATTTTTATAACACAATGAACTTAATGATTTAATATCCACCATGCTTTCATCCTCGGCTCAGAGTACCAAGAAATTACAGCATTTTCATGGATATGAGAGTTTATGTAGTATTACAATAAATATACAATCTTTGTTGATAAGTCGAGTAAAAGTTGGCCACAGGATGGTGACGTGTTGTCCTAACCACACTGGCCATGACACAGACAGAACACCACCACTGGATAACAGCTGTCACCTGATTAATAATTAAATAGTTATACACCTAATGATACTTTCAAAGGTGGATTTTACAGTGATTTCAAGTTTAAGCACATCGTGCCTGGTGCTGTTTCAGCTGTAGAGTCAGAGATTGTTTTGGGGGAAGAGAAATGGCAATACACCTCTTTTATCTCAAAAAAGGCACAAGCTGTAGACGGAGCACCAACTGTGACAAGTGCCCAGCACCAGCACTCAGCATTGCATCCACCAATCCCAGCTGCTCAGAAGTTAAGAGCATAGTAATTGCCATCCTGTCAGATTTAGTTTGAGATTTTCTTGTAATGCTGAGCGCAGGGTTAGGGCTTGATGTGTTCTTTGAATGCAGGAACAATCAAAGTTTGTTTAAATGCTTTTGTTTGTGGTTAGGATTTAGGCCTATAATTAAGCTTTTAGGACAAATCATAGGTGAGAATTTTGGCAACATTTGTTCTTTAAGTGGACTATTGATCATATCTGTTAGTTTGCGAACCATTGTGCTTTTCTTTTCCAAACATTTTACATTTCTCCCTGCCTGATCTCTTTTGTCGCCCTTTGTTTTCCCTCTTTTATTCGCATCATTTCTCAGAATTCATATTTTTTTTCTCTCTCTCTAATTCTCTAAGATCTTGTTTTAATCACTGGACAGCCACAAGGACAAGAAAAAAAGAAGCTTGCTAGAGTTGGTTCACAAAAGAAGGAAATATAAATACACATTTCTTCCTCATTGACCGTCATGGCACGTCCAAATTTAGCTCTGCTTACAATATCTCTGTCTCAGCCGGCTACAATGGTCCTTTACTGATCACAATAAGACCAAACAATAACATTATGGAGTCTGTAAAACACACACTTGGGCCCACAAACAATATACCATTGACAGACCGCTTTGTTCCCAGAACAAACACATGGAGAGAATTGTAAGTGAAATCATAGCGAGAATGGATCGAATACACACAGATAGAAAAGGGAGGGTTGAGTAAGACACATAATTTGCTCTGGGCTCAGCCAAATTGGCCCATTCACACACTCCAGGCACTGTGTGGTATTTCCTCTTGTTGAGGAAGCTGTTGGGTTTAGCCGTGCGCTAATAGCCTCTGCTTATCTTGCATGGCCTTATTCTGCGGTCAGTGTTGGAATAGAAAGAGATGGTAAGTTCAGATAGGGTTCAGTTTTACACACTGAAATAGATGAGAAGATATGTAAGGAAGAAGTTGTGAACAGATGACATTTAGATATACCCAGAAAATAGATTTTATTTTTCTCCCTTCCTCAGAAGTTGTTGAACTTATTTTTTATTTTTTTGTGCAGAAACACACACAAAAACACTCCATGGAGAGGAGAGACTTGCTGTGACCTTGAATAGTCATGTTGAAAATCAATGGAAATGTTCCATTAAGAATGATTGATGCATGTCATTGGCTGCTACTTTTCCGCCTCAAGTGATGGCAGCAAATATTATTCCACTTTAATGTTCAATAATACTCATATCTCGCTTTGGCCTCTACCTTTTTTTTTATTTCGCTGTCTGCTTTCACCTAGGCGTGCATGTGTGTGTGAATGTGCTGACCTTTACCCTGGTGGTGTGCCGGTGATAAGATTTCGACATGCGGCTCTCCTCTTCGTCCAATCATCCTCATACATAACACATGCACAGGTTTCCGTCTTGGTGTGTGCATCATCTGTTCATGCATGCATACCTGTATATTTATCTTCTGCCTGTATCTGTGGGTTTTTCTTTGATTTTTTTGATTGGCTTTCCAGCTACCAATTTTCAGTTTGTCACATATCCTCTCTCTCTCTCTCTCTCTCTCTCTCTCTCTCTCTCTCTCTCTCTCTCACTCGCTTTCTCTCGCTCTTGCTTTCTCTCCGTCTTCGTCGATTGGATTTGTCTCAGCCCTTTTGCAGGCTTTAAAGACAAGGAAATCCTAATTGAATTGCTTTGTAACTCCGCAAGCCACTGTATTAATAGACAACTTGACATCAATCGCCCTGCCATTGAGTGACTTCATCCGTGTGTGTGTGTGTGTGTGTGTCAGAATGCATGTGAGAGGGATAGTATGGGTTTTTGTATCTGTTTAAAAGCCTTTTGATTGATCTGGCAAGAGGCTGCTGTGATTTGGCTCTCTGTCTCTGGAGATCATCTCTGCTCACTCATGCGTTCTTTGCATGGGTGTCTATGCTTTATCAAGAGTGTATTTTTATTTATTCATTTCAAATGGCAAGCAGTAATCTTTGCTTCCATGCTCAGATATTTTACTGTGTTTCCTCAAAACTCTTGCCTCACACTCAAAAAGTCCTGCTTGTGCTGCAAACATGCTCTGGAAGTCCTGCATCTTGTGAGAACGTCCTGCTTTCCAGTTTGAGACGTTGTCCTTTTGGATTTTTGCTGCCTGGCTGATGTGAAATGTGTGTAAATAGACCCTGTCCAAAACCCTGCCGACGAAAAAACTGTCAGATATGGACGTTAAGTCACTGCGTCCTTGTGGGGGCCCTCATTTTACCCCCCCACAGACTCTTACAGGTTAACTGCATTCAGCAGATCACACATGATTTTATTTTAATTCGGTTTGATTATGTTTTATCTATATAGCCTGGATTCAGAATAAAAGTAATCTCAGGGCACTCCACAGAAGAAGTTCAATTTAAATCTGTTATCGCCAAGCTATTTAATTTTAATCTAATTCATTTTGATTCTGTTTAATCGTATTAATAATGCTGTTACTTCTGTTAGCGACCACAGTAGTGACTGGTTAACACAATGGCACCATAACTAGTGAGGTCTGTTACTGTGGAAGTTAAGGAAATGTTCATTCATGCTACATGCTGGTCGTCAGTGCAGAGGTGCTCAGAATTTCTCTGGATTGTGGAAAAGAAGCATGTCACATGAGCACAAAACTCCATTAATATATTTGCTCACAAACTGGGACTTTTTGAATCATTTAAACTTCAATGCATTCAAGTTAATGTGATTTGACAAACACAATCACATGAACATTCATCCATCCGGCGCCTCTCTAACACATTCAGGTCTGAAACCCAAATGAAAATGAGCAGGAGCTGGGATCCATCCCGGACAGGCCTCCAGTCCATCACTAATGTGGGTTTTAAAGGGAATTTATATTTACCTAACGGCTAATTATGAGGATTTGGAATGCTTCTCTAATGTTTTTAATTACTCTGAACTGTCTTGGGACCCATCGAGAATAACTATGAATATTCCCAGAGTTATAGATGTCGTGTATGTGTGATGAATCCTTGATCACTGCTCATCAGATGTTCAAGAAATGGTCAAGAGAAACAGGCAAGCTGGAAGGTTTGGATCAACGCACGTGTCTTCTAGGTGAGACGAGTTTTTTCAGGCCTTCTCTTATCTCCGTAACGTGGCTCAGTTCTGCTTGGCTCACACTTTTCTTGGTTATCCATTTTGAACAGTATGTCATAAATGCTTTTGAGATTTTTTGGCATTTAAAGAAAATGCCATAGTTTTCTACTCTGTTTTTTTTTCTGTATTGAATCATTTTTATAAGAGAGTTGTAATTACAAATTAAATGTTTTCATGTTTTAGATTCTTGAACCTTCTCCCCCAGCGTAAGATCCTAAAAACTATTTAACAAATTGAACATAATCATTGACTGACAAATGCAGATGATAAACTGGGAAAACTGTTTTGGACCTTTATTCAACTGTAGTGCATTCATCGCTTGAAGGAATTATTCAAATCAAACTTCAAACACAGTTGCATTTTATTTATTTATGTGTATTTAAATTTCAGTTGGAGAATTGATTACTTGCGTGCTGTGAAACCATCAAAACCTTGCCTCAAGTGTAAATCCCACACGTTCATGCACATCAGAACATCATGACCCCGTTTGATCGGGATTTCTCATCCAGAACTTTCCGTTGCATCCGCACACGCACTTGATATGCAAGGACGAGCTAAAACGAAGTTAATTGTTGTCCCTGATTCAAAAAAAAAAAAAAAAAGAGAAGCACTTCCCGTTTTGCTCCCCTACCTCTTCTCTCTCCGTCTCTGTCTCGCCGTCTCTCTTCCTGCGCATATTTACATGAGTGGTAGATGGAGTGAAAAAGTAAACGTATAATTAGGCTACATTACTTTGATTGTTTTCTTTTCAGATTATGCCTGCTGTCATCTCTGCGCTGCAAGAGAGGGCGAAGGGCACGATGCGATTGTACAAGGGGATGGCTGGGGAGGGGCGTGTGGCGCGATGGTGTGTGCACACTCATGCATGTGTCTGTGCGTGTGTGTGTTGGGACCTCATGCTGTGAATTGAGATTGTATTTCTAGCAGGGCCTAATGTTTTGTTTACTGAGTGTTAAAAATACCTAATTAATAATCCCCCAATCTGCCTGAACGTGAAAGAGAGTCAGGGAGTGGTGGCGTGGAAAACGGAGATGGAGAGGAAGGCTCAGCTCCTCCAGCAGTCGAATCGGCATTCATGATATCTAAGCAGCACACTTGCTGCTCCGAATGTTTCAACCTTTTTAAACATACAGTATAACATGCACACAGGGAAAACTGTAATTTACATTAAGTTATTGACTCCATTCACATATGCGTGCTGTAGAAAGCAATGACTAACCCTTCGGTTCACATGTGAGCCATAGTGAAGCCGTGTCGGTGCCTTCTTTCTTCTCCCTAACAAAGTTATAACCCAATTATTGACTGGTTACACAGAGAGCCCTTTCAGACAGGCGGCAGAAGCCGCTAAAATAGCAGAAAGAGCTTTGTCTAAATCTGTCCAACATGTTAAAAGTGGCGCAGCTCACGACCCAGTAGCCCTGATCAACAGTACTGATGAGCAGTAATAAAACGACTTAACGGTCATCTTGACGAGAGTGTTGAATCAAAAGTGTGTTTTTGTGATCTCACTATTAAAGGGCATGTCTGCGTGGTCGCATTTTCTCTCTCTCACTGCGTTGCAAACTGGCAAGTAAGTGGGATTTGTTTTTTACGACAATGAGGTTTGGTTTCCTTATACTAATCAGTTCAGAGTAAAGACGATTGTGTCCATTTGAAATCAGTCAGTGAAAATGCATAATCACAACACCGAATCTGTTTTTCCAGTGCTGTCGGAGGAGAACGGAGCAAATTAACAGTTCAACATGTTTCTTTCACCAGTAACACTTATTGACTTAATGTTAGCTCTTTAATGGTGCTCGTTGAACTTATAATTTTGTCCAAAATCTATTACAATAATTCTAACATCACTGAGGTGGGTGAGTCTCATGGGTATTATCCAGCGATGCATTATACCAGAAGCAACAACTGGATTGAGAGTGCATTAAAGTAGAAAACATTACAGGAATGAAAAAACATTTACTTGCGTCCAGGACTGATATCAGGATCCTTTGAGTGTCTGTCTGTGCGTTTAGGAACCAGCTGTAACGACAGTGAACAAGAACTGATTAAATTAAACTGAGAAATGCTTCTGCCAGAGACAACAACTGACAACAGTATCATTTGAAGAAAATAATTTGCATGTGACTCCATTGAGGCCCAAACACTGTGATCAGTGTTTCATAGATATGTTGCAAATCCGCAATTTGCTTCCGGAGAAACATTAAGAGTGAGTGTGTTTGCATCTGCCGCGTGTGTGTGTTCACAAGGTATAAATGTCAAGCGTCATGTCAGAGGCGCCCTCTCTTTACCTCACAGACGGTATGTCCTCCCTTGCTGATGCTCTATCCGAGTCTCTACTGAGGCAGAAAAACAGTGGGGGTCTTCCAGAGTGAGGTGTCAGACAACAAGAAGCTCAAAGTGTTGGAGGACAAAAAGCATTGCGGGAGGAGGAAGAGAAGACGGGCAAAAGTATCGCCACGGGTCTTCTTCTGCCGCTGTCCATGTAAATACTTCTGTCTCTGTCTTCTGCGTGTGCTACAGAGTGGTGAGGTGGGACTCTGAGATGGACATATCAGCACTCGAAGGTCACTTTGATGTCGTCATGTGTGCAGACTGGTAGGTTCACACACACAGATGGACACACATTCATCTTTGAGTGTGCGTTCATGACATCTATTCTCACTTTTGCATGGCCCCCCAACAGTGCCTTCACCTTCCGCTGCCCCCCCCCTACACACACACACTCACACACACACACACGCTCAGATGCCTGCCTGCCTCTATTTTACACCAAATTGCCTCGTTTTCATGCTTGGTGTCCCAGCAAATGGATGACTTAGGCAAATTGCAAGTAATTGCGCCTTGACAAGGAAGGAGACTCGGAAAGAATAAGGAAGCGTTGAGGGTGGATGGAGGGAGGAGAAGAAATGGAGATGGAAATGGAGAGATGGAGCAACATAAACACAACAATTAGTCCATCGGTTATTGAAATGCAGATCTTGTGACTATCCAGGAATTATATCGTTTCTTTTGGTTTTTTTTTTGCTGAAATATAAAGGCATCAGCAACGCATCATTTGAGAGGAACATGCATAATGACATTCATAGAAGTGAATATAAATCTACTATAGGACAAAACACCAGCAAGAAGCATCTTTTGGAGCAGATTTGAGGTTAAACGATTCAATTTCCATAAAAGTTGGAACACTGTGTGCAATGTAAAAAAAGAAAAAAATATCTATACTTACAATAGCGAATGAATTCAACCCTGTATTAAAACAAACAAACAAAAAACAACTAAAATATACAGGTTTTACATTTCTTTTTAGGTTTCAGAACAAATTGCTACACGGTTAAAAAAAATAAAATAAAATAGAATATCTCTGTCCTTTTGGAAATCACAACTAAAATTGTAACCGCGTTTCCAGAGTCCAGGTTTTGTGAAGCTTGTTCTATTATTTTCCAAATTATTTGTCTTGACAATCCAGAAGCATCACTCGTGTTTTCTTGAAGACACTGGAAGGTAAACCCATTACAACTGGTCTGCCTTTAATGTTTGGGGGACGCAACAGATTTAATGAACGGAGCAAAATTATTTTCCCATTCTGATCCACCAGCTCCTTCATTCTTAAAAGTGTCCCTCCAGTTAGTGGTCAGATAAGTCTTTGACCAAAATAGGGAACCATAAGTGGTTCAGTGTTGGGTTTTGTGGTGACCTCCATCCTCTGACCCTTTTGTTCCTCAGTATAATCATCTGTTAACTGTAAATTTACGTGCAAAAGAATCTTGATAACAAAGTTAGTCCTGGGACCCTCATCCTCATGTCTGCTTGACCTCTGACCTGTTTATAGTCATACAGGCAGTGTTTTAGTGGTATAACGAATACACGCAAATCTTTATTACTGC
Organism: Hirundichthys speculiger; assembly: GCA_018398805.1. Classification (NCBI taxonomy): domain Eukaryota; kingdom Metazoa; phylum Chordata; class Actinopteri; order Beloniformes; family Exocoetidae; genus Hirundichthys; species Hirundichthys speculiger. The sequence goes on along the minus strand of JAGFBZ010000926.1, from coordinate 1,257,693 downwards.
ATCTGCTGCATCTTGGATCCCAGCGAATGCTTACTCTCTATCAAAGGGATTGAGAATTAAAATGCTTTTGCTTGTAACCAACAAAGTTCCCAGTGTGTATTCTCTGACAGAAAGGTCTGTCTGAAGTGCAAGTCTGATGATGGCAAAGTGTTTGTGTGGGGGGTCCCACCTTCAGCAGTATCTAACTGCTCCGACGGGCAGTTAGATACAGTACAGTAGAGTCTAGTCATTTCTTTCTAGCTTCACAAGCAATAGACTAAATCGGCGTGCATGCAGGCATCTGTCTGCAAAAGTACAGTGCTAAGTGCAGCATTAGTAAATGGCATTATCATTATTTTAATGTCACGGTCATTACAAGTAATTGTCAGGTACAACACCCAGAGAAAGAAAAAGAGCAAGCAGCTAATAGAGGATGTTTTACCCCAGACTTGTGCATATTCATTTGTGTTTGTGACAGAAGCAGACTTTATGAGAACACAGTAAATTGTACATGAAGCTTTGATGTTACAGGTTATTTTTCATTTATCTCAGCAGAGATCCAGTCTATAGTCATGGACCTGCACGAGTTGTTCTGTGTGGTGCCATCTTTTCTGCCCGGGCATGTGAGCGAGTGATTGTGTGACGATCGCAGCGCTGGTGGTTGAAGTGCAATGACTGATGAATTAACAGGCGGGTCATTGTGATGATTGCATTCAAAAAGGTCAACAGCAGCTACTTCCACTTCAATTAGTCAAAGCTCCTGGCGGTCTCAGAGGATCCACTGCTGAGGAGAGCAGGGAGCAGAGCAGGGGAAGGAGGTAAACAAAGTAAAAACTTGGTTTAATACTGACACTTTCTTAATCTGTCACCTTCTTTAATGACTCTTCCCATGCTTGATGACATGGTGCTATGCAAAAGTTTAGTTGTGAAGCATTCGGGGTAGGTTTGCCATTTGAGATCATATTTAAATGAGACGCACATTTTTCATTTTCTGCCATACTTGTATTACACTAACCATTGCTCATATTAAACCCCGCCAACGTTTCAAATAATAGGATTAATGCATGAAAATAATCCTCCACACCAGCAGCTCAGGCTTCGGTTTGCTCTTAATACTAAGGGACAGATTTACTACGATGAACAAAATTTGTGTCCATCGTGTCCAAGAGCTCACTGGGAGATTGAGAGTGTCCAGTCCTGCGGGTACAATTAGCTCATTTCTGCTACGACCAAAGCAGTCTCTCAGAAAAGTTTCAGATTACCATTTAATTGCAACACAGCAGACCTGCTGCTAATCATGAGTCTATAATTTAGCCACATGGACACAGAGTGTTTCCTGTAGGAACACAGAACAGATGCGCATGAACCCGATTAGCTGCTCAAGTAAAGCACTGAAGATGCAGCCTTTGGCTCCGGTCTAAAATAAGAGTATTTACTTGGTCTACTTTGACTGAAGCTGTCGCAGCCAGCGCAACATTTAAGTTGAACTTCTGCAGTGGTAAACAGTAACTCATTCTGAAGCGAACAGTGAGAGCAACGTTGATAACAGCAGTCGCTGAAACTGTGGAGAAGGGCAAGGGTGAGACTGCTGATAAAGATAATGCTCCGATGATGTCTCTAATCATGAAACGCTGTAATCCTGTGGAATTCACCATTCTGTCTCATGAGAAAATGTAAACATATTTTTTTATGTTATTTTTTTACAGAAAAAAAAGGAACGATCCCTCGCGTGGTATGTTGTCAGAAACGTCAGAACAGGCGGCCGGCTGCCATTCACAAATCAAAATCACAGAACTAATTAGCCAGCTAACTGGAGACAATTGTGGGCGGAAACTGCATGCACATACAGAACCTATGCAGATAATGAACATTTCAGCAAAGTTTTTTAAAAAATGGATTCACATACAGGAGGACGGTTTACACGAATATTGTTGTTTGCCTTCACACGTTGATTTTTTGTGTCTGGCATGCGAAGAGACTGAGAAAGGGGGATTCCTGCAGTGGGGCATGCGCGTGGCAAACAATTTTTTTGGCTGGGATGTTGGCATGTCTGCTTTCCCCAAAATCTGCCCATGTGTGGGCAATGAGATAACGCCTGGTTTCAGTGTGTGTATCTGTGCGACAGAGTTAGTGTTTCTCTCTTTATGTACCATTTCAGCATGGTTTGCATCTTCATTTCAGTTTAGATGTAAACATTTTACTGGATTAGGTTAGGAAATGTGGATGGACTACTGTCATACACACCAAATACTAACACATTTGTTGACACGTCTGGGTGATGACTTGTTTATTAGGTTGTATAGGGGATCCATCATATTTTACTCTCCTCTGTTACACTAATGATGGTAAATGGAAGCTTTCATTATTATCATGTAATGTCTTAATCAAATTGTGGCCCAGTTTGAGCTGTTATGTGCTGCTGTTTTCCTTTATAAACACTGATCCTAATAATCACCTCAGATTTAAGCCAGAGGTGATCCCAGACTACACCAATAGATTATGAGGTAATACTTCTCAAAATGTCTTTCCCATTCATACGGACCCACTAAACCCTTCCCCCTTTGGGAAACCAGACGTACTTGGTGATGTCATTTGTTTCCTCAGTCTCACCCTCGCAATCCTGAAAATATGTTCACACACGTGTGCAAGTAGACGAATATAGCAGCGTTGCTCTAACACACACACACACACACACCCACTTTGCCCTTTGACCTCCAGCCAGTTTGACTGGAGTTCACCAGGCTGTCCTGGGTGGGAGGGGTCACCGGGAGACAATAGTCCTCTGACTGTCTGGGTCCATCAGAGGTGACCACCGCTCAATGTTAGGCCGACACCAAAAACAGTGAAACCCAACCAAAGTATGTATTTAGAAAAGATCTAAAAAGGTGTTTTTGTACGTAGGATTAATTAACAGAACTCTTAATGATCAATTGTGAAATTCCAATGCGGTTAATGTGTTAATTGTCTGTTGTAGGTAAAAAAAATCCATTTGCCTGTAATTATTACTTTGTCTTGTCATAAACCAAGTACTGATCATATGTGACATCTCTGGTAAACTGTTGCCCCATGAATGACACTCTGTCCTTCCTGTGGCCTTCGTGTCTGTGTGTGGTGTGTGCGTTTCGGTTGTTGCCTCCGCCCAGTGGGCTCACTTCCTTGTTTTCCTTGCCACTCACTTTTTGCTGTGAATTGATATCTGTGGCAAAATAAACCAAACAGAAACCCCTCTCACCTTTCAAGTCAAATAAACCTCACGCCTCTGTCTGGCCTCGCAAGAATAATAAACTCTACCCGTGTGCTCACATCCTGGTGGCGGTAAGTTTGCCGAAGTGACTTGTGTGGCTGTGATTTTTCTTTTATGAATCCTAATGCAGTCATTAGGCTGTACTTACTGTAGAGAAACACAATTCGAACACATGAATGTACCAAAAGAGGGAAAAAAAGAAAGAAAAGAAAATGCGCTGTATGGGTGAGCAGAGAGACGGTGAGGCGATTCTATCACCTCTCGTGCCTCCCTTGGATCGGAGGATTTTGAACGAGGAAGGTCAGAGACTGAAACCGGGAGCTTGAGTCCAGATTGCCTCTCAACTGGACAGTTGGGTGGATATGTAGGATTATATCAAATCTGGACTGTATTGTTGTATTTTAGACAAATTACTCCTGCCTCATCTGTGATAATAGGTCCACACACACGCACACATGTGCGCACACACCAAGCACGCCACATATTTGCATAATGGATTGAAGTTGGTCATTGTGGCTAAATAGACAGGTGCTACTTTGGGAATGCCGGGGCCTTTCTAAACACACAGAATATCATATATGCTATGCTAACCTGCAGCCCATTTGCATGTCAAAAATGAGAAAAATGTTATTTTATGTATTTATTTGTCTGAATAATAAAAAAGCTCATAATATGTTGGGGTATATAACTTCAGCTTTGTTTTTGAAATATTGCTAGTAACTGTGTTATCGTAGACTAAGATGCTTCATGTAATTGTGTTTGAGTCTCTGTTTGTACAGTACTGAGTTTCATTAAATAAGATGATAGCGAGCCTGTTCACATCATCAAATTATTTTCAGTTCGTGATAAAATGTTTTCTTTTTTACAGCTTCATCTAATTTCATGAAAACATATGATGGACATGCACAGAAATAAACTCAAATAGGATTGCATACATATTGGATGTAACATATACAGTATATTAGTATTTGGGTTGGTTGATATTCTTAGTTTGTCCCATTGTGTGTCATTTTCATTCTAATATCTTAACATTGGCTTTATAGTACTCATTTCAGATTCTTCGGGGTGCTTTTGCAGTGCCTTTGTGTGTTTTGGTAAAAGTGCGCATTTATTTGTGTGCATGTGCTTGTTTGCCGCCGGTGATGGTATCTGTGTACCTCGGACTTTCTGATGCTCTTCATTCCTCCCGCTGCCTCGGCAGCAGGCCCGGGCGGATGCCTATAGACACTCAGACGTAAACAAAAAAAGGAGAGCATCTTACTCATGCAAATTGTTTTTTCCTCCTCTTCCTGTTGGGAGATTTATTTGTAAACAAAAGAAAATAAAAAGCTGCAGCTTTATCAGACCCTGCCATCACAGAAATGCATTCTGACCTAACTCTCCTCTCCCCCTCAGTTTGTTCCTGGACCAGTACAGGGCCAGCCTGGTTGATGCTATAAGGAGATTACTGAATCCCAACGTAAGTGTGTGTGTGTGTGTGTGTGTGTGTGTGTGTGTGTGTGTGTGAGACTACTGTATATGACTCTGTTTATCCCCTCCCTCCAAATCACCTCCTTGTCTTCTCAGTCATAATTAGGCTTTGCCCAAAACCCTATACACATTAATGGTCTGACAGGATTATTATCATGTAATGCTTTTATGCTTATTATAACCAACTTGAATGCATTGCTCTGATCTCAGTCTCTCTCTTCCCTTCCTTTCCCTTAATCATAAATCCAAGGCAACTTCTCCCTTTTGGCCTTGCGATAAGACCCCACGCTGTGACAGCTAAAGAAAATGGGGAGGGGGGGAGCAAAAGGCTGGAAGAGATAGGGTTGATATTTCTATTCATCTGGAAAGAAGGGTGCGTGTTAAGTACAGAAGCAATACTCCTGAAGGAAATATCTGTTTATGAAAATGGCACTGAAGGACAGAAGAAGAGGAAGAAGATGGGGGGGTAAGGACGCTGAAAGGGAAAAATGAGTGGGAGTAGAGACGCATGGCAAAGTTGAAAGGAAAGGGAGGGAGTAGACGGGAAAAACGAGGGTATAGTAAAGATGAATTGTGTAGGTAGATGGAGATTAGAGGGCAGAAGGGAAAACAAAATAAAGAAATTGTAGGAAATGAATTTCATTTTTCTTATTAGTTAAGAGAGCGGACCAAAAAAAGTATCTGTGAAAATTGCTCACAGCATGTTATTTTAGATAAATTCACAGCTGTTTTTGAAAAGACATGGCGCTGTATTTAAGTACCGGAGCAGACGTGTCAACAAGAGATGATAAAGAGATGCTAACAGTTCAGGCGCTATTAATCAAAACCATTTGCATCAATGAAGCGACTCCGGAGATAATTCACATAAGCAACAAAAGGTCCACTTCCACCACTCTGCATGGCTCATTTCACTGACAACCTCTCGTTCATTTGTCAATTTAAGGAGCAAACTGTTCATTTCTGACTTGTCAATTGGTGCACAGCTGCCAAGCTTGCTGCAGCTCAGAAATCCCACCAGACTGTCCATCTGTAGAGTCCAGCTCTAGGATCAGGGTAGTGGGGTTGTGTTGGTGGTCATCTCTCCCAGTTTCTCAAAATAGATACAGTCCCTTGCAAAAATATTCGGCCCCCTTGAACTTTTCAACCTTTTGCCACTTTTCAGGCTTCAAACACAAAGATGTAAAATTTTAATTTTTTTTGTCAAGAATCAACAACAAGTGGGACACAATCATGAAGTGGAACGAAATTTATTGGATATTTTAAACTTTTTTAACAAATAAAAAACTGAAAAGTGGGATGTGCAATATCATTCGTCCCCCTTGCATTAATACTTTGTAGCGCCACCTTCTGCTGCAGTTCCAGCTGCCAGTCTCTTGGGGTTTGTCTCTATCAGTTTAACACATCCAGAGACTAAATTCTGGTCCATTCTTCCTGTAAAACAGCTGGAGCTCAGTGAGGTTGGATGGAGAGCGTTTGTGAACATCAGTCTTCAGCTCTTTCCACAGATTCTGGATTGGATTCAGGTCTGGACTTTGACTTGGCCGTTCTAACACCTGGATACGTTTATTTGTGAACCGTTCCATTGTAGATTTGGCTTCATGTTTTGGGTCATTGTCCTGTTGGAAGATAAATCTCCGTCCCAGTCTCAGGTCTTTTGCAGACTCCAACAGGTTTTCTCCCAGAATGCTCCTGTATTTGGCTCCATCCATCTTCCATCAGTTTTAACCATCTTCCCTGTCCCTGCTGAAGAAAAGCAGGCCCAGACCATGATGCTCCCACCACCATGTTTGACAGTGGGGATGGTGTGTTCAGGGTGATCAGCTGTGTTGCTTTTACTCCAAACATATCGTTTTGCATTGTGGCCAAAAAGTTTGATTTTGGTTTCATCTGACCAGAGCTCCTTCTTCCACATGTTTGGTGCGTCTCCCAGGTGGCTTGTGGCAAACCTTAAACAAGACTTTTATGGATATATTTGAGAAATGTCTTTCTTCTTGCCACCCTTCAATAAAGGCCAGATTTGTGCAGTGTACGACTGATTGTTGTCCTCTGGACAGACTCTCCCACCTCAGCTGTAGATCAGTTCATCCAGAGTGATCATGGGCCTCTTGGCTGCATCTCTGATCAGTCTTCTCCTTGTTCCAGATGAAAGTTTAGAGGGACGGCCGGGTCTTGGTAGATTTGCAGTGGTCTGATACTCCTTCCATTTCAATATGATTACTTGCACAGAGCTCCTTGAGATGTTTAAAGCTTGGGAAATCTTTTTTTATCTACATCGGGCTTTAAACTTCTCCACAACAGTATCTGGGACCTGCCTGGTGTGTTCCTTGGTCTTCATGATGCTCTCTGAGCTTTAAACAGAACCCTGAGACTATCACAGAGCAGGTGCATTTATACGGAGACTTGATTACACACAGGTGGATTCTATTGATCATCATCAGTCATTCAGGACAACATTGGATCATTCAGAGATCCTCACTGAACTTCTGGAGTCAGTTTGCTGCTCTGAAAGTAAAGGGGCCGAATGATATTACACACCCCACTTTTCAGTTTTTTAATTGTTAAAAAAGTTTAAAATATCCAATAAATTTTGTTCCACTTCACGATTGTGTCCCACTTGTTGTTGATTCTTGACAAAAAATTAAAATTTTATATATTTATGCTTGAAGCCTGAAATGTAGCAAAAGGTTGAAAAGTTCAAGGAGGCCGAATACTTTTGCAAGACACTGCATTACCTGTGAGGGAGCGATGAGCTTGGAGCATTGGTTGAATGATTGAACAATATTTGTCTCACCATTTGAGATCGATTTTATGTATTTTGACTTGACAATTAGCTGTTGCAGAAAAACTCACCTAAGCGTCTGTGCTTTTGTTGAACTTAAAACTCTCAAGATGCATACAGTACGCACACTTATCCAGCATGCTCCTTTGGACATCGATTATCTTGGTAACAGTCAAACCTCTTATTCTTCAAAATGACTGACCCTTTAAAATCCAGCTTCTTGTGTTGCCAACAATAGAGATAAATCAATAAAATGATTAAATAAATGAGAAAATTATATAGTGACATGCTTATTCAGCTGTGATTTCCACCAGCAGCATGTGCAGCAACACCTGCAGCTTGCATTGCAATTAAATGTAGAAGCTGCAGCGAATTAATACTGAAAGCTGACAAATGACTGACATGACATCTGGCTGTGGTTGTACAGCTGCACGTTAAGTCTCTTCATGTCTCCCTTTAATCCAGCGGAGATAATTCAGGGGCTAATATGATTTGAGTGTCGGCCATCAGACTGTTGCTGCCACAACAAGCTTCTGCAAATATTTAATAATTTGCTAAGCTGATTAAACAATTAACAAAGCAATTGCTTCTCCCATCTAATAGCACTAATTGGTTGTTTCTGACGAAGGTGGGCTGGATTCCCTTAATCAGCTGATTAGGAATTTTGTCTGTTTATTTGCTGTAGTTGCTCTTAGACAGAGAGCAGCGTTTGGGACGAACCGCAACTGGATTTAAAGATGAGAAATCCTCTGTCGGGCCTGTTATTTTCACCGCCTTTGTGTTCTTTGTGTCATCGCGCAATTGTGCGTGCACAATGTGAACATTGCTCCATGAGCATCCCTCTTTGTTTTATTTAATTAAAACTATAGTCGCACAATCAACGTGAAATAAAACTGAAAGCTGAAGGATTTCAAAGAAACTTTGAACCTACTGGTAATCCTCTTACCATTTTCACAAAGTCTGTGATCCACAGAAACACCCAGCTAAACAAATTCACGCTTGTGTGTTCTTATTTCCAGAGTTGATTGGATGAGTAAAGTTTCTGTTTTTAGTTTATCATTTAATGTACAGCAGAAAAAGAAAAAGAAAAAAAAAAAAAAAACAACCAACCGTATCTGGGGTTTTGGACAGCCGAACGACTGTGGTGTGCCGGTGGTGTGTGTGTTTGTGTGAAGCACAACAGAAATATAGTCTCCACCACAGCACGATAACAGTCCAGCGTCAAAGACACTCATTCTCCTTCTCACGCTCCTGTTTGCTGTTCAGGGCATGGCCTTGGTGTTCGCGCCACTGCGAGGTGAAACCCTGAGGCGGTTTTGTCAGCTGGCGCAGCAGGCTGGATTGCAGGTCTTTGAACACCAGCGGTATGATGCCCAGGTCTGGGACGTTCACGTAAAGGTATGAAACATGTTTGATAATAAAGAAAGATACTTCAGTCTGCACGACTCATGAGCACAAAGTGACGCCTGTGAAGTGGAAAAAAAACAAAACATATGAACAAGAAAAAAACGAGATGCTTGGAAATAAGCAACGCTACCAGCATAAAGTGTTCTTACGAAAATGATGATGGAGATTTTTTTTTTTCTTTTAACACAGCATGTACAGACACATACTGACAGCAGTTCATTTGGAAACACAGATGGATAACAAACTCCACAAAATGTGATATATAGCAGAAATTAAACAATTCTTTGTCTTGCTATTCCTGTCCAATGTGACCATAGCAGGCAAGAAACACGGGAAGGCGATGTTTTTTTTTTTTTTTTAAGAATTCTTCATAAAACTCCTTTGATGAAAATGAGCTGAAGTGTTTTCCTCTTCTTAAAGCAGTCTAGGTTGTGTAACATGCGCTGTTACGCTGTCGGTGGATGTAGCAAGCTGTCTTAAACTCACCACTGTGAGAGTAGGGGAGGGAAGGAGTGAAAAAAGAGTGGTGAAAAGAAAGGAGGGACAGAAAAGACATGAGTAGGTGTGTTAAAAGAAGTGGTATCCAGCTGTTAACTCCATTACACACACAATTACAGAAGAACAGGACAGCAAGAAGTGAACTAAATTGGTGCGCACGTGTTCGCCTACACTGGTGAGAGAATTGGACGGGCTGGCTGTCAGAGTGCCTGTTAAAGTGGCCCCAACCCAGCCAGAAAAATCCCACCTCTTCTCTTTCATGCTATTTATCTTAACGCTTAGATGCACAATTGGCCGAACGTTCAGCAACAAGTGACTCTGAACCCTCTTAAAGGGGATGCGTCTTGTCCGATGTTACTACGAAATCAGAAGCTCCAATGCCGTAATAAGAACAACAACAATATTTATGCATCTCACACCTATACTCAATGCTAAGCAAAATTTTGAAAAAAAAAAAGAAAAAAGTGAAGTGATGAACAGAAAGAAGTAGCCTCCTTGACTGAAGTGAATGCTGCCGTGTCTTGAACCTGATTGGTCCTCGGTGACCCCGTGTTTGTGCTGCTCAACTATAACCTGACATATATATATATATATAAATTATTTTATATTAGCATTGTACGTGGCTGTGCTGGTACTTCATACTTTTTAAAAAGGTAAGCTTTGAAAATGTTTTATATTAATTCAGTACGATTTGTTCCGTTGAGAAGGTTTTGAGTATTTCATCGGTGTAATGACAGTTTGTTGCAAAAAAAAGAAAAACCCTGGACATTTTACAATCAGATACCACCCAAGGCCACTCCCTGAACACGCCACTGCACCTGGAAAGTGACCAGTCAGACCTGCTTTAGTAACGAGAAGTGCATCACAACACGTTTTCCACTGGGAATTTGGTCAAAAATAATGCAGGACACAAATAAGGCTACCCTTTTTTTCCCCCCCAGATCGTTTTGCTTATTCTTGAAATGCACGCTTCTTTTCTGTGTGATAATGCACACTGCACGTGCACGCACACTCAGAAGGGTCAGGCGGTGTGTGCTGATATCAGGACAAGTTGAAGTGCCACCTCACATCTAGATGTGATTAAGTCTCCCCTGCTTATCTTCTGATGAACACTCTGAAAAATCTCTGTATGAGGCGTGCATGTGTGTGTGTGCGTGAGTGATGACTGACTGACCCTTCCTGTTACACGCACGTGCATGTGCATGTGCACATCCACCCAGTTCTAGACAGACAAGAAATCACTCAGACAGAATTTTGGCTAAACATTACACACAAACACCACATGATGATATCACAGGGAAACACACACTACCTTTCACACACACACACACACATGTGAATGAGCAGCTGCTGCTCATTTGCACAACAGATTAGCTTTTTTCAGCTTTATTTACTTTCAGCGTTAGGAATCACAACAGAAGAAAACTGCGTATCAGAACTCACAGTGGATCACACACATTGGGTTTTCTTTCACTAAACACAAAAGGAACTCCACCAGCAGCATGTGTTAACATTTTTAGGCATAAAACGGGTCTTTAAAAGCCAATATGTTGTTTATGATACGAGCAACTGTTTGCTTTGTGTTGCACAACTTACAGATGCTGCCTCAGGGATATAGTCAGCAGCTTTGTTTATTTTAAGAATGAAACATATATTGATTGCTACTTGATGTAACTTTCTGACAGTGTCAGAAATCCTTCAACTCCGTCTTCGTATGAGCCAACTGAAATGCAACGTCAAATGTCTTATCAATGTGACCTGGCGCCATACTGAAGAAAAATAAGAACCCCGAGCTGGCCTCTTCTCCCCAACCATGACCCGGATCACATTCTTCTCTCCGCCGCTTCTTTTTTTTTTTTTTTTTTTTAAAGAAGCATTTTCGACACACATAAAAGCAACAACATGTTATTTGTTTGCCTCCTTACATACTGGTAACGTGGTTCTACTTCTGCCTGCATCTCCACGTCAGTTATAGCTTCAGTTCTAGAGGACTCCCCGGCCTAAAGTCTGCAGCTACCGTACTGCATATACACACCTGAGTCAACAGAAGTAAAGATGGGCAGAGGTTCACCAATCTGCAAAAAAACTGCATCTACAAATTGTGAAATAACCTCAAAATTCAGGCATAAAATTTGGAAGACTTTGATTTTGTCATCATCTGAAGTGCACAGTATCAAAAGGCTATGAGAAATGTGCACATGAGAAAAGGACGGATATCAGTATTAGATAACCGTGATCAATGGAAAGCACTGAATGGACTCAGGGACACTTATTGAATGGATTTATGCGTTAACTGCTGGGCATTCATAGAAAAGTTAGTATTTCCAAACTTTTTGTAGCTACGGACAAGATCTACTCCTGCCTCTGACATCGTGTACATGAGGAGCGCACATGTTACAAGGTCAATGCCTTACAAGGACTATTTTCACAATATGCTGGTACTTTTGAAACATGTCTTATAAATGGACTTGAAATGCTGACCAATATCCATGGAGCGCCTTGGTGTTGTGAAGCTGTGGTGGATAATAGATGGATCTATAATGGATCATAGAGACAATGCGGTTGTCTGCTGCAGAGAGTTCTGCTGATGTTGAGAAATTTTGTTCTTTTTTTTCTTTTTTTGCATCCAAAATCACATCACGCATTCTGGCTTCACCGCCTGAATGCTTTCCTGGACAGAAGACCCGGCATTAAATATCTGCATCAAATCCTGGTCCCACAGAGGATGGATGAGCTGTGGTCCAGGTGTTTCTCCAACCCAAACCTCACCTGGAGCATTTCAAAAGCAGAGCACTTGCCAGTACTGCCCCCTCGGCTGGATTCATGAGATTACGAGTTTATCTAAAGGTTTTGAGATCATGTGAATCCCGGCGTAGCCTGCGACTTTACTCTTTCTCATTTGGTGGCCCCTGGGCGGGGTCATTGCTAATGAATGAGTCCCAACCTGCAGTCATTTGGAGTTCACTAACACACACACGTTTTTACAGAAAATTCCGGGTTTTGCACAGAGTTCATGGATCCGGAGCAGACTTTTAATGAGGATGTTGTTTGTGTGCAGATCTGCTTTCAGATTTGACAGATTTAATGAATGAGGCCCAATCTTTCCATCCAGACGATACTAAACCATATAACTGCGTCCAGAAGCATGGCTTTGTAGTGAAAGAGTCTGGGTGCAGGACTGCCTGCAGTCCAGACGTTCCAGTACAGCTCCAGAACAGTTGAGCAGCTCATCGCACATAAATCTGACAGCATTTAGCAATTGACAGCAACTGAAAGATTATATATATTTTTTCTATGCAATTTTGTGAATACAGTATGTGTTTATAAGATTTGCATATCCTTTTATTCAGTCATTTCATCCATAATTGAATAATCTTCTTCAGTCTAGAAAGATGAGCTCTAAATTGTCCAAGAACAGCTCTTGGAAAACAACTTCTCTGCTTCTCTGAGATCATTCCTGATGTTTTTCTTCTTTGGCGTTGTGTTCACACACACCACAGAATGCTGCAGATCAGCACACTGTAAAAACTGCTTTCATGTAGCAGGTTACATTTATTGGTGATAAGTTCATTTGATTGACAGCACCTGGTTGATACTAACCCTCTTAATTCTAAAGAAGCCATGTAATTTTGTTTTTCGCACACTGCTATAAAACCTTAAAACTGAAAGAGGGTGCACTTTCTTTTTCACATGACGGTAGGCTCGTCCACCTGGCACCGATCCTGTTGCATCCAGTCCTGGTAGCTGTGAATATTCTGGCTTTCCTCGCCGTGCCAGGTTCAGCATCAGTTGTGATTTTGTTTGGAATACACAGCAAGCCTTAATGTTTGCTTTCCATGTTTTTGTGTTTGGAGCAGGAGCAAAGGTTTTTTTTTTTTTTTTTTTTTTAAACCTATTCTTAGATTCGTCTTTGCAAACCTCTGCAACCCCAGCTTACAACTCTGCAGTTTTCCAAACCTTCACACACTTTTGCCCTCTGACACAAACTCACTCGAGGGACTGCCAACAGCGAGCAGGCAGGCCGACGAGCAATGTTGGTGCGTCTTAAGAACTGTGTGCATTTGTGTGTGTGCTAGATTGTGAGTGTGAGGCGTGTGCTGGGACAGGCAGACAGGGCTAGCGCGTTATCCTCTTATCCCCACTGTTGTGGAATAGAGAGGCAAGCAGCTGGAGGGACTGCAAGCAGCCTGATAATGCCAGCACTATTTTCTAACCCGCCATCTTAATCTTGTTACTCAAATGGTTGTGAAGAGAGTCATGAATTTTAATTTTTCTCAAACACGCACACACACACACGTGTGTGCACATGTGTACGTCCACTGTGTCTCTCACATGCATAAATGGTATCCCCACTGAGTCTGTGCTCTAACTCTTTTCCCTGCCTCCTTTTTTTTTGTTTCCTTGTTTTTCCTCGTCTCTCCCTTCTCAGCTGCCTGACTACCCCCTTCCTCATCTCCCTTTTCTCTGACATATCTTCCTTCTCCACTCTCCCTCCCCGTGTCCCCCTCTATCTACTCATTTCCTACATTACGATCCACTTCTCTATGTAGTCAAGCCTGTCCTTCTATCCCTTCCTCTACTCATCTCTCCATTCATCCAATCCCTCATTCTCTGTTTCCTAATCCTGCCAAGAGAGACCCAGAACATCCGGTTCATCCATCTCTCCCTTGTCTCAAAACCCCCTCCTCCCTCTTTTTCCACCTTGTTCACTTTCTTCTTTTAGTCGACACAGGCAGGGTGTCAAATAAGAAAAAGGGAAAAAAACTGGGGAGGCAAAAAGAGAAGTGACAGAGGTTGAGGTGAAAGTGGCAATAAAATAAATGACTTGCACCTTGGAAAGGGTGGAAAATAGGAGAAAAGATGGTGGGGGTTGTGGGGTGGTGGGGTCGGGTTGAGAGCCGATTTAGCCAGCCACCCATGAAGCTGATTAGGCAGCCTGCGATCAGGAGGAACAGCTTTGCTTGTTAAACTTTTCACCTCTGCAAGCTCTCAGCCTTCGCTGTGTAAGCCCCCCCATCCCTTATTCTCTATTCCTCCATCTTTCTTTCTCCCGCTTCCTTCCTGCCTGGTAGATTTTGAATGTGAATGCTGGCTGCAGTCCCCATGGCGGGCTTAGCACGGGGGGCCAGGCAGCTGCCCCTCCACGCCCAGCCACCCCCTGGGTCTTCTGCTCTTGCCTTCTTTTGCCATCCTCTCCCTCCGTCTCTCTGTTTCTCTCTCGCTGGAGGTCAGAGGTTCAATCACCGACCGGCGCCTGGAGGGATGGCTACAGCGAGATAACGTACATAAAGGCTATCAGGGGAGAAAGGGAGGGGCTTTCAAGAGAAAAAAAATAGGAACAAGGGTTTTGTTCATATTCAACAAAAGGAGGAATAGGAAAAACGAGAATAAGGAGGGGGAGAGTGTGGTGTGAGGCTTTCACAGTACGAGGTGTACGTCTCATCACACATACAAGGACGTGTGATCAGATGCTGAGAAAGGTGCATCGGGGAGAGTATGACCCACGGCCTCAGGTAGCCGTTAAAATCACACGTACCTCCTCTTTCCTGGGTGCTGCAACATCATGGACTCCACGTGGAAGAAACACTCAAGACACCTACTGATCCTTTTTTTCCCCACTCCTGTTTGCACATTGCAACTTGGAACTGTTTGTCAGAGTTTATAATGTACTCAACAGCGTTGGTATACTGGCATGTTAAAATCCTTGAAAGCACTGTTGTTTAAAAATGGCATCAGGTCACTACGACCTGTTTCTCAGTATCTAATGTAGAATATCTAATCCATGTGGGATGTTGCTCAGGCGCCATGGCATGATTTTCTGAGCTGAGTTCTGCCACAGACACCCAGACATTTGTGCAAACCCAGATGGGTGATGGGTGGTAGAGTAAGGCCCCTGACCTTTTTCCTGGTAAACCCAGGTTAGACTGGTTATTCTTTATTCTTGTACTTCCTTTTTCTCTGAGGACTACGGATACAGTGCTGCGCAAAACTGTGTAAAACAGCAGTGCTTACATTTAGCCTGACTTTTATTTCAGTGGAAAAGGTAATGACTCAAGAGGTTTCATGTTTTTTTTAGTCTCAATTTTAATTCATTCATAGCTCAACAACATCAGGCCTGCAACACAGTTTAAAAAAAAAAACTTGAGACAGGGGCCAATTTACACCATGTAAAAATGTGACGGTTATGTTACATTGACATGAGATGCCAAGAGGTGATTGTAATCATGATTTAGTACTTTGATCAAGTGCTACATTACCAGATTGTATGGGAAAAAAAAAATCTTGGTAAGTGAGCATTTATGTGAATGTGGCACAGCAAGAAAGAGAGCAAAGTCAGGGGTAAGAGACGACAATTTGTAACTGATTGCAGCAGTTTTATTTTCTTCACACCTTTGCGCTGTTATTGGCCGGTGTCACACCTGCTGTTTAAGGGCTGTACTGACTGACACTGGAGCAGCTGCTCTTGTTGCAGGAGGGATGCACAAGGACACCTTGTGCTCATCAATAAGTCTCCACTGGCTTTGAAAAGAAAAAAAAACAAAAAAAAAAACACAAGTATTTGATGCCCTGGAAATGAGATTGGGCTCGGTTACATCACCAGGTCACCAGCAGGACTTGAAAAGGCTACCTTACCAGGAATGTTGTTTTTCTGTCATAGAGCAGCAGTGAGGGGAGCAACGCATGAGAGATGAGGAGCTCTGACTGTTTTTAAAAATCAATTAAAATTTGAAGAATATTCGTGCTGGAGCGCTTGTGAAAATGCAGAAGTCAAATGAACACTTCACTGGACTGCATGTCAAGCACAGGGAGAGCCAGATCATTGGGTCAAGATTCAGTCCATATGCACCTTAAGGATAAGGGACGCTCTTTTAAGGACAGTAGTGTACACATTTTAGACAGAGAAGGCAGATGGTTTAAAAGAGGATTAAAAGAAGCCATCTATGTCAAATGTGAAAAGCCAACGTTAAATCAAGGAGGCGGACTCAGATTTACAAATACAAATACAAATATACTTTATTGATCCCCCGAGTGGGGGAAATTCAAGTTTCAAGTTTCAATTTCACCTGTCAAACACCCTTCAATGTATCCTTGGATCTCCTACCCAGACACTTTCAGTCATTGCACCTTGATTCGTGTGATCAAGACCAGGAGCACGACTTACAGTGGACAAAAGACTCTAATGACTCGCAGGAGTAATGGCAGGGTCGCTGATTCAGGTTATAAGCCTGAAGCTCCACAGCAGTCAGTTTGAGTTGACAAAGCCTTCTGGGTAGAAGGTAAAATGCTCTCAAGAACAAAAAAAAAAAAAAAAAAGAAAACGAAGTCCAGCTTTGCTTGATTCAAACGTTTGACACTTATCATGACCTGGATGACTGAGAGTCCACTCCAGCACATTCACTCTCACCTACCTGGAGGCAAAACTTTTAGGTTTATTAAAATGTAGATGCACTTCTTTTAAAGTTGAATGGGTGATTCAAACAGTGGAGAGTAGTGGAGCTTAAAATCTTGTATTAGCATGAAAGATGTGGGAAAATATATATTCTAGTGCTTGTAGAAAAAAAAATGTAATGGACAAGCAACTCACAACACCGTGATTTTCATGACTGTCCTAAACAGTCTAGCTTTTTAAAGACACGGCACACAGTTATCACGTCCGTTTGCAGGATAAGTACGCTTGGGATATTTGCACGATTCAATTCAGGGTCATCTGCTGTTTCTGTTTTCGGCGAAGAGTAAATTTCACACAGTTCCCTGTCCTGTTGTCACGACACACACCCTGACAATCACACACTCCCATGAGCAGACCCACTAAACTCACTTTCCTAAGCCTCTGATGATTTGGCCTGACTCTAAGCGAGCTGATTAGCCGGTGCGTGGCCAAACTGCCAGGTCTGTTTAACGGGGCCGCTCAGTGGGCACCACACGGGCCCCCCACAAAGCTAAGTGTGTCTAATTTCTCTTAATTACTGCGCCTTTTATTTATTATTATTATTTTAGATCCAAAGTTCCACTGAGAGAAATGTCAATCTTTAAAGCACGTGGGTCATATTGTTTTTGCTTTTGTTTGAATGGTGAAGGTTTGGGTCACAAAATGAGGGAAAAGGGATGAGACATGACTTTCAGACATGAAAGAAAGAAAATGCGTAAATTTTTTTTATACATTTCATCACTGGTCACATGTTAATTAATATTCTTCATGCTTCATTCAGAGACACTTTTTGTTGCTCAACCAGCTTCTTCAATGAGCAGCAAGGAGGTGCTGAAATAGAGAAGATTTGAGAAAAAGATTAAATCAAGGTGTGTTGTGGTCATTGTGGTAATCTGTTTAGTTATTGCTTTTCTTGTTTTGTGCTTTCCAGATGCAAAGAGAGGGAAAGGAGGCATATGACGAGAACATCCACTATCCTCTCCTCATCATCTTGAGCAAAGGACGTCCACCAGCCAGCTACACTCAGTAAACCAGAACAAGTGTGCCCTCAGCTACATGAACAATACTCCACCCCATGTTTTTGCATTAAAGGAGAGTGGGATGCATTCTGACTTGGCTTGTTTTAACCATCTGCCATATGTCAAAAACAAAAAAAAAAAAGCTGCTGCCAGTCTAAATAATGGTCACTCAGCCGGTCAGCGTTTTAACCAGTTGAACAAACACAAAAGCTCTTAATCGTCCGTCCACATTGCCAAACAGTCATGTAGTCAAAGCAGCCATGTAATCAATCATTATTCTGCTGGACTTTCGGTGGCCCAACATGGCTGTTAATTCACCACTAATCCAGTCAGAATTTCACCCAACTGGGCAGTAAGTTGTTTACTCAGTAGTTCTATGAGTAGTTCAACTAGTTGTTCAGTCAGTTATGAGGATACTTTCCTACACGTGTGGATAACTCGCTCGGTTTGCTCTCTTCAGCCAGCCACTATTAACCCATGCTACTGTGTTTCTGGCCTCAGCATGGAGGCCAGCTTTAATTCACTGTCAGAGTGTCGAGCAGCTCACTTTCCTCTGCTCCCACCTTTCATTTATTTTAATGCAGCTCTTTTATGTGAGTCACAGGTCAGAACAAAGAACTTCAGTTCCACGTTGCTTACAACAGCGTATTAACACATCACGGCACATTCATACTAAAGAGCGATTGTTGCTTCCCTGGAGCTACTGATTACACATTACACTAAATTATTTCCAGGGGTACAGGGAATCCCTGCTGCATCACACTTGAACTAGAAGGATTTTTGTTTGTTTGTTTCTTACAGTGGGACTGCGTAAAGTACTAATGAATAGCTGGTGTCTGACCTGCAGCAGCCACGGCACCCTCCGTTTGGAGACTCGGGGAGAAACTGTGATGGGGAGACGGGCTAACAGCTGCTTAGAACCAGGCTCATAGAGGAGCAAACTTTCAACTAAACTCAAATCTCATGTTGGAAAAATGAGCTTTTCATCTGGTCTGTTTGATGCATAAGTGAGTGGTGCAAACATCTGCTCACTCAAACCACCATCAGCTGCTGATAAAAGACATCAGCTATTCATAAGTACATCACTTAACTACACTTCACTTTAAGAATGAAAAAACAAAAAAAAAGTCATGTTGAAGTTGTAAAATCTTTTTTCCAACTGTAGTTTAGGTTTTTGTAACTGTGCCTCAGAGCCGCTCTGCTAGTTGCCATGATTTCAAATGAACCATCTGATCATCAGCTTTGAGATCTTCAGCTCAGTGCTGTTAGGTCTGAACTTTGAGGGACTGTGTCTAAAGATGGAGACCAAACAGACAGGTTTTAAAGACTCATGCAGTACTGTTGACCCAAAACTGTGGAAGTGAATTGATTTGTTTAAAACAAACAACAACTGTATAGCATTTTGTGAATGTGAATGCACAGTAGATTTCATTAATGACTGTAAATGCTGACATTTGACAGGACGTTTTATTTAAAACCATTAAATTAGCATCTAGGTATGAACACTAAAACTATAACTCCTTGGTTGTGCATGTCGCCCCTTCTGAGTCTGTTAATCAAAAGGATTAATATCGCTTTTCTTGCTGCTAATTCATGCTATTGATAGATACAAAACTGTCAGAATAAAATGGAGTTGAATCATTGACCCCAGTGGTGCTGCAGAGCTGCTGGCAGGCTGCGTGTAAAACACGTGCATTTTCCAGGGTTTCCAGACACCATGGAGAACCAGCTGCTGAAGGTCAAACCGCTCCACAAGGACCACTGCACTGCCACATTTGACAGACATCCAAGTTAGATCAAGATTTCAAATTGTAAACCTTTTTGAAACTTGCATCCTCTGAATGGCCTAATGACCTCAACAGCATTTGCTTCTTTAATTCTTCCTGTCACTTTTTCTATCAACCAACTGTTCTCAGGGCGTTACGAACACATTCGCTTGTTTCCTTTTCCTCGTTGGATTACGGCGAGTGTCGGTTATCCAGTTGAACCTGCGGCCAGTAACGTGGTTCTACGTTTCACTGTGATCCATTGTCATTCATAAAAGTCAGCGAGCTATGCAGTATCTCCCAGCAGGTTGCTATTTACATTTGTCACGTCATAATCCACCTTCAGTAACAAGAATGTACCAACTCAGAAGAGAAAGTTGAGGGAATTAGAAGAGGGATCTCACTGCTTTGAGGATTTAAATCACATTGCAAAAGTTCAAAACCATAACCTACTTTGTTTTTTTTAGTGTATTTGTAATGTGATTTGCTGTATTTATGTGATCCAAGAGTTACATGGCAAGAGAAAGTATGTCAGTTTTCTGCATTAATTTGACAAAAAAAAAACGTGAATTGATCTTCATTAAAGTCACAATAGTAGACAGACATAATGTCCTTAAGCTGATAACACTGAAACATTTATAATTTATTGTGTCCTGTTTAACACACCCATTGAACAATACCACCACTGGAATTTAAATTTTGTTTGAATATGTGGCTTAGAGACGCTTTTATTGATAGAAACATCTAAACATTTTACATTTGCCGTTATAACAAGTACCTACTGGTGGGAACCATGTATTCCAAATAAGATATCACTAAAGACATACAACCAAGAGTAGTTGAGAAATGAAGAAATGAAGCAAATGAAGCTGGAAGGGAATAGAAAGTAATCCCAAAACCGTCGAGGCATCTGTTACTCTCCAGTTAGACAGTGTCTCTACATCAAGATAGCCGAGTACTGTGGTTATTCTCCTTGATGTGGGCACTCGGCCAAGATGGCTCAAAAATGCAAAACCCATAATTCTCAGTAATGTAAAGAAAAACCAACAAATGACAGGCAGAAGTTTGAAGATGTCACTGGAACTGGCGAGCATCTCTGTTCGCGAGTCTTCCATATGTAAGTCACTGAACAGGTGGGGCGTCTGTGGCAGAACTACAGACGAAGCTGCTGCTCTCCAGAAGCATTGCTGCGTGCCTGAAAATGTCCAAACCATTCTGCGGTACCTCTGGGAAATGTTTTTAGGACCGAAACAAGAGTTGAACCATTGAGAAAGGATTCTCAGCATTATAAATGGTGGAAAGAGAGCACAGCGCACCAGAAAAGAAAAATCATCATCTCTCCAGTGAAGTATGGTGGAGAGAGCATCATGGTTTGGGCTTGCTTCGCCGCCTCACGACCTGGATCGCTTGTCTTTGAGCAGAAAACTCTGAACTCTGAAGTTTCCCAAAATATCCCGCAGGATGACGTGAGGCTGGGTGTCCAAGAAGATGAAGCTCCGTAGAAGAAATGTCATGGAGAAGGACAGTGACTTAAGTATTAAAGTAAATCCACAGAATAGCATCAAGATGCTGTGGAATGATCTTGAGAGAGCTGTTCATGCTGAACATCTTAAAAATGTGCCTGTAGTGAAGCAGTTCTGGTCAGAAACTCCTGAATGTTGTGGTCTGATCCAGACGTAATGGGAGCGCTTGATTAAAGTCACAGCTGCCGAAGGAAAGTCGAGCTATTAACTCCAAGGGTTCACTCCTTCTGGCGTTATGGGGTATATAATAAAGGCACAATGAATTATAATTCTTTGAGTTATCAGCTTAAACACATTGTCTTTCTCATTTATTGTGACTCAGATGAGGATCAGGTCGTGTTGTTTCAGAAATGCAGTCAACGCCATCCTCCCTTTAGCCACGGTGACTGTCCTCTCCACTGTGATCGTCTACAGAGACTCCGTCACGCGTGACCTCACCAGCACCAACACTGACTCTCATTTTATTCCACTTTCCATCTGGTAACACCATCTACACTGAAATCCAAGTTGCGTTGTTGCTCGTTGCGAAATCGCTACCTTTGTTAGTTCCCACCCTCAATCAGCTGTAAAGTCACATTTTAACACGGCGACGTCCTCCCTTTTGTTGGTGTTTTAACACACCACTTCTCACTGTGACTACAGACAGTCAAGAAACTGAAGATAATTTGAGTTGGTGTTAGATTATAGTGTGCGCTTAGCCTTGATTTGCTGCCTAATATGAGAAATTGAATGACTGACATAAAATACAGAGTGGAATCTGTATTACAGCTAACAGACGAATGCTTCATTTTTTATGAATTGTACCGGGCTGTTGAGAAACTCAGATCTGGTTTCTGCATTCCCACCAAAAACGAAGCCTGAGAGAAGTCTACCTTTTGGATAAATTTGAAGCTCATTCACAGGCTGCCAGGCCTTTTTCCCCCCAAATAAGAAAATTAAAAGAATAAAAATAGTGTGTAAGCTGGTCCAAAAGTGAAGCATGTGTCCTGTTAATTATGTTGTACCTTGGTAATTTTTAATCTTTGGTTATGATGCCATGACATCAAAAACATAAAAGCATAAGAATTTAAATCAAGTATTTCAGTTCATTTAGTGTGATTGTGGACATGGCTTCTTATAATGAGTCTCTCCATTAATGTTTAACTAATCATTTCTGAGGGGCTTTGATGTATTTTATCAGTGTGCTGGTGATGATATTTTTATGAATAAATACAATTAATTTTCTTCAATAATTATGGGCTTTTTTTCCATTTAAATTGTCACACAGTTAAGTCATTGTTAAAACTAAAATAAGCTTTTTCAAATATTTGGTTGTTTCAATTTCACAGAACAGGAGACACCATTCAGAGTCTTATTGCAATACAGATGTTTAAATATTTTCTGTGATGATTGCTGCATTTCTCCTGAATAAATTTAATTGGAACTGCTTGAGAAAAACTTGTGGGTGTTCTTTAAAGATAAATAAAACAAATTAACCGGTGTTGAATACTCACAGATGGAATAAAGTTTTCCTCAGTCCCAGATCATCTGTGGTTTGTTTCAAACACAATGGCCTCTTGCAGGCTAAGCTTGATCCAGACACGATAACACACACACACACACACACACACACATGTACTTACACATATACACACATATCAAACCCAGTCCACAGCTCACCCCTCCACAGGAAGAGAAGAGAGAAGGATAACAGAGGGAGGGAAGGCAGTACACAGCAGCTAATCCTGCGAGCTCACTCTTCTGTTTATCTGTCAGAACAAGGGAGGGAGAGTTCGTAGAAGGAGGGGAACCAGTGGGGCCTCCTGATCTGTCTTTTGATATTTTAAAGAGGTCTGTTCTCTCCTCCCCAACATTCTCCTGAAGAGGAAAAGAGAAGAGATAGAAAAGCTACAGATGGAGACAAAGAGAGAGAGAGACAAAGGCTGAAAAAAAGACGAGATGGAGGGGGAAACGGAAAAGATAGACGTACTGAATGGCTGGAAGGTAAAAGTAAAGCGAGACAGCTGGAAATGAGGGGAAACGAGATGGAAACAGCGGGGAAAAGCTTCAGCCATGTAATAAAAGTAGCTGACTGAGAGACTGAGATTGACTGGCCAAGTGAATGATCGAACAGAGAAAAAGAGAGAGAGAATGCTCCCAGCTCAACACAAGGGCCCCATTAACTTGACCACTTGCCCTTTGCACACAAAGACAGGGCCAGCCCACTGCCCCTCCCACCCAATTATCCACGATTAGGCTCAGTGCACTGTGTCAAGATGGAGAGGGAAGGGAAAGAGGCAAGGGGAGAAAAGAGAGCACAGGGAGGAGGAAGAAGGGGAAGAGAGCAATGACTGGAAGTAAGGAAGTGAGTGGTGAATGATGAAGAACAAGAAAACGGTTGTTCACGGCAAATGTATTTGAATGTTTGATGGAGGAACCAACATGGCCAACATGAACCAGCATGTCTTGCTACGTTGCACATGTGTGGTCTCTTGCTTTTGTTTGATTTTTAGGGTTATTTTATTAATCTGTTGCTGTCAGAGTGGGGGAACACTGTTTTCTTCAGCTGCTTGTACCTTTAATATTTTTTTTCTTCTGAACATCACAGATTTTTTTTCTTTTCTTTATTATGTCCACTACAGCAGAATATTCTGACAGATGTAAAAAAAATAATAATAAGCCCAAAATTGCAAGGCAACTGCTGCCTGACCATGTGTCCAGACGGCACGTAGCATTACCCTGTTATACTTTTCTACCTACATTTTTTTTGTGTTCACCTCAAGCACGTTGGCTGTGATTTATGGATGCTTGTCACACTACACTCCATGACTCAAAGAAAAAAAAAAACATGTAAATATATGAAAAGTCTTAACAGTTATCAAACATTACAGCCACACTGAAATTTCAAGCTGAACTGTACTTTAATTTTCATGAAAATTTGACAGATCTGCAGTGAGCTCGTATGAATTGATAGCATCAGGTGAGCAGCTGTTTGACGACTTAACTAGAAAAGCACTCTGAGAGTATAAAATTAGCTTTTAGAGAATTAAAATATTTTTTCCCTAAAACAATGTGGATATTGAAAAGCTTGGAAATGTAAAGTTAACTCTTTTTTTTAAGTCTCACTGCTCTCCAGAATGCTACTTCATATGTGCTGTGAAGCATGTTGTTTCATAACAGCAGCTGGTTACATTCATTTACTAAAATCTCAAACTTGTTTCCCCAAATATTCTCTAGAAAAGAAAAATTTAAACTGATGTTTCAGCTCTTTTTGAAGAGGGTCTGTGAATCACTTTTGAATAAATGACGCTTGCAGCGCTCTTCTGATTGGATGAGGAGCACAGAAGCGCAAGGTTTCACTATTTCAGTCAATGCAAATCTCATAAATTTCATAGTGGTTCAACAGTCTGTTAGATATTCGTACTCAGCATCACTTCTGAACCAGACGGTTATCTGCTTTGTCACCACGTCTTTGCTGAGGAACACTTATGGTTCAACAACATCTTCTAACTGACCTAATAGTTGTTAAAATCAGCAGTAAAGCATCATTTGGGCCCCAGATTAGCCCACATTTTTATGCTTCGTCTCTGCTTCAGCCTCCAGCTGCCTCTTCCTCCTTTCACATCCCACCTCCCAGAAAATATCACAACAAACCTCACCTCATGAGTCCATCTGCCCACAGATTAAGTCCAAACAACTGCAGGCAGATACAGCAGCAAAATCAACAGTCGCATGAAGGACTGGCGGTGGGTGAGGGCTCACTGCGTCACTCAGAGATCAGTTTCCACCATATCACTGTACACCCCAATGCTTTTCACCCCTTCTAGAGTTTTACAGCATACAAGGGTTAAAAAAAATGTTTATATTTATTTGTTTCTTTAACAAGGTCTTCACCTACCTTCATTCACACTAGTCTCAGTTTCATTCCATTGTTTTCATATTTGTTTTTCTGCAAAAAGATTTATACTACACCTTTTTAGATGCCTGCTTTTTTAACGTATTTTTAATAATTAAGTTGATATAACAAAGACTTGTATTTTGCTTTTTTTTGCCACATATTTCTTTTTGCACCGTAAGAAAGTGTAATGAAATGAAAAGTGTAAAAAGACAGAAAATTAGCAGATAAATTATGTAAACCGGTCCTTGTACCAAGGCCCAGAGATGATGTGGGCCACACAGGCTGGCATCATATAATCATTCCTGTGTCTCTGAACGCGGTGTTTGTGGATTTCACGCCACATCGTAACCCCCCCCCCTTGTTTTCCACCACCACTCTGTCCACTGCTCACAATCTCTCAAAACCTTTCAAGCCTTTTCCTCTCTCTTCCCCACCTCAAGACAATTTAAGCAGAGCTTTTTAAATGATCCACTCATTATTGCTAGAGTCACTCTGGGTTTTTAACTCAGTCTGCTTACCTTTCTTCTTCCTAACCCCCCCAACCCCCCAACCCACATCCTCTTTACCCAGATCAGTTTTTTTAAAGCTTGCCCACTCCTCCCTCCAAAATGGCTTTTTGATCTGTTTGTTTGTACTCATGAAGTGGAATGCAGCAAAGTCCCTGACAGCATTTATTTATTTACTTTTAATATACTTTTTATTTAGAAAGCCATCCAGTGTGACTTGGTGTGGCGCATACCCACAAACCTGATGTCGGCCTTGACGACAATAATGTGTTTCATTGCAGGAAAAGGGAAGGAGAAATATGTGGAGATGGAATTCCATCTATACAGGGAGGTAAATGTTTGGGATTTAGTCCGTCTATTTCTCTGGGTCATTTTAAAAGCTGCCTTTTCTCTCTGTCCATGCATTTTAAGAGATGGAAACACACAACCTCAAGTGTGTGACTCCCATCTGTTCACTCAGAGGCCCGGCTGGTTCTGCAGTCTGCTTAGTTATCATCCTCTACCTGTTCAGCCTTTCCATCTTTAATACCCATTAAACCTATCCATCTGGATATGCAGGAGGCTAAGTTCAACGACCGACTTATTAGCTGACTGACTGGAGGGAGCCGAGGTCAGTCTGGAGGCTGGTAATACGCGTACACGCATGCAGTTTCATAGTGATGCTCAGCACATGAGCTTATAGCAACAGGCTGCTAATTGAAGGGACTGTGCTGTTGACGAAAGCACTCGACTTATTGCTGATTAGGTCAGGCTGGTTGGAAGGGAGAGAGAGACAAAAACACACAGAGGAAGACATGATTTATGACAAATTAGATGACACAAGTAGTTTGTGTTGCTTGAGACTATTCCATAAATGTTTTGTCATGGTGTTTACCCTACCTATAATGGGATATGGTTAACGTTAGCCGTGTTGAATTAACACCTGCCTCTCTGCATACGAGCCGCTCCTTTCTGTGCTGTTGTCTGCCAGATACTTAATAAGTCGTTTAACCAGTGACACCGTTAATCACTGTGAAACTGCGGAAGTGTCAGTGAGCCACGAAGTCGTCACACTTAAATTCAGAGACCATTTAAGAGTCCAGTAGTAATGTTTTTCTCTTCATATAACTACCTTTGACATTCCCATGTGCTTTGACTAATTATTGAATCATTGTTTATACTCGACATATTTTTTTTATTGAAATTAACGGTTGAGCAGGAGTTTTTCTTTTTTTTATATATTACCTGAAATTCTTTTTATTCATCGATGGCAAACATTTAATTACATGCCTTCACATCCAAAACAAAAATATGAATCACTTGTGGATGTGACATCATTGTGGGTAACCCGAGAAAAGTCACTGGACTGCTGACGTTCCCTCAGTCTCCTCAGTGAGCAGGAACTCAGGCGCATCTGAAAGGAGGAGGGTGTACTTTTTAATTCAAAATCTCTCTGACTCTTAATGTTTTTCTGACATCCTCAACCTTTAAAACAAATACTTTGACAAATCTGGTCATAAATGGATAAATAATGATATGTTCTTCTGCTCTCTTTATTTATTGATCATCTGTTCCAAACATGCTATTTAGCATTAAAACTAGAAATAATGCTTCAAACAATAATTTTTATCAACAGTCATTGAAAGATAAAGATGTTAAATTTTACTAGATTTTCATATGACGCGCCTCACTTTGAGAAATCTGAGAATATGCAGAAATAAATAATTCTAAATAAAATATTTCTAATTGTATAATTGACAATGTTTTCCTGTTTCAGCTATATGGCTACATATGCAGTCATGTGTAAAGAAAAGAATGAAAAAAAAATTCAGTATTTGTGTAAATAACAACTTGCTGTAATACATATGTATGTACATGTATCTTGTTTATCTGTGGTTGTGGGTAGAATGGGGCACAACTGTTGTTTCTCTAAGGTCATCGCTGATGTCTTTCCTCCTTGGCATTGTGGTAATACACGCCTAAGGGCTCCAGACCAGCAAACTGTCAAAACTTCTCCTTTTGTAGCTGTTTACTCTTGTTCATGATCAGTTAGTTATGTGATCATTGAATTGGTTTCTTGCTTCCTGTGGTACCAGGGGTCTTCTTAGATGTTTCACATTTGGACCTTATAAATAAATAAAGAGACTGTGTAGTCATATCTAAAGTCTTAACACTGAAAAATACTTAACTTTCTTTTTTTTAACATGACTGTATGTGTGTATGTGGAGATGTTTTTACATCATACCCATGTAAATAAAGAATAATGTAGAAAAACTGTCACTAATCCACATACATGACCATGCTTAAGTTGAAATGATTCTAAAGAGAGGTGGAGATTCTTCCAACAAATGCTCAGTTATCATTTAGACTGCTTTCTTATGTTCTGCAACAAAAATTACAATTTCATAACCTTCTTTTTGGTAAAAAATTGTCTACAGTTGAATGTTTCTGAAAGGAAGAATATAAAAAGCAGCATGTCTTCAATTCAAAGGTTCAGATGATACATCTTGTATTAATTTATGGAAATGTTTTATTACCTGGCTGCATGGCTTTGGGTTTCTGGACTGGACTTGTTATGAGTCTATGGTTCCAGATCAACTCATCGCTTATCATTTCTACAATATTTTCCTCCTTTTCTCTTTCTTTTTCTCTCCCCCTTCAAACCACCTCTTATCATAATATATATGCCTGTGGTCGCCAGGGAAACGATTCTAACCTGACGACCCGTGTTCCTGCGGACCGGGGGCCATTAGGGGCCAGTCAACGAGCCTCTCGTCCTGCCACAAGTGGTGCTGGCGGGATGGAGAGGGCCCTTGTCTGTGCTTTGAAGGTCAATGAGGCCACAGACCAGCGCTGTGCCACTGACTCTTAACTACCACCACCACCCCCACCACCTCCTGACTGGAACTGCAGAACGTAGCATTGAGACCAGAGCTCAACTCAAGGACGCACAGATACGCACATTAGAAGCTCCAGGTCTGAGTGCAAAAACCTTGGATGTAATGTTAAATGACTGCATGTCCACCCTGAGCTGAAATTGCTTAGATGTTGAAAAATCTTTCTGTGCTGCTGGGTTTCTGTCGAGCATACTTTTAAGAAAGGTTTTGTGTCTTCACTTACCTCACTGGTGGAGAAAATGGGCTGTAGCAAACGTGGATGTTTTCTGAGAGGAGTCACTCTGAACCTGCATCGGTCAGCGGTGTCCACGCCTTAATATTCTGCTGCTGTAAGTTTATTACTGTTGGGAAAAAAAAACACTCCATTTTACAGTGTATTTTATTTGCTGGATTTGTTTTTCTTTGTGCAAAGCAGTTGAAAAATACAAACAATAAAATAAAATTAGATACAACCACTTCTAGCGCACTGTAATATTATGGATTTTTGAGTCCGTCTCTTTAACCACACTGTTCTTCTGTGTTAGCCTACAGGGTGGCATGCACCTGTTCCAAACAATTTTCTGGCTTTTCTGCTTGGGGAAGGAGGAAGGGGGGGGGGGGGGGGGTTAATACTCTAGGAGCCACTTGTCTGCCTCCTCAGGGGGAAATGTACATAGATTATGTACACACTAATCCTTCTCTGACAAAAAGGCATTTTGCTTCAATAAGGCAGTTGGGTAAGGGTTTTGGCAGATACAATAACTGTTAAAAGCACACACACATTTCCTCGTCCATGTGTGCACGAGGACATTGGTGCAATTAACCTTTAGCCGATTCAGTTCTAGTAGAGTGTTCCCTAAGCCATAACCACAAGCTCCTGTGAGTGATTGAGAGAATGTGTGTGTGTGTGTGTGTGTGTGTGTGTGTGTGTGTGTGTGTGTGAGGGGTGGACTGAGTGAGCTTGTGTGTTTCTGAAATACTGACTGTTGAGCTTTAGAAAGAGGCCTAGCTCATAGTTTGCTTATGATTTCCTGTGTGTCTCTGCATAAAAATGTATCCAAACGCGTCTGTGCTCTTGCCTCTAATTCAGCATAAGTGGAGCCGCCGGTCCATCCAGCGTTACTTCAGCGTTACGGCCCTGGGTTTGTACCTGGGGAGGAGAATCCCCTGTTTCAGGTTGAGTCCCGCCTCTGGCCCTGGCACACTGTCATCTGTCGAGAGTCTCCTAGCCTCAAGTTGTCTTTTTGTCAATGGACTGCTCTGCTGCTCTGAGTATGTTCTAAAATTGAAAAACTGGACCCCCCCCCCGGAATATTGGCAAGATGTTGAAGAGCCAGCTTGCTAATGCTCTGCATGTGTAAGTGCGCACACTCTCTTCGCTACTTGTGTGTATTACGCCGTGTCTCTAATTACCTGTACAACTCTTCAGTGAAGCCCAGTTTCACCTGGCCCTGAGTGATGTGGAATGAGCGAGCCATTTGTCAGAAGTACAGTTTATGTCCTCTGGTTCAAACAAGTGCCCAGCTGTTGAGAGAAAAATTGAGCACTTAACTTGCTGCAGTCGCTGGCCTGCAGCTTAGCGTCGTCAGCGAGCCTTAATAGGAATCGACGATGCCAACGTTTGCGCTCTTGTGCGTTCAGAGAATGATGCAGACCTGTTCTATTTGAGTTGGATGGATGTGTGCATAAGCTCTTCATGCTGTGATAGAAAACATACATAATGTGTAAATATTTTTGATCTGAAGACATAAGAGTTTGCGTCCCCTCAGTGTTTCACCCTTATGGATGAAGGTAATGATTTTCAGTTCTTGCTGCTCTATATGTGGCTCACAACTCTGTTGAGTGATTCTAGGATGTTACGCCATGATATTACGACCACATGTGCCGAAAAGGGTCTGGATAAAGAACATCTGAGAGAGTCCTGCAGTGTCTGGTGCTGAAATATTAGCAATAGATGCTTTGGGTCCTGTGTATTGTGGGGTGGGTCTTTGTGACTGGTTTCCACCGAGGCCACCAGATTGTTTTCTGGGGAGTTTGGAGACCAAATGCACAACTCAGATTCTTTGTTGTGCTCCTTGAGCATGTCCTCAAAAGTTTACAGAGGGGCCAACTGCTGACCCGGGATGTTGGGGTGTGATAGGTACGTTGTGAAGGCCAAATAACATTGATGTGAATGCTGGGATGTATAATCGTCCTAGCAGAACATGCATCATAACAAAATGAGCTACTCGTCAGTGGTCATAATGTTCTGGCTGATCAGTGTACGTGTGATTTCTAGAACCAGCAAATGCCCAGATTTCTCAATGGTGATTGACTGGAAATAAAAAAAAAAGAAGAAGCCAAATCTCAATGGCCATCTTTTATTAGAAATGACCTTTGTGTTTGGATAAATTGTGAACAGAAGAAAAGTAGGAGAATTTTAGAAGTGCTTCAGAGTTCTTCACCACTGGCTCCAAGAAAATGGGGGAAAAAATTATCTTGGTAAATTTGGTTCACAAGCTATTGTGACACAATTGGCTAATTTTAATGAATATGCTGATGTTTCCTCTGAAAGGAATTTCATAACTGAGTTGAGATCAAGTTTCCACTATTACTCTCCACTTCTACCCTCATGTCTAAATATGGTTGGTCCAGGCCTAAAATATTAACAAATAGTAGATGTTGTGCATTTAAACGTGTCTTTTTAATCAATGAATATAGAATGGAGGTAATTAATCCAACCAGTCACACACGCACTCAGGAGTGTGCTTCTTATCATATACAGTATATGGACTCTATTCACAGTATGAAGCGCTTTTTCTCCAAAAGTGAACACAACATGAAGCTGGATGTGCACAAGCTAAAGCGTGGCTCCATACGAACTCAGTTATCAGAGAAAATAACAGTTCATTATTAAAATGAATGCGTCTGATACGTTCCTCACTGTCTTTATAAGATCTGATGATCTCTTGTGTACATGTCTTCGCGTATACATGCATGCACATGGCCTTGTTTTAGCAGAGGATTTGTGGCTAGATTAGCATATTTGCCTCTGTAAGAATACAATAAGTGTTTACATGTGTCTTTGTGCACATGTGCATGCATGAACATATGTGTGCACACAACTGTGCCATTGTACCGGCCTGTCTCCCCTGCAGCGTTCTCATGCTATAACATGGCTGCGCTAGCGTAGAGTCATGCAGCTTTCTGTTGTGCACTACGAACTCACATGGCTCTATTAATTAGCTGTTTGATGCTGTTAATTGGGCTCCCACTGCTGCACTAATTGATAACGCCATTGCCATTGACAACACGAAACACAAACACAGACAAGTCTCTCGCCGACAACCTATTCAGGCTCAGGAAAGTGAGAGCTGGCTGGGTGAAAAGCGGGAGGAAGTGAAGGATGAGAGTCTGCTGCAAAAGGCCTGGAGAGGAGAGGAAATGGAGACAAAGAGAGATGGGATGGAGGACAGGAAAGAGCAAGATGTCAGAGTTTTCATGTTTTACAATGCAATTTCCCAACGTTACTCTACATATTGATTACTGTTTTGGTATTCATGATTCGTGGCTAACTATCACAAGCAGCAACTCTGTGTTTAGGTTTCCATTGGATGAAAATGTAAATGCGATGTGATGTGTCAACGCCCGGTAATAGCAATATCATCTTCCTATTGCTCTGTGATCTGCATAGCTCCATACCCCTCACCTCTCTAATGGCACTGTTCAGCTATTCATTGAAATGTCTATTATCATATATAGCATGTGTTTTTACCTGTCACCACCTGGGACCCTGATGTCAGTGCTGAGCCTTGGAAGTCAAAACAATATTATATGAGAAGCAGACGCGTTGTATAATTCATTTTGAGAGATAGAATGTTTTCATCAATTAGTATTTTACATGGTTGCCACTGTAAAGTGTTGTAATAGTCTTCTTTTTTTTTTAGTGAGTAAAAGTCCTGTTCTCCAGAAACTTTATTTTTGCAGCTGGTGAGCAGAGTTAGGAAGAGAGCAGTTTTGATTTTGACTCTGACATCAGTCAGTGGACTGATGGATAGTTTGTTCTGTTACAGATTATTGGCTTTGTCTTTGTTTTGCATTTATCCTTTATTAGTCCCACCACGGGGAAGTTCACAATTAGGGAATTCATTGAAGCATTTCCTAATATGTTTTTCTCTAATAGGACTGTAATTTACACAATTAGCATTATACTGCATTAAAGACAAATTATATAGCAATTGAGCAACACAACTTTTTCTTTTTTTTTCCTTCCACTTTTAAGAGACATGTAAATCCATATTGAGCCATGAAGGGTTGCAGTTGACTAAAGGATTGTTCATAATGAGAGTTACAATAACAATAATGATGCGAATGTTTTCATAGATAGAAAAAAAGCACATGTTTCCCCCTCCAGCTGTATCCAGGCTCCAAAATAGACTTTAATCACCTGTTGCTGCTGCTGCTGTATGTATGTATGTTACAGTCGATATCCTTGCCATCTTGCCAAGAGGACATCAGTGGAGAACAAGCAAACTCATCAGAAAGCCGATAAAGTGTTGCTCATTGTTTGGTCATGCAGCTAAACAGCTTGGTAAGGATGAGGAAAACATCACAGGTTTTCTGAAACACACCCTCCCCTCCTACAATGTTTACCGTGTCTCAGAAATGCCTCCTTTTATCTAAGCTGATAACGCACAGACAACACGAGCGTGGCACAAGCACGACCAAAATCTCTAATTGACACAGCCTATTACTATGAAAGCCATGTGAGGTGTTGTGAAAAGAAAATTGACAATTCATGCCCTCCTCTACAAAGAAAATGACTCTCTTTCAACCAATTTCTTGACTTTACAAAGGTCCAGGTTGGTTTGAAACTGTGAACTTGCTAGAAAAGTGCTTGTGTGTAATAGATCAAATGAAAAGTGCTATCCTGTTCTCAAAGACTTCTATGCTTTCTGACTCTTTCGTTAAAGCCAGAAGAGTTTACCCCTGCTGGCAGTTAGAAACAATGAGTCTGACTTGGACACAACATTCACCTTTTATACACAATATCATGCAGTATGTAGCTTCACAGTCTTCTTTCCCCTTTCTTGCTTCTTTTTCCTGCTTCAGCACAAGCGTCGAGTGTGCTCAGGCACGGATCTTTGTGCACGTCCCCTGTCAAACATGGCAGTGCATTAAATGTCAGCGGTGGTGGCAAATTACTGACCAGACGATCACAAACACAAGCATGTCTCTGGACATCTGGACGCACACCTGTTACCCACCTGATGGTACTCAACGCAGACTCCAGACTGTGCACGCACAAACATTTGTGCATATGCAAACGCACACAGTCTTTTAGTGAAGCTTTTTCATCCATTTTTATAAAGAAAGGACTCTCACTCTTAAGCTGCTATGTGGCCCTCCTTCTCTCCAGCTATTATATGTCTTTCCATTAGAGGCAATTACTGCTGGCAGAGCAGAGCTTCCTCCAACGTCCTCACGTGGCTCCATCACTTTGGTCAAAGTGCTGACTTTTTCATGTCAAGCATGCATTGCACACACCAGAAAACAAATTACATGATACTTTCATTTATTTATTTTTTTTTTTTTACAGTGATTGGCTTATAATGTAGATTAGTATGTACCAAGGTTATTATAGTTTACAAAAATGAACGAAATAACGAAAACTATAATTGAAAAAACATTTTTGTTAACTGAAATAAAATAAAAGCAAGAGTTTTTTTTTTTTTTTTTAAAGATAACTAACTGAAACTGTATTATGTGTTTTATAAAATGAACTAAAAATAAATTATAATATCAAGAACATCCTTCGTTTTTCATATTTGTAATTTTTTTTCACATAAACATTTTGGGATTTACATGAAATCTATTAACTTCGCTCTGCCGTACAACAACAACAGCAAAAAAATAAAAACAAAAAAATAACAACCTATGATCAGTGAAGGCTGCAGCAAAAGTTGGGAGAAAGCAGCTCAGTGCTATTTGGGATTTCTTTGACTATGATGACTGTGTTATTGATAGAAGTAAGTTCCTTGTAGAAGCAGGTGTGGAATACTACTTAAGGGGAAAAACCCCACGAATCTGAAAGTCCATTTGACAAGAAGGCTAACCAAGACTACCTGGATAAGCTAGCCCCGCTGCCCTCCTCCCTAGAAAGAGAAGCTAAAAACTAAATGATGATTTTGAATTTTGCAAATGTCAAATACCCTAATTTACAAAATAAAACTAAAACTAACACTGAAACTAATAAAAACTAAACTAAAACTAAGCATTAAAAAAATAAAAATGAATAAAAACTAGCAAAACGGCTCTAAAAACTAATTAAAACTAACTGAATTTGAAACTAAAGACTGAATAAAAACTAAAACTAATGAAAAATCTAAAACTATTGTAACCCTGGTATATACATTTATTAATTTACTTTCTATTCATACACATGTACTGTACCATTGATATATATTTTTTATTGTTTAAAATGTCTAATTTGATAACGGTCAGTAAAATATATGTGATGCTACTTTTAGATTTAGATGGTAAACCAGTAGTCGATTTGCAATAACTCACTT
The DNA here is from genome assembly GCA_018398805.1 of Hirundichthys speculiger. Taxonomy (NCBI): domain Eukaryota; kingdom Metazoa; phylum Chordata; class Actinopteri; order Beloniformes; family Exocoetidae; genus Hirundichthys; species Hirundichthys speculiger. The sequence goes on along the minus strand of JAGFBZ010000926.1, from coordinate 1,222,790 downwards.
TACTGCTGTCAGAAACATCATACGCTGCTGTTAAGAATGTTGGAAACGCTGTCAGTGAAAATGAAAATCTTTCTGTTGACATTATATAATGATAAACTTTCCCATACCTCCTGAGAGACTCGTAAACCGGCTGTGACCTGACAAAATGGCGTCTGACGACATGAAAGACAACTTCCTGTATTTGGCCCAAGTGGCCAATAGTGGTCTGCTCTCATACATCAAACAGAGCTCAATAGGAAATGTCCCTGCGGAGACAATAACAACCTTGGTGGCTTTGATTTAACTGAGGACCTCACTGTACAAACACCGCACGCAACGCTGTGTACTGAAGCCAGAATGTACCCAAACCTGCCAAAACCGGATGGAGGCTTTTATTATGAACTTCAAACGCTGCCCAAACTTCCTGCCACTAGAGTGAACATGTTTCCTATGTCACCAGGCCACTGTGTTTGTGTGCACATACTTTGTATTATTAGTACCCCCCCCATTAGATTAACCTTATTGTTTTCATATGTGGAGTTTTGCAGTCCTTATTCTACTTACTCACAGAGTTGCTGTCACATTTAGTAAAACCAACACAAGAAGATCATTGAGATGGCCAACTACAAATATTCAACAGCTTCAAAAAACATTTGCTTAGATTTATGTTAAAGATGATTCCTGGAAACACGGCAGTCTGCTTTTGTTTACAGATTTGGAGAAAGTAAAGGGTGGACACTGTAAATGATTAGGGGAAGATGACACATTATGTTTTTTGACAGTATTACTTATATTAATATATTTATCTCTTATAATAGACATTTTTTATAAATATGCCTATTTGCAAAATCTAGTTTAATATCCATTTAATTCTGATGTTTCAAGAGAAATCGTCTGAACAATTAGACAGCATTCTTGTTTTATTCACATTGAACAATGTTGTTCAAGCCAGGTCTTCAGGAGCATCAGGCCTGATGGTTTCAGATGGCACACCTGGCGCAAAATAATGACTCCTTAACACACTTGCTACAGCAGGGAAATATCTAAAACAAGCAAGGATGTGGGTCTTAAGGACCTGGACCGAAGACCACTGCAGTAGGGTCAAAATACTACTTTACTCTATACAACAGAAAATCAGTTTTGGCCACATTTTTGAGGGTTAAATGTTCTATAACTCTGATAAAATAGCCTCTGAATACATAAATCTTAAGATTTTGTCCATTTTTATTAAAAACCATGGAGAAAAAAAGGAAAATTAGTGTTCAGTTTCTAAATTGCATCTTACACTTCTGGTATGCAGGCTTTGCCAAAATAGCAGCTACCTGAATCCTGGGAAATGGTGCTATTTTTATCTGCTAGGTGGCAGCAATGAGTTACATTTTGGGCTTTTTGCAGACATGACCACTTCCGGTGAAGAAACCAACAACTTAAGAGAAGGGATACAGATCAGTCATTTTACATCACCTTATACCGTCAAACTGCCGTAGTGAACGATTGCTGTGGAGTGTAAATCACATAGCTTCAAAGCAAAGAAGTAACAATCTATTGCTTCACGGCTGAAGTGACGCGGGTGAAGTGGCTGAAGGATCTCTGCAAAGAGAAGATGGAAAGCACGAATTTGGTGTGAGAGAAAGGACAAAAAAGGGAAGTATGTTGATATACCGAACCTCCTGAGATATTCCAGGTTACGTTCCCATCATGTCCACGAGAAAAAGATCAGCACTAATGGCTACATACGTGGTGATCCCGTTTACTTTGCCTGGAATAACCGGAGGAAGCCACTAACATGGGGAAAACTGGAACGGCACAAATCTGAGAAGCCCTGGGTGAGCGTGAGTGCTGTCGCCTGACACGTCATAATGCACAGTACTCCTCTGGCCTCTATTGTAGTACATTGTTTGTAGTATGTGAACAACTGTACCGTCTCATGTATGGGGAAAATGCTCAGATGGTGTGCTACTTTCCTTTACTTAAATTTCCAGCATGCAACTGACCAATCCACCATGCATATTGAATCCCATAATGGCTTGAGCCACTACAGTCGAAGTTAGCCACATGATTGACTTCTGGACGTGGCGTGTTATACACCAACAACAACGCCTGTACCATGTTCCATCTAGATGACAACTAGCATGTGACTTCTTGCCATGTTCATTGTTGTATACTTGTTTACTTTAAAATTTTCACATTTGGCACTGTTTGTGTTTGCTGTCCGTTTTCTTTCCACTGTTCAATCAAAAGAAGTCAAACCGCTCTATTAGATAAAGAATAGCTCCAAAGTTTGTCTCTTGCCCTCTGCAGGTTGGTGATGCAGGTGTGGTGGTTGGAGGGTGCCCTCTCCCAACATCCTGCCGGAGGCCTACCCCAGGTGTTACTGGTGTGCTCTAGTCGAGCTGGGACAGTCCACTATTATTGGCTCTGGGATGTGGTGGGCTCGTTGATTTTGTGGCTGGTGGGTGGGCTGGCCAGTTTCTGTTCGGGCTTGAAGAGAAATCCAGTGCACTGTTTGAGGTCTGATGCATGACATTGGCCCAACGCACCAGCACCAGCACCAGCACCAGCACCAGCACCAGCTGTGATTCAGCCTGTAGTACTGGTTGTGGTCCCTGGTTTATGCTGAGCAAGTGTTGGAGGTCAACATTGCTGCTCCATGTCTGGCTGCTGGACTGCTTTAGCTCTGGTGTGAACGCATAAAACCTTTCAGTACAAACCACCACACATTCATTTACATTCACCACAACACACCAGACAAACACCACACACATCCTCATACGCATCATCATTCAACACACATTACACCCATCACTGCCTGTGTTGTGTCTTTGTCTGTCTTGTCCTTTCGTGCACCTGTGTTGGTGGTTTTTAGTCCTCTCCGACAGAACCAGGGTTTCAGGTCTTAATATCTTAGATCACACTACTAAAGAGGACTGGTGAAGGACACATTCACTCTCGATCACACGCTAACACAGAAAAACATCTGTTCCGAGATCAAATTTTTTTTATTTTTGTCTGATTGTGTCACTAATCATTAATATACTTGCAGACAGTTATTCAAAAAAAAATAGATTGACACTTCAATGATTTAAAACTCTGATTTATTTGTTCCAGTGCACAGCTGGCATTTTGCAGTCTGTGCTGTATTTTATATTCAAAAATGAAAAGTAGAATGTTGTCTGCAGTGCAGGGAACAGATTTGCATATCTCCGATGCCTCCCGACAGGCAGAGAAGTGCTATCCTGACAGGCCTAATGAACTAGCCATTTAAGTGGTCAAATTATGTACTCATCCCTTTTTATCCCCTGATATCCTGTCTTTGTACAGGTGATGGAAAGGCAACTTTCCCCATTCACAACCCCTTTAGAAAACCAAGCTTGCCTAATACCTGCTCCCCTCTCCTCCTCTCATTCTCCCTCCATCTGTCTTGCTTCTATGCCATGACATTGGTGCAAGGATTCAGAGAATCGAAGAGAGCGTGAGGCAGGAGGAAAAAGGCAGTGCTCTGAGGCCCTTTGTGGGAAGAAATCATGTCGGAAAATGGAGCTGGGGCAAGTGAGAGAGGGAGGCTGTCACAGACCTCAATGGCAGCATTATGTAAATGGCTGACATCCCCTGATGTAAAGCTGAATAGAGACACATTAATGTCTTGTGTATATTTAAAAAGCCTGGGCCCAATTCCTCAGGATTGCGAGCGGCAGATCCCGTAATCATGTTGACGAAGTAATGGCAGAGAATTAGTTGTCCATTAAAAGTGTATTATGCACCACGCTGGCACATGAAATTACTCTCAAATGGTGGAATGGCTGAGGGGGAGTGACGAGGGAGAACAAGATAGAGATGGAGGCGAGTGGGAGGAGGACGTTGATGGATAGTTGATGCATGTGTATACGCATGCTCACGGGCGTGCGCGCACATCCGTGTGCTCCTGCGTATATGAATTCCCCTGCTCTAACTTTTGAGGGTGGAAGTGGGGGTGGGGGGGTGGCGGGTGATTGACATCTTTAGACTTGGAGAAATCAAAGCAGTGTGAGTGTGTGTGGATGGGAGCTCAGCAGGACCCGAAAGATTCTAATGAGGTTATAGACGGCTGGGTGTCAATAACACACATCCTCACACACACACATTTGCATATGCACATTCACACTATGTACCCCACGTGCAAATATAGACGTGAGACAAGTTAAAAGCATGAGAGAATAGCTTGAAGTACTGAATAGATTAGGGCTCATTGTTTGTCTGCTCGGCTTTTCTTGCACTGTATGAACCACAGCTGGAGGACTTGGATGGGACACAGGAAGTGACCCGGCGCGCGGCAAAGCTTAACGTAAACATTTTTCTGTACAGGTATGTGTCAGCCAACTCCACCGCCATGTTTCAGCTGCCGTCTGTAGAGTCTGTTGTCATCTTTGTCAGACTGCGGTGTGTTTTTTGTCAGGCCTCACGCAGTGTTATGGAAGTTAACGATTCTTGAAGAACTGCTATCAGCCCAGACTTTAAAAAAAAAAACAACAAAAAAACACAATATCATTTTCCTTTAGCGCCGTCCTTCTAGTCTTATTCACAGAGCTCATGTCACAGGCACCGAGGTTTTAGTTTTTTAGATGCCAGCCAAATTCAGTGAAGTTAAAATAAACATTTAAGTGATGGTTTGGCGTCCCACCTCCCTCACTTCTCCCATCTTTTTTTTCCCCTCTATTCTTCTCTCATGTCTGAGGCGATAGAAATGTAATTCAGATGTCAAAACGCCCCATCTCGCTCTCGCCCTCTCCCTCATCTCTCTGTCTCTCTCTGTCCTTTTCTAGTCCGTCGTTCCTATTGTTCTTGTGGCTGCTCCTTTATCGAGCGAGACATCGCCGAGAGGGGGAAGAAAAGAAAAAGATGACATGCTTTCTCAGCCCGTAGCAGCGCGTCCCCGGCTAGAGTGGCTTGTCATTTGAGCGATAGAGGAGTGACAGCTTCTACTGTAGAGGGAACACCCCTGCGCCATAATGGGACTGACTGGGCTGCCAAAGACCTGTCTGTCTGCCTGTCAATCACACTTGTCCATCAGCTCTCTATGGCACAAACCTGTCTTTCTGTGTGCAGCGCACCTCTGCTCTCAGCCGATGTAAAACTCCACAAGGAACACAGCGTGTTATTCTTTGAGTTTTTGGATCTATCTCAATATTTACTCAACTGTGAATCCTGCAGTCATTCTGACTGGTCTTTGCCCTTTATCTGAGGGAAATCTTTGTGTTTCCTTCTCGTTAGTCTGGCCTCACTGATACTACATTTACGAAGTGTCACCATATCTTATTCTGCATTTCAGTCCCTGTGAGAGTATACCTGACCACCTATAGCCACTAAATCAGATGTCAAATTACCCCTTTGAAAGCCAGTTGATAGCTCTGACATTTCAGTATATATCTGACCATTTACCACTGCGCCCTACTGTACATGATGTGCTGCCTTCAGAACAACAGTAGGATATAAATACCCTCCTACAGCACAGTTTTCTTCTCGACTGAGTTGTTGGAAATGTATAGAACGGCTTCGGACTGCAAGTGTGGTGTGAAACAAAGACGACACTTTCACACTTGTTTAACTGAGGTGAGGTTGATGAAGATCCTGTGAAGAAGAAAAGCAGCTATGTGTTACAGCGTGCATGCAGATGTGTCCACATGTTATCATCCCCAAAGGTCCTCCAAAATTCAATAACAATTTTAAAAACCGATTTTTTTGCCGCCGTTATCGAAGCCAAGTCTTTTTTTTTTTTATCTTGTAGTGCTCTGAGTAAAACTGATGCAACAACTTTGACCAGAAAAATGAATTTAGAAGCACGTTAAGTTAAATGTTAATGAAACAGGCAATAGTATTAGATGTTATACATAAGGTTAGAAAATGATCGACAAACAGCGAATAGCCACATAGATGAGCTTTCATCTTTATAAAATCCAGACTGACTGTATATTTGGTTTAACCTAGCTAAAGATAATTTTTTTTTTTAAAAAATTAAATTAGTATGGTGTCTAAGGAACAGTAAACTTCAGGGGTTAAGGTGCCCTCAACACACTGGCAGCGCCTTAGTACATGAACCCGCTCACACATTAACTTTTTGTCTCTCCATGCAGCCAACACCATTTTTCAAAGTCTGGTCCCCCCCAACTCATTACCCAGCTTTAACCCCCCCCCCCTCCCCCCAGCCTATCTCCTCCTTTCTATGCACCTCTGTTTTTAAGTTGAGAGGTAAGTTAGAGAGTAACTCCTCGTCATCCATCCTGGTCTGCTTATGTTACTTCCTACCTTTTGTGGGAACCCTCTATCCCTTGTTTCTTAATTTTTATCCCTTTGTAGCATTTTTTTCTTTAGATTTTAACCACACACACATGCACATACACGTGCACACAAACCCAGAAACATGGGTCTTGGCCCTTTCAATGCTGGTTGGCTAGAAGTTGTAGTTTGTGTTTGTGTGGGTGTTTGTATCTGCATGTGTGTGTGTTTTTGGGGAAGGAGGGGAGGGAAGGAGAGGAGAGGAAGGAGGTCAGAAAAAGGGACAGGACTTTCTTTTTTGTGTTGTTTTGTGTTCTCTTGTGTTGCTCAGAGGAAGAGCACAACAAAAAGGGGAGAACCCAAATAATTTGTCTGCCCTTCCCTCCTTCCGCCCCCCCCACCTCCACTCCCTCTTGTTCACTCACTTACTTATAGGACTCCGCTGAATGGGCAGAAATGGCCTCGAGGGCGAAGGAAGCCACACAGACAGATGGACCACAGTGTGAAGATGTTTGTCCAACAGAGATGGAGAAAGAAGCGGGGAGTCAGGACCACCTGAGTGTCACCCCTCGCCCCATCTCTCCTCTCTTCCCCTTCCTCTTCTTTGGCAGTAGGTCACCATTCAGCTCCAAGTGGTGACAAAGATGTGCAGTATGTAGGTTGGAGAAAAGAAGTCAGTGTCTCGGGAGACAGCTTGACAGCTTTGCTTCAGCAGCAGTGTGTGTTTGTATTTGTGCATGCACAGAGGCTGCAGAAGGTGAAGGGTGCCGATAAAATTACGACGAGAGCACCCACAGACTAAATGGTAAGATGTTTGTTTGCTTAAGGTGAAATACTGAATGAAAAGGGAAACCTGGACAGCAGGGACGTGATGGAAATGGAAGGGAAATTCATGAGAATGTCCAGCAGAGGGAAGTTGTTGGGATTTTTAGGCTAAAATTGCTAATCATTCAGCCTTTTTCTTTTTTTAAGTTTCAGGTTTTCTGTGAGTTTCACTTTACAAAGTACAACACAATGAGTGTATTTGTCCTAATTCAGTTTCCGGTTCCTTTTCTAAATCTCTCCTATTTTGATGGACAGCAGATTCTGACTCATTCATCTCACAGAACTCTCATGTTTTTTCTGACTTTCGTTGTTATTTGAAGTGTTTCATTTTCACATCTACTAATCTTTATGATGAAATCAATATTAAATGAAAATATTAAGTGTATAGCCATTTAGCTATAATAAAAGAGGCATAAGGATAATAAACTCACAGAATATAAACCAGTTGATGAGAACAGATTTGTCTATAAAGAAATTCCTCAGAACTGAAAAAAGTAATTTTCTTTTGTTTTGAGCTTGTCCTTTAAGGAAGTTGACATCTCTATTTTGACCAGTCCAAGAAAAATTGTGTGTTACTGGAGCACAAAAACACATTTTTTTTCACATGTTGACACAAAATCAAGGATGAATAGGGCCGGATGATACCATCTGAGGACAAACTAACAAAAGAAATGTAACCAGCGGAATATTTGCAACAACTATGTAACACTGTCTAGTAGTATAGTTTTCTTTCTTTTCTTTCTTTCTTTTTTTTTTTACATCTATAAGAAACAAGTTTCATTGGCTTTACAAACTGCTGATATTCCTTTTCACATTTTTACAGTGAGTAAAGTTGAGTTATAGTGTCAGCTGCAGTCCTGTTTTTTTTATCTGAAGTCATAAATAATAATATTAATAATAATAATAATAATAATTGTAATAATATTTAAAAAAAACTGTTTTTCCAAAGTTCCACTTGGGAGATCATTATATTTATTGATAATTATTCATAATAATCATCACATTTGGATACATTTCTTCATTTGAAGTGATCCAGTTAGTAAAGACAGCAAACTGCATTTTTTTTTGTCTGTAGTTTCTTCCACAATCTTAAAGTTACTCTCATGCTAATATCTTCAAAGTCTGCTTGTTTTACCTCCCAGCTGACAGTAATTTTGCTCCTCTCTCTGTCAACTGTTTCCATTCTCTGTGTCTTGTTTTCATCCTCTGTTTCTCAGAACAACGGTGCGTTTGGCCACACCGTGTGTTACGTGTACACTAGAGAGAAAGAGAGGTGGGCAGAGAGGGAAAGAGGGGCCCGTGTCCCATTAATCTGCCACATATGGTGGATCTGCAAATGACAGATCCTTAATGGTAAACATTGACGGATAGCATTTGCTTGTTTCTATTGGTGAGCTGGATGGGTACACTTGTGATAAGTGCTCCATTGCCGAGGAGAGAGATGGTGTAAATGGGGCAGGAGAATACCACTAATAAAGCCCCCCACCCACCCACCTCTGCTCCTCAAGCTGGACCTTTTGTCCCACCTGCTATTCTGCGGCTGTGAAATTAGGCTGCACCCCCCTCCTCTCTCTCTTATTCCTCCTTTCTTTGCCCACCTCTTTTTCTTTTGGGTGAACGACCATGTGAAGAGGTTCATTACCGCTGTGGCTGAATCTACTCAGGTATGGCTGGGTCTGTTCCCACTATAGACCCAGAGCTCTCTGTGTCTGGCCCCTCTGGCTCCCTGGAAAAGGGAAACATGTCACACAAAGGTCCTGTTAGCACTTCCTATGAAATCAGCAGTTTTCTCTAGCGGTACAACGCCCCAATTACCTAACACTCAGAAGATGCTATACCCCCCACACAACACAGCCCAGGGCTCCAGCTATGTGAGCGTCTTAGTCCTCCCCATCATAGTATTCTTCAAGGAAGGGCCTGTGCTAGGTGGCTAATTAGCAGTGAACACACTCTCCTCCTCCTTTTTTTCCTCTCATCCTTGTCCTTTTTCTGCTCCCCCCTTTTTGCTTCATATGAGTGCATTTTATTTACCATTCTTTATCCAAAATGATGGACCCAGCTTCCTCTTATGCCCTTTTACACTATGCACTATACCAGCAGGACTGAAATTCTCTTTGGGGGCCCCAGAAGAGCCCTTTATGGATGGGCATGCTACGCAGAGATGAGGGCTGGTGTGTCCCTGGATGGCAGCTCATCCTCCTTCATGATGCTGTTACAGGCTAGTTAAAAGGGCCCGGAGGTTGTTCGGCGACTAATCCCACCCAGTATTTTTTAAGCTGAGCAACATGTAAGCAGAGATGGTGATCGTTTGAAGAGGAGGAACTGGTTTGCTTTATTACTTGACATTGTATCATACAATCAAAACCTTATAAAAAAGCAAAAATATTTACATCTCCAAAGCCTTTGCTTCCTGATCGTGAATCCGTTTCTCCCTCCCAGTCAGCCGGTACCAGTGAACCAACACTGCATTTCAAATCGTGACTCAGTTTTTCAGTAGAAGCCTTCAGCCAAACACAGACGGGAGGAAAATACAGTGGGAACCTGGGTGGTCTGAAAGATCAGCATGAGAGTTAAACGCAGTGAAAGCAGAGCATAAGTGAGTCAGGAAGAAGGGATAAGAGCTTCTCCTCAGTACAATAAGACAGGTGTGGACAGGAGGGGCATGCAGAGGTGGAGGAGGGGGGGCGGGGACGAGGGGGGAGAGGAGGACAGATGCAGAAACTGACCACAAGATTTACTTATATTTCACTGTTATTTGAAACCTTTTATTCTAAGCATTGTTTGTTGTTGTTTTCCATTACAGAACCAGCAACCTTTTTGAAACGGTGATTCCAAAGATACCTGTTTTATTACATTCAGAGCTGATGGAACATTTTTTTTAATTGTTTAAACATGTTTGAATGCATTTGTTTACAAATATATTTCTTTGGGTTAAAAAAAAAAGAACGATCAAAGCACAAATTGATGTTGTAGTTATAGGACAAAAATGCAATCAAAGGTAAAGGAAAAAAGTAAATAAGAGTTACAGCAGTGGAACAGTGTTTAAACTTCCCAAAATCAACTAAAATATTCATGCTTGTTACTTGATTTTAATTTTTTTCTGTAAAATAATCTGAATTATACTTAAAATTTTATTTGTTTTAAATCCTTTTTGAAAACCCTGGAACTAATATTTTGATGTACAATCATAAGCAACCGTGTACTTCTTTTAATTCAACCCACTAACTTTAATACACATAAAGGGTTTTTTTTTTACTTGATCTTAGAAGCTGTTTCTATGTTGTTATTTATGTTGTTTATAAATTATAGTATTGAAACCCTGTGGTCTAGGATTCAAGTATTATTTTGTTGCAATGTTTGTCTCAAACCCTTTCATAAGAAAAAAAAAAATCAAATCTCCAGCTCTGACGAGGGAGCAGTCTGACCCACGTCCAGTAATAATCTGTTATTATTCCACTTCCATCTTCATATCCCTTCAGTCATCATGAGCTAGATCTGTAACCAGATTACTTAGAACTATACTCTATTTATAATCGTACACACATACACACGTGTGTAAAACTATTACAGTAACATCACCAGTAATGGTGTTTGTGGAGATTTATCCCATTTTGGTTCCTGTCGTATCAGTAGATGGGATTAATGGATCCCTGACTGCGATGCCTGAATTAAAGTACACACCCTCCACGCAAGAAGTGCTGATAAACACATCTAAGTAACAACAGCTCTACCCGTCTGCCACTCAGCTGCAGGAGCTTTGAGCCCGGACCAAAATCATACTTCCCTCACTGTAACTGTATTAGCAGCTAAAGCTATAAACCAGTGGTCGGGTTTGAGGTTTGACCTTTGGCCTTAAACAAATAATGAAGAAAGTTATCTGACTTAAGCTGTCTTTGGGGTGAATCAACTCTGATTTAATTGCATTATAACTAAAGTGCTGTCACATAAAAGTAATTTAACTTTGGATTTAATTCCATTTTTTGTGAAAATGTCCTCACATGGATCCAACAGTGCGTCAGTGGTGACCGTTCCTTCTGGTAAAAGTCTTCTGCTGACGGACCTGAACCAGTGCTGAGGATGAGCCAACCTCACTCTCAAACGCAAAATCTGTGGAACTGATCGGGTTTAACGTGTCCAAGAAATTAAAGATTTTTTTTGAAAACACCTCCACCTGAGTTTGACCTGGCAGCTCCATATGTGTTTGGAGCGCGTTTATGAATCTCCTCTTGCGGGTCCATTTCATTTTTTTTTTTTTCCGCCTGGATTTTATGTTTGATGGAAGATTTTCATGGAAATTAAGAGAATAATATTTATTTCAATATCCTAAAAGTGGAACAGTTTCTGTCAGCCTACTTTTCAATTGTAAGTAAACTTTATTCTGTAATAAAAATAAATTTTTAATAAATATTCAAATGAAATGGGTCACACATTGAAGCAATTTGAAGGCTTTTAGACTGCATAAATTCTGATTAATATCACATACTAGTAGTAATAATAATAATAAAAATGATAATATAATAATAATAATAACGCTATTTAACGTTATTTCTGTCTTGTGTGCCATCTATTTTTGCTTCTATAAAATATGAAGAAATGAGTTGCAGCCCTGGAATGAAAGCGATTAAGGGAGAGAGGATTATTTTGAATGAGGTCAGTGTTGATGTGAATTAAAACATCGTCTCTACTGGAGGCCTGGTCATTCAACCAGACAGAGCCGAGGAGGCTTATATTGGAAGAGGCGTTAAAATCCATTTTCTCATCTCTCTCTCTCTCCCTCTCTCTCTCTCTCTCTCGTCTCTGCAGCCCCTCCCCTCCATCTCCCCTCCCCCTATGAAAGAAAGTCGAGTCCTGATAGACAAGCCGCATCATCATGCCATTAAATATTTAAGCAAAACACTGAAACTATATGAAAGATTAAGGGTGCATAAAAATAATTAAGGATTATCGCAATGAAAAATGCATGCTCGGTGTAACCTAGGAGTTCATGATATGAACAATACAATATTAATGATCTGGAGTGGAGGACTGTGCAGGCAGTTCTGCGGCTTCATTAAAAGAAATGTGTTTGTGTCTGGCCCAGGAAAAGCTGCAAGCTACAGATACCGGATCTGACTTCACTGCTTACAGGTCGACAAAACAAACAGAGGTAATGAATCCAGACTCAGTAATAAGGAGAGAGACTGTGTTTACGGGGATATATTTCCTAAGGTTTGCCTTAATAAAGCCCGCACATGTTAAACATCCCAGCAGGCTGTAATACAGAATACTAAGGTTACACTAGTCTGAGTAAAAATGATGCAACATTGAAATAAAAAGAAGTGCCGCCGCGGCACCGCTTTGCAACAGAAAGTCATTTCAAATGCAGGTTGAATACCTAGATATATTCAAAATTAGAAAGCACCAATACCTTAAATTACATTACCATGAACAGACTCCATTTCTTCACTGAATTACAGCGGCGTGAACAGCCTCCGTATCTTTCATGTCTGTGACACATTTTAGTGAAGGAGCGCTCTCATTTCTAACGGGACATTGATATTTGACCAGTGTTTTAATTATTGCAGCGGAGAAGCCGCGGGAGCGGCGCGCTGATGAGGTTTCCCCACATCGTTGGTTTTCAACAATGTCAGCTCTTTGACACATTTTCAGTTCATTCTGAGCTGAGCGAAATATAAATGAAACCCATCGTCTGTTCGGAAAAAGGTATCAATAATTGTCGGCGCGGAGCTGAGGGGCCGCGACTGGAGAGTTCTGCAGATATGACCTCTGCAGCTGAGGATTAGGGCCCGCGCATTATAATGGGAAAGTCATTGTGGCGGCGGCTTATGCAACTATCTTTAGGAGCCAGGAGGGCCTGAGCCGACATGATGGAGCTGAAGTTCCTGTCGGTCCAGGATTTGTGCCTGTAGGCCCAGTTCATATGGAAATAGCCCGTGCATACATGCAAAACAGACGTTATGCTATATATGCGGTTCTCCTTGAGTTCCCTGGTTCTGTTTTTTTATGTGCATTAAAATAAAATTCTTCTGATTTATAATAAATTACCCTTTTCCATTAAAATTCTCGACCTCGATCTCATCAGTCATGAATCATAATCTTTTAAGCAGTTCATTTAACTTGTTGTCGCCGCTTTCTCGCAGTGTGGCGCTGCCTCCGTTAATGCGGGTGAACGCACACACCCCCCACCCCCCCTCTCCCCCCCCGCGTCACCCCCCACCCCGCTCAACCTGCAGATCAGACGCAGATTCTGCCGCTATTATGAATTCAAATACAGACTCCCGTGATTGAAGGGAGCCATTTCAATAAGTCACGCGCTGCTGCTGATAATGGCACAAGGCAAGCAGACTTCAGCCGTCCTGACAGGATATTGAACCAGGGTGAAAAGTTAACAAAATGATCAAATAGCCAAGCCCGCGTGCTCCATCAGATGTCACTGGGGCCCTGACACAAAATAATAATACATGGAGGAGAAAAAAAGCCAAAGCCTTAGTGTCTCTATCATAAATTTATATATATATGTACCATTGGCACCTCAGATTTGTCACATCTAAACTCTGTGTTTTTTAAGCACTCTGGCCTTGCAGCTTGCAGCTTGCAGTGCAGGCCCGTCCTCTCTGCAGCAGACACCCAGGGGCAGCAGCAGCCCCCTCATCATCTCAGCTCACCCCCAGCCGAACATGGATGGACTTTCAGCACGAAGAAGCACAAACCTGGTGAGCAATAATAAAGGAATCATCTCAGAAGGGAGGGAACCAGCAAAGCGTCCTATTGGGTTACCTTTTGTAGGGGGAAAAAAGATTTGTATTGAGTGACTACTGCTTTTATTTTTCCATTTGTGGGAAGATACGGTTTAGTTAATTTTTGGGGGTACATGGTAACCTCTCAGCTTTTTTTTATTTTCTACAAACAACACCGGAATAACCTAAAGACCGAGCACGTTCTGTGCTCTGTGTTGTCGCAGAGATAGTTATGCAAATGCGCGCGCGCCTCATGGAGTCGATGTGCGGGAGAAATGATAGTCGCATTAACCCTTCAACTCTTATTTCATGGCTGCCTCGTTAAGAAGCTTGTGGATTTAATTACCGGCGACGGAGGCTGGAAAGGTACAAGGCCCCGGTGTCGCCGTGTAATTGGAAGCATTTCTCTCTACACCCAACTTAACATTTTCCACCCATCTCTAATTGTTGAGTACAATTCATGCTCATTAATAAGGAGAATTATGTAATTTTCAAAAACAGGATTTAGGTGGGAATGATTGGGGGGGGGGGGGCGCTGTTGACTGATAATTTCTGCAGACTTGCACATCCAGCTCTGCTTCTGCATATAGGCAAAGCTATAATTAAATCAATTTTAAAAGGCTCCCTTTGTGCATACACAGCAGTAATGTTGGTTAAATTCCAAGTGGCTACGTGACGCTTACATACATACTACATTTTAGCCAGGGAAGTCAATTTCAAATTAGCTCTCTTTTGTGTGGCGTACAAACACACACACACACACACACACTGGCTGATCTGCATTGCATTTAAAACTGTCAAGTCTCCTCACAGAAACAGCTGGCCCAATAGCTATCAGCTCGTATACTGTATGATCCTTTCTGAGAGGCTGATGGATCAGTTTACTCTGAACAGAGGGCTCTGTCACTTGCATCCAAACATTGAAATGTAGTAGTATTTTTCCTAATATGATACATACATATAAAAAAAAAAAAATCCCAAATGATTCTCCTGTAGAAGATTTGAAGACTAAATCTGTATCAAAATGTTCTTTAAAGAACTGTCATGCTGAATGTGTAAGTCATTTTGTAGTGAAGCACCAGAGACAAACTGGTTCTAACTTTTTAGGATAAATCTAAACTGGAATTAGATGTTATACAATATATGGTCAGTGGAATTAACAAGCGCTTTGGGATGGTCAGCCTCTATAAAATTTTTGACCTTTTCTGAAGAATTGAGAGGTCTGTTTTGTTGCTGTCGTCTTTATTAATCAGCTCCAGACTTTCCATCCGAACCAGTTCCCTCCTCTTTTATTCCCTTCACTGTTCATCCCTCCATTCCCGCTGTGCATTAAGCTCTGTCAGTTTGCTCACAGTCACATTTTCTCCCTCTTGTTTAAATCACTATTTAAAAAAAAAACCCCTGATGACTGTGTGAATGGCAACATTTAATGGGCCACACTTCATTTGCTCTTTTTGAAATTGACTTGCGTTGATGGCAAACAACGGCAGGCCTCGCCTGGAATAGAGAAATCAGACGCGGTGACAGTCGCAGTGAGGCGAGGGCCGAATCCCTGTTGCAAATGAAGTCCTCAGCCGCAAGACTCCATTAATGCGTCGCGATGTGATATCAATCTGCAACTTTATTATTGCCAGCCCCCCCCCCACACCCCCGGTGCTGTCTCTGTAGCCACCGCCATACTTCATTCTGCATTATCAGAAAACACAGTCATTAAAAAGCATTTGACCTTTTTGCAGCGAGTATCTAGAAATTACCTTTCCTATTTGGTTCTGACCCTCCTCCTCTTCCTCCTCCTCCTCCTCCTCCTCTTCCTCCCCACCTTGTTCAGTGAATAAATCACTTCATAGCAAATTGTAATGCAACTCCTCCTTTGCTCTGAGTGGCGTTAGCTTGGCTCTGCTCAACAGCGCCTGAGGAGATACAGCCGTAATTAAATGTTACATCTGCCAATTGTTTCACAGACACAATGAGGGGGAGGGAGGGGGGAGGGGGGATACGGCTGGAGAGCAGAGGAAGCAAGGACGGGGGAGGAAGCGGTGCAGGAGACAAGTGGAGGTGAGACAATGCTCCATGGTGGACTGTTTGAAGAGAAGGAGGAGGAGACACGTGAGGAGGAGAAACTGGAGCAGAAACAGATGGAAAAAAAAACCACACAACTCTTGGCCTCACATTGAGCATCTCAGTGTCATCGTCAGGCTATATTGATCTGATGTGTGGAAGTGTGTGAATGTGTGTTCATACTGTATCCTTGTGCAGGCGTGCATGAACCTGACAGACGGATGGAGTGTTAGGAGTGTAACAGTATATCCTAACACTTTGAAATCCTCTGCTCAGACAGCAGTTATCTCAGATATCTTGGCCTGGCTGCTGTTCGCTGCCTCTCGCTGATACCCGGGCCCATCTCCTCTCACACTGGAAAAACAACCCGAGTGCTGGTGGCTCGTGTGCGTCTGTTGATAATGAAAATTTATCACCTTATGATGCCCCTCATCATGCACTTGACACATGCCCACGCCGCTCCCTCCGCACTCGTATGCACAAATGCATGCGTACGCAGGCGTACACTAATTTAGCGTACCCACCGCGCCTCCCCTCGTCTGCAGCGCGGCTCTTTGTTTATCCCTGGTGAAATGAGAACTGTGACGGGAGTGACTCTGGTTGCTCATATCATCCTGTGAGCAATTAGCGAACTACATGGGGGGTAGAGGTAAAAAACAAAACCACACCAACCCACATGACTCCATCTCGCCAAGAGTTGGATTTCTGGAGAGTGCAAATGTGCATGTTTGTGTTTGCATTTTATCTTAATTTTTTTTTTTTTTTTTTTGGGGGGGGGGGGGGGGGGGGTTGTTGGGGGGGGGGGGGGGGGGTGCTGACATTTTTTTTTGACTTGTAGATGAGAAGTAAGCAGATAAGTTAATGGAATGAAGAAATGATTTAAACCACAGCCTCAGCGTGACTAAAATAACCTTTTCTTTTTTTACTCTCCTTTGGTTACACGAGAGTGGGAAAACAGTTTCTTTCTTTAGCTTGATTTTAAGATATCCATCCAGGGTATTTACTGTCAGTCCAAAACAATTGAATTTTCTTTGTGTTTTGAGAAACACTTGTTTTGTTTCTCAACAGAAGGAGCCTCCCTCTTGGTTTTCAAACAGACTATTTCTTTTGTGGCTCCAGGAACAAACTCTTTATATTTTATCCAGAAAAATGACACTGACTCGAGAGAAACATCCTTTTCTTTTTGTTTGTTTGTATCTTTTAATGTCATGAAATCTCAGTTACCTATTTTTATGGGATTAGGACAAAAAGTTCAATACTTTGATAAGTAAAGCCATAACTATCACAATTAATTTTAGATTTAGTTTTGAAAAATTGGTGCACAGACCATTTGAGTAATGCTGGTTTATATAGAAAAAAAATGTTAATAAAATTGTTGTTTTTTTCCCCAATTATTTTAGACACTACCTTACTGCGATTTAACAGCTCTGATTTCAAATTAGAACTGACAGTAATCTGTAAATTAAAATCAAACGAACAACAGAAAACAAAGAAAAAAATCCCCCACTGTATCCACAGGCCGCTGTTACATTAATCTAAGCCGTCCCACCATTGTAAATTAATAAGAGGATGAGGAATGGATAAATGGAGGGTTTTGTGGAATAAACCCACTCCTACGTGCCCGAGGGCAGAGATGCATTTCCATAACAGCGATAAATTGGATTTAACGGCAAATCATAGGCAACAATGGTTGAGGATGCTGAGGGCTGACGTGCGTCCCAGCCTACAGGGAGGATCTACAAAGACCTCCGAGGGCGTTTGTGTGGAAGTGTGTGCCCTGTTGGCTAAACGGTCTCATCTTGGTTAAGGTATGAAATCGCTATGACTGTTAGCAGCTTCTCTTTCTATCCGTGACCTGTTATCCATTTAGCTGAGGAGGATCGGGGAGTCCGTGTTTCTGCCCGCAGGCACATGCCAGCACAGTATGAACCCGAACGCACCCGGCGAGACAGACCGAACGCCCACCTGTTACACCTGCAGCTCAGGCCTGCATCTTTACTGTTTGCTGCTTTGGGAAAATAGTTGTGAAGCTCCAAACAAGCCAAGAACCCAGACTTTTTTTTTTTTTTTTTTTTTTGCAGTTATTTTACAGAGCATCGTTATTGCAGTTTAAGTCAACTTTGTCAACTCCTTATTTTGGCACTAAAATTTACGGTCACATTTTCAGCATTAAAAAAAAAGTCAACAAAGTCTTTGCAATATGAATCTCTGAACGGCTTGAAAGGGATAAATGTAATTTATAAAAACTGAAAACTCTTGCTGAAGAACAGTAAATAGAGAAATCAGCTAAATACACACAAACACACTCACAGCCAAATACACACACCTCCCACCGACGGTGATAATAAACAGTGATTAGCATGTGAAAAACAACACAGACAGAGTGTCAGCAAGCAGATGCCTGTTTTCCTGTTAGCCATGTTGATTAGAATACTGTCTTAATATCTTTGTTTTGGTGGATTTGGCCACCCTCCTTCTTTCTCACTCTTTCCGTCTCCCCTCCAATGACACGCCGAAGGCCATCCTGTAAAACACGAGCTCATCCTAAAACCAATTCCTGCCTCTCTTACCCAGAAAACAAACACACAATCAAACAACACTAAGCCAATTTCCTCCATTGCTGAAGCTTATTCACAGACACACACACACACTCTCTCTCTCTCTCTCACAGCAACACACACGCATACACCTCCTCTAATTTCCTGGGGCCGTGGTACTGGCAGGGAGTGTGTTGTAGTGCCAACAGAGCTCTGTGTTTGGGGTAATTGCTCTCTCTGCGTTAGTATGGAAATCTGCAAATGTGTGACAGGGCCAGATAGCTTCCTCCAATGTTGTTCTGATCCTGCCTCTAGGCCTGGAGCCAAACTATTTTATCTCTTAATGCATTAGAGTGATCTTCCAATTAGCCCACGCTTATAATACTCCCCCATTCCTGGTGGCTGCCTGCTTTGGGCCGAAGGGAGACGGGGAGGTAAGCAGTTCGCCTGTACGAGTGTGCGCAAGTGTGTGTGTCCACGTAATGTGTGTCATGTGCGACTTGGCGGGATGGCAACAGCAAAAAGAGGTGGAGGTGGGCGGGGTTGGCAACCAGGAGGAGTGAAGTGGAGAAGATGCAGCGTACGGTGTAAGTGTGTACGTACATGCTGGCATACGAGGCGGGCTGGGGGGGCGGTGGGGGGGGTTGGTGGTGGTGTGGTGATAGTTCTGCTTGAGAGGTGAAATGAGGTGCTTATTGTGCACGGCGTGGGGGTTGCGCCGTTAGTCCGGGGCTCCTGTTGTAAAGTTTGCTGATAAGGGGAACCCGGCCCTTGAGCATCCATTCTCCTCGGTGTATTAGCGCTCCCTTATCAGGCGCCCAGATAAAAACCGGCATGCCATTTGCCTTCGGTGGAATTAAGCCCTCCTCCTCCACCTCTTCCTCTTCCACCATTCTCCCCTCTCCTCCCCTTGTCTGCCTTGGCTAACCGGGCGGGCTGCGATTAACCTCAACACTGTCCAATATCCTCGGCAGACTCCCGCCTGCAGATTAGCTGCTATTAGTTATGACCAACTAAATTAACCACCGCCGCTTCCTGATACAGAAGAACAAGGAGGGAGAGGGAGATGGAGGAAGGAACGAGGATGGAGGAAGATGGAATGAGCATACGGAGGCAGACTAAAGGGGTGAGGTGTGGGGGGGCAAGTAGAGGGAGACTGATGGAAAGAGGGTGAGAAGTGAGTGATGGTGAAAGAGGAAAGGATAGGAAAAGAAGCCAAGTGCTCCGAGCAGTGTGTCTATACTCTGAAGTGGCTCATTTCGCATCACACACTTTGGGATTTGTGCAAGTCTTACACACTCCTTCCAGTGATATCATAACGACGAGATGATACATTTAACATACACTCACGCTGGAAACGGTTTGAAATCAGAAAGAACTCCGATTGAACACCGTGTTTTATTGTTTTATCATTTTAACAGAAGTAAATTTGTGTTCTCCATCAATCTACATGCACACATGGGCGCTGAAGCATCTCTTTAAACCAGTTATTTCACACACACAAGCTGTGCAGTTTGATTTGTTCTCTAATGTAATTTCACTTGAGTCAATGTTAAATTCTAGCTGACTGTCTCGGTGGACTGAGGCAACTTAAATGACCATCAAGTGAAAATAAACGCTATTTTCTGACATTTTCTAATGTTTGAAAACACTTGGTTTATGAGCTTCAGGATTCATAACAGGAAACATTCCCACATTAAAAGCATTTCTTGGTTTGATTTTGAAAGAAAGATCCAATTAAATTCTCGCAAAAGCTCGTTGAAAAAAAATCCATCACTGGAATTCATCAGTAGACTCAGAATAAACACAACTGTTTTTAAAAATGGCACTTAGAAACGAAATAGTTATTGTAAAAATATATATGTTTATCGCATGAAATGATTGTTGTGGTTTAGGGGGTGTTTTAAGTGTGAATAAACCTTTTCCCTGAGTTTGACTCACATGAAACAACTGTTTTAGTGTGTGTGTGTGTGTGTGTGTACTTGGGGAATAAAAACAGTACCTGAGGGGCCGTTCAGCACACACACTGCCAATCTGTTTGCACAAAGTCGACCGTTCACACACACACACTCACGGGTGCACATACAACTGACACACGCTCACGGTGTCACACCACGCCCTGCTAAGCCAGCGCTGACAGTATTAAGTCATTTCATCTGGACTGCGCTGACAGGAGACACGACAGGGCAAAGACCAGAGAGCTTCTGCAGCCTCTGTGATGATCACCTGTCCTCCCTTCATCATTGTGTCTCTTCTCCATGTCTCCCTGACATTTTGGTCCTAGATTATGCATGTGCAGATGTGGTGTTGGTCTTCATTCGTCCCTGGTAAGATGGAGCGTACGCGCAGAGGAAACCTCACATTTCTACTAAGAGCACTGAGCAGGAAATCAGCATTATTAATTAGAGACATCTTTCAAGTTTAACACTATGTTTTTTTTTTTTTTTTTGTTTTTATTTTATTTTCAGAAGTAAGATTGACCACACAGGCGAGGTCCAAACTGCTTTGTTTTTATATTGAAATGAGACTGCTTCATAGAATAGTTTTTATAAAACTACCGTCAGAACTGTAAATATCATGAGGCTGTTTTTTTTTTTTTTTTTTTCACAATTAAATATTTATTTAGCAAATGCAGCTTATATTTAATATTTTCAGTTGGTAAATATTGAAACAGTCAAGGTCAGGTGGGGAAAAATAAAAAACAAACAAACAAAACCACTCAGGAATCAACATGCTCCTTTGGCTACTGCAGAGCCGTCATACATTTTCAGCATTTACATTAACATACTTGGAAACTACAGACAGTTTTGCCACAAGTCCATCCCATATTGTCACAGCAACACTTGTGTCACTTTGAAATATAGACAAGCAAGCAAGCCAAGTTGCAACTGTAATAACATTACCCATGTTACATAAAAAAAAAAAAACAACCCAAAAACACGTGAGTGCTATTCACACATTCTTCTTGTATTTGATGTCGGCAGTCCAGCGGTCTGTCTGCTTCACACTGACAGCATGTCCTTCCAAACGCCTCTTCTTTTCTCCTGTGGTACTCAACTGTCACTCAGAAGCCACGAGTATTGGATAATGCCACTGAAGACAGTTGCTGTAATTTTAATAAGGAACCAGCAGACTTCAAAAGACGTGAGAACATGGCATGGTTGTTGCCCTTCACTGTGTAAAGCGGCAGCAGCCGTGCTAAGCTGGCAGCCCCCCACTCTCTCCCCCGCCACCACCTTCATCCACAATGGAGAAACCTGTTTATCTCCACGTACAATTAAGAGTGTGAAATTAGAACATGCCGAATTAACTAAGAAACCCTGCTTTTGTGACAAAAGAAACAAAGCCTCGGGAGAGAAAAGAGAGAGCGCAGGGACAAAGGACAGAAAAGGATTTCCCAGTCATGAGAGAGGAGTACAGCCTGGCTTGCTAATATCCACAATAATCAAATTTCCCCTCACATAATTCAAGACTGGTTGGTGCAAACAGGCAATCACATAAAGTAAGAAAGAAAAAGGCACACGAAAGAGATGGATGCATATTCTATATGATGCCAACCACACCCTGTGCACCGGTTCATTCACCCACTGCTCCGGCCCGCTAGCAGGCCCCTGGCACCACAGGCCAACCAGACCACCCTCACTGCCCTCCTCCCACCATCCCTCTATCTCATCCTTTCCTCCAGCAATCCAGTCAGACTCAATGCGGCTTTACTTACTACCAGAAACGACACCTCACATTGCCCCACTTCCACTTTAAGAGAATGCGCAATCAACACTCTGGTTCCCATTCGTAGCCTGTCAGTCAAATTCAGGACTCCGCTATGCTATCAGTCCTCCACCCATCACCAAGCTCTCCTTGCTTTCCTTCCTCTCCTCTAATACCAATTTAAATTGTTCAACGTGCCTTTTCTCCTGCTGCCATTATTCAAAAAGATCATAATAGTTTTCCCTGTGCCCAAAGCACAAAAAATCAATTATTTCCCCACAAAGACTTGAAAGTACTTAGTGCGGGCCTGCGAGGGGAAAAGCTGTGGGTTATATCAAATTGAAACTGCACTCATTACACAGGCACACAATTAGTTACCTCTGGTCTGCCTGCCGCTCTTTAATTTCCGAAACGGCATATCTGTATTATAACAGAAACAAGCATGCAAATGCTATTGTCGGGGATTTAGAGAAATCAATAGGACGGCTGGCGAGAGGCGTTTGGTGGCGCTGTCACTCAAAATCTGCTGCCGGCGACTGATAAAGGTCTGAATTCAAATTAGCGCCAAAGCCGGCCAGTGACATCAGAAGTGACATCCGAAATAAAAGGGACGGCTTCATGATATATGTAATTATTCTCCTCGCATTCGCGCGAGGTTTTTTTTTTTTCTTCACGCTCCCTCCTCTTTTTCGCATAT